>JAKWJD010001763.1:22558593-23758593 GCA_027705065.1 Solanum peruvianum
CATTTTCTTTATTTTCCCATAAGAGACATCTTTTGAGAAACAAATCAGTTCCAATTGACAATGTATTGACTTTAGTTGGTATCAACGATTAATACTATGCATATAACATTTAACTACTTTCAGACAAATTTGAGGTCAATTTTGAGTAATCCATATAATTTCAAATGGTATTTCAAGCATTATTAAGTATTTACAAAATCAGTTCATTTTGCATAAATTAAGGGATGAAATTATTCATATCCTCATATTTCAAGAGTCATGATCTTAGGTCGTTTTAGAGCTGACTCACACTAAGAAAAATGTTCAGTGCATGAGATTGAGATATCATATGCTTGAACCTTATATGAGTATTCATTAATGTGAAAACACAAAAAATGAGATCAAAATAGGACTTGACATTGACTTGTTGTAACGACCCTCTAGGTCGTTTTAAGCACTAGGACTACTTGATCAAATTGTAAAGAAAAATTTTAAAATATTGATTAACTAAGATTATTTAGTTAACAAAGAATTATTAAATAATTAATATAGTTGAATAGTTAATAATATATAATAAGAAAATACCGTTACCACTTGGCCCATATAATTAAATTATGTTAAGGGGATTTAGATTTATTTTTATCAAAAAATAAGAAAAAAAGAGAAGAAACTGGCAAAGCAGTAGCGAACGGAAACAAAAGAAAACCTACGATCTTGGTTGTGGATAACTTCAGGTACGAATCTTATTTTCTTTATTTAAGAGAATGAGGTTGTAATTTGATGAATTGTATATCATTCTTGAAATTTTGTAGTCGTTATATTCATAGTACTTGGAGTTATTTAAATTTGGTTGGTAGATTAGGTTAGCACTAGGTATATGTATTTAACTCCTAGTAGAGTTTCTTTCGGATTATTAGGGGATAAAATTTAGTTTTGATGGGAGGTTAATTTTAATAAATAAGTAATTATTATGGGGTATATAATAAGTTACTATTACTTGAAGGGAAAATTATTGAATTTGTTGATTTGGCAGCAAATTATAGGTGGGAAATCTTTTAATATTAAAGGAGAATTTTTAAAAATTGAATATTCGCAATCATTAGACAATTTTCATGATTGATTATTTTAGTGGTATAAAGCATTGGGAATAGAATTAATAACTAGGTTATTTACTTCGAGCAAATGGATTTAGAAGTCAAATTGGGGCGTGATGATGATCTAGTGACATTAGGCTTTATATTTTAATTTTTTTGAGTGTTGATGCCAGTATGGATGTAGGAAATTGAGGTGAGGCTATTTTCGATCACTGTTACTTCTAGGTCCCTTTTTGTTTTTATTATTATTATTATTATTATTATTATTATTATTATTATTATTATTATTATTATTATTATTGGATATTCATTGTTTCGGTACAAAAATAGTGAAATGAGATGTTTTGTGGATCTGTTTACTTATTCATAAGGTATATTGATTGAGCACGTTGTGAAGCTCCATAAAAGGGAAAGGTGAAATCTTAAGGATTCGTAATACGAGTTCGACCTTTGAGGTATGTTAAGAGTTTCACACTTCTTGGAAGGATGTTTTTCTAATTAATAAATTAAAAATAAAATAGACCATGGGTAAGGGTGAAAGATGGGGGTCTCATACCAATGGTATGATGGGCATTGGTACGAGTTCCGGTGTTATAAAGGGAAAATTTACTATTATATTAGGCGGATTGTAATCCGAGAATGTGAAAGCATATGGCATTAGCTGATGTTTTATTGACTTGAATTCTTTGTGTGATTGTGTTTCTTATTTAAACCCATATATTTGTAATAGTTGAGGTGGTTATGTATTATGCTTATATTTGATTGACTGAGATGCATCATCATCTCTTTTTATTGGCATCATATTGTGCACATGCATTGACATGATATTGATAATGATTAAAGGTCTGTGTTGAGATCGAGTTATAATTATAATTTGGGCACGTGGAGATCGTCTGTGTGAGAGTTGTTATGATTATAAGTTGGGCACGTAGAGATCATCCCTATTGGGGATTGTTTGATTTTATAATAGTGCGTTGATATCATCTGCACAGACACATGTAGATTGTCCGTGTCGGTATATGGACCTGGTGAGTCTTCCATGGTTCATGGACTCTCGATGTGTTTTTGAGGAGTATTAGTATATACGGTTGAGAGAGTACTAGGCAAGTGAGACATATCATGTCATGGTGTCACATTGCATTGCATCTCATTACATCCCTCATTTTTGTCGATTATGTGTTTTATTGGTGTTAAGAAATTTCGTGATATTTGGTTACTCCTACTAATGAAAACTTGTTTGATAAGCATGATACGAACTAGTAAAATTAATGGATTATTTTCTTATATACTCTTGTCACTACTTCTTCGTTGTCGGTCTATGACATATACTGGGTACACGTGGTTTGTACTCATACTACACTTGTTGCACTCTTGTCACATCCAAAAACTACACCCTAGAAGATATGGCATTCTCGGAATGCAACCGGCGTACTTGACCTCTCGGAGGTCTTGTACAAGCCTTTTCGTATCGTTCATCGCATATAAACATATGAAAAGTATTGTGGAATTAAAACATTTCACAAACATTCTATAAGTCTTTAAAATATCTTTCATATAAAACTCATAGGAAATACTAAGTCTCATTTCATCAAATCTTAGACACAAGAATAATTTGGGACACGACCCATACACAATAGAAATAAGTACTACTAAATCTATTACAATACTTTGATAAAGAAAATATTAGACATCTATGCCCTCGAGTCAAATGAGGACATACTTCAACTTGCTTGAACGATCTTCTAATCCAAGCTTAGCTCTCCAAAAGCACATTCACCTATGAATCACTTTAGAGATAGATAAAAGCATGAAATTAGTACAAACACATGTACTAATTATGGCATAATGCATAAAACCATGAAAACAAACATTTTTTGGAAATATGCATATGTTTTACTTAAATATAAAAAAATAAGCATAAGAACAACATTTAAAACCATAGAAACACATAAAAAATTACATAGCCAATTTATCACATTTTTAAGGACAAATTTACAGTGAGCACTAACACTGTTACAGTGAAGTCTCACCTTAGACACTTTCTAGCATGTAATTCCCTCAATAAAAGCTATCCTAAGACTCAATAAGTAAGACAAAGATAAACCGCCCATACACCCTCTCTAGAAACACCTAAATGATCCTTAAGACCACCTACAATGAGATACATACTTATAATACATCATACACATGAACATGAGATCCTCCTACCAATAGATCATTCTAAGTCTCACTTGAGTGATTTGTGAGGCGACCCACCCATACATTCCCTTACACTCACCCTTAAAAGATCCAATAGATTACCTAGGATAAGATCATTCTCACTTAATACAACATATAGATAATATGACATTCTCCTTCCAAAGGCTATCAAAAGACTTACTTAAGTAAATCAAGAAGAAAATGGCCATGATTGACCTCTTCAAGATTACCTAAATAATTCTTAAGACTACCTAAGGCTTAGATCATGTCTACATAATCAACCATCTTCTCTAACTAGAGTCATTCATTAGACTTATCTAGATAAGATACAAAGTGACCATTCCTATGCCCCCTTCACACCTTAACTAGACAACCTTTAACTACTCTAGATAAGTACTTATTCATTAAACATGCTTTCTTATGTTAAGTCATTACATTCATTAGTTCATTTAAGAATCATTCATCACATAAGGACATTCAAGTAATGGTATTATACAAGACCTAGGGACTCTCACTAACATCTTCAAAGCCTATTGTGCAATGTCTAGATAGCGTCCCATACCACTACCTAAACCTCATAGAACTTCTCTAATGCTAGTAAGATCACATATGATGAGAATAGGAAATAACCTACATAGACCATGATAGCTAAACATGGAATCCGGAGTTCTAACCTACTCTGATGAGGGTGTTCTACTTGCCAAGGGTAGAGCTAGGACACATCCCAAGTAGGCACATGGTTAAGGAATAAGAAGGGCTTTTATGTACTCTGGTCTCATTCTAAAGTAGAGCTACATTGAACTCTAGTCTCCTTCTCAAGTAGAGCTACTTTCCATAACGTAATCATTCGGTGATAGCCTTTGTTCTCATAGAGTAATTGATATTAAAGGAACACATGAAGAGGTTCCATATCTAGTTCATAACCCATCACATTCACCCTACCAAAGAGGTCCACTAGGGCTACCTTTCAATGGCAAGTAAGATAGCTCATCATGACTTTCCTAAGGATGATATGATGTCGTTCCAGCCAATCAACCCTAAGTCCATCATTCATACTAGAAGGATACCATCACGGCTCTCGACTCCAAGTTCATAACATAACCTTACCACTAGGTTTAAGGTTCCACGTACATGACCTTCTTAACATCATTTAAGGTCTCACATATCATTGATTCATACATGAAAATGTTGAACTAAGCTTACCTAGTCATGACATATCATATTCACATACCATTCATACGTGTATCAAGTAAGGGACACAAGTCTACCAAAGCAAGACACAACATACTTTACTTTATTACGTATAACATATCATTCTTTGAAGAACTTAGGAATGACCCTTATCATCTTTATGTCAACCTATAAATTACTATATCATCAATACAACCATAATAAACTCATATATTCAATTAGGAATAATCATGCATCAACTCTAAAATTACACACATAAGACATAGTCATAGTCTAACATAATCACCTAACAACAATAGAAGAAAACATACTTTCACTTAATCACATGTAGATAGATATGATCATGCTCCACGTAAATCAACTACACAAATCATCATAATACTTCAAGTAGTGCCGACAAGACCATGATCATAGTACATAAAGTAACACCGACAAGGCGACATCAATTGCAAGTAAGGCACCTAGTACCGCCACCATAAGTGGACCATACCAATCACAATATAATTGAAGTCTAATTAACATCAAAAAAAGATATTTAGGGCATCACACCACCAGTTCAGTCTCACCACTTCAATCCATAGCTAAATCATCTTATTCAATATCATAAGGCCCTTACCCGTGGCTATGAACATCAATTTAATACACAAACTATAATACTCAATGAATCTAAGTCAATTAAATATAGATTTATCAATATTAGACAACTTATATATCAATTGAATACAATTATTACATCATTCAATAGACCATAAAAAACTACATCAGAATTCATAAACATTTATACAATATCACTTAACTCATAAAGTATTAAGAAATTAGGGTTCATCAGTTACATGGTTTCATAGGTTAATTGAGTTAAAATCATCAAATTAATAAAAATTCAATCAATATTCAATGCTTTAAACATTTAATGCAAGAACCCATGGATAGATTTCAATTTAGAAAATTCATCTTTTGATTAACCTTTGAAAATCACTTTGAAGATTAACTCCTTAATGAATAGAGTTTCGAGGATAAAAAAACCATACTTTATTGATGCTAATACACGAAATTTATGAAGAATAACCACTCAATTCTCCAATCCAAGCTCTTCCTTGAGTTTTGGCTTAAATGGAGTTCTAGAGAATTTCTTAGGGATTTTGGGTTTTGAATTTTGAAGAATGAATTCATATAGGTATTTAGGACTTATAAACCCACTTAAAATGCATAAAATACCCCTAATTAATCGCCATTTATTTGTACGTGGGTTGAATTTACAACTTCACCCTTGCAACTTACAGTAAGCTGCATAGGAAGACAACTTCACAGACGACTGCCGATCGATGGGGCGTCAGTCCATAAATGGACCGTCGTAACCTCCGTCGATGGGTTCAGAGACTGGAAAATGGGATATTATATCCCTAGGATAAGTACTCATCGAATCCATCCACCTAGAGGGTGTCGACAAGGCCACGAGCCGTCGATTACCATCCGTAGGTGGGACTGCCTTGGGCAGTTTTGGCCGCCAATATGGTTCCTTCCTCATGGACCCTTGGATGGTCCTTGGGGATGTTTTCTCAGGCGTTTCCAACCCAAATATGCTTGTATACGAGTTTAATACCTCTCACATGAATTTCATCTAAAAAGAACACGTTAAACTCGACGAAACATGCCAAGACACACAAGGTCGTTTCAAGGGAAACCTTTCGAACTTCATGGACATTCTTAGACGTTTGACCTCCAAACTTTATGAAATTCAACACACTTCCTATATACACTAAAATAACTCATATAAGTATATAATTAACTCATGAAACACAAATATAGGAACATAACCACATATGAGGCACATAGGTGACTTTAGTCGTCGAACGTCTTAGTCGTCCCTTGACGTTTGACTTCCAAATCACCTAAAACTATGGAAAATTGATAAATAACATATTATTAACTATTGTAGGACCTTAGACCCTCATCACAACCATGTTAGGCTCTAGATTCACCTAAGTCATTTTCGAGGTACTACAACTCTTTTCTGGTGCAGGTTGGATTATTAATTTGAGCACATCGTGCAGCTATGAGAGGTAAGTGAGTTTTCTTGGAGTTATGATGAGATACTTAGTTTTTTTATATCCCAATCCTCACACTATGTATTTAGATGCTACTTTATTTTGGTATTTAGACAGGATATTCCTTATGGCTAGGTTTGTCATCTAGTTCCACACTTGTATCGTAGTTTAGAAGCTTTGTACTTATGACACAAAACCTTAGGGTGATATTACTATTTCCGAATTTCATACTTTTAAATGACTTAGTGTTTTGATGTATGTTTTCACTTATATTTCTATTTTAAACATTGAATGGAATTGGTAAAAGTATTGGGTTGAGAATATAGGTGTTATAACACCCTAAAATGAACTAAGGTGAACTAGAGTTTCATGATTGTTTCTTGAGATAATTTTGTAATAAAATTATCTATATTAGTGTCCTTAGGCATTGAATGAAGTTTGGTTAATTTTGGAGGTCAAACGTCCAAGAACGTCCATGACGTTCAGAAGGTGTATCTTAGAAAGTGTTCATGTGTCTTTATGTGTTTGAGTGAGTTTTACGTGTTTGTTTTAATCAAAATTGATGTGGGATATCCTAAGACCTAGATGAATTAGTATAGGGGTTTAACGTCCGAGTAAGACTCCATCTAGGACCTACAAGGGGCCCTAGAAGAGGACCACAACTCCAAGACAAAAACTGCCCAAACAATGTCCATCGACGAGCCAGTCGACGACCAATAGACCAGATGACGGCTCATTAACCTGGTACGTTGATTGGACATGAATGCCTGAAGGTTTGGGAGTTGCAGACCCAAACCATGAGCCCTCATCAATGGGACATCAAAGCATCGAATGTCCGTCACTGAGAGGCGTCGATGGTGGCCTGCAAAAGCTGTCACGTCTACTGCCTTGACTTGCGGTGTCTTGTAAATTCACCCCAAGTATTATATGACCCTAGGACCATATTTTTATTGTTTTTAAGGTATACTAAATTGGTTTTAAGTCTTAAAGCTAGACAAGACCCCTCACTTCAGTATCAAACTTCCTCTCTATAAACAAACTCTCTCAAAGTCACCATTGGAGCTAAGACTCAAGGAGAACTAGGAGGGATGGTTTCAACGTGTTTCTTCATCAAAATTAGGGGGTTTTATTATACTTGAGGTATGGTAGTCATCCTTCAACTCTCTTCCATTCAAGTAGTCATTTTTAAAAGATTTCAAAAAGGGTTTCCAGACATTACTTTCTTCTATCTTTGATTCAAAGCATGGGTGTTCATTTAAAAGTGTTTTAATGATTAAAATATGTTTAATATAGTATTAATTGATGATTTTAATGTAAAAATCCTAATGAACTACTCATGTTTATGCATATTTCCAACTTTTAGCTTAAAGAGTGGGTTAAATGAAAATGTTTGTGTAAGGTATGAACTTTGGTTTCCTTATATTGTTATTATAATTTAGATACTGACCTAAGGGAATTATTATGATGAAATATTGAGGAATTTGTTATAGGTGGTGATGGCTTGGTTAAATGGTGAGTTGCTTATATTGTATAATTCTTATTATAAATTGCTCTTGAGTGGTATGGTCCACCTTCTTGGTGGCGGTGTTTACTTGATTTATTTGGATATAATTGGCATGTATTGTGAGTATATATTTGAAGGACTAATATGTTAAATGAAGTGATAATGAAGATTGTTCTTGTAATGTGTATTATGAAGCTTGAATTGCATGTTTTGGGTAGATTATGCCTAGATGAAGTAATGTGTATGTTGAGCATGTTAAAGTGTGTAATGTGATAAATTAAGGTCTAAGCATGTATAGAAGTCAATGGAAATGAAATGATGCTTATGTGCAAGGTGTGTTCACATGTACACACACACTTAAATGAATGAATGAGGTTAAGTTAAAGTAAAAAGGGGAGTTTTGGGGTGAGCACTCTTCGTGAGTTGAGATGAAGTGTTTAGTAGCAACCTCACTACATCCTAAGAGCTTTCTCATATAGGTCGGAGGATGAATACCCTTTGTGAGTTGAGATGTAGTTTTCACTAGTTATTCTTAACCTATATTATAAAATGTTAAGAATTCGTGGGAATTATGCTTAGCACCAGACAATATGAAGAAGGGGTGGTTACACTTCGTGAGTTGAGATGTTGTATTCCAATGTACCTCTTGAGATGAGTACTCCTCGTTAGTAGAGAATGAGTTACTTAGTATCAATCTCCTTATCCCGTAAATATGCGCCCGCATAGGTGTAGCTATTGGAAAGCCATGTAAAAGCTAAGAGAATGACCTTACTCTAGGCAAGTGAGGATCCCTCATCTGATAGGGGTTAATACCGGGATTCCATGTCTAGATCTCATTGTCTATGTCGGTTAATCTAACCCTCACAAAAGTAATGAAAATGTTGAGTCTTCTAAAAGAGTGTACTACTTAGGGCAGGCAGTGGAATGGGAAGCTATTTACTCATTGCACTAGGTAGGCATTCCGAAAGGGGAGTCTTGGTGAGTCTTATATGAATTGAATGAACTAAGTCCCCTAAAAGAACATACTACTTAGGGTAGATGGTGGTATGGGACGCTATCTATCCATTGCACTAAGTAGACCTTCCGAAAGGGGATTCTTGGTGCTAAGCCTTCTAAAAGAGTGTACTACTTAAGATAGGTGGTGGAATGGGACGCCATCTACTCATTGCACTAAGTAGGCAGTCCGAAATGGAAGCCTTGGTGTGTTTCTTGAGTGTTCTTCTAGTGTCTTGTCATTAAGTGGGGGCTTGTTCTCCCAAGGTGAGTAAGCCTAGAAGGGGTAGTCTTGAGGACCACTTTGGTGTGTATTGAAGGAGGTTTATATGCATTTCCTTCATGTCTTACCTTGGTGAATCTTAGGATAACCTTAGCTAGGGAACTCCTACAGAAATGAGTTCACTTCCTCTTTGCTTGGCCTTCGAAGTTCACCATTTTGCAAATGAGTTAGTTCACTGTAATGTCCAAAATGGTTCACTGTAATTTTTGAGAAGTTTACTGTAAAATGCTCCCTTTTGCTAAAAGTTTGGGAATCCTTCTCTAAGTTTTAATTGATTATATTTATGTTGTTTTACTTCTATATTCTTGAATGTTTTAATTAATTGGCCTGAAAAGGTGTTTTCACTAAAATGTCCCTTTTTGCATGTTTTTGCATATGCCTTACTTAGTACATTATTTGTACTAAACCCATACTTTTTTATACTTTATAAGTATAGGTTTTGGAAGCAAGGTTGAAGTTTAGAATACAAGCTTGGAAAAGATTCTCTCCAAAGAAAGTATGTCCTCACATATCCGAGGGCATAGTCCTTTTGTTAGTTTCTTTATTTAAAGACTTATTATGTATTTCTTTCAATGTAAAGGGTCGTGTCCCTAAGATATTATGTAGTGTCTTTAAGTTGACTTTTGACGATGAGATTCTCTAAGTATTTATGAAAGAATTCCTTTTTATATTAAATGTCATGAAAAGTTTTAATTCCGCACTAGCAGAAAACTCTAAGTACTTACCCTGGAAAGATATATTCAATTGTGAAGTCTTAACTAGTAAAAAAGATAAAATGATGCATCACCTATTGAACTTATGTTTGTGATACTAATATTTGTAAATTCTCCTTTAGAACTAGTTTATGTGGTAAAAGAATTCTTAGAAATGTTT
The DNA here is from genome assembly GCA_027705065.1 of Solanum peruvianum. Taxonomy (NCBI): domain Eukaryota; kingdom Viridiplantae; phylum Streptophyta; class Magnoliopsida; order Solanales; family Solanaceae; genus Solanum; species Solanum peruvianum. The sequence goes on from JAKWJD010001763.1 coordinate 22,568,755, forward strand.
CACCTGATCGTGATATCACATTTGGTATTGGCTTAGAGTTGGACATTCGACCTTTTTCTATCCTTCTTATTGAGATGCTCCTTTGGAATGAAAAAAGGGTAACAAAACTTATTGAGTAAAAGATTTGCTAGATCAAGTGTATATTCATGGGTAATTTCTATCGTACTTGAATTCCCTTATTATTATTATTTTTATCTATGATATATTAATATACTCTTGTAATAGAGAGAATCACGAGCATCATTTGAGGATTTTCATTCATAGTCTAAATAAGATTATTTTATATGCAAGTTTTTAAAGGGTGAGTTTTGAGTAGTGAAATATCATATTTGGACTATGTTGTGTGCAAGAAAGGTGTTATGGTGGGTCCCAAGAAGTTTGAGTAAGTTCTTAAATGGGACAAACTTGTTCCCTTTATCGAGATTTTGAGTCTCTTAGGTCTTTTAGATTAGTATTGGCCGTTGGTAAATGGGTTCTCATCTATTGCATCTGTATTAAATACATTGAACGAGAACAAAGTTGTTTGTGAGAGGTAAGTTTCAAAGACTCAAGACTTTATTAGTTACTGCTCTAATTGTGGCTCTACTTTATGAATTAATCATGATTGTGTGTTGATTTAAAAGGGAAAGGTAACAACTTATGCTTCGAGGCAGTCGAAACTGATTCACGTGAAGAATTATCATATCCATGATTTGGAGTTGGTAGTTGTAGTATTCACATTATGGTTTTTAGGATATTACTTTTATGGTGTGTTTTGTAAGGTGATAAAGGATCATGATGGTATCTAATATATATTCAGTCAGAGATATATCAATTTGGATTTAAGAAGATGATTTTGAGTTTCTCAAGGGTTATAACATCAGCTTTTTTCATCTGAATGTGATCGTAGATTAATGAAATAGAAAGACGACAAGTATAAGGGATTTAACTTTGTTATAGGCAGGTTAGATTTCTTTTGCTATATTATCCGGTCCTTAGTATATAGCTTTGCGAGACTTAATATTTTTGAAATATACAGAGTCTCATCTTATATGGAATCCAAGTTATCCTTATTAGATCAGATTCAGGCTTAACAGTTTAATGATGGAGATATGCATAATATTCAAGACAAGGCGTTAAAAAGGAGAAATTCTTGATGGCTAAGGAGTTTCATATAGAAAATATTGTATTTATATTCTTTGGGTAAGTAGATTTACTAGCATGATCATAGAAGATGTCCTTTGTTTATGGTACACAATTCAGTCAAAGTCTACAAACATGTATCATTTAATTGAAAGTGATGTATGAACACCAAAAATATAATAAAGGATGTTCATACTAGAGTGTAAGAGTGAAATGATTTCAAGAGACTTTGTGGTAGGGTTGCCACATACTTTGGGTAAGGATGATATTATTTGGGTCTTTATGGATTGATTGGGCAAGTTTACGTATCTCGTGCTTATTCAGACTATTTATAATTTAGATAAGTTAGTCATATTTGATTACATGGGATACTCATATCTACTATTCATGTAGAGATACACAATTTACTCTCATTTTAGCATTTTATGGAGAAGTATTTGGGACTTGGGTGAATCTTGGTACATCCTTGTATGAACAAACTAATAGTTAGTCTGAGCAGACTATTGTGGTCCTTGAGAACGTGTTTGTGTGTGATCACTTTAGTGGCTACTTTTAGTGAATTTGCATACAAAAAATTATCATTCAAGTATTTAGTTGACACCATTTGAAGTATTTTAAGATAAGAGATGTGGGTCTTGTTGGTGTGATGCATTTGAGGTTAGGCAGTGAGGCACATATCTTGTTAGGTAAGTCCTTATATAAGGTTAAGTTGATTAAGGATGGCTTAGAGTAGGCAAAGTATTCATGCAGATCAAAAGATTCGTGATTTAAAGTTAATGATTAAATAGTAGGTTCCATTGAAGGTTACATTTAAAAAGAGTGATGAAATTTTAAAAGAAGAACAAGTTGAGCATGAGTTATATTATCTTGTCATGATTGATCAATGTATTTGTGGGATGGCTACAAATTTTTCTTATCACTTGATTTGTTTGGTGTTTACATTATATTTCATGATTGAATGCTGAAAAAGTTTAATTTAGAATGGTGTGGATGTGATTCAATAGGAGATAGTAAATTTGGTTAGATTCTTACTTTGGAGGAGTAACTGATTATTATATTGGATAGATAAATTCAAAAGTGGAGGTCGAAAGAATTTATGTCAATGAAGTTACAATGAAAGCATCATCCAATTGAGGAGGCTACTTGAGAGTACGAATTAGACATGTGGATCATATATCCCTATTTGTTTTAGTGTAAATTACATAAATTCCATTGTTTTTATATGAAATTACAGTCCATCCCTAATAAGTTTCTAATTACATTAATTCCTAAAAAAATAAAAAAATAGAATACAATAATTGAAGCGCGGATTCATTAAAGAAATAAGGAATTTTTAGATTTTTAAAAGTAATAGGGGATAATGGGAATAAGTGGTGTGTATTTTTGTAGTTTGTCCTTTATTTTAAGCGTTTATTTGTGAAAATTTCATTTACCTTTCGAGGACGAACGTTTGTTTTAGTGGTAGATGATGTAGCAACCCACTAGGTCATTTTGAGCAATAGGACTACTTGATCTTCCGGTAAAATTGTAAAAAAAAAAATTTAAACTATTCAGTTACCACTTGGCCCATATAATTAAATTATTTTAAGGGTATTTAGTGTTACTTTTACCAAAAATTGAGAACAAAAGAGAAGAAACTAACAAAGCAGTCACGAGTGGAAACAAAAGAAAACCTACGATCCTGGTTGAGGATAGCTTCAGGTACGAATCTTATTTTCTTTGTTTAAGAGAATGAAGTTGTATTTGATGAACTGTATTTCATTCTTGAAACTTTGTAGTCATTATATTCATAGTACTTGGAGTTATTTTAATTGGTTGGTAGATTAGGTTAACACTCGGTATACGTATTTAACGCCTAGTAGAATTTCTATAGGATTATTAGGGGATTAAATTAAGTTTTGATGGAAGGTTGATTTTACTAAGGAAGTAATTACTATGTGGTATATAATAAGTTATTTTTAATTAAAGAGAAAAGAATCGATATTGATTTGGCTGGAAGTTATCAGTGAATTCTTTTGACATTGAAGGAGAATCTTTATCATTGAATATTGGCAAATCATTAGACAATTATTATGGTTTATTATTTGAGTGGTATAATGCATTAGGAATAGAACTTTGTAACTAGGTTATTTACTCATAATAAATGGATTTTGAGGTCAAATTGGGAATGATGATGATCTAGTGATATTACGCGAACTTTTTTTGGAGATAAGTCAAAAAACACACCTAAATTATTCCTTTTTTTTTTAGTTTAATACCTAAACTATTGAGGGTGCAATTCATACCTAAACAATCATTTTTTTGTTTGAGAAACATGTCTCTCTCATTTATATCACTCTCATTATGGTGTATGTAATATACTCTCTCTTTTATTTAAAAAAATTATCGCATCACACCCCACATGGACAAAACATTCAACCTTGACAAAAAAAATATTAGTGTTGGTTAAAATTTAAAATAAAAAAATTGTTATCCAAAAAAAAATATTTCTTTTATAAAATAAAATATAAAATATTTTTCTTACCCCACTCCATCACTTCCCTCACCGCCCTCACCCCCGGCTATTTATTTTAGTATTTTTTGCTTAAATTTATTTTACTCTTGTTATTTCTAAGTCCTTTTTTTACTCTTATTATTATTATTACATTTGAATGATTATTGTTTCGTTACAAAAATAGTGAAATATTCAGATTATATAATGACATCTTTTGTGGATTCTTTTATTTACTCATAAGGTATATTTGATAGATCGAGAACGTTGTGAATCTCTACAAAAAGGAAAGGTGAAATTTTAAGGATTCGTGATGCGAGTTCGACCTTTGAGGTATGTTAAGACTTTCAGACTTCTCGGAAGGATATTTTTTCTAATTTAAAGATTAAAATGAAATAGAACATGGGTAAGGGTGAAAGATGAGGGTATCGTACCAATGGTCTGATCGGCATTGGTACGACTACCAGTGTTATAAAGAGAAAGTTTACTACTATATGTAGTATGCCAATTGTAGTCCGAGAATGCCAAAGCATATGGACATTAGCTGATGTATTATTGACTTAAATTCTTTGTGTGATTTTGTTTCTTATTTAAACCCATATATTTGTAAAAGTTGAGGTGCTTATGTATTATGCTTATATTTGATTGATTGAGATGCATCATCATCCCCTTTTATTGGTATCAAATTGTGCACATGCATTGACATGAGATTGAGTATGATTAAAGGTCTAACATGTGGAGATTGTCCATGTTGAGATTGAGTTATAATCATAATTTGGACATGTGGAGATCGTCCGTTCGAGTGAGTGGTTATGATTTTAAAGTGGGCACAAGGAGATCTTCTGTGTTGGGGATTGTTTGATTTTATAATTATGTGTTGAGATCATTTATGTTGATATATGGACCTCACGAGTCTCTCATGGATCGATGTATTTCCGAGGAGTATCATATACATACGGTTGAGAGAGTACTAAGCAAGTGATGCATATTATGTCATGGTGTCACATTGCATTGCATCTCAATACATCCCCCAGTCTTGTTGATTATGTGTTTTATTAGTGTTTGAAAATTTCATGAGATTTGGTTATTCCTATTGGTGAAAACTTGGTTGATAAGCATGATATGAACTACTAAATTAAAAGCTCATTTTTTTGTATACTCATGTCACTACTTCTTCGTTGTCGGTCTATGCGATATACTGGGAACACGTGATTTCGTACTCATACTAAACTTGTTGAACTCTTTTGTGGTGTAGGTTGGAAATTTAATTTGAGCACATCATGGAGCTTTCAAAGATTAGTTTGAGTTAGCTTGGAGTTGTGATGACCTACTTTGTTGTTATGTGGCTCACACCTCCTTCTATGTATTTCGTTACTACTTTATTTTAGTATTTAGACAGGATATTTCTTATGGCTAGGTTTGTTATCTAGTTCCACACATGTATCGTAGTCAGAAGCTCTTGTACTTATGACACTAAATCTTGGGGTGATATTACTGTTTTCCGCATTTCATACTTGTAAATTACTTAGTGTTTAGATGTAATGTTTTCACTTATCTTTTTACTTTAAACATTGAATGAAGTTGGTAAAAGTATTAAGTTGTCTTACCTATTGGTTGAGAATATAGGTTCCATCACGACTTGTGATTTTGGATCGTGACACTAGTAATGTAGGCTTAGGAAACGGTAGGGTATATATTTGGGATAAAATCTGTATTTCCTCCTTAAAATTTGCACAATATTTTCAATGCTTTTTCATTTTAGCATTTCATCTCTGTTTTCTTGAAAAATCCTTCTTTTATTTTTCTTTTTTTCTCACCGTCTCTTCTTATGGTTGGAGATTTTTTCTTTCTAGCTTTTCTTTGTCATTTTTTTTACTTTCACATATTTGATCTATTTACTTTGTCATCCAACTTAGACATTGGCATTGGATAGATAATTGATAGTGCACTCAAGGAGGTGGGACTAAGGAATAGTACATTTATGCACTCAAAAGAATATATGCTAAGATGTGGTCATTCAAATAAAAATATTTTCAGGTTTGAAATGGGAGTCTTATGGATAACATGTCATTTGGTAGGCTTCAAAAGAAATAATAAGATCAAAGAAATTCTATAATCCTTTTCCAAATTAGATGTTGCTCAAAATTTCGCCTCAACCAACATTCAGGCCAAGTTCTAGATCAAAAAAGTCATGTCATTGAATGTTATATCTAAAACTCACCACACAATGCATATGAAACATGAGTTTGAATTTGTTCTAGCCATAACTTTAAGCAAAACAATTTCTCAAGTATCACTTAAATATATCAAAAAGCACCAAAATAAGTCAATAAGTCACAAAAAAGTTTGTTTTATCTTGCCAAATAATTTTACACTTTTTCTTTTTCTTTTTGCATACTCCTAAATATATTGGTACCAACCAAGTCAAGATTTTTTTAGTTAATTTTTTTTAAAAAAATAGATAATAAAGACCATTTTAAAGAAATGTTGTAACCTATACAATTTTCTTTTAAAACAAAATAAACAAGAAAGACAAACATTTTTATTTGAATCTTGAATCAATTAAAGAAAATCATTTTCTTACCCAATTTTTGTGATGAGGATTTTATGATTTTTTCTTGGTTGCTCTAAAACTCAAAATAAGGTTGTCTATGTATCTTGTCAAAGCAAGAATCAGGTCAAAGTAGTTCAGGAAATTATAAACACAACGTTATTTTAATAAGAAATACTTCTCTTTTAATAAAATTTTTAAGCAGGATCACCAAACCTGAGGAGGATTGCCTACATATTTCATCGAATTGAGAATCAGGTGTGCCTAGTTCGTTAAGTTTAGACAGTAAAAAAAACTTTAAGATATTAAAGTGTCACTTGACAAATGCATTATATTTTCAATTTTGGTTATGTTATGAAAATTTTTATTTCATGTTTAGGAAACGTATAACATCTAAAAGTAGAATTTTTTTGGTGTTTTCTCCCTATCTGCACACACGTAATTTTTGGCCGAACATAAGGCTTTATACTATTTTTTATTTCTTAAATATTTCTTTTATGTTTAAGTTAAATATTTTAACTTTGTCTTATTTTTATTAAGTTATTTTTATAAATCGGAAACACAAAAATAGAATCATTTTAAGGTAAGTTTTATATAAATTCTTAAAAAAATGAAAAACTATAAAAATATATCTTCTTAAAATTCAAATGTGATAAATAAACTAGTGTCTCTTAATTATATTTTTAATTAATCATTTAGTTTTTTTATAATTGGTTCTAGATAATTAATATTTATTATTTATAATTTTGATATATTTAATTTATAAGAATACTATCCATAATCATCACATGTACCCACAACCCCACTATCACTTCCCACACTCTCACATGATCCTATCCACTCACCCTCACACCCACATACACTCCTACACACTATATATATACACGCATAAATAAAAGGAAAAAATTTCAGCAAAAACACACAAAAAAAAAAAGAGAGGAGAAGAATCAGAAAACAAAAAAAGATAAATTAGCAAAAAGAAAAAAGGCAGCAAATAATAATAAAAAAATATTTTCATTTCCTTTCAAGAACCCAACAAAAAAGATAAAATTTGTGGGTGTTCTAATCGAGGTTCAGTCAAGATCTTTGCGGTATTCAACTTAAACTTATCTCTTTTAATTTATCTATGGAATGTGATGTAATTTTATGAATTTTTTTTTATATATATAGTTTTGTTTCATTTATAATTCAATTGAAATAAAATGTAAAATTAAATATATTTGTTGTTATTTATTGTTGTACAATTTTGATGCTTTGAATAAGCTTCTAGTTAATGTCACGTAGAATCTCATTGAATATCAAAATTTAATTAAGGATTTAGAGTTTATGAATTGAGTTTTGAATGAATAAAATAATTTTTTTTTTTATGTTATCACCCAAAAATAATATTTATTTTAACAAATTGTTATTCTTTTGTTATAATACAAAGTGTACGCTTCATTGACATTAAATTTAAGAGTAATAAAAATATAAAATATTAACATATAAAATATTAACATATAAAATAAAAGATATAGAATAATGCCAGAATTAAATATTGTATCCTCAACATTTAGATTCATTTTACATTATTTAGTTTTATGTATGAAGGAAAAATATTTGTTTTAATGACTAGATGAGTTTTAGGCATATTAATAAATATTTGTTTCAATTAAGAATGTGGTTACACATCTTTTTTGAGACACTAAAAGAAATTCAAGGATGCGGTTACGCACCTTGACCAAATTAATTTAATAACTAACTCTATTTAATTTAAATCAATAAGTGCAAATAAAAATTATTAGGTGTGATGAACTTGAGAGATGAAGATAGTTATGTCTCCAAATATCAAAGTCGAGAATGCAGTTATGCATCTAATTTGAGACTAAATAAAATTTCAACAATAAAAATGCAAACAAGTCATGACCTAAAAATGATATATCCAAAAATATTTTAAAATAAGTATAAGCCAATAAAAGCAACCTTGCTAGAACCAGGGACTCGAGGGATGCCTAATACCTTCCCCTCGGTCAACGGAATTCCTTACCTGAATTTCTGGTTTGCATACCAAAATAGAGAGTCATTTCCTTTTGACTAGGGATTAAAAAGAAAAGGTAACTTCGAACAGCATAACTCAATTCCAAGTGGTGACTCTGAAAAGTAAAAATGATCCTTAATCAAAATATCTCTTAAATTGGAAAAACCTTACGCCGCGGTGCGCAAATGGTTGTGACATCGCTGGCAACTCCACTGGGGATTAACAAGAATTCGAGCTTTGTTATATTTACATTTACTTGATTTTATTGCTTATTTTTGTTTTGGATATATTGTGTATCATGACCTAATGTGCTACATGCTGCTCATTTTTTTTTATATTGTTGAACTATATTTAATTGTTTTCTCTCGCGTACACCAAATGAGTCTCTGAAAATATTTCACACACATTCATAGGAATGCAATTATACATCCTACTTTTCCTTGAGTTAAAGTTAAAGTGTCTTGGAACCCAGTAAAGGATTTTTAGTCTCACATGTTAGCGGGGTTGAACAAGCAATTAAGTCGGAATAGCGCTGCTACCGATAAGTTTCCCTCCCTGGCTCTAGTTGTCCACTTGGGTAAGCCAATCTAGATACCTATCGCCTTCAGGTTTATACATACTAAAAGTAGAGTATGGACATGGTTATCCCTGAAAGACTCCGAATATTTGCATTATCTGCATGTAACTTAGTGAGCCTCTGAACAAGAGTTGTGTACATCAAGAAAATATTTGACTACCTAGATCATTTTATGTGCTGCATGAATATGCGTTTATTTAGAAAGTCTCTATAAGTTAACTAATTTTTGTGTGATTAGTGTAATAAAAAATATTAGATTGAAATTTTTACCAAAAAAAAAAAGAAAAGAAAATATATTTCTTCTTTTAGGAGTTATTTTACCTTTTTTTTTTTAAAAAAATGGAATGAAAGATTTCTCACTAAATAAAAACTTTTAAATGATATTTAAATTTTTTTGGTATAATTAATTAAAAATTAAAAAACTTAATAATACTTTGAGAAATATTACATTTGTCAAGTCAAACATTAATATCTATAAAGAAAAAATTAAACAGTTCAATTTGAACGAACTACGCACACCAGGTTCTCACCCCAATGAGATATGTAAGCAACCCTCCTCGGGTTCGCTGATCTTAAAAAAATATAAAAAAAGAGAAGTATTTCTTATAAAAAGTATTTTTGTCTTTACAATATTTCTGAACTACGCAGACCTGATTCTTATTTTGACAAGATACGTCGGCGACCTTATTTTAAGTTCGGTCCAACCTAAAATAAATTTAAATAAGTCCTCGTCACAAAAAATGGAGCAAAATGAAAAAAAAATATTGACTTGGTTGGTACCAACATTCTTAGAAGTGTGCGTAAGAAAAATAATAAATTGTTAAACTATTTGACAAGACGGACTAACTTTGTTGTGACCTATAAACTTCTTTTGGTATCTCTTGATATATTATGTTATACTTGAGAAAGTGTTTTGCTTAAAATTAAGGTTAAAATCAATTCGACCTCATTGTTTCCTGTGCATTGTGTGGTGAACATTAGATATAAAATTCAATGGAATGATTTTTGATCTAGAACCTTGCCTAAATGTTGAAGTGAAATTGTGAGCAACATTTAACTTGAAAAATGATTATAGACTTCCTTTGATCCGATTGTGCCTTTTCAAACCTACCAAATGACATGTTATCCATAGGACTCCTATTTTGAGCCTGAAACATTTTTATTTGAATAAGCACAACTTCACATATCTCATTTTTAGTGCATAAATGCACTATTTTCTGGATCTCACCTCCATGTGTGCACTATCAATTAGGTACACAACGTCAAGACCTAAGTTGGATATCAAAGTGAAAAGACCAAGTATGTGCAAGTTCAAGCAAAATGACCAAAAAAAAGCTAGAATAAAATATGAAACGAGAGAAAATGGAAAAAAATGAATGGGAAAAAGATTTCAAGAAAACAAAGATCAAATGCGAAAAAATGAAAAATATTGAAAGTTGTGCAAATTTTAAGTAGAAAATAATTACTTTACCCCAAATGAATATCCTACCTTTCTCCAAACCTACATTACATGCCAACAACAAGTCCTATTTGATCCTATGTGTGTTCTCGCATCATGGATACTTAGATAAGGGTCAAGCATATGGTATCTCAATCTCATGCATTGAATATTTTTTCGAGTGTGAGTGACTTTGATATAAAACGTCCTAAGATAGAAATATTTCTATTGTGCGAACTAGAACTTCATTTATTGCGAGTGCACTTGAAACATGAAGATATGAATAATTTTATCCCTTAACTTAGACAAGATGAACTCAGGTAAATAGTTAAGTATGTTTGAGATACCATTTGAAATTATAGTGATTGTTCAAAGTTGACCTCAAATTTGTCTGAAAGTAGTTGAAGATGATTCATATGCATCATGCTAAATTGTTGGTACCAACTAAAGTATAAACATTGTCAACGATGAACTGATTCATTTCTCAAAATATGTCTTTTGTAGGAAAAATCAAGAAAAAAAATAATTTTTAAATTTTTATAAACTACGTTTGACTTGATTCTTGGTATGAGATACGTAGGCAGTCTTCAATAAGTCTTGGTCTCATAGAATAAAATTTATATTCTTGAAAGAATGAAATTTGACCATTTTTATAAAAAAAATCAAAAAATAATAAACTAAAAAGTGTGACGAAGTTTATCAATTTAAAAAATTGGGTCATATTTTTATCACTCTAATTTCTAGGGAATATGTACTCTAGTTGCATTCTTATCTTAGAAACCAACACGCAATTATCTTTAATTTCTAGGGAAAAAACTCCCTAATTGCATTTTTTTCTTTATTACCGATATTTCACATTCATACTAATAGTGTAAATAATATTTTCCTGGTGCAAACTGGGGCAAGAAAAGTGTTGTGGTTTTACTTCATGATTCTGCTAAAGGGGGACCCTCCTAAACAACGGGAATTAGACTTGTATAACCCTCCTAAACAATGGGAATTAGAAGGACCCTCCTAAATAGTGAAAAATAAAGTAGCAATACCCTCCTAAACAATGAGAACTAGATTAGCAGGATCCTCCTAAACAATGGGAATAAGATTAGCAGGACCCTCCTAAACAATGAGAATTAGCATAGCTGGACCATCCTAAACAACGGGAATTAGCTTAGCAGGACCCTCCTAAATAATGGGATTTAGAGTAGCAGGACCCTCCTAAACAAAGGGAATTAGAGTAGCACGACCCTCCTAAACAATAAGAATTAGAGTAGCAGGACCTCCTAAACAATGGGAATTAGCATAGTAGGATCCTCCTAAACAATGAGAATTAGAATAGCAAGACCCTCCGAAACAATGGAAATCAGCATAGTACGATCCTCCTTAACAATGGGAATTAGCTTAGCAGGACCCTCCTGAATAATGGGATCTAGAGTAGCAGGACCCTCCTAAACAATGGGAATTAGAGTAGCACGACCCTCCTAAACAATGAGAATTAGAGTAGCAGGACCTCCTAAACAATGGGAATGTCACGACCCAAAACCGAGTCGCGACTGACACCCACATTTGCCCTCCTATGTGAGCGAACCAACCAATCTAACCCTTAACATTTCAATGTATAGCAACAGAAAATAATGCGGAAGACTTAAACTCATTAATAAAACAATCCAAAAACTATTATTATTATCATCCCCAAAATCTGGAAATCATCACCACAAGAACATCTATAATCAAATTACTAAACTAAGAGTATTCTAAGAAGCTAAAACAAGTGAAAGCTAGTCCATGCCGGAACTTCAAGGCATCAAGACATGAAGAAGAAGATCCAGTCCAAGCTAGAAGCGTTAGCTCACCCTGAAGATCCGGTGTGACGAAGACTGGCTAGAATTGCGGTTGAGTTGAAGACGACGGTCCGTTTGCTGCACTCCACAAATAATAAGGAAGAAAACATAAAAGTAGGGGGTCAGTACAAACACGAGTACTGAGCAGATATCATCGGCCAACTCAAAATAGAAAACAGTATATATCAAGTAATATTATAAAATCAACTACAATACTCAACATGTAGCAACAACAAGTTGCATAATCATTAATAAGTACTGCCAAGTTCACACATGAGGACTCAAGCTTCAATACCATACTCATTTGGGAATTAGATTCATTAGATTTAGTATATTAGCATCTTTCAAGATTCACTATCTTTATTTCTCTTGTGTCGGTACGTGACACTCCGCTCCCTCATATCTTATTCCTCATGTGTCGGTACGTGACACTCCGATCCCCTACTACTATGTGTCGGTACGTGACACTCCGATCCCCTACTACTATGTGTCGGTACGTGACACTCCGATCCCCTACTACTATGTGTCGGAACGTGACACTCCGATCCCCTAATTCTACGTGTCGGTTCGTGACACCCGATCCCCTAAATCTACGTGTCGGTTCGTGACACCCGATCCCCTAAATCTACGTGTCGGTTTGTGACACCCGATCCCCTAAATCTACGTGTCGGTTCGTGACACCCGATCCCCTAATTCTATGTGTCGGTTCGTGACACCCGATCCCCTAAATCTACGTGTCGGTTCGTGACACCCGATCCCCTAATTCTATGTTTCGGAACGTGACACTCCGATCCCCTAATCTCATTCTATCAACTCATCAAGCCTTCTCTTAATCCAAGGCATCATCATTCTCATTACTTTAGTTCATCAAGCCTTCTCTCATACCAAGGCATCACCATTAACAAGGAGATTAGGGTTTTTCAAGATTTGGGATTCAATAGCTTCATCATGCTTATTTTATCACAATTATATAGTACATTCATGCAAGCATACAATTAAGCATATAGAAGATGAGATAATATTACCAACACATATCATTCGCTATTAAGAGTTTACTACAAATAGCATCAAAAACCATAACCTACCTCCACCGAAGAATTGAATTCACGCAAGCAATTTCCCAAGCTTTGTTTCTCTCTTCCTCGTTCGATTCTCTCTCTTTCTCTTTCTCTTTGTTCTTTCTAGTTTTCTTATTCAAACCCTCTTTCTTTTACCCTAATTAGCATATAATTAAGAATAAAAGATGGCAATAACAACCCACTAATTAACTTAAGGTTACCTTTTTTAACCCCTAAGTAATTAGACTTATTAATATTAACCCTCTAACTTTATAATTAAAGAAGGAATTGTCCAAAACGTCCCTTAAAACGTGTAAAGAAATCCGACTCCGACTGGGATTACGCACCCTGTGACGGGCCGTCGTGCCTGCGACGGATCCGTCCTGCAGGTCGTCGCAAAGTTCAGAGACCCAAATTTCCACCAAGGGTCTGTGGGTCTGTGACGGCCGTACGCATGTGACGGTCCGTCCTGCAAGTTCGTCACGAAGTTTTCAAGAGAGAGTCGATTTTCAGTACCCAATTTCAGAATTTCTAAGTGTTTTGAAACGAGACCCTGCGACGGTCCGTCGTGCCCATGACGGTCCGTCGTGGGGTCCGTCGTTTCAGCCAGTTTTCCAGAAATAAAAATCTGCTGCTCAAAACGACTAAACAGGTCGTTACAATAGATACCAATTTACCCATCGTTCGTCCTCGAACGATCAAAAGAAGAAAAACAAGGGCGAAAAGGAGTACCTGAATCTGTAAACAGATGTGGGTATTTTTCTTGCATATCTGCCTCCTTCTCCCAAGTGGCCTCTTCAATCGGTCGATTCCTCCATTGAACTTTGATGGATGCAATCTCTCTCGACCTCAGTTTGCGAGCCTCTCTATCTAAAATAGCAACAGGTTCCTCTTCATAAGTCAAATTCTCATCAAGCAGAACAAAATCCCAACGGATGATGTAGTTTCCATCCCCATTGTACCTTTTCAACATGGACACATGAAATACCGGATGCACTCCGGACAGCCCTGGAGGCAAGGCTAACTCATAAGCCACCTCCCTACTCGCTTAAGTACCTCAAATGGGTCCAATATACCTTGGACTTAGTTTACCCCTTTTACCGAACCGCATCCCCCTTTCAGGGTGAAACCTTCAACAAGACTTGTTCACCCTCCATGAACTCCAAGTCTCTAACCTTTCGGTCTGCATATTCCTTTTGTCTACTTTGAGCCGCTAGAAGCTTTCCTTGAATGCACTTCACCTTATCTAACGAATCCCTCAAGAGGTCAGTACCCCAAGGTCTAACCTCAAATGCATCGAACTAACCAATGGAAGATCTACACCTCCTCCCATACAATGCTTCAAATGGACCCATGTCAATACTGGAGTGATAGCTATTATTGTATGAAAACTCTGCCAAAGGTAAGAAGCTATCCCAATGACCACCAAATTCTATCACACATGCACGAAGCATATCCTCCAACACTTGAATCGTTCGCTCAGACTGACCATCAGTCTGAGGGTGAAACGCAGTACTAAGGTCCAACCTAGTACCTATTCCGCATGCAATGTTCTCCAAAACTTAGAAGTAAACTGCGTACCTCTATCTGATATGATGGAGAGTGGAACTCCATGCAGTCGAACGATTTCTGAGATGTAGATTTTGGCTAACTTCTCTGCATTGTAGGTCACCTTGACAGGAATGAAGTGAGCCGACTTAGTTAACCTATCAACAATCACCCAAATGGAATCAAACTTACCCAACGTCTTTGGAAGACCAACCACGAAGTCCATTGCAATTCTCTCCCACTTCCATTCAGGAATGGGCATTCTCTGAAGTGTTCCTCCGGGCCTCTGGTGTTCATACTTTACTTGTTGACAATTTGGGCATTTGGCAACAAAATCAACAATGTCGCGCTTCATTCTACTCCACCAAAAGTGTTGTTTTAGGTCACGGTACATCTTGGTTGCACCTGGATGTATAGAATATCCGGAGCTATGAGCCTCTGTAAGAATAGTGTGGATCAAGTCATCAACACGAGGCACATACTCTTCCCTTAATCCTCAAAAACGCCTTCGTCATCAATTATTGCTTCCTTAGCCTCTCCTTGCAACACTTTATCTCGAATTCGACCTAGTTTCTCATCATCAACTGTTTTCCCTTGATCTTGTCAAGAAAAGAAGATCTTGCCTCTACACAAGCTAACAATCCTCCCTTCTCATTTATTTCTAACCTCATAAGGTCATTAGCCAAGAATCTGCACCTCTCTAGCCAATGGGCGTCTAGAAACTTGCAAATGAGCTAGACTTCCCATGCTTCCGGCCCTTCTACTTAAGCATCCGCCACAACATCGCTTTCCCAGATGATACAAGATAGTGATGTCGTAGTCCTTCAGTAGTTCCATCCATCTCCTCTGTCTCAAGTTCAAATCTTTTTGTTAAAAGACGTACTGTAGGCTACGATGGTCCGTATAGACTTCACATTAACCCCATACAAATAGTGTCTCCATTGCTTTAGGGAAAATACTACCGCGGCCAACTCCAAATCATGGTCGGATAGTTACGTTCATGCACCTTTAATTGCCTCGAAGCATAAGCAATCACATTCTTCTCTTGCATTAGCACTGCACCCAACCCAGAATAGGATGCATCACAATAAACAATGAAGTTCTTACCCCTACTGGCAAGGTAAGAATTGGTGTGCAGTAGTCAACAAGGTCTTGAGTTTCTGAAAGCTTTCCTCACACTCATCCGACCATACAAATGGAACATTCTTGCTTAGTCAAGTTCAGTTAAGCAATAGAGGAGAATCCCTTGACAAATCGGCGGTAGGGGTAGTAGCTAGCTAAACTAACAAAACTCCTTATTTCTGACACGTTGTAGGTCTTCACCCAATTCTTCATTGTCTCAATCTTAGATGGATCCACCATCACTCCATCCTTAGAAACCACGTGTCCCAAGAAGGACAATGAATCTAGCCAAAACTCACACTTGGAAAATTTGGCATAAAGCTTCTTCTTCCTCAATAACTCTAACACCATTCTCAAATGTCCTCATGTTCCCTCTTACTCTTCGAGTATATCAGTATATCATCAATAAATACGATCACAAAGAGATCTAGATATGGCTTAAAATCCCGTTCATCAAGCTCATGAAAGCAGCAGGGGCATTAGTAAGACCAAACGACAATACCACAATTCGTAGTGCCCATACCTAGTTCGAAAAGCAGTCTTTGGCACATCCGCTGCCCGTATTTTCAATTGATGATAACCGGATCTCAAGTCAATTTTAGAGAAGACACAAGCACCTTGTAACTGATCGAACAAGTCATCAATGCGAGGAATGGGATACTTGTTCTTAATAGTTACCTTGTTCAACTGTCGGTAGTCTATGCACATCCGAAAACTCCCATCCTTCTTCTTCACAAATAATACCGGAGCACCCCAAGGAGATGCACTTGGTCTAATGAAGCCTTTGCTCAACAACTCTTGAAGTTGTGCCTTTAACTCTCTTAACTCCGCGAGAGCCATTCTATAAGGGGGTATAGAAATGGGGCGAGTACCCGGTTCAAGATCAATACAGAAGTCAATATCTATCTGGTGGCATACGGGAAGATCTGCAGGGAACACATCCAAAAACTCACGGACTACCGAGACCGACTCAATCGAAGGTACTTGGGTAGTGTCATCCTTGAGATGTGCCAAGAAAGCTAAACACCCTTTACTAACCATTTTCTTAGCACGAAGAAAGGAGATGATACGCACCGGATTGGAAGTGTAGTAACCCTCCCACACTAACGGATTTGCCCCAGGTTTGGCTAACACACAGTCTTAGCATTACAATCCAAGATCGCAAAATTCGGAGAAAGCCAAGTCATACCCAGAATTACATCAAGGTCAACCATTTCTAAAGAAACAAATCTACATAAGTGTTACTCCCCACAAAAGTCACCAAACAAGACCTATACACTTTTTCAACTATCACAGACTCACCCACCGGAGTAGAAACACGAATAGGCATGTCAAGTAATTCCCAATGTAAATTAAGACCATTAGCAAATGAGGAAGATACATAAGAAAATGTGGATCCGGGATCAAACAATACAGAAGCCATGCAATCACAAACCAAAAGATTACCTGTGATGACAGCATCCGATGCCTCCACTTCAGACCGCCCAGGGAAAGCGTAACAATGGGCCCTATCGTTTGTCTGTCCGTTGCCCCTACCATGTTGTGTTATAGTGGCTCCGTTTTGCCCATCACCTCTGCCGTTTTGGTGACCACCATTACCTCGACCACCACGTCCTCCAGAATAATGGCCTCTACCATGACCACCTCTACCTCTAGCTATCGGGGGTCTATAACTCTGTTTTGGACAATTCCTCCTAATATGTCCAGTCTCCCCACATCCATAACACTCTCTGGAGTCAAGCATAGGTCTCTCGGAGAAGTGTTGACCGGTCTGAGGTGGTCCCCCAACTACAGTCTGTAGTGAAGACTGAATTGGTCGGACTGAGTAACTTCCCGAACCTTGTTCTCTAGTGTAAGAACCATTAAACTCACCTCCCTTTCGAAACCTTTTTGATGTCGATGTCGTGGTGAAGTCGTCTGGCTTCACTCCTTCCACCTCTATCACAAAGTCTACCACCTCTTGGAAGGATTTTGCCGTAGCCGCTATCTGTAAGGCCGAAATCCGCAATTCTGACCTGAACCCCTTCACAAACCTGCGAATCCGCTCTTGGGGACTGAAACAGAGTTGAGTGGCATACCTGGATAATGCACGAAACTTAGCCTCATATGCATTAACCGAACATTCCTTGCTCTAGACTCAAGAACTCATCTCTTTTTCTATCTCTCAAAGTCCTTGGGATATACTTCTCCATAAACAAGCTAGAGAATGATGCCCAAGTCATAGGCGGTGCCTCTGTTGGTTGACACTCAACATGTGACCTCCACCACATTTTGGCGTTCCATTGAAGCTGATAACTCACGAACTCAACACCGGACCGCTCCACTATACCCATCTTGTGTAGTAGCTCATGACAATCAACCAGAAAATCGTAGGCATCCTCTGATTCTGCACCCTTAAATACTGGAGGTTTCAATTTCAAGAACTTACTGAAAAGTTCATGCTGATCATTTGTCATTATAGGCCCAGTAGTCAGACGTGGAAATGTGCCTATTTCCAATGAGGCATCCATGCGGGTAGCCATAGTAGCCGCATGTTTGTACCTCTGAAACCGGAGGTGTTGGTGAAGAAACCACTGGAGGTGCCTGACCCTTCAGATAACCCTCTAAGATAAGCAAGAACCTGATTGATCATCTAGGGTAGGTTGGGGTGGGGGTGGCGATCCTCATTTTGCACTTGTTCACTCTCCCCTTCCTCACCCTCTCTTATCACTTCCTCAGTCGGTGGAGGAGTCACTGCCCTAGTACCAGATGGGCTAGGTGCTCGTCCTCTTCTTCTAGAGGACGTCCTCCCACGACCTCTACCATGACCTCTTACCACTGATCCCCCTCGAGCTACAGCCCCAGTGGCTGGCTCAGACGCATCCTGTCTTGCCGTTGTCGCTGCTGGCGCGGTCGTTGCTCTAGTTCTAACCATCTGCAAAAATAGAGTGAAGATGGTCAGATACCAATTCGTATCGCCTAGATACCAATTGGACTCAAGTAGTAGCACGAAAGAAAGAAAGAGTGGAATTTTCCTAAAGTCTTATAGCCTCTCAAGGAAAAGTAAAGGCGTCCCCCTACCGTTCCTTAAGACTCTATTAGACCTGTTCTTGTGTGATGAGACCAACAAACCTAATGCTCTGATACCAAGTTCGTCACGACCCAAAACCGAGTCGCGATTGGCACCCACATTTGCCCTCCTATGTGAGCGAACCAACCAATCTAACCCTTAACATTTCAATGTATAGCAACAGAAAATAATGCGGAAAACTTAAACTCATTAATAAAACAATCCAAAAACTATTATTATTATCATCCCCAAAATCTGGAAGTCATCACCACAAGAACATCTATAATCAAATTACTAAACTAAGAGTATTCTAAGAAGCTAAAACAAGTGAAAGCTAGTCCATGCCGGAACTTCAAGGCATCAAGACATGAAGAAGAAGATCCAGTCCAAGCTAGAAGCGTTAGCTCACCCTGAAGATCCGGTGTGCCGAAGACTGGCTAGAATTGCGGTTGAGTTGAAGACTACGGTCCGTTTGCTGCACTCCACAAATAACAAGGAAGAAAACATAAAAGTAGGGGGTCAGTACAAACACGAGTACTGAGTAGATATCATCGGCCAACTCAAAATAGAAAACAGTATATATCAAGTAATATTATAAAATCAACTACAATACTCAACATGTAGCAACAACAAGTTGTATAATCATTAATAAGTACTGCCAAGTTCACACATGAGGACTCAAGCTTCAATACCATACTCATTTGGGAATTAGATTCATTAGATTTAGTATATTAGCATCTTTCAAGATTCACTATCTTTATTTCTCTTGTGTCGGTACGTGACACTCCGCTCCCTCATTATCTTTATTCCTCATGTGTCGGTACGTGACACTCCGATCCCCTACTACTATGTGTCGGTACGTGACACTCCAATCCCCTACTACTATGTGTCGGTACGTGACACTCCGATCCCCTACTACTATGTGTCGGAATGTGACACTCTGATCCCCTAATTCTACGTGTCGGTTCGTGACACCCGATCCCCTAAATCTACGTGTCGGTTCGTGACACCTGATCCCCTAAATCTACGTGTCGGTTCGTGACACCCGATCCCCTAAATCTACGTGTTGGTTCGTGACACCCGATCCCCTAATTCTATGTGTCGGTTCGTGACACCCGATCCCCTAAATCTACGTGTCGGTTCGTGACACCCGATCCCCTAATTCTATGTGTCGGAACGTGACACTCCGATCCCCTAATCTCATTCTATCAACTCATCAAGCCTTCTCTTAATCCAAAGCATCATCATTCTCATTACTTTAGTTCATCAAGCCTTCTCTCATACCAAGGCATCACCATTAACAAGGAGATTAGGGTTTTTCAAGATTTGGGATTCAATAGCTTCATAATGCTTATTTTATCACAATTATATAGTCACATTCATGCAAGCATACAATTAAGCATATAGAAGATGAGATAATATTACCAACACATATCATTCGCTATTAAGAGTTTACTACGAATAGCATCAAAAACCGTAACCTACCCACACCGAAGAATTGAATTCACGCAAGCAATTTCCCAAGCTTTGTTTCTCTCTTCCTCGTCTCGTTCTTCTCTCTTTCTCTTTCTCTTTGTTCTTTCTAGTTTTCTTATTCAAACCCTCTTTCTTTTACCCTAATTAGCATATAATTAAGAATAAAAGATGGCAATAACAACCCACTAATTAACTTAAGGTTACCTCTTTTAACCGCAAGTATTTAGACTTATTAATATTAACCCTCTAACTTTATAATTAAAGAAGGAATTGTCCAAAACGTCCCTTAAAACGTGTAAAGAAATCCGACTCCGACTGGGATTACGCACCCTGTGACGGGCCGTCGTGCCTGCGACGGTCGTCCTGCAGGTCGTCGCAAAGTTCAGAGACCCAAATTTCCACCAAGGGTCTGTGACGGTCCGTCACGCATGTGACAGTCCGTCCTGCAAGTTCGTCACGAAGTTCAGAGGGTCGATTTTCAGTACCCAATTTCAGAATTTCTAAGTGTTTTGAAACGAGACCCTGCGACGGTCCGTCGTGCCCATGACGGTCCATCGTGGGGTCCGTCGTTTCAGCCAGTTTTCCAGAAATAAAAATCTGCTGCTCAAAACGACTAAACAGGTCGTTATAGGGAATTAGCATAGTAGGACCCTCCTAAACAATGAGAATTAGAATAGCAAGACCCTCCGTGTCACGACCCAAAACGAGCCGCGAGTGGAAACCACACTTATCCTACTATGTGAGCGAACCAACAATTCTAAACCCCAACATTTACCAACATTTCAACCATAATGAACAAAATATAATGGGGAAGACTCAAAATCTTATTAATATAACCAATAAACAAGCTTCTAAAGTTTATCAACTATTATCCCCAAAATCTGGAAGTCATCACACCAAGAACATCTATCCTCAAATTTCTAATCTAAGAGTATTTAAGAAGATATAATAAGTAAAAGAGATGGTCCATGTCCGAACTTCAAGACATCAAGACGTGAAGGAGAGAATCCAGCCCGAGCTAGGAATAATAGCTCACCCTGAAATCTGATATGCTGAAGACTGGCTGGAGTTGCGTACGAGTCGAAGTCAATGGCACGTTTTCTGCACTAACAAAGAGAAAAATACAAATAGGGGTCAGTACAAGGAACACGTACTGAGTAGGTATCATCGGCCAACTCAAAATAGAAAGCAATATATATCGAATAATAACATAAAATCAACTACCATACTCAACAGGTGACAACAACAAGTACAAGCACCATTGGCCACAACACCAAGAACACCTATGAGGACTCAAGCCTCCACACCATACTCATTTGGGAAATAGGTTCTTTAAATTTGAGTATATTAACATAATTCCAGATTCATTCTCTTTATTCTTCTTGTGTCGGAACGTGACACTCTGATCCCCTACTATTACGTGTCGGAACGTGACACTCTGATCCCCTAATACTACGTGTCAGTACGTGACACTCCGATCCCCTAATACTACGTGTCGGAACGTGACACCAGATCCCCTAATACTACGTGTCGGAACGTGACACCCAATCCCCTAATACTACGTGTCGGAACGTGACACTCCAATGCCCTAATACTACGTGTCGGTACATGACACCCGATCCATTAATCTCATTATTTTAGTTCATCAAGCCTTCTTCTATGTCAAGGCATCATCATTAACAGAGAGGATTTAAGGTTTAAGATTTAATAGCCTCATCATTCTAAATCCATCACAATTACATAATCACATCATGCAACCACACAATTAAGCATATAGAAGACTTTACGATACCACCCAATACATATCAATCGCTATTTAGAGTTTACTATGAAATAGCATAAACCATAACTTACCTCCACCGAAGAATCGTGATCAAGCAAGCTACTTCCCCAATGCCTTGCTGTCCTCTTCGTTCTTCTCTCTCTCGCTCATTCTCTCTTCTTTTCTTTTTATTTTTCTCTTCTCCAGATTCTCTTTGTTTTACCCTAATTATCATATAATTCATTATGATAAAAGTAATCCATTATTTATTTTAAAGTTATCTCCTTTAACCCCCAAGTAATTAAATTATTAAACTTACCCCACTAATTTCATACAGTTTGTCATGAATAGTCCAAAACACCCCTTAAACTTTTATTAGAAATCCGACCCAGTCGAGGTTACGCAACTCGTGACGGCCCGTCGTACCTGCGACGGTCCGTCCTGCAGGTCCGTCACAAAGTTCAAAGACTCAATTTCAGTAAAGAGGTTTGTGATGGTCCGTCGTGTCTACGACGGTCCGTCCTGCAATTCCGTCGCGAAGTTCAGAAAGTTTATCCCCGTACCCAGATTCCAGAGTTTAAGTGTTTTGGCACGAAGACGCTCGACAGTCTGTCGTGACCATGACGGTCCATCGTGTGATCCATCGACAAAGTCAGTTATTATCAGAATTAAACTCTACTGCTCGAATCGACTAAACAGGAAGAAAAACAAGGGCGAGAAAGAGTACCTGAATCTGTAAAGAGATGTGGATATCTTTCTTGCATATCAGCCTCATTCTCCCAAGTGGACTCTTCAACTGGCCGATTCTTCCACCGAACCTTGATAGATGCAATCTCTTTTGATCTCAACTTGCGGACTTTTCTATCTAAAATAGCAACAGGCTCCTCGTCATAAGACAAATTTTCATCAAGAAGAACTGAATCCCAACGAATAATGTAATTTCCATCCCCATGGTATTTTTTCAGCATAGACACATGAAATATCGGGTGCACTCCTCAGAGTCCTGGAGGCAATGCCAATTCATAAGCCACCTCCCCCAAGCATTTCAGAACTTAAAATGGACCAATATACCTCGGACTAAGCTTACCTCGCTTACCAAACCGCATCACCCCTTTCATGGGTGAAACCTTCAGCAAGACTTGTTCACCCTCCATAAAATCCAAGTCCCTAACCTTTCGATCTGCATTTTCCTTCTGCCTGTTCTGAGCTGCTAGAAGCTTCTCCTGAATGAATTTTACTTTATCTAACGATTCCCTCAAAAGGTCGGTACCCCATGGTCTCACCTCAAATGCATCAAACCAACCAATGGGAGACCTACATCTCCTCCCATACAGTGCCTCAAATGGGGCCATATCAATACTTGAGTGATAGCTATTATTGTATGAAAACTCTGCTAAGGGTAAGAAGTTATCCCAATGACCACCAAATTCTATCACACATGCACGAAGCATATCCTCCAACACCTGAATCGTTCGCTCAGACTGTCCATCTTTTTTAGGGTGAAATGCAGTACTAAGATCCAACCTAGTACCTAATTCAGCATGTAAAGTTCTCCAAAACATAGAAGTGAATTGCGTACCTCTATCGGATATGATGGAAAGTGGAACTCCATGCAATCGAACAATTTCTGAGATATAGCGTTTGGCTAACTTCTCTGCATTGTAAGTCGTCTTGACCGGAATGAAGTGAGCAGACTTAGTTAACCTGTCAACAATCACCCAAATAGAATCAAACTTACCCAATGTCTTTGGAAGACCAACCACGAAATCCATTGCAATTCTTTCCCACTTCCATTCAGGAATGGGCATTCTCTGAAGTCTCTGGTGTTCATACTTTACCTGCTGACAATTTGGACATTGGGCAACAAAATCGACAATGTCACGCTTCATTCTACTCCACCAAAAATGTTGCTTTAGGTCACGATACATCTTGGTTGCACCAGGATGTATAGAATATCCTGAACTATGAGCCTCTGTAAGAATAGTGTGGATCAAATCATCAACATGGGGCACACATACCCTTCCATTAATTCTTAAAACGCCTTCCTCATCAATTATTGCCTTTTTAGCCTCACCTCGCAACACCATATCCCGAATTCGGCTCAGTTTCTCATCATCAAACTGTTTTCCCTTAATCTTGTCAAGAAAAGAAGATCTTGCCTCCACACAGGCCAAAAATCCTCCCTTCTCTAGTACTTCCAGCCTCATAAAGTCATTAGCCAGAGTCTGAACCTCTCTAGCCAATGGGCGTCTAGAAACCTGTAAGTGGGCTAGACTTCCCATGCTCCCTGCTTTTCTACTTAAAACATCTGCCACCACATTAGCTTTTCCTAGGTGATACAAAATAGTAATATCATAGTCCTTCAGTAGTTCCATCCACCTCCTCTGCCTCAAATTCAAATCTTTCTGAGTAAAAACATACTGTAAACTACGATGATCTGTATAGACTTCACACTTAACCCCATATAGATAATGTCTCCATTGCTTTAATGCAAACACGACTGCAGCCAACTCCAAATCATGGGTCGGATAGTTACGTTCATGCACTTTTAATTGCCTCGAAGCATAAGCAATTACATTCTTCTCCTGCATTAGCACTGCACCCAAGCCAGAATAAGATGCATCACAATAAACAATGAAATTCTTACCTTCTACTGGCAAGGTAAGAATTGGTGCAGTAGTCAACAAGGTCTTGAGATTCTGGAAGCTTTCTTCACATTCGTCCGACCATACAAATGGAACATTCTGCTTAGTCAAATTTGTCAGTTGGGAGGCAACATAAGAAAATCCCTTAACAAATCGACGGTAGTAGCTAGCTAAACCAACAAAGCTCCTTACCTCTGTAACATTAGTAGGTCTTACCCAACTCTTCACTGCTTCGATCTTAGAAGGATCCACCATCACTCCATCCTTAGAAACCACGTGTCCCAAGAAGGACACTGAATCTAGCAAAAACTCACACTTGGACAATTTGGCATAAAGCCTTTTCTCTCTTAACACTTCCAATACAATTCTCAAATGCTCCTCATGTTCTTTCCTGCTCTTTGAGTATATCAGTATGTCATCAATAAACACAATGACAAAGAGATCCAGATATGGCTTAAAAATCCCGTTCATCAGGCTCATGAAGGCAGCGGGGACATTCGTAAACCCAAAAGACATTACTAAGAATTCATAATGCCCATAATTGGTTCGAAAAGCAGTCTTTGGCACATCCGTTGCCCGTATTTTCAATTGATGATAACCAGATCTCAAATCGATTTTTGAGAAGTTACAAGCACCTTGTAACTGATCGAACAAATCATCAATGCGAGGAAGACGATACTTGTTCTTAACAGTTACCTTATTCAGTTGCCTGTAGTCTATGCACATCCGAAAACTTCCATCCTTCTTCTTCACAAATAAAACAGGAGCACCCCAAGGGGATGCACTTGGTCTAATAAAGCCTTTACCTAACAACTCCTGCAGTTGGGCCTTTAACTCCCTTAACTTAGCTGGAGCCATTCTATAAGGGGGTATGGAAATGGGGCGAGTACCCGGCTCTAGATCAATACAAAAATCAATATCCCTATCCGGTGGCATACCAGGAAGGTCTGCAGGAAACACATCCAGAAACTCACGGGCTATCGAAACAGACTCAATCGAAGGTACTTGGGAAGTATCATTCCTGAGATGTGCCAAGAAAGCTAAACAACCCTTGCTATCCATTCTCTTAGCACGAAGAAAGGAGATGATACGAACTGGGGTGGAAGTATAGTCACCCTCCCAAACTAGCGGATCTGTCCCAGGCTTGGCCAGTGTAACAGTTTTAGCATTACAATATAATATTGCAAAATTTGGAGAAAGCCAAGTCATACCCAGGATTACATCAAAATCAACCATTTCTAGGATAATCAAATCTACATGATAACTGCTCCCCACAAAAGTCACAAGACAAGACCTATACACCTTTTCAACTATCACAGACTCACCCACAAGAGTAGAGACACGAATAGGCATGTCAAGCAAATCACAATGTAAATCAAGACCAGTAGCAAATGAGGAAGATACATATGAAAACGTGGATCCAGGATCAAATAATACAGAAGCCATGCAATCACAAACCAAAAGATTACCTGTGATAACGGCATCAGATGTCTCTGCTTCAGACCTCCCGAGGAAAGCATAACAATGGGCCCTATCACCTGTCTGCCCGTTGCCCCTACCATGTTGCGCTGCAGTAGTTCCAACTTGCCCACCACCCCGACTGATTTGGTGACCACCATTTCCTTGGCCACCACGTCCTCCAGAATGGCGGCCTCTTCCATGACCACCTCTACCTCTGACTATTGGGGGCTTGTGACTCTATTTTGGACAATATCTCCTAATATGTCCAGTCTCCCCACATCCATAACACTCTCTGGGGTCAAGCATAGGTCTCTGTGAGAATGACGAAGTCTGGGGATAGCCTCCAAACTCAGAGAAATGTTGACTGGTCTGCGATGGACCCCCAGCTACAGCCTGCAGTGAAGACTGAATAGGTCGGGCTGGGTAACCTCCTGAACTCTGCCCTCTGGAGTAAGAACCACTAAACTCACCTCCCTTACGAAATTTCTTAGATGTCGACGCCAGGGTGAAGTTGTCTGGCTTCACTCCCTCCAACTCTATCACAAAATCAACCACTTCCTGAAAGGATTTTGCTGCAGCAGCTACCTGTAAGGCTATCTGCAAATCTGACCTCAACCCTTTCACAAAACGGCGAATCCGCTCTTGTGGACTGAAGCAAAGCTGGGTGGCATACCTGGATAGTGCACAAAACTTAGCCTCATAAGCAGTAACAGACATCCTGCCTTGCTCTAAGCTTAGGACTCATCTCTCCTCTTGTCCCTCAAAGTCCGGGGTATATACTTCTCCATAAATAAGCTAGAGAATGAAGCCCAAGTCATAGGTGGTGCCTGTGCTAGTTGACACTCAACATACGACCGCCACCACATTTTGGCATTCCCTTGAAACTGATAGGTCACAAACTCAACACCGAATCGTTCTACTATGTCCATCTTATGTAGTAGCTCATGACAATCAACCATAAAATCATAGGCATCCTCAGATTCAACACCCTTGAAGACTGGAGGTTTCAACTTCAAGAATTTAGTGAAAAGTTCATGTTGATCACTCGTCATTATAGGCCCTGTAGTCAATCGAGGAAACGTGCCTACTTCGATTGAGGCATCCATGCGGAGAGCCACAGCAGCTGCATGTTGTACTCCCGGAACCTGAGGTGCTGGTGCAGAAAACACTGGAGGTGTCTGGCCCTGATCCTATAACCCGCTAAGATAAGCAAGGACCTGATTAATCATCTCTGGGGTAGGTTGGGGTGGTAATTCCTCATTTTGAACCTGCTCATTTTCCTCTTCCTCACCCTCTCTTACTACCTCATCAGTCGGTGGAGGAGTCACCGCCCTAGTACTAGGTAGACCAGGTGTTTGTCCTCTACCTCTAGAGGACGTTTTCCCGCGACCTCTACCACGGCCTCTTGCCACTACTCCTCTTCGAGCTACGGCTCAGACGCATCCTGTCTTGCCGGTGTTGGTGTTGGCACAGTTGTTGCTCTAGTTCTAACCATCTGCGAAATAAAGTGAGGATGTCAGATACCAATTTGAATCACCTAGATACCAATTGGATCCAAGTAATAGCACGAACGAAAGAAAGAATGGAATTTTCCTAAAGTCCTATAGCCTCTCAAAGAAAAGTAAAGGCGTCCCCCTACCGTTCCTCAAGACTCTACTAAACTCGTTCTTGTGTGATGAGACAAACGAACCTAATGCTCTGATACCAAGTTTGCCACGACCCAAAACGAGCCGCGAGTGGCACCCACACTTATCCTACTATGTGAGCGAACCAACAATTCTAAACCCCAACATTTACCAATATTTCAACCATAATGAACAAAATATAATGCGGAAGACTCAAAATCTTATTAATATAACCAATAAACAAGCTTCTAAAGTTTATCAACTATTATCCCCAAAATCTGGAAGTCATCACACCAAGAACATCTATCCTCAAATTTCTAATCTAAGAGTATTTAAGAAGCTAAAATAAGTAAAAGAGATGGTCCATGTCCGAACTTCAAGACATCAAGACGTGAAGGAGAAAATCCAGTCCAAGCTAGGAATAATAGCTCACCCTGAAATCTGATATGCTGAAGACTGGCTAGAGTTGTGGACGAGTCGAAGTCGATGGCACGTTTGCTGCACTCCACAAATAACAAAGAGAAAAATACAAATAGGGGTCAGTACAAGGAACACGTACTGAGTAGGTATCATCGGCCAACTCAAAATATAAAGCAATATATATCAAATAATAACATAAAATCAACTACCATACTCAACAGGTGACAACAACAAGTACAAGCACCATTGGCCACAACACCAAGCACACCTATGAGGACTCAAGCCTCCACACCATACTCATTTGGGAAATTGGTTCTTTAAATTTGAGTATATTAACATAATTCCAGATTCATTCTCTTTATTCTTCTTGTGTCGGAACGTGACACTCCGATCCCCTACTATTACGTGTCAGAACGTGACACTCCGATCCCCTAATACTACGTGTCGGTACGTGACACTCCGATCCCCTAATACTACGTGTCGAAACTTGACACCAGATCCCCTAATAATACGTGTCGGAACGTGACACCCGATCCCCTAATACTATGTGTCGGAACGTGACACTCGGATCCCCTAATACTACGTGTCGGTACGTGACACCCGATCCATTAATCTCATTATTTTAGTTCATCAAGCCTTCTTTTATGTCAAGGCATCATCATTAATAGAGAGGATTTAAGGTTTAAGATTCAACAGCCTCATCATTCTAAATCCATCACAATTACATAATCACATCATGCAACCACATTTTAAGCATATATAAGACTTTACGATACCACCCAATACATATCAATCGCTATTTAGAGTTTACCATGAAATAGCATAAACCATAACTTACCTCCACCGAAGAATCGTGATCAAGCAAGCTACTTCCCCAATGCCTTGCTGTCCTCTTCGTTCTTCTCTCTCTCGCTCGTTCTCTCTTCTTTTCTTTTTATTTTTCTCTTCTCCAGATTCTCTTTGTTTTACCCTAATTATCATATAATTCATTATGATAAAAGTAATCCATTATTTATTTTAAAGTTATCTCCTTTAACCCCCAAGTAATTAAATTATTAAACTTACCCCACTAATTTCATACAGTTTGTCATGAATAGTCCAAAACACTCCTTAAACTTTTAGTAGAAATCCGACCCATTCGAGGTTACGCAACTCGTGACGGCCCGTCGTACCTGCGACGGTCCGTCCTGCAGGTCCGTCACAAAGTTCAGAGACTCAATTTCAGTAAAGAGGTTTGTGACGGTCCGTCGTATCTACGACGGTCCGTCCTGCAATTTCGTCGCGAAGTTCAGAGAGTTGATCCCCGTACCCAGATTTCAGAGTTTAAGTGTTTTGGCACGAAGACGCTCGACGGTCCGTCGTGACCATGATGGTCCATCGTGTGATCCGTCGACACAGTCAGTTATTATCAGAATTAAACTCTACTGCTCGAATCGACTAAACAGGTTGTTACACTCCGAAACAATGGAAATCAGCATAGTAGGACCCTTTTAAACAATGGGAATTAGATTAGCAAGACCCTCCAAAATGATGAGAATTAGTGTAGCAGGACCCTCCTAAACAATGAGAATTAGAATAGCAGGACCCTACTAAACAATGGGAACTAGAGTAGCAAGACCCTCCTAAACAATGAGAATTAAGGTAGCAGGACCCTCCTAAACAATGGGAATTAGCATAGCAGGAACCTCCTAAACAATGAGTATTAGGATAGCAAGACCCTCCGAAACAATGAGAATTAGTGTAGCAGGACCCTCCTAAACAATGGGAAGTAGATTAGCAAGACCCTCCTAAACAATGAGAACTAGAATATCAGGACCTTCTTAAACAATTTGAACTAGAGTAGCAAGACCCTCCTAAACAATGAGAATTAGAGTAGAAGGACCCTTCTAAACAATGAGAAGTAGATTAGCAGGACCTTCCTAAACAATGGGAATTAGAGTAGCAGGACCCTTCTAAACAATGAGAATTAGCGTAGCAGGAAACTCCTAAACAATGGGAAGTAGATTAGTAGGACCCTCATAAACAATGAGAATTAGGGTAGCAGGACCCTCCTAAACACTGGAAATCATCATAGCAGGACCCTCCTGAATAATGGGAAATAGTATTAACAGGACCCTCCTGGACAATTGGATTAGCAGGATCCTCCTACATAATGGAATTTGATCACTTTTTTCTAGGATAAACACTTCCTAGTCTGAGACGATATTTTTATTTTCTCCTAGAAAAACACTTTCTAGTCCGAGTTTATATTTTTATTAACATTTGCTGATAAATCACAAAAAAATTCCAGTGAGAACTGGGGTAAAAATTTTATTTATTTTTTATTTGTGATGGTTTTCAGGTTTCTTTAAGCGAAACATGAATTTGAAATTCAAGAAAAAGAGTTTCAATTATTTTCATAATGATCAATCTTCATGATCACCAGAAATTGGAGTCTGCAATGCATATAGCAACCTGACTTCCTAATAACTTCTCCTATTCAGCTACTGATTGAGAAAACATGAAGTCATTCAAGAACATATTCAAATTTGTCATTTTGAAGAGTGTCCAAAACTCACTCTCAGTGACAAGTTAAGCATCGGATCCATTCAAGATCAAGATACTCACCAAAATCAAGGTGATATCTAAAAGTCAAGACTCAAAGGAAGTTGCATAGATAGGAGCTTGTACTTTTATTTTCCTTTCGACTATTAGTTTTCATTTTGGTGTAAATAAGGATAAGATCCGCGATCTGTAGCCTCAATGGAACCTTACTTAACTTTCAATTTATCACCTCATCTCCTTGAACTACACGTGACCTGATTCCCTTACAACCCGGGATATGTAGGCTGTCCCAAACAACGGCTCGATCACATATTTTCTTTCAAATAAGAGTTCGGTCAAAACTTGTCGCTTTATCTACTTCTATGTCTGAAAACACGAATCAGTCAAAGAGGGGAAAATTGTAGACAAGTAATCTTGACCGAACATAAGGTTTTATACTATTTTTTATTCCTTAAATATTTCTTTTATGTTTAAGTTAGATATTTTAATTTTGTCTTATTTTTATTATGTTTTTTTATCAATTCGGAAACAACAAAAGTAGAATCATTTTTTAAGGTAAGTTTTATATAAATTGTTAAAAAAATAAATGAAAAGCTATAAATTATATCTTCTTATAATTCAAATGTAATAAATAAACAAGTGTTTCTTAATTATATTTTTTAATTAGTCATTTAGTTTTTTTTAATTGATTCTAGATAATTAATATTTATTATGTATATTTTGATATATTTAATTATTAGGAATATTATTCATTATCATCACATGTATCCATAACCCCACTATCACTTCCCACACTCTCACATGATCCTCTCCGCTCACCCTCTCACCCATATACACTCCTACACACTATATATATACACACACAAACAAAAAAAATCAGCAAAAACACCCAAAAAAAAAGATAGGAGAAGAATTAGAAAATAAAAAAAGAAAAATCAGCAAAATGAAAAAGGCAACAAATAATAAAAGAAACATTTTCATTTCCTTTCAAGAACTCAACAAAAAATATATAATTTCTGGGTGTTTTAATCGAGGTTCAGTCAAGATCTTTGCGGTATTCAACTTTAACTCATCATATTTAATTTATCTATGGAATGTGATGTAATTTTATAAAAAATATATATATATATATAGTTTTGTTTCATTCATAATTCAATTGAAATAAAAATGTAAAATTAAATATGTTTGATGTTATTTATTGTAGTACAATTTTATGCTTTGAATAAGCTTCTAGTTAATGGCACATAGAATCTCATTGAATATCAAAATTTAAATAAGGATTTAGAGTTTATACATTGAGTTTTGAAAATGTTAGTTGGGATTTCTTAAAATGAATGAGTCATAACATTTTTTTGTCTTGATTTAAATAATAATGATAAAGTAGGTATAGCTAGACTATAGCTAGACTAATGAACAAATAAATAAATAAATAAAACAAATTATTTTTGTTTTATGTTATCACCCAAAAATAATATTTATTTTAACAATAATTATTGTTTTGTTGTAATAAAAAGTGTACGCTTCATTTTGACATTAACTTTAAGAGTAATAAAAATATAAAATATTAACATATAAAATAAAATATATAGAATAATGCAAGAATTAAATAAAGTATCCTCAACATTTAGATTTATTTTACATTATTTTGTTTTATGTATGAAGGAAAAATATTTGTTTTAATAACTAGATGAGTTTTAGGCATATTAATAAATATTTGCTTCAATTAAGAATGTGGTTACACATCTTTTTTGAGACACTAAAAGAAATTCAAGGATGCGGTTACACACCTTGATCAAATTAATTTAAGAACTATCATTAATTTAAATCAAGAAGTGTAATAAAAATTATTAGGTGTGATGAACATGAGAAAAGAAGATAGTTATGTCTCCAAATGTCAAAGTCGAGAATGCAGTTATGCATATCATTTGAGACCAAATAAAAGTTCAACAATAAAAATGCAAACAAGTCATGACCTAAAAATAATATATCCAAAAATATTTTAAAATAAGTATAAGTCAATAAAAGCGACCATGCTAGAACCACGAGACTCGAGGGATTCTTAATACCTTTCCCTCGGTCAACAAAATTTCTTACCTGAATTTCTGGTTCGCAGACCAAAATAAAGAGTCATTTCCTTTTGGTTAGGGATTAAAAAATAAAAGGTGACTTGTAACACCATAACTCAATTCCAAGTGGCGACTCCGAAAAGTACAATTAATCCCTAATCAAAACATCACTTAAATTGTAAATACCTTACGTCGCGGTGCGCAAAAACGGTGTGACACTTTATTTATACAAAATTTGAAAGATAAAATATTTTTCTCATTTCCCTAATCACCCTACAATTCACAAAACAATGACCTTTTAAATAAATGCATTTTTTTTATAACATATGCAACTATCTAAGTAATCAAATAATAGAGGGATACACAACCTAGACAGATTTGATCCTATGTTGAGTCACTAAGTCAATTGCAAGTAATAATACAAATAAGCGAGGCCTACTAAGAGTAGTCATATCTGTGTTTCAGTTTCACTAGGTTTAACATAAAGAGGGTAGGTATCTAGACTTTTTTATCCGAGTGGAAAACTCGAGCTAGGGAGGAGCAATTTATCGATAGCAGCGCTATTCCAACTTCATTATTGGCCTAGCCCCGCCTACCATATGTAACTAAAATATCTTTCGTTGGGTGTCAAGACACTCCAACTTTATCTTGATAGAGTGTAGGATGCATAATTGTATTCCTATTAACGTGTGTGAATGTGTTCGTAAATTATAATGGTTGTACAAAATAAAATAACTTAATAAAATTCAACAATATAAAAGCGATAAATGATCTACATGTAGCAAATTAGGCCATCAAACACAATATAAACAATAAAATAAAATAATAAAATCAATTAAAAGTTAATATAACAAAGCTCAAATTCTAGTTATTCCCCAGCAAAGTCGACAGATATATCACACCCCTTTTTTCTGCACCGGCGGGAGGGTTTTTCTAATTTAAGTGAAGTATTGATTAGAGATTATTTTTAGTTCACAGTCAACACTTGGAATAATTTATGGTGTTTCAAATCACCTTTTTGAATCCCTAATCAATAGAAAATGACTCTTTAGTTTTTGGTCTGCAAACCAGAAATTCAAGTAAGGAATTTTGTTGATCGAGGGAAGCTATTAGGCGTCCCTCGAGTCTCATGGTTCTAGCATGGTCTCTTTTATTGACTTATACTCATTTTTACTATCTTTTAAATATATGTTTATAGGTCATGATTTTCTTGCATTTTTATTTGTTGAACTTTTATTTGGTCTCAACCTAGATATGTAATTGCATTCTCGATCTTGACGTTTAGAAACAAATATGTCTTCTTCGCATCACACTTATTAATTTTTTTTTATATAAGTCTCTACTTTAAATTAATAAAAGTTAATTATATTAGTGGACAAGATGCATTACCGCATTTTTAAATTTATTTTATGTCACGACCCAAAACGAGCTGCGAGTGGCACCCACACTTATCCTACTATGTGAGCGAACCAACCAATCTGAACCCCAACATTTCAACCATGATAAACAAAATATAATGCGGAAGACTTAAAACTCATTAATTAAATCGATTAAATAACTTCTAAAACTCAATACTTATTTTTCCCAAAATCTGGAAGTCATCATCACAAGAACATCTATCCTCAATTTACTAAATCTAAGAGTGTCTAAGAAGCTAAAATAAATAAACAGCTAGTCCATGCCGGAATTTCAAGGCATCAAGACTTGAAGAGGAAGATCCAGTCCAAGCTAGAAGCAATAGCTCACCCTGAAATCTGGCGTGATGAAGACTGGCTAGAGTTGAGGACGAGTTGAAGACAATGGTACGTTTGTTGCATTCCACAAATAATCAAAGAAAAACAAATACAAGTAGGGGTCAGTACAAGGCACAAGTACTGAGTAGGTATTATCGGCCAACTCAAAATAGAAAAAAGTATATATCAAATAATAATATAAAATCAACTACATACTCAACAGGTGATAACAACAAATACCATAACCATTGGCCACAACACCCATCATATCTATGAAGACTCAAGCCTCCCCATCATACTCATTTGGGAATTAGTTCATTAAATTGAGTATATTAACATAATTCAAGTTTTCATTCTCTTATTCCTCTTGTGTCGGTACGTGACACTCCGCTCCACTACTACTATCCTGGTGTCGGAACGTGACACTCCGATCCCCTACTATCCTGGTGTAAGAATGTGACACTCCGATCCTCTACTATCCTAGTGTCGGAACGTGACACCCGATCCTCTATACTATCCTGGTGTCGGAACGTGACACCCTATCCTCTAATACTATCTTTGTGTCGGAACGTGACACCCGATCCTCTAATACTATCCTGGTGTCGGAACGTGACACCCGATCCTCTAATCTCATTACTTTAGTTCATCAAGCCTTCTTTTATACCAAGGCATTATCATTAACAAAGTGAATTTAAGATTTAAGATTCACAGCCTCATCTTCCCAACCTATTAAAATTACATAATCACATCATGCAAGCACACAATTAAGCATATAGAAGACTTTACAATACTACCCAATACATATCATTCGCTATTAAGAGTTTACTACGAAGTAGCATAAACCATAACCTACCTCCACCGAAGAATCGTGATCAAGCAAGCTAATTCCCCAATGCTCTGCTGTCCTCTTCGTTCCTCTCTCTCTCGATCGTTCGTTTCTCCCTTTCTCTCTCTGTTCTTTCTATTTTTCTTATTCAAAACCCTTTTTCTTTTACCCTAATTGTCATATAATTAAGTATAAAAGATGATAAAAATAACCCACTATTTATTTCAAGGTTATCTTCTTTAACCCCCAGGTAATTTAATTATTAACATCAACCCACTAACTTTATAATTATAAGCATGAATAG
Source organism: Solanum peruvianum (assembly GCA_027705065.1). NCBI lineage: Eukaryota > Viridiplantae > Streptophyta > Magnoliopsida > Solanales > Solanaceae > Solanum > Solanum peruvianum. Next base: position 22,604,425 of record JAKWJD010001763.1, read on the forward strand.
TCCAAAACGCCCCTTAAAAACTTTTAACAGAAATCCGACCCAGTCAGGGTTACGCAACCTGTGACGGTCCGTCACAAAGTTCAGAGAGTTAATTCTGTGGAAAGATTTGTGACGGTCCGTCGTGACAACCACGGTCCGTCCTACCATTCCGTCACGAAGTTTAGAGAGTCGATCTCAGTACCCAAATTTCAGAATTCTAAGTGTTTTGGAACGAGACCCCCTCGACGGTCCGTCGTGCCCATGACGGTCCGTCGTGGGATCCGTCGACCCAGACAGTGATTTCCAGAAAATAAACTCTACTGCTCAAAACGACTAAACAGGTCATTACAATAGATACAAATTTACCCATCGTTCGTCCTCGAACGATCACAAGAAGAAAAACAAGGGCGAAAAGAAGTACCTGAATCTGTAAACAGGTGTGGGTATCTTTCTTGCATATCAGCCTCCTTCTTCCAAGTGGACTCTTCAACTGGTCGATTCTTCCATTGAACTTTGATGGATGCAATCTCCCTTGATCTCAACTTGCGAATTTCTCTATCTAGAATGGCAACAGGCTCCTCCTCATAAGACAAATTCTCATCAAGCAGAACCGAATCCCTACGAATGATGTAGTTTCCATCCCCATGGTATCTTTTCAACATAGACACATGAAATACCAGATGCACTCCTGATAGTCCTGGAGGCAAGGCTAATTCATAAGCCACCTCCCCTACTCGCTTAAGTACTTCAAATGGTCCAATATACCTTGGTCTTAGCTTACCTCTTTCACCAAACCGCATCACCCCTTTCATGGGTGACCTTCAGCAAAACTTGTTCACCCTCTATGAACTCCAAGTCTCTAACCTTTCGATCTGCATATTCCTTTTGCCTACTTTGCGCCGCTAAAAGCTTTTCTTGAATAGATTTCACTTTCTCTAATGAATCCCTCGAAAGATCAGTACCCCAAGGTCTAACCTCAAATGCATCAAACCAACCAATGGGAGACCTACATCTCCTCCCATACAATGCTTCGAATGGGGCCATGTCAATACTGGAGTGATAGCTATTATTGTATGAGAACTCTTCTAAGGGTAAGAAGTTATCTAAATGACCACCAAATTCTATCACACATGCACAAAGCATATCCTCCAAACCTGAATCGTTCGCTCAGACTGACCATCGGTCTGAGGGTGAAATGTAGTACTAAGATCCAACTTAGTACCTAATTCAGCATGCAATGTTCTCCAAAACTTAGAAGTAAACTGCGTACCTCTATCTGATACTATGGAAAGTGGAACTCCATGCAATCGAACAATTTCTGAGATATAGAGTTTTGCTAACCTCTCTGCATTGTAAGTCACCTTGACCGGAATGAAGTGAGCAGACTTAGTTAATCTGTCCACAATTACCCAAATAGAATCAAACTTACCCAATGTCTTTGGAAGACCAACCACGAAATCCATTGTAATTCTTTCCCACTTCCATTCAGGAATGGGCATTATCTGAAGTCTTCCTCCGGGCCTCTGGTGTTCATACTTTACTTGCTGACAATTTGGACATTTGGCAACAAAATCAACAATGTCATGCTTCATTCTACTCCACCAAAAGTGTTGCTTTAGGTCACGGTACATCTTGGTTGCACCAGGATGTATAGAATATCCGGAACTATGAGCCTCTATGAGGATAGTGTGGATCAAATCATCAACACAAGGCACACATACCTTTCCCTTAATCCTCAAAACACCTTCCTCATCAATTATTGCCTCTTTAGCCTCTCCTCGCAACACCATATCCCGAATTTGGCTTAGTTTCTCATCATCAAACTGGTTTTCCTTGATCTTGTCAAGAAAAGAAGACCTTTCCTCCACACAAGCCAAAAATCCTCCTTCCTCTAGTATTTCCAGTCTCATAAAGTCATTAGCCAAGTTTTGGACTTCCCTAGCCAATGGGCGTCTAGAAACTTGTAAGTGGGCTAAACTACCCATGCTCCCTGCTTTTCTACTTAAGGCATCAGCCACCACATTTGCTTTTCCTGGGTGATACAGAATAGTAATATCATAGTCCTTCAATAGTTCCATCCACCTCCTCTGTCTCAAATTCAAGTCTTTCTGGGTAAAGACATACTGTAGACTACGATGATCTGTGTAGACTTCACACTTGACCCCATATAGATAATGTCTCCATTGCTTTAATGCAAACACAACTGCAGCCAATTCCAAATCATGGGTCAGATAGTTACGTTCGTGCACCTTTAGTTGCCTTGAAGCATAAGCGATTACATTCCTCTCTTGCATTAGCACTGCACCCAACCCAGAATAAGATGCATCGCAATAAACAATGAAATTCTTACCCTCTACTGGCAAGGTAAGGATAGGTGCGGTACTCAGCAAGGTATTGAGTTTCTGAAAGTTTTCCTCACATTCATCCGACCATACAAATGGAACATTCTGCTTTGTCCAGTTTGTCAATTGGGAAGCAATAGAAGAGAATCCCTTGACAAATCGACGGTAGTAGCTGGCTAAACCAACAAAGCTCCTTACTTCTGATACATTAGTAGGTCTTACCCAATTCCTCACTGTTTCAATCTTAGAAGGATCCACCATCACTCCATCCTTAGAAACCACGTGCCCCAAGAAGGACACTGAATCTAGCCAAAACTCACACTTGGAGAATTTGGCATAAAGCCTTTTCTCCCTTAATACTTCCAACACAATTCTCAAATGCTCCTCATGTTCCTTCTTACTCTTGGAGTATATCAGTATATCATCAATAAATACGATCACAAAGAGATCCAGATATGGCTTAAAAATCTCGTTCATCAAGCTCATGAAAGCAGCAGGGGCATTCGTAAGACCAAAAGACATTACTACGAATTCGTAATGCCCATACCTGGTTGGAAAATCAGTCTTTGGCACATCTGTTGCCCGTATTTTCAATTGATGATAACCGGATCTCAAGTCAATCTTAGAGAAGACACAAGCACCTTGTAACTGATCGAACAAGTCATCAATGCGAGGAATGGGGTACTTGTTCTTAATAGTTACCTTGTTCAACTGCCGGTAGTCTATGCACATCTGAAAACTCCCATCCTTCTTCTTCACAAATAACACCGGAGCACCCCAAGGGGATGCACTTGGTCTAATGAAGCCTTTACTTAACAACTCTTGAAGTTAGGCCTTTAACTCCCTTAACTCTGCTGGAGCCATTCTATAAGGGGGTATGGAAATGGGGCGAGTACCCGGCTCCAGATCAATGCAAAAGTCAATATCCCTATCCGGTGGCATACCAGGAAGGTCTGCAGGGAACACATCCAGAAACTCACGGACTATCGAAACCGACCCAATTGAAGGTACTTGGGTAGTATCATCCCTGAGGTGTGCCAAGAACGCTAAACACCCTTTAATAACCATTCTCTTAGCACGAAGAAAGGAGATGATACGAACTGGAGTGGAAGTGTAGTCACCCTCCCCCACTAACGAATCTGTCCTAGGCTTGGCCAACGTTACAGTTTTAGCATTACAATCTAAGATTGCAAAATTCGGAGAAAGCCAAGTCATACCTAGAATTACATCGAAATCAACCATTTCTAAGATAACCAAGTCTACATGAGTATTTCTCCCCACAAAAGTCACCAGACAAGACCTATATACCCTTTCAACTATCAGAGACTCACCCACCGGAGTAGAAACACGAATAGGCATGTCAAGCGATTCACAATGTAAATTATGACCGGTAGCAAATGAGGAAGATACATATGAAAATGTGGAGCCAGGATCAAATAATACAGAAGCCATGCAATCACAAACCAAAAGATTACCTGTGATAACAGCATCAGATGTCTCCGCTTCAGACCGCCCGGGGAAAGCGTAACAATGGGCCCTATCACCTGTCTGCCTGTTGCCCCTACCATGTTGTGCTGTAGTAGCTCCAGTTTGCCCGTCACCCCGGCCGTTTTTGTGACCACCATTTCCTCGGCCACCACGTCCTCCAGAATGACGACCACCTCTACCTATGACTATTGGAGGTCTATAACTCTGTTTTGGACAATACTTCTTAATGTGTCCAGTCTCCCCACATCCATAACACTCTCTAGATTCAAGCATAGGTCTCTGTGAGAATGACGAAGTCTGGGGGTAACCTCCAAACTCAGAGGAATGTTGGCTGGTCTGCGATGGACCCCTAGCTACGTCCTGTAGTGAAGACTGAATAGGTTGGGCTGGGTAACCTCCTGAACCCTACCCTCTGTAGTAAGAACCATTAAACTCACCTCCCTTACGAAACCTTTTAGATGTCGATGCCATGGTGAAGTCATCTGGCTTCACTCCCTCCACCTCTATGATGAAGTCTACCACTTCCTGAAAGGATTTTGCTGTAGCCACTACCTGTAAGGCTGAAATCCGCAAATCTGACCTCAACCCCTTCACAAAACGGCGAATCCGTTCTTGTGGACTGAAACAAAGCTGGGTGGCATACCTGGATAATGCACGAAACTTAGCCTCATACGCAGTAACCGACATCCTGCCTTGCTCTAGGCTCAAGAATTCATCTCTCCTCCTATCCCTCAAGGTCCGGGGGATATACTTCTCCATAAATAAGCTAGAGAATGACGCCCAAGTCATAGGTGGTGCCTGTGCGGGTTGACACTCAACATATGACCGCCACCACATTTTGGCATTTCCCTGAAAGTGATAGGTTACAAACTCAACGCCAAATCGTTCCACTATGCCCATTTTATGTAGTAACTCATGACAATCAACCAGAAAATCGTAGGCATCCTCCGATTCAGCACCCTTGAAGACTGGAGGTTTCAATTTCAAGAATTTACTGAAAAGTTGATGCTGATCACTTGTCATTATAGGCCCTGTAGTCAAACGAGGAAACGTGCCTATTTCCAGTGAGGCATCCATGCGGGGAGCCTCAGAAGCGGCCTGTCATACTTCCGGAACCTGAGGTGCTGGTGCAGAAAACACTGGAGGTGTCTGGCCTTGATCAGATAACCCGCTAAGATAAGCAAGAACTTGATTAATCATCTCTGGGGTAGGTTGGGGTGGTAATTCCTCATTCTGCATTTGCTCGTTTTCCCCTTCCTCACCCTCTCTTACTACTTCCTCAGTCGGTGGAGGAGTCACCGCCCTAGTACTAGATGGGCCAGGTGTTTGTCCTCTTCCTCAAGAGGACGTTCTCCCGCGACCTATACCACGGCCTCTTGCCACTACTCCTCTTCGAGCTACAGCCCCAGTGGCTGGCTCAGATGCATCTTGTCTTGCCGGTGTTGGTCTTGGCACAGTTGTTGCTCTAGTTCTAACCATCTGCGAAATAGAGTGAAGATGGTCAGATACCAATTTGTGTCACCTAGATACCAATTGGATCCAAGTAATAGCACGAAAGAAAGAAAGAAAGAATGGAATTTTCCTAAAGTCTTATAGCCTCTCAAAGAAAAGTAAAGGCGTCCCCCTATCGTTCCTTAAGACTCTACTAGACTCGTTCTTGTGTGATGAGACCAACGAACCTAATGCTCTGATACCAAGTTTGTCACGACCCCAAACGAGCCGCGAGTGGCACCCACACTTATCCTACTATGTAAGCGAACCAACCAATCTAAACCCCAACATTTCAACCATGATAAACAAAATAGAATGCGGATGACTTAAAACTCATTAATGAAAATCGATTAAATAACTTCTAAAACTCAATACTTATTTTTCCCAAAATCTGGAAGTCATCATCACAAGAACATCTATCCTCAATTTACTAAATCTAAGAGTGTCTAAGAAGCTAAAATAAATAAACAGCTAGTCCATGCCGGAATTTCAAGGCATCAAGACATGAAGAGGAAGATCCAGTCCAAGCTAGAAGCAATAGCTCACCCTGAAATCTGGCGTGATGAAGACTGGCTAGAGTTGAGGACGAGTTGAAGACGATTGTACGTTTGCTGCATTCCACAAATAATCAAAGAAAAACAAATACAAGTAGGGGTCAGTACAAGGCACAAGTACTGAGTAGGTATCATCGGCCAACTCAAAATAGAAAACAGTATATATCAAATAATAATATAAAATCAACTACATACTCAACAGGTGATAACAACAAATACCATAACCATTGGCCACAACACCCAGCATATCTATGAGGACTCAAGCCTCCCCATCATACTCATTTGGGAATTAGTTCTTTAAATTGAGTATATTAACATAATTCAAGTTTTCATTCTCTTTATTCCTCTTGTGTCGGTACGTGACACTCCGCTCCACTACTACTATCCTGGTGTCGGAACGTGACACTCCGATCCCCTACTATCCTGGTGTCGAAACGTAACACTCCGATCCTCTACTATCCTGGTATCGAAACGTGACACCCGATCCTCTATACTATCCTGGTGTCGGAATGTGACACCCGATCCTCTAATACTATCCTGGTGTCGGAACGTGACACCCGATCCTCTAATACTATCCTAGTGTCGGAACGTGACACCCGATCCTCTAATCTCATTACTTTAGTTCATCAAGCCTTCTTTTATACCAAGGCATCATCATTAACAAAGTGAATTTAAGATTAAGATTCACAGCCTCATCTTCCCAACCCATTACAATTACATAATCACATCATGCAAGCACACAATTAAGCATATAGAAGACTTTACAATACTACCCAATACATATCATTCGCTATTAAGAGTTTACTACGAAGTAGCATAAACCATAACCTACCTCCACCGAAGAATCGTGATCAAGCAAGCTAATTCCCCAATGCTCTGCTGTCCTCTTCGTTCCTCTCTCTCTCGATCGTTCGTTTCTCCCTTTCTCTCTCTGTTCTTTCTATTTTTCTTATTCAAAACCCTTTTTCTTTTACCCTAATTGTCATATAATTAAGTATAAAAGATGATAAAAATAACCCACTATTTATTTCAAGGTTATCTCCTTTAACCCCCAAGTAATTGAATTATTAACATCAACCCACTAAATTTATAATTATAAGCATGAATAGTCCAAAACGCCCCTTAAAAACTTTTAACAGAAATCCGACCCAGTCAGGGTTACGCAACCTGTGACGGTCCGTCATGGCTGTGACGGTCCGTCCTGCAGGTCCATCACAAAGTTCAGAGAGTTAATTCTGTGGAAAGATTTGTGACGGTCCGTCTTGCCAATTCCGTCCTGCCATTCCGTCACAAAGTTTAGAGAGTCGATCTCAGTACCCAAATTTCAGAATTCTAAGTGTTTTGGAACGAGACCCCCTTGACGGTCCGTCGTGCCCATGACGGTCCGTCGTGGGATCCGTCGACCCAGACAGTGATTTCCAGACATAAACTCTACTGCTCAAACGACTAAACAGGTCGTTACATTTTAATGTCTCAAGAAAAAGATTGCATAACCACATTCTTTCAAAAAAAAAATATTTTTAGTGGGTCATACATTCATCCTAATGCTTACCTATTGCTAGAAAGCTTAATCATATTGTTAGTGACTGAATTATTTTATACTATTTATATTCATGAATATAATTTAAATAATAAAAGTCTAAAATCTTAAACAAATAGATTTATTTCATATTCAAATTTGATATAGATGCATTTGCAGTTTTTGTATACTTGCAAAGTTATAAAAAATGCATTAAAATAAAATAAAATATAAATGTGTTACTCTCCATCTTTAAAAAATTATTTTTAATCTTACAGAAATTTGACCTGACAAACTATTAGAATAATTCTTTCAGACATTTATTTAAATATAAAAGCACTTAATTGATAAAAGCATATTGTAAAAGATGAAAGATAACATAGATTATAATAATGAGTAAGTATTTCAATATTATAATATCAAAGTTCAACACACACAAAATTTGAGCTAATTCATAACATTGGGACCAAGTTGTAGATAGTGAAATTTTATTGATAAATTCATACTAATTTGGATTAAATCTTAAATTCATGATACGTTGACCAAGGCCAAATTACATTTAGGCTAGTCCATTAAGTTGACAAGACGAGTCCAACTCATGTTATTCAAGCCCAAATACACCTAAAACTCTAGCTCAAGCCTATATATAGAGTTCTACATAAGACCAAGAAAAAACAAAAAAGGAGGAAAATAAAAATACATACACACAGAATTACATAATTGCTCTTAAGTGGTGATATACAAGTATTCCACGTACAAAGAAATCTTCGATCCAAGTGTTGAGTCGTAAGTACAAAGAATTTTTCGCTCCAAAAGTTGATCGCAAATATTCCATCAAATCAAGAACGGGGAATATTACCGTTACCCGCAAATTTATAAGAAATAATATTAACAGGATTTTGCCAAATCCAAAGCCAAAGCCAAAGCCTAGCGAGCGACGACGACGGCGCGAGGGGGCATCTTCTTCTTAGATCTTTAAGAAGTAATGGAATTGTTTCCTTATATAAGGACAACAATTTCCCTTTCTTTTGCCGATATGGGAGAAATGACTTTTCATTTGCACTTTGCAAATGACTTTTCATTTTCCCTCCAAAATAGTTCCCTCACTTTTCATATTCTCTCTTTTCTTTTTCCATTCACACTTGCTAAACTCAACAAGCTCTACATAACAAAGGATTCAGACATGATATGTTTATTTAAAGATATCCCCTGCTTATCTTAGTTATTAAGTATAGCTTGAATTTTCTATTTCCTTTTCAATTTATTTGTCTTATTTTCTTTTTAGTTTGCCTAAACGAATAATGTCACTTTTTTCTATTTAGTAATTCTTATGTCTAACATTCAACAAGACATATTCAGATTACAAGATTCATAATATGTTGGTGCATTAAACACATCTTTAGTTTATAACTACAATATTTAAAAGTAACGTGCCAAGACAAACTAAGACAAACAAATTAAAAAGGAGGCAACACATTTAAGAAATTCAAAACGAAATGAGTGAAGAGAAAGTACTATACTGATGCAGATATGTTTATCCCAAAGCAGGTAGACATTTTTGGTTTAAAAGATTTTGTTCCATGAAAAATTAAACATATCTACCTAACTTAAATTTTAAGGCACCCAAATCTATACAACAAGTTTTACATAAGTTCAAAGCCTATTTTCTAGCCATGTTGGTAAATTATGCTCATCCTATAATTCAAAGAATTCACAAGCTATAGGGGTTTTTAATTTTTTACATCTTCATGCAATAAATTAAGATAACTTTTAATTTTTTCCCCTAATAATTAGAATTAGCTAAAATGAAACTGAAGTTAGTACTTGCAGCTTTCGAGAGTCGGCTACCACTAAGGCACGATTTAAAATGACATTTTTCTCCTCTTCCTTTTCTTAAAACTGTGTTTTTCATATTTGAGGATGATAGCCCAATCAAAAGGTTGTTTTCAAGCTTCTTTGTGCTTTAGGAGTTGGCTATATTAAATTGTGAGTGGATGAACTTGAAGCAAGTTGTGATTTAGGTCTCTTTATTAAAGAGTTTGATAATCGATTATTTGTCTTTTACTAAATGGCTCCACTGATGGTCTAAATGGTTGTGAAATCAAGATTGATGCAACAAGTCTTAGTTCTTTATGTACAATGCTTATCTCTCCAATGAGATATGTTCGTATAATCTATCCCTCTCAGCCAATGCATCAATTCATGTTCTCATTCTGTATGAGAAGCAAAATCATATTGTTGTTTGTTTTTAAGCTCGTTATAGGGCTACACAAGATTAGTGTTGCGATAATATCTAACAGGGTCATTGAGGTAATTACAAACAAGATGAAATTTAGCTATAGAACATGACAATATTGAATGTTAAATGTCTAAATATGTTGTAAATATATCTTTTTTCCCTTTTCTGTGATCCCACTTGTTGCTTGGCAAAGACATCTCTAAAAGACCGGAGAAACTGTTTATTATTTATTCAGTGCACAGAATAGAAAAATTTTCATCGGCACTTTAATAAATCAAATCATTCTCTACAGAGCTCAAAAAAGCTACATAAAATTAATGCATAGTTCGATTCGACAAACATACATGTAGCTAAAATTCTGATACAGATAGCTAGATGCAAATTATTAACTTCACACTACAAGGTAAATAAACTTAAACGTCAGCGCAATGAGGCGAGAAAACTCTAAGCTAAACCTACAACATCGGAAGATGAAAATTAACGACCCCACATAGTTGATTAACTTGAAATCAAATCTTAAATAAATTTTTCTTCCATTTAATTACATCAAAAACTCATATGAATAGAAAAAAGTCCAAAGTAATTATTGCATGTGGCAAAAAAGCTTTGAAGAAGGCTAAAATAAAGCTTCAATTCATTATGGTCTCCTAAGAAAAAAGCAAACTTGAACATTTATAATATATTCAAATTATTATTTAAAATACTATGAAGATGTTATCAACAAAAGATAAAAAGCTCATAACTTATTTTTATATCCAACCAAAAAATGAATATTCAAAACAAAACAACATAAAAAATAATGCATGGGAATATAAATTAGGATTTCAACAAAAAGGAAAAATTGAAATGAGTAAAAAAGAGTAGAATAACGATTACAACTACAAGAAAGATAAACCATCACCATAGTTTTGGGGAAACATGAATATTAGAAAAAATCAAAGAAACAATTTGAAACACCCTTAGCTGAGATGATTGAGAGAAATAAAAGGAGATTTCAGTGACCAAAGCTGAGTGCAATGAAGAGAAAATGTTGACAGATGAAAATGATGATATGTCCACTGAAGATACCTTTGGAAGACACGTACACTATAATGATGCACTCAAAAGATCAAAATACCCTTCAATTTTAATCAAAAGACCATAAGCATACATGTTAAAACATGTCTTTTCTAAAGAAGTAGTAATAATATGTGTTAGGTAGTGCGGAATGGGAGGATGGTGAAGTGGGGGTGAGGGAGTAGTGTGATACGTGTGTGTTGTCTGGGGTGGGAAATGTGGGTTGAGGTTTAGGGAGGTAATGGTAGTGAGGTAAAATATTTATTTTTAAAACAGTTGATATAATATAATATAATATTATTTAGTTATTTTTAAAACTAAAAAAATTAACTAATAATTAGTTATAAAAGAAATACTATTTTATTTGTTAAACTAAAAACATATCCTTTTTTGTTATTTTCAAATCTATTAAAACAAAATCACTAAAATAAGACAAAATTAAAATATCTAACTTATACTTATAAAAATATTTTAAAAATAAAAATTAGTGTAAAACCTTATGTTTGGTTAAAAATTACGTGTCTATAACAATGTATTAGATGAACTAAGTTTTAATCCATGAAATATTATATATATATATATATATATATATATATATATATATGTATATATTTCTAATTTTTTTTGAATTTTGTTATTCATAGTTTATATAATAATCTACTCAATAGATCTAATGCATCTATTAACCTACAATAAAAGAGGATAATGAAAAATTTTAACATAAAGGATATTTTTTATTATTCCAATGGAGAATAAAGATTTTTAACGGTTGTCAAGATCTTATTATAATAAATAAATTAAAAGGCATATATAAGAAAATAGGTAAGAAAACACATCATCGGGAAGTCAACCAACGAAATTTAAGAATCATTGCAAAAAAAATTACTACCTCATGTAAATCAATTTTTTATTTGTTTATACAAATGAAATTAGGCATGGAAAAATCATTGCAAAAGAAGATATACTACAAGTAATTAAATTTTTGAAAAGCTTTACTATCTCAAATAAATCGATTTTTTTTATTGCACAAATGTGTAATGACCAGCTAGGTTTTTTGAGAAGTAAGACTATTTTGACTCTTCCCGTAAAATTTAAATGTAATTTTGAACAATTTAATTAATGGAGATTATTTAATGGTCAGGTAATTTAGAATAGTTGTGTATTATGGGAATATGAATTTATTATATATTTAAAAAGGAAATATCGAAAGTGAGTTATACCCACTACTCACTTATAATCCATATAGCTAGGGTAAAAGGAAAAAGAGTGGCTATCTAACATATACTGACTTTGAAGGGAACACAAAAGAAGAGGACTCAAACAGGAGTAAATGTGATTGAAGACGAGTGTATATGTAAGACTAGTAAAACTCGTTCTGGTATTTGTAGTTTTTATTGTTGGAGGAGCTTCAAGCATTATTAGTTTCAGTGTATAGATTATTGGATAAAAGAAAGTGTTTCACCGCATTAATTATTGAAAATTGATGTTTAGTTCTTTCGATATAGGAAGCAGATCATTCAGTATTATTAGGAAAGTTAAATATATTAGTTTATTGGAATATAGTGGGTAAAAGATAAATTTTCTTGTTTTCTTTGTGATTGGGACCTGTTATACCTAGTTTTAATATTAGAAATATAATGGTTGCAATTAATGAGGTTGGGGAAAATTTTTGGAGTCATGTTGGTCTGCATTAATAGAAGGTGAACCCTTTTGTTTTTGATGGGTTAAATTTATTTATTATGAATTAATTATTTGTCATACTGTTTTAATATATTAAGATAGGTAAATAATTATTAGGTGTATATTATATGATTTAGCATTGAATTTTAGGTATTTGGAGAGATTGAGGTTCATACCTCAAATATGAATTTTTTGACATATAAATTATATAAAAATTAGGAGTTTGATTAGAGATATAAGTGAGTTTCTGGGTTTAGGTTAGACATATATTATATGAGTGTCTACAAACTCACATGCTTGCGATTATTGCATAATTGATAGATTGTGAATGTTCTAAAGCTTTACAAAAAGGAAAAAAGTATCTTGAAAATTTGTGGCACGTATTCGACATTCAAGGTATATTAAGAAATTCATACTTTATTAAAGGATGTTTTTCTAACTAAAGGTTAAAAATGAAATAGACCATGAGGAAGGACGAAAGTTTGAGGGGGGGAGGGGGTCTCGTACCAATGGTGTGACAGGCATCGATACGAGTGCATGTGTCATAAAGGATAATTTTAGTACTATAAAATGCGGATTTCATCCGAGAATGACAAAACATATGGGCATTAGCTGATGTACTATTGACTTGAATTATTTTGTGTGATTATGTTTCTTTATTGAACCCATGTAATTGTGATAGATGAGGTGGTTATATATTGTCTTGATCCTCGATTAATTGAGATGCATTATTTTCCTGTGTTATTGAAACATATTGTGCACATGCGTTGACATGAGACTGAGTATAAGTTAGGCACGTGGAAATCATTTGTGCGGGGATTTTGAGATTTTAATATTTTAATTTGGGCACATGGAGACCGTTAGTGCGGATATTATTTGATTTTAAGATAATGCGTTGACATTGTCTCCACATACATGTAGAGATCGTCCATGTCGGTATATGAACCTTGCGAGTCTCCTATGGTTCATAAACCATCGATGTATTTTCAAAGAGTATCATGTAGATACGGTTGAGAGAATACTTATATTTGAGGCATATCATTTCATGGTGTCACATTGCATTGAATCTCATGATATTCTTCATTCTTGATAATTACTTATTTTATTGGTGGTTGAAAGTACTTGATATTTGATTACCTTATTTGATGAAACTTGACTGGTAAGTATAATATATAGACTTGTATAGGTAAAGAACTGATTTTTCTTATATGAACTCTCTTCACTACTTCTTCGTTGTTGGTGTATGAGATATAGTAGGTACACGTGGTTTCATACTCATACTACACTTGTTGCACGCTCTTGTGGTACAGATTCTATTCCAAGTACAAGCACATTTCATGGAGCTTTTTATGTCTGAGCTTGAAGTATCTTGGAGTTGTGGTGACATGCTTGACTGCTTCGTACCCCACACCTCCATCTATCTTTTATTTATTTTGTTATTTTGGTATTCAAACATGATATCATTTATGTTTGGATTGACATTTTAGTTTTAGACTTACACCTTATTTAGAAGCTCTTATACTTCTGGCACCACTATTGGGTGGTAGTATAACATTCTTCAGGTCATAGTTTATAAAGAACTTAGTGTTGGTGATTTTTACTCATTGTTTACCTTTAACCTTATTCGTTAGTTAAAATAGGTAACATATGTTGGGTTGACTTACCTATTGATTGGGAACATAGGTTCAATCATGACTTGTGAAGGGTCGTAATAATTTGGTATCAGAGCCCTAAGTTCGTCGGTCTCATAAGTACAAGAGCAATGTCCAATAAATTCTTGTAAATCAGTATGATGACACCCATACCTATATTTGAGAGACTATAGAACATTTAAGAAAATTCTAGTCTTTCATTCCTTATCGTGCACACTTGACTGTTGAAATTCTAATTTTGAAATCTCATCCTCTCTCAGATGGTGAGGACTCGTACATCTGTAAGTGGTGATCAAGAGCCTATTCCTGCACCTGCTTCTGGGAGCACTATTCGAGGTGGAGGCGGGGGACAAGTTCAAGGTCGGGGTAGGGGGTCATATTGCAGCACCCATGGAAGGCCAAGTACCAATAGCTACCTAAAACCATGATATGACAGTACCTCTTGATGCAGATGTTATTCATGGGGATAGAGATGTGCAGGATCATGTCGAAGGGGATGGACCAACTCAAGATCCACCCAATATTATTGACACCATAGTTCCTCAAGATACACTAGCTCTTATGCTAGGACTTCTAGAGGGGATGGCACAGGCTGGAACTTAGTCTGTCACACATGTTGGAGGTTAGCCTCCAGATCAAATGGTTGCTCTAGATTCTCAGACTCGTTGGACTCAGCCAGTTGTTATTGTAGCTCCCTCATTAGATAGTATAGAATTTCCAGGTATCATATCACTTTTGGCAAACACTCCTTCCATGAACATTGATAAACAAAAGATGTTCGGGAGGTTTCTACTGATTAACCCTCCAACTTATACTGGTGACTTAACTAAGTATGCATATAAATGTATAGTAAGTTGTCATGAGAGGTTGCATAATATTTGATTAGTGGAGTCTCATGGATTGACTACATAGTGTTTCAGATGCCTGGCTCTTCCAAGTAGTGGTGGAGGTATTATATTAGTAGTAGGCCATCTAGATCCCCTCCACTATTATGGACTAAGTTTACTCATGTATTTCTAGCCGAGTTTTTCCATGCAGTGAGGAAGAGCGCAAGAGGGTCGAGTTTAAATATTTGCAGCAAGATGGTATGTCAGTCGCATATTGTGGGGGTAAATTCTATGCCTTTGCTAGGCATGATTCGATGATACATCCCATAGAGGCTTAGAGAGTTAGAAGTTTTGTTAAAAGGATATTATTGCGATTCATCTAGGAGTTTCTCATGTTGCTACTTCTGGTGTTCCGTTCCAGAAGGTTGTAGATGATGCTAAGAAGTTGGAGATGATTCATCGTGAGAAATTTGAGCAGCGTGAGGCCAAGAGGGCGCGTGAATAAGGTGATTATGGTGGTGCTCTGCTAGGAGTCAAGGTTACTTAGGGAGAGGTTATCACTCTCAGTCTAGAAAACCCATTTATGATGTTATACCAGCATCTGAGGCAGGTTACATTGGGCATAATTCTTTCATTTTGGTAAATACTTCCAAGGTTCATCTTCCAAAATTGTATGTTGTGGAGGGAATTGTGATCATTCAGGTTCCTTTCATCGGGCTAGGTGTTGTAGGGGTAGTTTTGAGTGTAGTGATACGAGACACTTTGTGATATATCGCCCTTGGACCATATGTGGTGGCTCACATCAGGGTTTCCATGCTTTGACTTTCAAGGATGCACAACCTCCAACTAGGGGAGATGTACAGAGTGGAAGAGGTGGTTCTCATTCAGGTAGAATTGCTTCTCCTTCTATTCGAGGTGGTGGTCGTGGAGGTTCACATTTTGAGGGCAGTCATTGTCACTGTTAAAGTTTTTGGGGTAGGCCAGAGGCTGAGGCTTCAGATGTTCTTATCACGGGAAATATTTCAGTTATTCATTGAACAACCATTGTATTATTTGAACCAGGCTCTAGTTATTCTAATGCGTCCACATATTTTGCTTCGAGTCTTGATATATTATGTGAGTCTCTTGATTTTCTTGTACATGTTTCTACTCTTGTTAGGGATTTTGTAGTGGTAGTTTGAGTGTATCGACTATGTATAGCTACCTTGATGGGAGATGACACTCAGATAAATCTAAAGGTATTAGATATGATAGATTTTGATGTTATTCTTGGTATGGATTTGTTATCTCGATATCACGCAATTTTAAATTTTCATGCCAAGACACTTACATTAGCTATGCATGGAATTCCCACAGTAGAATGGAGAGGTTCTCTTAGTCAACATCCTAAAGGGGTGATATCATTTCTTAAGGCTCGTCACTTGGTAGAGAGAGGATGTTTGGCTTATTTGGTGTGATATAATTTCTTAAGGCTCGTCAATTTGTAGAGAGAGGATGTTTGGCTTACTTGACGCACATTCGAGATAATAATGTTGAGACTCCTATGCTTGAGTCTATTTTGTGGTAAGTGAATTTTCAGAGGTATTTTTGACAAATTTACCAGGTCTTCCACCTGATCGTGATATTTATTTTTGTTGATGTAGAGCCTGAAACTTAACCTATTTCTATTCCTCCTTATCGCATGACACCAATTGAACTGAAATAGTTGAAGGAACAGTTGGGGGATTTGTTAAGCAAGGGTTTTATAAGACCGAGTGTATCTCCTTGGTCTGCTCCACTTCTATTTGTGAAGAAAAAAGATGGATCAATGCGTATGTGTATTGACTATCGATAGTTGAACAAGGTAATCATTAGAAATAACTACTCGATACCTCATATTGATGATTTATTTGATGAGTTGCAGGGTGCTTCAATTTTCTCCAAGATTGACTTGAGTTTTGGCTATCATGAGAAGGTTAGGGCGTAAGATATCCCTAAGACAACTTCTCAAACACGTTATAGACAATACGAGTTTTTAGTGATGTCTTTTGGATTGGCTAATGCCCCAACAACTTTTATGGACTTGATAAATGGATTGCGTAGACCATACTTGGATTCCTTTGTTATTGTTTTAATAGATGATATATTGATATTCTTCATTAGTCATGAGGAACACGAGCATCATTTGAGGATTGTTCTTGGGATTTTGAAGGAGAAGAAATTCTATGCAAAGTTCTAAAAGTGGGAGTTTTGGTTTAGTTTGATAGCATTGTTGGGCCATGTAGTGTCCAAGAAGGGTATTATGGTATACAATAAGAATATTGAGGTAGTTAGAGATTGGTCAAACCTGCTTCAGCCATGAGATTCGGAGTTTCTTAGGCCTAGAAGGTTATTATCGACGGTTTATAGAGGGTTCTCATCCATTGCATCCCCATTAACTAGATTGACCCATAAAAAGTGGTTTTCTAGTGGTCTGATGAGTGTGACGTAAGTATTCAAAAGCATAAAACTTTATTCACTACTGCTCCGATTTTGATCCTACCAATGGAGGGTGAGGGTTTTGTTGTATATTCTGATGCTTCTAGGATAAGTCTTGGTTGTGTATTGATGAAAAAGGAAAGGTGGTATCTTATGCTTTGAGGCAATTGAAGGTTCATGGGAAGAACTATCCTATTCATCATTTGGAGTTGGCGACTGTTGTATTTGCATTGAAAATTTGTAGGCATTATCTTTATGGTGTGCATTGTGAGGTGTTCACGGATCATTGTAGTATTCGGTATATATTCTATCAGAGGGATCTGAATTTAAGGGAACAGAGATGGTTGGAGTTTCTCAAAGATTACAACATGACTATTCTTTATCATTCGAGTAAGGCAAATATGGTAGCAGATGCCTTGAGTCAAAAGGAGGTAAGTATGGGTATTATAGTCTAGTTACATGTTGGAAAGCGTCCTTTAGATAGGGATGTCCAATTCTTGGCCAATAGCTTTGCAAGGCTTGATATTTCAGCTATGGTGTTAGCTTAAATAGAGTCTAGGACATCTTTATTGGACCGGAAACAATTTGATGACGGTGATTTATGTAAGATTTGAGACAAGGTGTCAAAAGAAGAAGTCAAGGATGCAATTCTTGACAGTGAGGGAGTTTTGAGGATAAAAGGTCGTATTTGTGTTCTTTGAACCGGTGAATTGACTAATTGATCATGGAGGAGGCCCATAGTTTGAGGTACTCTATTCATCTGGCGATACTAAGATTTGTCGTGAGTTGAAGCAACATATTGTTGGTGTCGTATGAAGAGGGACATGGTAAATTTTGTATCTTGATGTTTGAATTGTCAGCAAGTGAAGTATGAACACCAGAAGCCTGGAGGTGTGACTCAAAGAATGACCATACCTAAGTGGAAATGAGAGTGTATTGCCATGGAATTTGTGGTAGTGTTACCATGTACATTGGGTAAGTTTGACGCTATATGGTTCATCGTGTACCGATTGACTACGTCTGAACACTTATCACCAGTTTAGACTACCTATAATTCAGAGAAGTTAGCAAGATCTATATTTAAGAGGTAGTTCATTTGGATGGGGTTCCCATATCTATTATTTTAGATCAGGGAACACAATTTTACATGTCATTTCTTGTGGTCTATATAGAAAGAGTTGGGCACTCGGGTGGAACTTATTATCTCCTTTCACCCTCAGACTAACGTCCCATCTGAATGGACTATTCAGGTTCGTAAGGACATATTGTGGGTGTGTCTGATAGACTATGGTGGTCACTAGGATCAGTTCTTCATATTAGCAAAGTTTTCTTATAATAATAGTTACTATTTGAGCATTGAGATGGGACCTTTTGAGGCTTTATATGGTAGGAAATGTGGATCTCAGTTGTTGGTTTAATGCATTTGTGATTAGAACGTGGGGTAAATATTTGTTAAAAGAGTCCTTGGACAAAGTCAAGTTGATCCAACATGGACTTCTTATGGCCCAGAGTAGGCAAAAGAGTTATGCGGATCAAAAGGTTCGTGATTTGGAATTCATGGTAGAAGAGCAGGTTCTATTGAAGGTTTCATCCATGAAGGGTGTCATGACATTTGGAATAAAGGGAAAGTTGAGCCCCAGGTATATTTGTCCTTTTAAGAGTGTTGATCATATTGGTGATGTGGTGTATGAGTTGTCTTTGCCACATGGTTTGTCGGGAGTTCACCCTATATTTCATATTTTGATACTGAAGAAGTATCATCAGAGTGGTGCTCATGTGATCCAGTGTTAGATAATCAGAATTTGACTTTTAGGAGCCAGTGACCATTTTAGACAGGTAAATTCTAAATTTGATGCCGAAAGAGATATTTCAGTAAAGGTTCAACAGAAGCGTCATCCGATGAAGGAGACCGAGTCAAACATGAGGAGTAGGATCTTCAACTTTTTGAGCGCTCAGGTGCGTTTTATTCTTTTACTGTTCAAGGATGAACGTGCTTTTTAGTGGTAGGTGATGTAACGACCCGCTAGGGTTTCTGGAGAACTAAGACTATTTTGACTCTTCTCGTAGAATTTTAAATGTAATTTTGAACTATTTAATTAATGGAGATTATTTAATGGGAAATTGATTTTAAATAATTGGTTATTAATGGGAATATGAATTAATTATCAATTTAAAAAAATATCAAAAGTGGGTTATACCCACTACTCACCTATAATCCATATAGCTAGCGTAAAACGCACGAGAGTGGTTATTGATCATATTCTGACTTTGAGAGGAAAACAAAAAAAGAGCACTCAAACAAGAGTAATTGCGATTGAAGACGAGTGTCTCAGTAAGACTAGTCATACTCGTGTAGTTGTTATTGCTGGAGGAGCTTCAAGTATTATTAGTTTTCGTGTATAGATTGTTGGATAAAATAAAGTGGGTTACTGCATTAATTGTTGAAATGAATTGATTTTTAGATTTTTCGATATAGGAAGCAACATCTTCTAATAGAAAATCATTGTCTAATGTGAATAAATTTAAGGCTTCAATGATTCTGTATTATTGGGAATGTTAAATATATTAGTTAACTGTAATATAGTTGGTAGGAGATAAATTTGCTTGTTTACTTCGTGATTGGACCTGTTGTTCCTAGGTTTAATATTAGAAGTATAATTGTTGCAGTTGATGAGGTTCAGGGAAAACTTTTAGAGTCATGTGTAGGTGCATAATGGAAGGCGAAACCCTTTTGTTTTTTAGGGTCACCACTGGTTTTGTAACCAGTGGTTAAATTCATTTATTATTAAATATTTGTCATATTGTAAACCTAGTCTTAATATATTGAGATAAATAATTAATTATTAGGTTTATATATATGATTTAGCATAGAATTTTAACGTATTTGGAGAGATTGAGGTTCAATCCTAGAGTTCAAATTTAGCAAATAAAAGTTTTTTGACATATAAATTATATAAAAATTAGGATCTCACCTAGAGATATTAGTGGCTTTTTCGTCAAGATAGTTATATAATAATATGGGTGCCTACAAACTCACGTGCTTACAATTATAGTATAATTGGTAGATTGAGAACTTCTGAAGCTTTGTGAAAAGGGTTGGAAAAATCTTAAGGAATCGTGGCATGTATTCGGCATTCAAGTTATGTTAAGACTTTCAGACTTCATTGAAGGATGTTTTTTTAATTAAAGATTAAAATGGAATAGACTATGAGAAATGTGAAGACGAGGGTCTCGTACCAATGGTGTGACAGACATTGGTAAGATTACCGGTGTGTAAGGACATGAACAGTCGTTGATTGGCACAAGAAAAAAATTGAGGAAATTGCAAGGCCACTGTCCCCCCAGGGCGGGCCCGATACCGCTAGGACAGCAGCACCACAATGGGGTAAGTTGGTTCTAGAGTGGAATAGGCAAGATAAAATGTAACTAACTCAAAATCCTATTTCCTTATTCTTTCTAAAATACCTAGATTAGTCGTAAAACACCCTAGAAACCTCAAAACGCTGCTCCAAGTTTGGAAACAGAGAGGGAGTGATTTCTAACTTAAATATGTTGATGGATTGCAAATTTTCGGCCAAGATCACTCTCTCAAATCACAATAAACAAGATTCAAAGTCAGTAACTCTGTGCAACTGCTTGGTGATGTACCGTGGTTTCACGGTATTTTTAATGCTTTTTCCTTAAGTTTAGTGTGTGTACAAAAGCCTTTTTGTATTGATTTTTATGTAAGTTTCTCCTTATTTGCAGGAAATCTGTCCAAAGATGAACGCGGAAGTTTTTGAGCGAGAAATGCAGAAGAGACCACCCACGGAGCTTATGACGGTCCGTCGAGTCTGTGACGGTCCGTAGGTGGCATCGTAGTGAGTAGAGAAGTTGCTGAAGGCAGATGGGGAAGTCTGACCTAGTGTGGGATTACGAAAGTCCATGACGGGCCGTCATAGCCACGACGGTCCGTCCTGCTGGTTCGTCGTAATGATCAGAGAGTAGTCCCAGTACTCAAATTCCATAAAGTTAAAGTATTATGGAACGGAGACCCTCAACGGACTGTCGTGCTTGGAACGGTCTGTCATACCTGTTCGTTGAGGGTAATGAAGAAAGCAGCAGAAGAATTTGTAAAGTATGGGACGATGGAGTCCATGACGGCCCTTCGTGACCGCTACGTCCATCACGAGGTCCGTCGACTCAGACGCGTTTGGACAGATTTTCAGTAATTAGAATTCTTTTTTTATTAGGTTTTTTTATTATAAATAGTTCAAAAAACCTCATTTTGGGGGGTTAGACTTTTCGATAATTTTTAGTTCTCTTGTTCAAGTATTGAAGAATTAATTTCAATAATTGATACACTTTTTCTGGAATTGATTGTTGGTGTTTTTGTCGATTAATCAAGTGAATTTCTGGATTTTATTCTTTCTCATTAAAGTAAGTGCATGAATTCTTATATTAAATATATGAATAGGGTGATTATGACCATGGGTAACTAAACTCCATAACTAGGGTTGTGGGAACCATGGGTGAATAATGAGGTAAAATCTAACTAAAATAGCAATTCTAAAATAGTGTCTTGCATGTATTGATAATTCTTTCGCTTAGAAGTCTTTTTAACAGATGGCCAACGTTAGAACACGCCTTAATGCTACTTGCCGGACCAAGGAGGTAGATAATAGGAAAAGAATTATCAACATAGATTTAGTGTACACTATCTAATAGGCTAGTGTCGGTTGGTACGAAGTAATAACTTAGTCAAATATCGAATACAATGCTTAATATGAGGTAAAGGTAAGGTTTAGTATAGCAACACACGTAGCCAGACCAAGGTGAGGAGTGAAATTTTCTAGATGCCGGACCAAGGATTTAGAGATACATAACTTATCACTTTACAGGCATGATACTGGGAAAGAATTGTTATAGTTAGAATTATCAAGTTAGGAACCTGTGGGGTACACTAAAGCCCTAGTTACTTTTATTAATTGATTAAGCTCCGAGATTTGAATCTGTTAGTTGTTTGCTTTAATTTAGTTAATTATTTTCATTAATTTAGAAATAAAAAAACCCTTTTTTTGTCTTTTGTTTTCTAGGGAAATAGTTGACTAAATAATAGTAATAATAGAATAAACTTAAGTCTGAATTATTTTTCTCGTGGGATCGATCCCAACCTCATTACTTGGATTCTTTACTCTATATGACCACTTTACTTCTTATTTGACAAGTAAGTTTGGGCGTATCACTTGGTGCCCAAGTAAGCTAGGTTTTTTTAATTTGGTAGTTATAATTTGTTCTTGCTGCTTAGTATAATGTGGATCGCTAGTAGAATTCATGCATAAACCTTCATGCACCAAATTAAGGGATGATTATGTTGTGATTCTAGCAGGCGCATAGAATGCATATTACAAAAAGGAATAACCCTTGTCCTAGGGTTAGGATTAAGTGAGGGTTGTGATTCTATGATTGTGTGATGTACGTTTTTCTTGCTTCATTATTATACATGAATGCATGTAAATGCGACATTATTGATTACACTAAATGTATATGAATATGAACAAATAACTACATGCAATGTATGATTCTTGAGAATAAACTTGTGATTGTGGTATGTTAAATGGATCAGTAGTCATGTTTCGGCATAAGTAATTGGGATCGGTTGCCACGTTCTAGCATAACTAATTGGGATCGGTTTCCATGTTCTGTCATAACTAATTGTGATCGGTTGCAACATTTACGCATAACTAATTGAGATCATTTGCCACACTCTAGCATAATCATTGGATCGAGTACCACGTTTCAGTATGCTAACAATTTAGGTTGGGTTCTATGAGAGGACCAATGACATGATATAATTGTGATATTTGAGAATCGTAAAGTTGAAAGTGGTTTGTAATGATAAATCTTCTTATAATTTAGCGGATTGGTTATATGGTTATGGGGTCTTATATCTTATTACTCTTTTGTGCTGAGTGGACTTAATACATATAGTGTTGTCAAAAGAATTAGTAATGTAAAGGGTTCAAGGGAATATGAGGGTTCTTCTACGTAAGTGGTAGTATGTAGGTGACCCCGGGCCTAGTGGGTTAGGCCGTGACAAATTCTATTAGAGGCCTGGTTACCGGCCTTCAAGTACAAGAGAAAAATCTGGACTAAGATATTGTGGATTGGTGTGTTGACGTCCACATCTAATCTTGAGGAGGCTAAGAAACATTCAAAAAGTTGTTCCACTTTTTATCACCTTTCGTGCGAGTGTCGCTTGTGATACGAGTTGAGTCCAATTGGTATCTCAACAAAGTGAGCCGGACATCGTGGTCACGACTGAAGGAACACAAGCAAGGTAAATTGGAACTGAGAAGTTTACAATTGGTATCAGTCCCTAGGGGCGGTTAAATACATGGATGTTCAGTAATGGTCATCCATGGAACGAAGTAACTAATTAAGAATTTGTACTTGTCTGTCAGTTGTAACTTGAAATATGTGAATGTGTGCTTCTTATTTCTTGAAATAACTCTAAATGTGAAGGTTGTGATTGCTTGATTGTGACGATATGGCAATGTTCACTATAAATGTGTGTCTAAACTTTGATATGTGCAATGTGTTGGCCTAATTGATCGATGTTATGCGAGTTTTAAATGTTTGAGTATAGTGAAACTCGTTATAAAAAGAAGGCACTAACTTTATTCAAGGAGAGGGACTATATAAAACTACGAGGTACGTTGAAAGGAAGATCTAAACATGTTCGGCGCTAATGTAATAATCATGTGAATGTCTGAGTGTAACCTAAGATGTGTGGGTTATGGTGCCGAATTAACAAAAACAAATTGATCCCTGTATTATGGGATTGACTAGATGGTATAAAATGATAACCCTAGTATGAGAAGTATTCTAAAATTTGTTGGGTAAAGCTGGGAACCTTTGGGGTATGTTAGAAAAGCGAAAACCCCAAGAAAAATAGTTGGCAGAGGTTTTGTCCCCATTTTGGTCGTTGGGGCGAAACTTTTCCTACCAAGGTGAGGCCGCCAGAGCGGGTATTCTCTGCCAAAAATGGGACAGGTCAAGAAAGAATCTCAATCATGTCTCCCCGCATTGTTCCTAACCATAGTCTTAGACCCAGTATAGTATCCAAACTAACCCCTGTAATTCTTTCGGTGCTCAGCAATAAAATCGGAAGACATAACCTTACCATTTAAATATCGGTTACATCAAATATCAAAAACTAGCATCCATGTGCTTGAAAGACATAAGAAAGTCAGAAATATAAACACAATTTTTTCTTAAACTTTACAAGCCAAAATGGGCGAACAAGAAAATTAAGAACCTTCAGACTGGGTAGTGTCCACATCTGCGTCTACATCCTTCGGGGGTACCAGCCCGGTAGTTACCTCGTCTATGAAGGTAAAGTGTTGGAAGTCCCTTTTCTCAACCTGAGGAAGCTTATGATCCGAGCAACACAAATGAATATGGTCCTCACGGTCTTCCATATTCGGACCATCAGACGATCCCTCTTTAGATCCTTCCTCCGCACCTGGCAGAGCTCATGGCAGAACATCTCGACCTCTAGGACTTTGCGTGGTGTAAATGGGGAAAGTCAACAATGACACTTCCCAGCCTCTTTAGGACGTCCATAATATTCTCCTTGAGACGTGCCTCTGAGAGTGGGCACTCGTCGCCTGAGTTCACGGTCGCCTTACTTCTTCTAGCTCTGCCCGTTCTCCTCTTCTTTCTTCTAAAAGTAGAACTTGACCTGAAGCAATAATGGTGAAGGGGGTATCTATAAAAAATACCTCATCGGTATCAAAAAGTGTACTCCGCCCGCTTGCACGGCAGTAATAAGTCCCAGTAGGAAGAAAGCTTTATTATTACACCGGTAAAATATCTTTCACTGCAAAATGGTCTACGCCCCATTCAGCTCTATATCTAGGCTCATGCCTCATGCACAGCAGGTTGAGGTGATAAGCTTAGGGAACAGGACAAGCATACTAACAAAGCTAGGAGAGACAACTATTAGTATTCTCAACAAAAATTGGGTGGTGGAAATTGCTCATAATTACAGCAAAATCTACAGCTCCGTTATTTTTCCATCCTCCAAGTTCCAAAATGATCAAAAAGGTTAGCATATAGCTATAAGTTTTAGGGAAGTTTTTCAGGCACTAAAACCTACCCAACTTGTGCAAAGTGTTGTAAGAACCATCCGGGGGAGTGTCTTGCAAGAAAGGAAGAATGTTTTGGGTGTGGTTAGCTCAGTCCACAACATCAGCATCACCAATAGGTTGCCCGACTCAGTTGGGTAACTTACCTGGTTTGGGTGGCGATCAATGCCAAAATAGATTGTATGCTTTCCAGGCTCGCCATGATCAAGAACATTCTCTTGATGTAGTCAGTGGTATGTTACGAGTCTTTGACTTAGATTTTTATGTATTGTTAGATCCAAGGGATACTCCTTCCTTTGTAACTTTGTATATATAGCAATAAACTTCACTTTTAGTCTAGAAACTCTCTCTGAACCGTTATTAGTCTCTACTCCAGTCGGTAACCCAGTTATAGCTCGATGGATATACAGAAATTTCCTTATCCTAAAATTTCACCTCAACAAATCTTATAAAACTAGAAATGGTAGACTTCAATATCATTCTAGGCATATATTGGTTACATTCTTGTTATGCCTCATTTAGTAGTAGAACTATGATTATTCATTTTCAGTTTCAGAAAAACCAATCTTAGAATAAAAGGGTACTAGCTTAGCGCCTATGGGTCGATTCATTTCTTAACTAAAGTCCACAAAGATGATCCCTAGGGGTTATATTTATAATCTAGTTCGAGTTAAGGATTCAAGATCCAAAACCCCAACTCTTGAGCCAGTTCCAGTAGTCAATTATTTCCGAGATGTGTTTCCAAAAGATCTTCTTGGAGTTTCGTTAGAAAGGAAAATTAACTTTGGAATTGATCTCCTTCCAAATAACTAACCTATTTCTATCCCTCTTTATCAGATGTCCACAATTGAGCTTAAGGAACTGAAAGACCAGTTGAAAGACCTGCTAGATAACGGATTTATTAGACCTATTATTTGCCCATGGGGTGCACCTATGTTGTTCGTGAAGAACATAGATTTTCCTATCATAATGTGCATCAATTATAGGCACTTGAACAAAACCACATTCAAGAAAAAGTATCACATCCCCAGGATTGATGATTTGTTTGACCAACTTCAGGAATCTAGTCAATTCTCAAAGATAGACCTCAGATCCGGTTATCATTAGTTCAGAGTCAAGGATAGTGACATTCTGAAAACAGCCTTCATAACTCAGTACAATCATTATAAATTCATATTTATGTCATTTGGACTAAAAAATGATCCTACAACTTTCATGGATCTCATGAACAGAGTGGTCAAGCAGTATTTTGATTTGTTCGTTATAATCTTTATTGATGATATACTCATTTACTCGAGGAATGAGGAAGAACATGCAAATCATTTGAGGGTTGTTCTCTAAACTCTCAAAGGTTTCCAGTTATTTGTTAAATTTAGCAAATGTGAGTTTTGGTTCCAATCTATTGCTTTCCTGGGGCATATGTTTCTAGTGAAGGGATCTGAGTAGATTCTGATACGCTAAAATTACACCTCCCTAAAGAAGTATAAGTAGTCGTAATCAAGTAAAGAACCCAACTAGTAGGTTTGGATTGATCCCACCATGAAAATGGTCTAGACTTAACATTAATTCACAATTACGTCTATTTAGCCAATGTCTTTCCCAAAAAAAAGTAATTAAAAGAGGGGGTTTTATGAAACAAGTTTCTTAAACAACCTAAGTTAACAAGTAAATGAAAGTAAATGTTGAGCTTTTATCAAGTTGTGAGAATAACTAGGGTATATGTGTTCCCCACAGGTTCATAATGTCGTATTCCTCGCAACAAAAATTCTTTGCTAGTGTTTTACATGTAAAGTGGTAAGTTATGTATCTCTAAATCTTTTGTTCGATATCTAGAAAATTTCACCCCGTACCTTGGTTCGGTTACATGTGTATAAACTACTAACCCTTACCTTTACCTATATTAGATATCATAATCAATGTGTGGCTTATTTATTACTTCACACCAATCGACACTAGTCTATTAGATATCATCACACTAAATCAATGTTGATAATTTTTTTCCTATTCCTACGTGCTTGGTCCAGCAAGTAGCAACAATGCGAGTTCTAACGCATGCACTCGTTAAAAAGACTTTTAAGCAAAAAAATTATCAATACATGCAAAAACACTACTTGAGAATTAATTAATTGCTAGGATAACTTTGTTAAATTATCCATGGTTCCCACAACCCTAGTTTTGGATATAGTTACCCATACAATCAAGATAAAAATTCATATTTTTGAATGAAGAAATCATGAACTTACTTAACAATAAGAAGAAACCTAGAAATTCAACTTGAAATTGCAGGATTATAGCTTCAAACCAAATCCGAAAATTGATTAATTGCTCAAGTTTACAAAGACCCAATCTCAAAAAATAAATAGTACAATAACAATAGTAGTTAACACCAAAAATGAAGTTTTAATCCCCTATATATAAAAAACATAGTCCTAAACAAAAAGGAATTGAAATAAGGAAAGTTTTGTCCAGGTACGCGGCTTCATTCGACGACCCCACTAACGGACCATCGATAAATCGACGGTCCATCGACAACCTACGTCAGTCAGAAATTAGACACATTTCTAACCACCGGATAGCATCTTCTCTGAATCAAACGACGGACCAGAAGTATGGTCCGTCGATGCACCTCCGTCTCTCCATACTTAAAATTTTGAAAAAGTCAGGTAATGGAACCTTCTCTGAACCAATCGAGTGTTTACCAGTATGGTCCGTCGATCAATCGACAGACCATCATTTGCTCTCGTGGTTCCACACTTGGTCAGATTTCTCTTATCTTCTCCCTTAGCCTGAACAGCCCATCGACGTTCACCACCTACGGTCCGTCGATGAGACAACAGACCATCAATGGCCTTCATAGGTCCACTTCTGCACTTTTTAATTTCTCTTATGTGTTTTTAAGATGGACATATTTCCTACAAAATAAGACACAAAATTTGGTAAATCTACTACAAAAAGGCTCTAGACACATACAAATCTTAAGTAAAATACATTAAAAATATCGTGAACTCACGGTATATATCATATTCTTGGAAGATAGAATCATTGAAATAATGACCTAGACCTACCTCTCTTACAAATATCAAAAGTTTCTTGGGTTTGGCAGCTATTACAGAAGGTTTGTGGAAGGATTTTCATCTATAGCCTCTCTATTGACTAAGTTGACTCAGAAAAAGGTTAAGTTTAAGTGGTCAGATGATTATGAGAAAAGTTTTGCAGAATTCAAAACTAAGTGGACTACAACTCCTATTTTGACTCTACTAGAGGGTCAAATGGTTATGTTATCTATTGTGATTCATCCAGAGTCGTACTAGGTTGTGTATTGATGCAGTGAGGTAAGGTTAAAGCATATGCTTCTAGAAAACTTAAGGTACATAAAAAGAATGATATAACTCATGACCTCGAGCTAGCATTAGTGGTTTTTAAACTAAAGATTTTATGACATTACTTATATAGTGTTCATGTAGATATGTTCACATACAATAAAAGCCTTTAGTATGTGTTCACCCAGAAAGAGTCGAATCTTCACCAGAGTATATGGCTTGAATTCCTACAAGATTATAATATGAGTGTGAATTACCATCCTGATAAGGCCAGTGTAGTAACAGATGCTCTTAGTAGACTATCGATGGGTAGTATGGCATATTTAGATGAATAAATAAAGGAACTAGCAAAGGATGTTCACAGGCTTGGTCATTTAGGAGTTCATCTAATGATAATATCATATTATGGTGAAACAATTTAGAATGGGTCAGAATATTCATTGGTAGTGGAGGTTAAGGGAAAAAAAGCAATGATCCGATATTGCTTCAACTAAAGGGTGCAGTCCATCAGCAGAGGGTTGAGGTTTCTCCTAAGGGAGAGATGGTGTGCTTAACTATCAAGGTAAATTATGTGTTCCTAAGGTGGATGAGTTGAGACAAAAAATTCTTGAAGAAGCCCATAAATCCAAATATTATATTTATCTAGGCACAGCTAATATGTACTGTGAATTTTTATAAGTATTTTGGTGGAATGATATGAAAAGGGATATAGAAGATTTTGTGTCTAAGTGCCTTAATTGAAAGTAAGTAAAGGTAGAACATCATAAACTAAGAGGTATGACTCACGAGATCAACATTTATACTTGTAAGTGGGAAGTTATCAACATAAACTTCATAACAAATTTACCAGCATGACTCTATTTGGGTGATTGTCGATAAAGTTACTAAGTCTGCACACTTTTTGGTGATTAAGACTACAAATTCGACGAAGGACTACGGGAAGCTTTAAGTTAATGAGATAGTTAGGCTGCATGGGGTTCCTTTGTCTATCATCTCAAATAGAGGTCCTCAATTTACCTCTCATTTCAGAAATACGTTTCAGAAAGGTCGTGGTACCCAGGTTAATCTTAGCACAACATTTCATCCACAAACGGATAGGAAGGCAGAGCGTACCATTCAGACCTTAGAGGATATGTTGAGAGATTCTGTGATTTATTTCAAGGGTAGTTGGGATGATCACCTTCCTCTTATATAGTTTGCCTACAATAGTAGTTACCATTCCAACGTTCAGATGGCCTTTTATGAGGCATATATGGGCATAGATGTAGATCTCCAATTGGTTTGTTTGGAGTAGGTGAAGCAGCATTGATAGGGATAGATTCAGTTCATGATTCTATGGAGGAATTATAACTCATTAGATATAAACTTAAGACAGCTCAGAGTCGCCAGAAATCCTATGCAGATATAAGGAGAAGGGAACTAGAGTACCAAGTTGATGATTAGGTTTTCTTGAAGGTGTATCGTATGAAAGGGGTGAAGAGATGGAAGCTCAGTCCTAGATATGTAGGCCCTTACAATATCTTAAAAAGTTTTGGTAAAGTGGCTTATGAGTTAGAGTTTCCAACAGAACTACTAGCAGTGTATCCGGTTTTTCACATTTTGCTGTTGAAAAGTGTGTGGGTAATCCAACATCTATTGTGCCTTTAGAAAGTGTGGTCTTGAGGATAGTCTTACTCATGATGAGGTACTACTTGATATTCTTGATTATCAGGTTTGAAGGTTGAGAAACATGGAGTTGCTTCATTTAAGGTTTTGTGAAGGAGTAAGTCCGTAGAAGAAGCTACTGGAATTAGAAGCAGCCGTGAAGGCCAAGTATCCTTATATATTTCCTTCCTATTCCAATCCAGCTTATGGTAATAGTTCTTTTAAATTTTTCAATATTTCATGCGCAGTTTTGGTCTTATCATCATGACCCTTCAGTTGAATTTGCATTTTAAGCGTATTTGCACGTTCTTGGAACTTAGTTCACTCAGAAATCAATTTCTAGTGTTTACTAGTAAGGGATTGCAGCTCTCTCTCTACATTTCATCTAGTTTAGTATTCATTCAAGGACGAATGTTCCCAAGGGATAGATAATGTAAAACCCTGTATGCTACAACTACCAAAATGCAGCTTTCCAAAAGTTGTAGGTGTAACCCACGATCACTACTCACAGACTGAAGGGTGATCCACGGCCCACGCTGGTGGTCTGTGGATGCCACATTCAACCCCTCCTTAGAAGAAGTTCAGAAAATTGGCCTAGGGTTGACCAACGATCAAGACCTACGGAGCGTCAGAGGACCCACGGTCTGTTCTACAGGTCCATGGTGCACTACTTACATCCCTTTTACCAAACCCTCAAGAAAATTTTCTCAAGGTCAGCCTATGCTGGAACCTACATAACGTAGGTCAGGCATGGTTTGTGGTCCGGGACCGTATGTTAGACCCTACTTTTTAGCTTCAAGCGTCGATCGATGGTTTACCAAAATATCCATCCACGATCCATCAAACATGTCTGTAAGTGACCCCGATAGTTGTTAAGTCAAGGGTCTTTTGGTCTTTTCCTTATGTGTTGAACCCCTAAACTACGTCATTTAGCCCCTAAACTAGTTTTGGTTTGTTTTAGCCTAGAAACATAATTAGAACTTACCCAAGTCAGATCATTTACCAAAATCATAGAAACTTAGAATGTAAATAGGAGAAAGAGGCGACCAAACCCTTCCCAAGAACGCGACAAGTTTCCTTCAGTTCCAGCCCTGAAATTGAAAGATTTCTCCGTGAAATTTTTTCACCATGTATATGGGATTTCACTAGTAGGTTTCTTTCACCTATTAGGTCCCTAGTTTCAGTCAGAATTTTGATTCTTTTAATATTATTTAGACCTAGCTTTCTAGAATGTTAGAATTTGTTGGGTTTTTAGTTGTAGGAATGATCTAAATAAGATTATCATGTTATTGATCAGTTTCCCATATGATATTCAGAACCTTATTTGTATTTATTCGTTAGTTCATAAATTATGCATGCTAGGTAAGATTATTGAGTTATTTTAGATATACACATGCTTCAGTTTACGACTATCATATTATCAGTCATAATTGTTAAATTCTCAAAATTTTCATGTCAGTTATTGAGGTATCCGGTACTTCAGCATTTCAGTTATAAAATTGATTAATTTATATTCTAATTGGAAGAAAATTAATATCGATTGGACTAGGGTCAGTAATCCTCTAGTCCCAGAACTATGTGCCTCGTAGGTTGTAAGTCCCCTCTGTGAGCATCATTTTAGTGATCACACCAATCATATTTTTATACCTTTGGTCGGGTGAATTGAGTCCTCTCAATGGGGTGTATACATCGGACTCCATATTTAAGTCATATGGTTTTATATCGGTTATTAGTAGCTCTCTTATAGTCATATTCTATTGCATTGACCATGTTATCAATTTTAGTTTAGAATTTAGTTTCAGCATGTTATTAACTTGGTTATTACATTTAGTCATTTCATGTTCAGTATTCTCAGTATAATATCATGTTTATATCTTATCATCTCTTAGATATATGATTGATTCAGTTATGATTATTATTCAGCTTTACGTTTCAAGTACTGAATCATACTCTACACTACATCTTCTCGTGATGTAGGTTCATGTTCTCAGTCTCTAGATCATGCATAGATCGGCTCCAATGCTGGATCATGCATCAGTGGTGAGTCCTCATTCTTTGAGAAGGGTTGGCATGATTGTCCTCCTTTTTTTAGCTTTAGTTTTAGTTTTTGCTAGAGTTAGTTGGGGCATGTTCCAACACTTCTAGTCAGTTTAGAGACTTATTTCGAACATAGTTAGATTTAGCTATAGTGTTAGAGTCTAACTTTTGATTTGTATTCAAACTCTCAGTTTTCATATGTTAGATTTAGTATATAGATATTACCCATCATTTTAGTATATCTCATGATTAAGATTTCGTGCAATAGTTATTGATTCAGTTGTTTAAGTACGCTTATGATATTCCAGATTTATTAGCATGGGGTCACTTATGATCCTAGGTCTAGTGTTTTGCGTTAAGGGGGTAGCCTTGGTGCGTGAAAACCACGAGTTTGACATGCATAGAATTTGTTTTGCTTCTGACTCCCACCAAAACCGGACAAAGGATTAAGTTGATCCCGTCAACGATTATCTCCTTCATTCTTAGAAACTGAAGGACAATCACTTATCTTGTAATCCATCTTACCACAACCAAAGCATGTATTATAATCGGCTAGACACCTACACTCATACTTCTTTCCACACTTAGCAGAAGTAGGAAATGAAGATCCACTATCATTTCCTCCTGGAGTCTTAGGGTTGGACACCTTATCCTTGTTGAACTTAGGAGGAGTATTGGAGGGACCTTAACTGGAAAACCTTCGTCAGAACTTAGAAAGACTATGTCCATCGGACCTTGAATATAAAAATTCACAATTATCAGTCTTTGAGAATGAATCATAATATGAGAAATGTCCATTCCATTTATAAGTATAGTGGTACAACATTCTATAAGAACTATATCAGATACACACCAAAAAAAATTAACAATCCTTGTCATAGGATTGACAACCATAGTAGGAGCTTACCTAGACAATTACATAAAATTCAAAGCATATTCCTTCAAACTCATGCTTCCTTGTAAAAGGTTGATGAACTCAAGTACATCCTCCTTCATCTCAAGGGGAAAGAAACCATCAAGGAAAGCAACCTTAAACTTTTCCCAATCGAGAGGACCTGCATTAACTTCTCTCCCTTCTTTCCATTGGTAAAATCAAACTTTAGCAACACCCTTAAGTTAGTAAGTATCCAATTTTGCCTTTTCCACCGACATCACTCCCATGATCATCAACACTTTATACATTTCATCAATGAATGCTTGAAGATATTCCTAAACCTTAAAACCATGAAACTATGAAGGATTAATCCTAGTGAAGTCCCTCACTTTAGATGTCACTATACCCACCTTTGAGTTCACGAGGACCACAACCTTCCTATTGGCTTGAGCCAACACTTGAAAACCAACTCTAAACTCTTAATAACTCACTTGTTCATACAAAGGGTCGATCGAAACTTGATGAGCTTGAGGAAGAGGTTCATGATTCACATTCCTTCTATCGTGTACTCTTTGAGGGGACATTTATTGAAAAGCATCAGATTGAGATCAGGAGAAAGGACATATAAATTTACACTTCATGACTTGGAGAAATAAAAGAAGTGGATTTTCCAAATCATCTTATAGATTATTATTCATAAATGTGTCACGCTTTACACTTATGAACAAGACTACTCGATGTAGCTTACGAGAGTAATGCCCTTTCTAAATCTTATGCTCTAAATACCAAGTTTTTCATAACCCAAAAGTACCCCCTAGACGTGAAGTGACATGACATATAAGATCCTGAAAGTCCCTAGAAAAGTCACTTAGAATACATACACAAAATAATAGAATCAATGAGTTTAAAATATATAGTTTATATCATAAAAGAGTTATCAAAACAAAGTGAAAGTATACATAGTCTCAAAGTCATCTATTATATTAAGAGTGATCAGGACGTAACCTTGACATCACATACAACATCTGAAAAGTAAAGATAAAAAGTAATAAAAGGTTTGGTTATTGAAACATGACGACTCACCACTACTCAAGATATCCAAAGTGACCACTATCCATGGGGATGTGGAATCAGAGCATTGGACCCTACATTTTTATAAGAATGTACGGGAGAGTATGTGTTAGTACAATAAAATACCAAGTATGATAACAATGCATAAAAGTACAAAATCACGTGAAAAGGATATTTTCATGACATGCAAAGACCAAGTTAAAACAGAAGCTAAGACATTAGAAGTACACTCGTGATCATGGTCAATGCAAGTAAAATCATCTTTGAACACATGTGAGATAATTTTATAAGTAACCTTAGTTCATCATTATTGTTATGGGAAGTTATCCTTAACCGAAATTGAGACCATGTGAGTTTTAACATGGAATCCTCTGTTTACCCCACATCGGAAAAAGGTGTTCTTAGTTGCCAAGGTAAGAACCATGAACTTCTAGCTTAAGTGGATCCACTAGCTAATGTTTATCTATTATAACCTATGATGACACATAGTTTATGAGATGGGTAATCGCCACTTGTCCACTCAGTGCTAAACATAATTCTCATAGAATAGTCATCAATCAAATAAACTTATCTTCAAGGGACATGGGTAATCGCCTCTTGTCTTACAACTATGAGTACATGGGTAACCATCTATTGTCTTGCCATTAAAATAGCTCCTAAAACTTTATTCATTGTTTAATTGAGAAAATCTTTCAATTCTAAGAATCCTCAAAGTGAGAAAACCTTTTACATTCATATATTGAGTACTATGTGAGAACTCCTTCAACAACAATCAACAAAAACAAAATTTATGTTTTACTTTCAAAGAAACTTAGATCATTATCATCAAATTCATAAGAACGTGCATATTTTCATAAATTCATTTTTCATAGTTAAAATCCACTTTTGATTTAGTCTAGAAAACATGGGTTAAGAATGAGTTCATAGGGATTCATTTCAAAACATACAATTTATCTAAATTCATGCATAATACATCATAAAATAAGAAATTAGATCAACACTGAAAAGAACCCATGACATGAAAGAAAACCCTAAGTTCAATTGTAGATTTATAACTATTATAACTCAGGAATCCGAAGACCTAGGCTAGAGCCTTACCTAGTGAATAATGTTTAAAATGGTGTTTCCAGGCCTAAACAAATGCAATTAACTTGATTTGGAAGTATTAAATCCTAATCGTCAAGAAATGACCATGAAGTTCGGAGACTAGTGAAAGTGACCTAGTGTGCCTTTAGGTCTTGGAAAGGGTTTAAAGAGTCGTAAAAATGTTAAACCTTGTAAAAATGCTTAGAGTACGCATTAGTGCACGTTTAGAATCAAAACGTCTGGGTAAGACTCCCCAAGGACCACCCTAAGGGACCTCAAAGAGGAACAAATATTTGACCCAAAAGCTGTCAAAAATAGCATGCACTTGACGAGTGCAAACGACTCCCCTTCAATGGACTCACGCCCCGTCAATGGAGGTCGTGACTCCATACTTATAATTATGGAGACTTGGCTCCATTTTATATCTCTCTGAACAAAACGATAGTGTCAGGACGGTTCATTCATGGATTGACGGACCGTCAATCATGGGCGTCGATTTGTAACGACCTGTTTAGTCGTTTTGAGCAGCAGATTTTATTTCTGGAAAAACTGGCTGAGAGACGGACCTTCGTGGGCACGACGGACCGTCGAGGGTGTCTCGTTCCAAAATACTTAGGCATTCTGAAATCTGAGTACTGAAATCGACTCTCTGAAACTTTGTGACGGACCTGCAGGACGGACCGTCACAGGTACGACGAACCGTCGTGAGCCCCCGTTTCAAAACACTTCAACTCTTGAGAATTTTGTACAGGGAATGAGTCTCTGAACGTCGTGACGGAAGTGCAGGACGGACCGTTGTAGGTACGACGGGCCGTCACAGACTCTTTAGTGAAAATAGAGTCTCTGATCCTTGCGACGACCTGCAGGACGGACCGTCGCAGGCACGACGGGCCGTCACAGGTTGCAAAATCCCAGTCAGAGTCGGATTTCTTTACACGTTTTAAGGGACGTTTTGGATTATTCCTTCTTTAATTATAAAGTTAGAGGGTTAATATTAATAAGTCTAATTACTTGGGGGTTAGAAGAGGTAACCTTAAGTAAATTAGTGGGTTATTATTGTCATCTTTTATACTTAATTATATGTTAATTAGGGTAAAAGAAAGAGGGTTTGAATAAAGAAAATAGAAAGAACAAGAGAAAGAGAGAGGATTCGATTGAACAAGGAAGAAAGAAAACAAAGCTTGGGAAATTGCTTGTTGATCACTAATCTTCGATGGAGATAGGTTATGGTTTTTACGATATTCGTAGTGAACTCTTAATAGTGAATGATATGTGTTGATAGTATTGTAAACCCTGTTACATGCTTAATTGTATGCTTGCATGATTGTGATTATGAAATTGTGATAAAATAAGCATGATGAAGCTATTGAATCCTAAATCTTGAAAGAAACCCTAATTCACTTGTTAATGATGATGCCTTAGTGTAAAAGAAGGCTTGATAAATTATATAATGAGATTGATGATGCCTTAGTATGAAAGAAGGCTTGATGAATTAGGTGATCGGGTGCCACGTTCCGGTACCAGGATAGAAATAGAGGATCGGGTGCCACGTTCCGGTACCAGGATAGTATTTGAGGATCGGAGTGCCACGTTCCAGCACCAGGGTAGAATATGGATCGGAGTGTCACGTACCGACACAAGAGGAAGAAAGATAATGAATCTTGAAAGATGAATAAATATACTCAATCTAATGAACCCAATTCCCAAATGAGTATGGTATTGAGGCTTGAGTCCTCATGTGTGAACTTGATGGTAATTGTTAATGATATAGTACTTGTTGATGCTACATGTTAAGCATCATAGTTGATTTTATAATATTACTTGATATATATTATCTTCTATTTTGAGTTGGCCGATGATATCTACTCAGTACTTGTGGTTGTACTGACCCCCTACTTTTATGTTTTCTTCTTTGTTATTCGTGGAGTGCAGCAAACGTGCCGTCGTCTTCAACTCAACAGTAATTCTAGCCAGTCTTCGTCACACCGGATCTTCAGGGTGAGCTAATGCTTCTAGCTTGGACTGGATCTTCTTCTTCAAGTCTTGATGCCTTGAAACTTCCGGCATGGACTAGCTTTGTACTTGTTTTTGTTTTCTTAGATACTCTTAGTTTAGTAAGTTGAGGATAGATGTTCTTGTGGTGATGACTTCCAGATTTTGGGGATAATAATAATAGTTTTGAATTGTTTTTATTAATGAGTTTAAGTCTTCCGCATTATTTTCTGTTGATATACATAGAAATGTTAAGGGTTAGATTGGTTGGTTCGCTCACATAGGAGGGTAAATGTGGGTGCCAGTCGCGGCTCGGTTTTGGGTCGTGACAAACTTGGTATCAGAGCATTATGTTCGTTGGTCTCATCACACAAGAACAGGTCTAGTAGAGTCTTAAGGAACGGTAGGGGGACGCGTTTACTTTTCCTTGAGAGGCTATAAGACTTTAGGAAAATTCCATTCTTTCTTTCTTTCTTTCGTGCTACTACTTGAATCCAATTGGTATCTAGGTGATACAAATTGGTATCTGACCATCTTCACTCTATTTTGCAGATGGTTAGAACTAGAGCAACGACTAGCCAACATCAACACCAACACCGGCAAGACAAGAAGCGTCTGAGCCAGCCACTGGGGCTGTGGCTCGAGGAAGAGCAGTGGCAAGAGGCCGTGGTAGAGGTCGTGGGAGGACGTCCTCTAGAGGGAGAGGACGAGTACCTAGCCCATCTGATGCTAGGGAGGTGACTCCTCCACTGACTGAGGAGGTGATAAGAGAGGGTGAGGAAGGGGAGAATGAACAAGTGCAAAATGAGGAATTGCCACCCCAACCTACCCCAGAGATGATCAATCAGGTTCTTGCTTATCTTAGCGGGTTATCTGATCATGGTCAGGCACCTCCAGTGGTTTCTGCACCAACACCTTTGGTTTCAGAGGTACGACATGCCGCTGCTGGGGCTCCCCGCATGGATGCCTCATTTGAAATAGGCACATTTCCTCGTCTGACTACTGGGCCTATAATGACAAATGATCAGCATGAACTTTTCAGTAAGTTCTTGAAATTGAAACCTCCAGTCTTTAAAGGTGCTGAATCTGAGGATGCTTACGATTTTCTGGTTGACTGTCATGAGCTACTACACAAGATGGGTATAGTAGAACGGTTCGGTGTTGAGTTCGTGAGTTATCAGTTTCAAGGGAACGCCAAAATGTGGTGGCGGTCACATGTTGAGTATCAACCAACAGAGGCAACACCTATGACTTGGGCCTCATTCTCTAGTTTGTTTATGGAGAAGTATATCCCCCGTACTTTGAGGGATAGGAAAAGAGATGAGTTCTTGAGTCTAGAGCAAGGTAGGATGTCGGTTAATGCATACGAGGCTAAGTTTCTGGCATTATCCAGGTATGCCACCCAACTTTGTTTAAGTCCACAAGAGCAGATTCGCCGTTTTGTGAAGGGGTTGAGGTCAGAATTACGGATTTCGGCCTTACAGGTAGCGGCTACGGCAAAATCCTTCCAAGAGGTGGTAGACTTTGTGATAGAGGTGGAAGGAGTGAAGCCCGATGATTTCCCCACAACATCGACATCAAAAAGGTTTCGAAAGGGAGGTGAGTTTAATGGTTCTTACTCTAGAGGACAGAGTTCTGGAGGTTACTCAGTTCGACCCATTCAGTCTTCACTACAGACTGTAGTTGGGGGTCCACCTCAGACCGGTCAGCACTTCTCTGAGAGGCCGATGCTTGAATCCTGAGAATGTTATGGATGTGGGGAGACTGGACACATTAAGAGGTATTGTCCAAAACAGAGTTACAGACCTCCAATGGTTAGAGGTAGAGGTGGTAATGGAAGAGGCCGTCATTCTGGAGGACGCAGTGGTTGAGGTAATGGTGGTCACCAAAGCGGCAGAGGTGATGGACAAACTGGAGCCACTACAACACAACATGGTAGGGGCAACGGACAGACAAGTAATGGGGCCCATTGTTACGCTTTCCCTGGGAGATCTGAAGCGGAGACATCTGATGCTGTTATCACAGGTAATCTTTTGGTTTGTGATTGCATGGCTTCTGTATTGTTTGATCCTGGATCCACATTTTCTTATGTATCTTCCTCATTTGCTAATGGTCTAAATTTACATTGTGAATTACTTGATATGCCTATTCGTGTTTCTACTCCGGTGGGTGAGTCTGTGATAGTTGAAAAGGTATATAGGTCTTGTTTGGTGAATTTCGTGGGGAGCAACACTTATGTAGATTTGGTTATCTTATAAATGGTTGACTTTGATGTAATTCTGGGTATGACTTGGCTTTCTCCGAATTTTGCGATTTTGGATTGTAATGCTAAAACTGTGACGTTAGCCAAGCCTGGGACAGATCCGTTTGTGTGGGAGGGCGACTACACTTCCAATCTGGTTCGTATCGTGTCCTTTATTCGTGCTAAGAGAATGGTTAGTAAGGGTTGTTTAGCCTTCTTAGCACACCTCAAGGATGACACTACCCAAGTACCTTCGATCGAGTCGGTTTCGGTAGTCCGTGAGTTTTTGGATGTGTTCCCTGCAGATCTTCCTGGTATGCCACCAAATAGGGATATTGACTTCTGTATTGCTCTTGAACCGGGTACTCGCCCCATTTCTATACCCCCTTATAGAATGGCTCCCGCGGAGTTAAGAGAGTTAAAGGCACAACTTCAAGAGTTGTTGAGCAAAGGCTTCATTAGACCAAGTGCATCTCCTTGGGGTGCTCCGGTGTTGTTTGTGAAGAAGAAGGATGGGAGCTTTCGGATGTGCATAGACTACCGACAATTGAACAAAGGTAACTATTAAGAACAAGTATCACATTCCTCCCATTGATGACTTGTTCGATCAGTTACAAGGTGCTTGTGTGTTCTCAAAAATTGACTTGAGATCCGATTATCATCAATTGAAAATACGGGCATGGATGTGCCAAAGACTGCTTTTTGAACTAGGTATGGGCACTACGAATTTGTGGTAATGTCTTTCGGTCTTACGAATGCCCCTGCTGCCTTCATGAGCTTGATGAACGGGATCTTCAAGCCATATCTGGATCTCTTTGTGATCGTATTCATTGATGATATATTGATATACTCAAAGAGTAAGAAGGAACATGAGGAGCATTTGAGAATGGTATTAGAGTTGTTGAGGAAGAAAAAGCTCTATGACAAATTCTCCAAGTGTGAGTTTTGGCTAGATTCAGTGTCCTTCTTGGGACACGTGGTTTCTAAGGATGGAGTGATGGTGGATCCATCTAAGATTGAGACAGTGAAAAATTGGGTAAGACCTACTAACGTGTCAGAAATAAGGAGCTTTGTTGGTTTAGCTAGCTACTACCGCCGATTTGTCAAGGGATTCTCTTCTATTGCTTCCCAATTAACGAACTTGACTAAGCAGAATGTTCCATTTGTATGGTCGGATGAGTGTGAGGAAAGCTTTCAGAAACTCAAGACCTTGTTGACTACCGCACCTATCCTTACCTTGCCAGTAGAGGGTAAGAACTTCATTGTTTATTGTGATGCATCCTATTCTGGGTTGGGTGCAGTGCTAATGCAAGAGAAGAATGTGATTGCTTATGCCTCAAGACAATTAAAGGTGCATGAACGTAACTATCCAACTCATGATTTGGAATTGGTCGTGGTAGTGTTTGCGTTAAAGCAATGGAGGCACTATTTATATGGGGTTAAGTGTGAGGTCTATACGGATCATCGTAGCCTACAGTACGTCTTTACTCAAAAATATTTGAACTTGAGACAGAGGAGATGGATGGAACTACTGAAGGACTACGACATCACAATCTTGTATCATCCGGGAAAAGCGAATGTTGTGGCGGATGCTTTAAGTAGAAAGGCTGGAAGCATGGGAAGTCTAGCTCATTTGCAAGTTTCTAGACGCCCATTGGCTAGAGAGGTGCAGATTCTGGCTAATGACCTTATGAGGTTAGAAATAAATGAGAAGGGAGGATTGTTAGCTTGTGTGGAGGCAAGATTTTCCTTCCTTGACAAGATTAAGGGAAAGCAGTTTAATGATGAGAAGCTAAGTCGAATCCGAGATAAAGTGTTGCGAGGAGAGGCTAAGGAAGCAATAATTGATGAAGAAGGCATTTTGAGGATTAAGGGAAGAGTATGTGTGCCTCGTGTTGATGACTTGATCCATACTATTCTCACAGAGGCTCATAGTTCCGGATATTCGATACATCCTGGTGCAACCAAGATGTACCGCGACCTAAAACAACATTTTTGGTGGAGTAGAATGAAGCGTGACATTGTGGATTTTGTTGCCAAATGTCCAAATTGTCAGCAAGTAAAGTATGAACACCAGAGGCCCGGAGGAACACTTCAGAGGATGCCCATTCCTGAATGGAAGTGGGAGAGAATCGCAATGAACTTCGTGGTTGATCTTCCAAAGACATTGGGTAAGTATGACTCTATTTGGGTGATTGTTGATAGGTTAACTAAGTCTGCTCACTTCATTCCGGTCAAGGTGACCTACAATGCAGAGAAGTTAGCCAAAATCTACATCTCAAAAATCGTTCGATTGCATGGAGTTCCACTCTCCATCATATCAGATAGAGGTACGCAGTTTACTTCTAAGTTTTGGAGAACATTGCATGCGGAATTAGGTACTAGGTTGGACCTTAGTACTGCGTTTCACCCTCAGACTGATGGTCAGTCTGAGCGAACGATTCAAGTGTTGGAGGATATGCTTCGTGCATGTGTGATAGAATTTGGTGGTCATTGGGATAACTTCTTACCCTTAGCGGAGTTTTCATACAATAATAGCTATCACTCCAGCATTGACATGGCTCCATTTGAAGCATTGTATGGGAGGAGATGTAGGTCTCCCATTGGTTGGTTTGATGCGTTTGAGGTTAGACCTTGGGGTACTGATCTGTTGAGGGATTAAATGGAGAAGGTGAAATCTATTCAAGAAAAGCTTCTAGCGGCGCAAAGTAGGCAAAAGGAGTATGCAGACCGAAAGGTTAGAGACTTGGAGTTCATGGAGGGTGAACAAGTCTTGTTGAAGGTTTCACCCATGAAAGGGGTGATGCGGTTTGGAAAAAGGGGTAAACTAAGTCCAAGGTATATCGGACCATTTGAGGTACTAAAGCGAGTAGGGGAGGTGGCTTATGAATTAGCCTTGCCTCCAGGGCTGTCCGGAGTGCATCCGGTATTTCATGTGTCCATGTTGAAAAGATACCATAAGGATGGAAACTACATCATCCGTTGGGATTTTGTTCTGCTTGATGAGAATTTGACTTATGAAGAGGAACCGGTTGCTATTTTAGACAAAGAAGTTCGCAAGTTGAGGTCGAGAGAGATTACATCCATCAAAGTTCAATGGAAGAATCGACCGGTTGAAGAGGCCACTTGGGAGAAGGAGGCAGATATGCAAGAAAAATACCCACATCTGTTTACAGATTCAGGTACTCCTTTTCGCCCTTGTTTTTCTTCTTTTGATCGTTCAAGGACAAACGATGGGTAAATTGGTACCTATTGTAACGACCTGTTTAGTCATTTTGAACAGCAGATTTTATTTCTGGAAAAACAGGCTGAGACGACGGACACCATGACGGACCGTCGAGGGTGTATCGTTCCAAAACACTTAGGCATTCTGAAATCTGAGTACTGAAATCGACTCTCTGAAACTTTGTGACGGACCGTCACAGGTACAACGAACCGTCGTGAGCCCCCGTTTCAAAACACTTCAACTCGTGAGAATTTGGTACAGGGAACGAGTCTCTGAACGTCGTGACGGAAGTGCAGGACGGACCGTCGTAGGTACGACGGGCCGTCACAGACTCTTTAGTGAAAATAGAGTCTCTGATCCTTGCGACGACCTGCAGGACGGACCGTCGCAGGCACGACGGGCCGTCACAGGTTGCGTAATCCCAGTCAGAGTCGGTTTTCTTTACACGTTTTAAAGGACGTTTTGGATTATTCCTTCTTTAATTATAAAGTTAGAGGGTTAATATTAATAAGTCTAATTACTTGGGGGTTAAAAGAGGTAACCTTAAGTAAATTAGTGGGTTATTATTGTCATCTTTTATACTTAATTATATGTTGATTAGGGTAAAAGAAAGAGGGTTTGAATAAAGAAAATAGAAAGAACAAGAGAAAGAGAGAGGATTCGATCGAACAAGGAAGAAAGAAAACA
This sequence comes from Solanum peruvianum, assembly GCA_027705065.1. NCBI lineage: Eukaryota > Viridiplantae > Streptophyta > Magnoliopsida > Solanales > Solanaceae > Solanum > Solanum peruvianum. The sequence goes on from JAKWJD010001763.1 coordinate 22,648,020, forward strand.
AAGCTTGGAAAATTGCTTGTTGATCACTAATCTTCGGTGGAGGTAGGTTATGGTTTTTACGATATTCGTAGTGAACTCTTAATAGTGAATGATATGTGTTGATAGTATTGTAAACCCTGCTATATGCTTAATTGTATGCTTGCATGATTGTGATTATGAAATTGTGATAAAATAAGCATGATGAAGCTATTGAATCCTAAATCTTGAAAGAAACCCTAATTCACTTGTTAATGATGATGCCTTAGTGTAAAAGAAGGCTTGATAAATTATATAATGAGATTGATGATGCCTTAGTATGAAAGAAGGCTTGATGAATTAGGGATCGGGTGCCACGTTCCGGTACCAGGATAGAAATAGAGGATCGGGTGCCACGTTCCGGTACCAGGATAGTATATGAGGATCGGAGTGCCACGTTCCGGTACCAGGGTAGAATATGGATCGGAGTGTCACGTACCGACACAAGAGGAAGAAAGATAATGAATCTTGAAAGATGAATAAATATACTCAATCTAATGAACCCAATTCCCAAATGAGTATGGTATTGAGGCTTGAGTCCTCATGTGTGAACTTGACGGTAATTGTTAATGATATAGTACTTGTTGATGCTACATGTTAAGCATCATAGTTGATTTTATAATATTACTTGATATATATTATCTTCTATTTTGAGTTGGCCGATGATATCTACTCAGTACTTGTGGTTGTACTGACCCCCTACTTTTATGTTTTCTTCTTTGTTATTCGTGGAGTGCAGCAAACGTGCCGTCGTTTTCAACTCAACAGTAATTCTAGCCAGTCTTCGTCACACCGGATCTTCAGGGTGAGCTAATGCTTCTAGCTTGGACTGGATCTTCTTCTTCAAGTCTTGATGCCTTGAAACTTCCGGCATGGACTAGCTTTGTACTTGTTTTTGTTTTCTTAGATACTCTTAGTTTAGTAAGTTGAGGATAGATGTTCTTGTGGTGATGACTTCCAGATTTTGGGGATAATAATAATAGTTTTGAATTGTTTTTATTAATGAGTTTAAGTCTTCCGCATTATTTTCTGTTGATATACATTGAAATGTTAAGGGTTAGATTGGTTGGTTCGCTCACATAGGAGGGTAAATGTGGGTGCCAGTCGCGGCTCGGTTTTGGGTCGTGACACGATTGGGCTTGCACACAAGTGCAACACACGGGCAAGCCAAGGGTGAATTGGTAAATTCCATCATTGCACATTTAAATGTAGGGTCGGTCTAATTTAGTTATTTTAGGTATAGTAAGGTATTTAAACATATTAAACAAGTCTTCACACTTCAAAATCCAAAATCCCCAAAGTCTCTCACTTCTCTCTAAAATTTTCTCTCTCAACTCAAGACCCCTATTGAAGAAGAAGATCAAGCTTTGTCTAGGGATTCAAGAACAAGGATTTCATTCACAAATATCTAAGGATTAATAAAAAAAAAGTAGACTCTTCACTCTTAGGACTCTTTTCTCTAAGAGGTTCTTCAAAATTGGATTTCAATGTTTTCCTAAAACGTAGATTTCACTCAATTTCGTGGGTCACCCTTCAAACTTGATTAATTTGGTATTGATTAGTTTAATAGTGATGAATTATGAATGTTTATGAGTGGAGATGTATTACCTTACGCTTTGACCTAATTTCTGAAAAGACCCATGAATGTCCCTTTTCTCCTAACCCTAACTTATGAATTAGGTTTATTAATGGTTAGGGGTGATGTAATTGAATGTGGTCTTGAATAATTTACCACTATATGATGATGATGATTGAATTGTTTGGTAATATTATGGATTTAGGGGTTATGTCTTGAATGAGTTTCTTAGAGGACATTGGTAAGACTTTTAAGGTCATGAACACTTTATTGTAATAACGGAAAAGGGTCAAAACTGCCCCTGAACTATGCAAAATAGACCACTTACATCCTCCATTACATTTTTGGATCAACAATACCACCGTTGTTATCCTAGGAGACCATAAATACCCTCAAGAGTTAACACCCCAATTTTTTAGTGACCTGACCAGTCACATGGGACTAATCCCTCCACCTAAGAATTGTCTACTAAGATTCACTACAACAGAACTTGACCTTTAATGGCGACAAAGTCGCCACAAAATCACAAAATATTGTCACTAAAGGTTTTGAATGATTTTTAGTGGCGACCAAGGCTCCAACAACCCTTCGCTAGTAAAATCTATTTTTTCAACAAAAAAAATGACAATTAATTTTTGATTGCAACCTATTTTTTCTTAAATAAATAAATTGCAGTATCAATATTAAAAACAACCAATATTATTCCAAAAATCATGAAAATTACTTCTGGATTTACATCTCCTACTATATAATGCATCATTGTACATTTTATACACTTACATATGACATAAAAATAAAACATACAGTGTCTTCAAATTCCCACTTACTTGATATTATTTTTGTTTATTTAAAAACAATGAAGAAAAAAACACAAACGTAAATTTAACGTTAAAGACTTTTAGTCACGCTTTTTTGGGCTATTGTGGTGACTATTGTCGCTGCGAAATGTCTAGTTTTTTGTAGTGAATCCTCGTTGGCAATGCTTAGGTGGAATTATTAGTCCCACATGGCTTACCAAGTCAATAAAAATGTGGGGTGTTAACTCTTGAGGGTATATGTGATCTCTTAAGATAACAACAAGGGAATTTTTTATCCCAAAATATAATGAAGGGTATAACTGGTCTATTTCACATAGTTCATGGGTAATTATGACCTTTTTCCATTGTAATAATGTTGGTCTATTCTTGGTAATGTTGCTCAATTGAAGTATGAAGGTTGAAGTTATGAATGTATAATTATGCTATGAACATGATAGGTGTGAGATGATGATAGGTGTATTATTATGGGGGATTGGAGGTGATTCTCATGTCCATCTTATTACTATGTTATGAGGTAATGTTCTCACATAATGTTGGGTTGTGATGAAATAACTTCCTCATCCTAGAACCTAGGAGCTATGAACATGTTATATGAGGGGCTAAAACTCATAAGACCTATGTTATAAACTAATATACAGGAAAACTTAAAGTACTTCAAAAAGGGAATTCAGCTTAGCACCGAGTGAACTTGACAATGAGAGGTGTCCCTTCCTAAAAGGAATGTAGGTTCACCAAATGTTCTCATGAAGTGGAAACTACAACGCGAATCAACATAAGAGGGTTTCTAGTTACAATCTCCTAGTTCCTTAACTATGTGCCCCCAAGGAACATTAGCTAGTAGATCCGCCTACATGTTATTATCATGTATATGCCCTACCTTGGGAAGTAGGATGCCCTCCTTTTGGTGTGAGGGGTTGACACCAAATTCCATGTTTAGCTCACATGGTCTAATGTCGGTTATGGCAAAGTTTTTCGAAAGTAAAAAGATGAACACTAACTAGGATTACTTAAGTGGTGTTAGTTGGTATAGGTAAGGGTATGTGACTTTACCTATACATTGCACAAGTTGACCTTGAGGGGAGTTTAAGGTGGGTTCTTTATATATACATGAAATGCATGATATTGGTCTTATATGATGTTGGTTCCTCTTGATCTACTTGATGTTGGTCTAAATTGTTATGTGTGATGTTGACTACACTTATTATGTTGTTATATGAGGTAAAGACAATGCTTATGGTCTCTTTGCTAGTTTACTTGGTTTATGTGGGGTTATGGGGCTTCAAATACACATTGCACAAGTGGGCGTGGATTGAGGTTATGAGTAAGGTCTTGTGATGTATTGATGAAATGAAATCTAAACCATGAAATGTTGATTATGACTTAATTATGATGTTACTCTTGAACATGAATGTGAATATGTCTTATTGTTGTTGTGGCATGGACTTGTATATGTTCTTGGAATGTGCACCCTAAGGTTTTTAAAGTTAACTTAGCATGTTTATACTAAAATGTCCCTTTGTGCATGTTTTCAAATGGTTTACTTGCATGTGTTTCCATACTTAGTACATGTGGTTTATTCTAACCCATATCTCTTCTATTTTCTGCAAAAATGTAAGTTCGGGCCATTAAGGTGCTTCAAGGCCATTCTCATAGAAGCTTGGATTGTTCCCAAGTTGGTGAATCCTCAAGTTCGAGGACGAAGCCTTTGGATCTAGCTTTTTTCATTTTACTACGTTGAAAGACATTGTTCTATTTCTCCTATTTCAAGAGCTATGTTGTATTCTCTTATAAAACATGTTGTAATGATGTAAGGGCTAAGTCCCATATTCTTTTACTATTATGTTAAGATGGTCATGTGAGACGATTATAGATTTCATTTTGATATATATGAAGTGAAGTTGAACTTCAAAGAAATTTTTTAATTAACGGCTTTTTACTTTACCTATGATGCAATGATGTATGCTAAGGGTTTGTCTAAGGCCTCTTCGAGGACGAAGATGCCAGTCACGACTAGAAGATACTCTCCGGCCGTGATAATAACTTTGTAAATTAGATAATTTAGGATCTCTATGGAGGAAAGAGCTCCATAGATGAATATAATCACACTTAGATGCCAAAATCTTCAAATCAACGGGGGATTAGGAGGCTTGATCTTGAAACCTTAGCTTTGTTCTTCTTCTTTAGAGAGAGAAATATTTGCGAGGAGGGCTTGTTCAACTTTGGGAAATTTAGGAGAATGAATTAAATTGGGTGTTTTAGGATTAGAATGAATTAAATTAGGTGTTTTAGGATTTAAAACCATTATATAGGGCTTTGGGAAAAGGGTGAAATGACATTTTATTGGGTTGGAATAATTAGGAAAAGACTCAAAACCCCTATTTTAAAATAACTGTCGGATTTATAAAATTTAAGAAATTTGTAAGCTAAACTAAAGTGCAACATAAAACTAATAGGCTTAGCTAAAACTTGACATTAGGTTTAATGGATTGAACGTACATTTTTGTACCTTAAAATTTATGTATTAGTGCTAGAACGTGAAGGTCTAAACCCCAAGGACCTACTCTGGAACCTTGAGGAAAACCTGAAGGAGGTTGCCTAATAGTGACCCACGAAAGGCACCCATGCCCCGTAAATGGGAGTCGTGGGAGAGGCCTGGCAAATCATCCCTCAGAACCAGCCTTAGACCACTAACCAACGGCTTGCTAGCACGGGCCATGGTCCATGGTCGTGGGTCACACCTGGAAGGTGGGTTTTGGGAGTTAGTTGAGGGGTAGTTTCGGGCATTGTTTTGGACGGAGAGAAGCGACAAAAGGCACCACGGTCCTTCCTCGCCATGCGGCGAGGTGCTTGCCTTTTTGAATCGAGGCGCCAATTAATACCAAAAATTAAAAATATGTAATTGCATACTTTATCCAAAATCTTAATAGTAATAACACATATATTCAATTCAAAAACCAATAGTAGATACTAAAAAGTCTAAAACTTTAAAGACCAAATAATTCAAAATACAATAAACTAAAAATTTAAAAGTCTATTCTTCTTCAAAAAAAATAGAACTACTCAAGAAGAATTGATGAATAAAACAAAAACACAAACGAAGAATTGAATAAGAACAACTGAAAAAAGAGAAAAAGAAGAAAAAAATGAGGTATACCTCAGGTCTTCAGCAGCAGCAACTCGAAGATGATGGAGACCAGGAGAAGAGATCGCGAGGGGAAGATAGTCGGGGAAGAGAGTTGCAAGGGGAAGAGAGTCGGGGAGAAGAGTCGCGCAGCAGCAGATTTTGAAAATATTAAAAAAAGCCCTAATTTTGACTAATATTGTTAAGTCAAATATTTTTAAAAATTTAAATAAAAAAGGTAGCGCCTTTTTTTCGCCATGCGTCGCCTTTGTATGTTGGCTCGCCTCAGTGGGGAATGGCGAGAAGGCTTCGCCTCACCTCGCCTCTCGCCTTTGGCGATGAGGCGCTCGCCATTCACAACACTGGTTTTGGGTTTTTTATTTTAATTAACTATTTAAGTGAGGTCGTAAGGTATTATTTTAGACTAAATATATATGTGTTTAAGCCCCTGAACTATGTCTTATAAATTATAACTACCAACTTCCCAAATCAATCATTTTTCCCAAAATTTTCACTCTAGAACTCTAAAGGAAGAAGAAGATCAAGTTAGGGCTTGAAGGAGGCTTTTTCATACGAATTTGTTGTATTTCTTCACCTAAGGTATGATAGTCTTTGATTCATGGATACCTTTCATCCATGGAGTCCTCAAACTCTCAATTACAAAGCTAGAAAGTCTTCAAAACCTAGGTTTTTCACTCCAAGTGATAGATTATTTCTAAAAATGTTTTTAATGATTTAATTATCTGGTTTTATGATAAAATCTCCCATGAATCCATGAACTCCTCATATCCCTAATTTAATACTTTGTGGTGTGGTTGAATTGTAGTAAGCTAAATTTTATGAAATTATACTTGTGGTAATTTAGCTATTTGAATCATGTTATTACCTATGTTTAAAGTAGTAAACATGAAGGACAAATCAAAGAAAAGGGTGTTTCGTACCCTAAATGTGGCTAGGAGAATGTGATCCTTGATCCAAGAAGGGTAAAACATAGGAATTAAGTTAAATTGTGTGCTTGAAATTTTATTCTCATAAACAGATAATGAAACAAGATGTGAAAGTTCTTCTTACTATATGGTGATTCTAAGGTTGAAAGTCCATTCTCACTTATTGAATCCATAAGCTATTTTGTGAATTGTGTTGGATGGAGGGTTAAGGCGCTCCTTCATGCATGTAAATTCAATCCAATATTTAACATGTAATTGTAGGAGGTAATGCTTAGCACCGGGTGGATATTGAATATGAGATAGAGGGTCTCCCGTCAAGAAAGGTCGTGTTTCTAAGGTCAATCTCATGATATGGAAGCTTTCATGTTACGTAAGACCGGGGTTTCTAGTAACAATCTCTTTATCCCATAACTATGTGCCTCCCGACGTTATTTAGCTAGTGGATCCACCTAAAAGATAATACATTAAGTTCTACCTTAGGCAAGTAGGACACCTCTTTTCGGCGTGAGGCAGGACACCAGATTCCATGTTAAGCTCATATGATCTATGTTGGTTAAGCCTTATTCCCGATGTAATTATAAATATGAATTATTAACTATGACTACTCAAGGAACTTACTTATTATGGGTAGGGTTATAGGATCTTATTTATGCATGGCACAAGTAGACTTTGAGGGTATTCATAGTGGGTTTCTATTATGATGTGATGAGATATATATATAATATACTCATGATTCATGCTTTCACACTAATTTTTATGATGATTCTCAAACTTGATAAAGTTCATACTTTTCAACTAAATTGTCCCTTTTTAGGAATTTTTCATGGTTTTGTGCATGACTACCATACTTAGTGCGTCTTTGTACTAGCCCATATTTCTTCTACATTTTTTACAAAGTTTAGGTTCCGGTGTTTGGTGATCTTCCTTTGATACAAGCTTGGATTCAAATGTTTTCCTCGCTTGTGGTGAGTCCTCACGATTCAAGGACGGGACATGTCATTCGAACTTCTTTGTAGTTTCGTTTATTTTATTGTACTAGACTTTTGGATTTATGTTGTAAGGGTCTTGACCTTATTTGATTCTTCGATTGTATTAGATGGCTAAATGAGACAAGTTAGACTTCCATTTTCCTTTCATTATGACTTTTTGGACTTAAATGTGTATTATTCTTATTGTTCTATTACTTTATGTCTTGATATACTAAATGTGTTACATGGAGCCTTTCGGGGTTCTATGTGCCATGTTACTTCTACTTGGGTCGTGACAAACATGGTAACTAGAGCACAAAGTTAGAATGATTCTAGGATGATGTCTCATAAGCCACGTCTAGTAGAGTCTTGTTCATGAGTGTGAAGCACACCACATTTATGAGTGAGAGGCTATAAGGTGTTTAGGAATTTTCACTTCTTGCATCATTCTTGAGTCGTGCCTTAGAGTCTAACTCTATAAAAGTCCATCTCCTAATTTTTTTCTTGTGTCTTCAGGAAATGAATGCACGAAGGGCCAATACAAGAAGATTAGAGGGTGCAATGTGAATGAGGAAGCTACTCAAGGTAATCAAGCTCCTCAATTCAATCAAGCTCCAATTAATCCTCTTGTTATATTTATACATAGTTCACTTCTTATTTGTATATATTGATGTAGAAGGTCAGACTAGTTGCTGATGAGTTCATTCATGTAGATATTGTTGTTGAGGCGAGTCTTCACAATTGCTCATGGAGGCTACTTTCCAATTCTATCTATTTATAGCTTATATCTTTGTTTCTTGGAGTTTGTATACCTGACGGTTGAACTCGTGTAACTCTATTAGATGTTTCATTGTCTTATTGTGAGATTTGTGCTGGAGATATATTATTTAAGTGATCATTTCTTTCTGTTAAAAAGATATACATATGATTTTGGTTGAATAATAATTCTATTTTAACGAGTATTAATGAATTATGGAGTTGCATATGTTATAAACAATGGTTAGATAATGTTGATAAGTGTATGGATATAAATGGTATTAGTGGGTGCCAGAGGATATTTTGGAATTCAAAAGATTCTCTTATTATATAAGAGAGAGTTACAAATGAAGCAGCCACCACTCGCAACATGTATGCTTTATAAGATTAAAAATTGAATTTAAGGGTTACTATGGTTACGAAAAAGGGCCTAAAATATCCTTGAGTTATTAAAAGTTGTACAAAACTACCTTTCGTGCATCTATTAGCTCCTAAATACACCGACATCTACTTTTAAGTCATATAATACCTTCATTTTTAACTATTTTCAATTCAAACCTAGTTAATAAATTCATTATGATGTACCACTCATCGGTTTGTCATCTTAAAATTAACCTAAACTAATGTAAAAAACAACCTACTCCCACATCAAATCGACCCACACCAAATCAAAGAGATATGCCCAAGTTTATTTAATCCATATGCCCAAAGTGTGGAATCATATTACTTTTGATGGCACATTGGTTGTTTATCAATTAGTTGTAGTTATCAAATAAAACCTATATATTTGTTCATCCAGTAAGCTTTGCAGTTAACTTTTTGTTCAAATTGGTGCGCTCAACGTTTTTTTCAAATCAAATTCATTTTTATGTTTCAACGAAACACTTGAGAATTCTCCGATGAAGATGTGTTGTATGAGTGTATCATATTGAGTAAAAATATTTGGTTTATTGACTGTATTAGTATTTGTAAGCCAGAGAGAAATTGATGCAAGAAACAAGTTTAAGCCATTATTGAAAGCAATAAGAATACAGAAAAAGCAACTTGAAAAAAAAAAGGAATGATGTAAATCATTTTCTAAGTGCAGGAAAAATACAAAGAACCACAAAATTCAAAAGCATAAAATTACTTAGCAAGAAAATGAATGACGAAATCAAGTTTTTGAAGAAGAGGAAATAGAAAGAGATGGAATGATAGAGTAAAATAAATAAATAAAAAAACCAATAACTTGATTTTCATAGGAGAAAGAAGAGAAGACGTCGGAGAAAAGCAACGCCGCACTTGAAAAAATATGAGAAATGCGTAAGTTAGTTTAATTTGGGGATAAGTTAAATTAATTTGAGGGCGATCAAGTTTATTTGGAGTGGGTCGATTTGATGGGAGTAATGGTGAGTTATTAATTAGTTTAGAATTTGAGATGATTTAAAATAAGGGTAATATAGTTCAAGGATATTTTAGCTCTTTCCGTTTTGGTTATATAAGGATTTTCCTTTAAACTTCAAGCAATAATTGTGTTGTACTACTGGTTCTGCTGTGTGAACATTTTTGACTAAAGACCTAAAAATACCTCATTTGTAGTTTATACCTTTTCATATTTGGGCCCACCTAGAGTTGAAGATACTACATTTGTAGTTTATCTTTTTTTACAAGTGGACCCATCAAGATTTTACTTGTTGTAATATATTTTAATAGGGCATTTTCGAAACATTAACAAAAAGCAGTGTTTGTTCTATTTTAAATTACTACATAAGTATTTTTAAATGGTGAGACCAACTTTAATTATGCTCTTTAATTTTATATTCAAAGCCTTAAGTTGTAGTTTTACTATTTTGAATATCGATAATATTTATGTAAAATTTATAATTATTTTGAGTAAAAAATTAATGATTAATAAAAATATTCTTTAATGATGGTTATCCAATAAGTCTCTTCATATTTTATATAAAATCATTGTAACGACCTGTTTAGTCGTTTTGAGCAGCAGATTTTATTTCTGGAAAAACTAGCTGAGACGACGGACACCACGAGGGACCGTCGTGGGCACGACGGACCGTCGAGGGTGTCTCGTTCCAAAACACTTAGGAATTCTGAAATTTGAGTGCTGAAATCGACTCTCTGAACTCTGTGACGGACCTGCAGGACGGACCGTCACAGGCACGACGAACCGTCGTGATCCCTCGTTTCAAAACACTTCAACTCTTGAGAATTTGGTACTGGGACAATTCTCTGAACGTCGTGACGGAAGTGCAGGACGGACCGTCACAGGCGTGACGGACCGTCACAGACTCTTTAGTGAAAATGGAGTCTCTGATCTTTGCGACGACCTGCAGGACGGACCGTCGCAGGCACGACGGGCCGTCACAGGTTGCGTAGTCCCAGTCGGAGTCGGATTTCTGGTTAAGTTTTAAAGGGGCGTTTTGGACTATTCCTGCTATAATTATATATTTCGTGGGTTTATATTAATAACTCAATTTCTTGGGGGATAAAAGAGGTAACTTTGAGTTAATTAGTGGGGTATTATTGTCATCTTTTATACTTAATTATATGTTAATTAGGATAAAAGAAAGAGGGTTTGAATAAAGAAAATAGAAAGAACAAGAGAGAGAGAGAGGAATCGATCGAACAAGGAAGAGAGAAAACAAAGCTTGGGAAATTGCTTGTTGATCACTAATTCTTCGGTGGAGGTAGGTTATGGTTTTTACGATATTCGTAGTGAACTCTTAATAGTGAATGATATGTATTGATAGTATTGTAAACCCTGCTATGTGCTTAAATTGTATGCTTGTACGAATGTGATTATATAATTGTGATTATATGAGCATGATGAAGTTATTGAATCCCAAATCTTGAAAAACCCTAATCTCTTTGTTAATGATGATGCCTTGGTAATAAAGAAGGCTTGATAAACTAAAGTAATGAGATTGATAATGCCTTAGTATAAGAAAAGGCTTGATGAACTAAAGTAATGAGAATGATGATGCCTTGGTATAAGAGAAGGCTTGATGAATTGATAGAATGAGATTAGGGGATCGGAGTGTCACGTTCTGACACATAGAATTAAGGGATCGGAGTGTCACATTCCGACACATAGAATTAAGGGATCTGGTGTCACGAACCGACACGTAGATTTAGGGGATCGGGTGTCACGAACCGACACGTAGATTTAGGGGATCAGGTGTCACGAATCGACAAGTAGATTTAGGGGATCGGAGTGTCACGTTCCGACACATAGTAGTAGGGGATCGGAGTGTCACGTACCGACACAAGAGGAAGAAAGATAATGAATCTTGAAAGATGTTAATATACTCAATCTAATGAACCTAATTCCCAAATAAGTATGATATTGAGGCGTGAGTCCTCATGGATGAACTTGGTAGTACTTATTGCTGATTATAGTACTTGTTGTTGCTACATGTTAAGTATCGTAGTTGGTTTTATAATATTACTTGATATATATTGTTCCCTATTTTGAGTTGGCCGATGATATCTACTCAGTACCCATGTTTTGTACTTACCCCTACTTTTATGTTTTCTTCTTTGTTATTTGTGGAGTGCAGCAAACGTGCCGTCGTCTTCAACTCAACAGTAATTCTAACCAGTCTTCGTCACACCGGATCTTCAGGGTGAGCTAATGCTTCTAGCTTGGACTGGATCTTCTTCTTCAAGTCTTGATGCCTTGAACTTCCGGCATGGACTAGCTTTTTACTTGTTTTTGTTTTCTTAGATACTCTTAGTTTAGTAATTTTAGGATAGATGTTCTTATGGTGATGACTTCCAGATTTTGGGGAAATAATAGATGTTGAATTTTAATAGTTATTGAATTGGTTTTTATTAATGAGTTTAAGTCTTCCGCATTATTTTCTGTTGATATACATTGAAATGTTAAAGGTTAGATTGGTTGGTTCGCTCACATAGGAGGGTAAAATGTGGGTGCCAGTCGCGGCTCGGTTTTGGGTCGTGACAAACTTGGTATCAGAGCATTAGGTTCGTTGGTCTCATCACACAAGAACGAATCTAGTAGAGTCTTAAGGAACGATGGGGGGACGCCTTTACTTTTCCTTGAGAGGCTATAAGACTTTAGGAAAATTCCACTCTTTCTTTCTTTCTTTCGTGCTACTACTTGAATCCAATTGGTATCTAGGTGATACAAATTGGTATCTGACCATCTTCACTCTATTTCGCAGATGGTTAGAACTAGAGCAACGACTGCGCCAACATCAACACCGACACCGGCAAGGCAAGAAACGTCTGAGCCAGCCACTGGGGCTGTGGCTCGAGGAAGAGCAGTGGCAAGAGGGCGTGGAAGAGGTCGTGGGAGGACGTCCTCTAGAGGAAGAGGACAAGCACCTAGCCCATCTGATACTAGGGCGGTGACTCCTCCACCGACTCAGGAGGTGATAAGAGAGGGCGAGGAAGGGGAGAATGAACAAGTGCAAAATGAGGAATTGTCACCCCAACCTACCCCAGAGATGATCAATCAGGTTCTTGCTTATCTTAGCGGGTTATCTGATCAGGGTCAAGCACCTCCAGTGGTTTCTGCACCAACACCTCCGGTTTCAGAGGTACGACATGCCGCTGCTGGGGCTCCCCGCATGGATGCCTCATTGGAAATAGGCACATTTCCTTGTCTGACTACTGGGCCTATAATGACAAATGATCAGCATGAACTTTTCAGTAAGTTCTTGAAATTGAAACCTCCAGTCTTTAAGGGTGCTGAATCTGAGGATGCTTACGATTTTCAGGTTGACTATCATGAGCTACTACACAAGATGGGTATAGTAGAATGGTTCGGTGTTGAGTTCGTGAGTTACCAGTTTCAAGGGAACACCAAAATGTGGTGGCGGTCACATGTTGAGTGTCAACCAACAGAGGCACCACCTATGACTTGGGCCTCATTCTCTAGTTTGTTTATGGAGAAGTATATCCCCCGGACCTTGAGGGATAGGAAAAGGGATGAGTTCTTGAGCCTAGAGCAAGGTAGGATGTCGGTTAATGCATATGAGGCTAAGTTTCGTGCATTATCCAGGTATGCCACTCAACTTTGTTTCAGTCCACAAGAGCGGATTCGTCGGTTTGTGAAGGGGTTGAGGTCAGAATTGCGGATTTCGGCCTTACAGGTAGCGGCTACGGCAAAATCCTTCCAAGAAGTGGTAGACTTCGTGATAGAGGTGGAAGGAGTGAAGCCCGATGACTTCACCACGACATCGACATCAAAAAGGTTTTGAAAGGGAGGTGAGTTTAATGGTTCTTACTCTAGAGGACAGGGTTCCGGAGGTTACTCGGCCCGACCAATTCAGTCTTCACTACAGACTGTAGTTGGGGGTCCACCTCAGACCGGTCAACACTTCTCTGAGAGACCTATGCTTGACTCGAGAGAGTGTTATGGATGTGGGGAGACTGGACATATTAGGAGGAATTGTCCAAAACAGAGTTATAGACCCCCGATAGCTAGAGGTAGAGGTGGTCATGGTAGAGGCCGTTATTCTGGAGGACGTCGTGGTCGAGGTAATGGTGGTCACCAAAACGGCAGAGGTGATGGGCAAACTGGAGCCACTACAACACAACATGGTAGGGGCAACGGACAGACAAGTAATGGGGCCCATTGTTACGCTTTTCCTGGGAGATCTAAAGCGGAGACATCAGATGCTGTCATCACAGGTAATCTTTTGATTTGTGATTGCATGGCTTCTGTATTGTTTAATCCTGGATCCACATTTTCTTATGTATCTTCCTCATTTGCTAATGGTCTAAATTAACATTGTGAATTATTTGACATGCCTATTCGTGTTTCTACTCCGGTGGGTGAGTCTATGATAGTTGAAAAGGTATATAGGTCTTGTTTGGTGAATTTTGTGGGGAGAAACACTTATGTAGATTTGGTTATCTTAGAAATGGTTGACTTTGATGTAACTCTGGATATGACTTGGCTTTCTCCGAATTTTGCGATTTTGGATTGTAATGCTAAAACTGTGACGTTAGCCAAGCCTGGGACAGATCCGTTAGTGTGGGAGGGCGACTACACTTCCAATCCGGTTTGTATCGTGTCCTTTCTTCGTGCTAAGAAGATGGTTAGTAAGGGTTGTTTAGATTTCTTGGCACATCTTTGGGATGACACTACCCAAGTACCTTCAATTGAGTCGGTTTCGGTAGTCCGTGAGTTTTTGGACGTATTCCCTGCAGATCTTCCTGGTATGCCACCGGATCGGGATATTGACTTCTGTATTGATCTTGAACCGGGTACTCGCCCCATTTCTATACCCCCTTATAGAATGGCTCCCGCGGAGTTAAGAGAGTTAAAGGCACAACTTCAAGAGTTGTTGAGCAAAGGCTTCATTAGACCAAGTGCATCTCCTTGGGGTGCTCTGGTTTTGTTTGTGAAGAAGAAGGATGGGAGTTTTCGGATGTGCATAGACTATCGGCAGTTGAACAAGGCAACCATTAAGAACAAGTATCCCATTCCTCGCATTGATGACTTGTTCGATCAGTTACAAGGTGCTTGTGTCTATCTATGATTGACTTGAGATCCGGTTATCATCAATTGAAATACGGGCAACGGATGTGCCAAAGACTGCTTTTCGAACTAGGTATGGGCACTACGAATTTGTGGTAATGTCTTTTGGTCTTACAAATGCCCCTGCTGCTTTCATGAGCTTGATGAATGAGATTTTTAAGCCATATCTGGATCTCTTTGTGATCGTATTTATTGATGATATACTGATATACTCAAAGAGTAAGAAGGAACATGAGGAGCATTTGAGTATGGTATTAGAAGTGTTGAGGAAGAAAAAGCTTTATGCCAAATTCTCCAAGTGTGAGTTTTGGCTAGATTCAGTGTCCTTCTTGGGACACGTGGTTTCTAAGGATGGAGTTATGGTGGATCCATCTAAGATTGAGACAGTGAAGAATTGGGTGAGACCTACAAACGTGTCAGAAATAAGGAGCTTTGTTGGTTTAGCTAGCTACTACCGCCGATTTGTCAAGGGATTCTCTTCTATTGCTTCCCAATTAACGAACTTGACTAAGCAGAATGTTCCATTTGTATGGTCGGATGAGTGTGAGGAAAGCTTTCAGAAGCTCAAGACCTTGTTGACTACTGCACCAATTCTTACCTTGCCAGTAGAGGGTAAAAACTTCATCGTGTATTGTGATGCATCCTATTCTGGGTTGGGTGCAGTGCTAATGCAAGAGAAGAATGTGATTGCTTATGCTTCGAGGCAATTAAAGGTGCATGAACGTAACTATCCGACCCATGATTTGGAGTTGGCCGCGGTAGTATTTGCACTAAAGCAATGGAGACACTATTTGTATGGGGTTAAGTGTGAGGTCTATACGGATCATCGTAGCCTACAGTATGTCTTTACTCAGAAAGATTTGAACTTGAGACAGAGGAGATGGATGGAGAGAATCGCATTGGACTTCGTGGTTGGTCTTCCAAAGACATTGGGTAAGTATGACTCTATTTGGGGGATTGTTGATAGGTTAACTAAGTCTGCTCACTTCATTCCGGTCAAGGTGACCTACAATGCAGAGAAGTTAGCCAAAATCTACATCTCAGAAATCGTTCGATTGCATGGAGTTCCACTCTCCATCATATCAGATAGAGGTACGCAGTTTACTTCTAAGTTTTGGAGAACATTGCATGCGGAATTAGGTACTAGGTTGGACCTTAGTACTGCGTTTCACCCTCAGACTGATGGTCAGTCTGAGCGAACGATTCAAGTGTTGGAGGATATGCTTCGTGCATGTGTGATAGAATTTGGTGGTCATTGGGATAACTTCTTACCTTAGCGGAGTTTTCATACAATAATAGCTATCACTCCAGCATTGACATGGCTCCATTTGAAGCATTGTATGGGAGGAGATGTAGGTCTCCCATTGGTTGGTTTGATGCGTTTGAGGTTAGACCTTGGGGTACTGATCTGTTGAGGGATTAAATGGAGAAGGTGAAATCTATTCAAGAAAAGCTTCTAGCGGCGCAAAGTAGGCAAAAGGAGTATGCAGACCGAAAGGTTAGAGACTTGGAGTTCATGGAGGGTGAACAAGTCTTGTTGAAGGTTTCACCCATGAAAGGGGTGATGCGGTTTGGAAAAAGGGGTAAACTAAGTCCAAGGTATATCGGACCATTTGAGGTACTAAAGCGAGTAGGGGAGGTGGCTTATGAATTAGCCTTGCCTCCAGGGCTGTACGGAGTGCATCCGGTATTTCATGCGTCCATGTTTAAAAGGTACCATGGGGATGGAAACTACATCATCCGTTGGGATTCTGTTCTGCTTGATGAGAATTTGACTTATGAGGAGGAACCTGTTGCTATTTTAGATAGAGAAGTTCGCAAGTTGAGGTCGAGGGAGATTGCATCCATCAAAGTTCAATGGAAGAATCGACCGGTTGAAGAAGCCACTTGGGAGAAGGAGGCTGATATGCAAGAAAGATACCCACATCTGTTTACAGATTCAGGTACTCCTTTTCGCCCTTGTTTTCTTCTTTTGATCGTTCGAGGACGAACGATGGGTAAATTGGTATCTATTGTAACGACCTGTTTAGTCGTTTTGAGCAGCAGATTTTATTTCTGGAAAAACTGGCTGAGAAGACGGACACCACGACGGACCGTCGAGGGTGTCTCGTTCCAAAACACTTAGGAATTCTGAAATTTGAGTGCTGAAATCGACTCTCTGAAATCTGTGACGGACCTGCAGGACGGACCGTCACAGGCACGACGAACCGTCGTGATCCCTCGTTTCAAAACACTTCAACTCTTGAGAATTTGGTACTGGGAACAATTCTCTGAACGTCGTGACGGAAGTGCAGGACGGACCGTCACAGGCGTGACGGACCGTCACAGACTCTTTAGTGAAAATGGAGTCTCTGTTCTTTGCGACGACCTGCAGGACGGACCGTCGCAGGCACGACGGGCCGTCACAGGTTGCGTAATCCCAGTCGGAGTCGGATTTCAAGTTAAGTTTTAAAGGGGCGTTTTGGACTATTCCTGCTATAATTATATATTTCGTGGGTTTATATTAATAACTCAATTTCTTGGAGGATAAAAGAGGTAACTTTGAGTTAATTAGTGGGGTATTATTGTCATCTTTTATACTTAATTATATGTTAATTAGGGTAAAAGAAAGAGGGTTTGAATAAAGAAAATAGAAAGAACAAGAGAGAGAGAGAGAGAGAGGAATCGATCGAACAAGGAAGAGAGAAAACAAAGCTTGGGAAATTGCTTGTTGATCACTAATTCTTCGGTGGAGGTAGGTTATGGTTTTTACGATATTCGTAGTGAACTCTTAATAGTGAATGATATGTATTTATAGTATTGTAAACCCTGCTATGTGCTTAAATTGTATGCTTGTAAAATGTGATTATATAATTGTGATTATATGAGCATGATGAAGTTATTGAATCCCAAATCTTGAAAAACCATAATCTCTTTGTTAATGATGATGCCTTGGTAATAAAGAAGGCTTGATAAACTAAAGTAATGAGATTGATAATGCCTTAGCATAAGAAAAGGCTTGATGAACTAAAGTAATGAGAATGATGATGCCTTGGTATAAGAGAAGGCTTGATGAATTGATAGAATGAGATTAGGGGATCGGAGTGTCACGTTCCGACACATAGAATTAAGGGATCGGAGTGTCACGTTTCGACACATAGAATTAAGGGATCGGGTGTCACGAACCGACACGTAGATTTAGGCGATCGGGTGTCACGAACCGACACGTAGATTTAGGGGATCGGGTGTCACGAACCGACACGTAGATTTAGGGGATCGGAGTGTCACGTTCCGACACATAGTAGTAGGGGATCAGAGTGTCACGTACCGACACAAGAGGAAGAAAGATAATGAATCTTGAAAGATGTTAATATACTCAATCTAATGAACCTAATTCCCAAATGAGTATGATATTGAGGCGTGAGTCCTCATGGATGAACTTGGTAGTACTTATTGCTGATTATAGTACTTGTTGTTGCTACATGTTAAGTATCGTAGTTGATTTTATAATATTACTTGATATATACTGTTCCCTATTTTGAGTTGGCCGATGATATCTACTCAGTACCCGTGTTTTGTACTGACCCCTACTTTTATGTTTTCTTCTTTGTTATTTGTAAAGTGCAGCAAACGTGCCGTCGTCTTCAACTCAACAGTAATTCTAGCCAGTCTTCGTCACACCGGATCTTCAGGGTGAGCTAATGCTTCTAGCTTGGACTTGATCTTCTTCTTCAAGTCTTGATGCCTTGAACTTCCGGCATGGACTAGCTTTTTACTTGTTTTTGTTTTCTTAGATACTCTTAGTTTAGTAATTTGAGGATAGATGTTCTTGTGGTGATGACTTCCAGATTTTGGGGAAATAATAGATGTTGAATGTTAATAGTTATTGAATTGGTTTGTATTAATGAGTTTAAGTCTTCCGCATTATTTTCTGTTGATATACATTGAAATGTTAAAGATTAGATTGGTTGGTTCGCTCACATAGGAGGGTAAAATGTGGGTGCCAGTCGCGGCTCGGTTTTGGGTCGTGACAATCATTCAATTTAATATGATTTAAATTTTTTAAATAAAAATAATATTTATTTACATTTGATGAGATAATTTAAAATTGTTTGATTAATACCACATAAAAAACAAATTTGTGAATTAATATTTGGTCCATGCATAAAAAAATAAAAATTACTTAAAATTATCAAAGTTAACAATACTCACTTACTTGTTCATTTTTTCTTTTATAGTTGTCTCTAGTTACTTGTTAATTTTTGACAAATCAAGAAAGAATAATTTTTTTTACATATTATACCCTCAATTAATTACTTTGAAAAAGATATAACTTTTTGAAAATCTTATGTTTTTAATTTATCTACTTTATAATTAATAGACTAATACAGTAATATCATTATGTCAATAATTATTTTTTCTTAATAAGTGTGTCAATTCAAAAGAGAACAAGTAATTAGGGACAAATGAAATAATATATATATATATATATATATATATATATATATATATATATATATATATATATATATATATATATATATATATATATATATATATATATATATTGTGTGTGTGTGTGTGTAAATTAACTTTTAAATAAATATTGGACCCGTGCTCTTAGTCACTGGTATGGGCTTAAATGGAGAAAATGACATAAATAGTCCCTTAATTATAGGAGTATGTCTAGAACGGTCCCTTAACCATACACTTGACGGATATAGTCCTCTAACTATTCAAAAATTTGTCAGTTTTGGTCCTTTAACTATACACTTATCAGTTTTAGTCCCTTAATTATAAAATTATCGATTTAGTCCATTAAGTATTTAAAAACTTATCAGGTTTGGTCTTTTTTCATTTTTAAATATAAATAGCTTATTAGGTTTGGTCTTTTTTAATTTTTTAATATAAACAACTTAAGTTTATATTAACGGAATCCATGTCTCCAGTAATTGAATCTTTTAGCAATTTTTTAGTTGTTCCCCTCTCTCCGCTTCATTTTCTTCAAATTAACCTTATGCTAAGAACCTTAACCTTAACGATTCAAAATAAAATTCACGAGCAAAATAAATATAAGTCATTGTTTCATTCAACAGAGGATAAAATGAAGCATATTTATTGCTACTAATGACTTGAATATGCTAAACTTTATTGCAAAAAAAAGAAAAAAAATTATTCCCCATTAAGTTCAAAGTTTGTACTCCAACAACTTCATTGAGCAGAATTTGTTTAATTTTTCGGAAATTGAAATTTATAAAATGGTATATTTGTAAGTTTTTAGAATTATTTTTAAATATATCATTTTTATTATTCTATTAATTGTATTTTACGTAAAGAATTTTAGTAAATTAAATAATATCCACTCTATTTAAAATATCAAGTGCGACTTCAAGTCATTTACAACAATTATATGCTTAGTATTATCCTCCACTGAATAAAATTAGGACTTATATCTAATTTTCACATTAATTTTATTTTGAATCCTAGACATTATTGTTCTATAATAGTAGTTTGAAGAAAAAACTTTAAAAATGGGTTTAAGATTTAATTTCACGAATATTTTTGTTAATATAAACCTAAGCTATTTGTATTTAAAAATGAAATAATACCAAACCTGATAAGTTTTTGAATACTTAAAGAACTACAATTGGTAATTTTATAGTTAAGGGACTAAAATTTATAAGTGTATAGTTAAGGGACCAAAATTGATAAATTTTTGAATAGTTAAAGGACTATAAATGTTAAGTGTATAGTTAAGGAATAACTCATAGTTAAAGACACCATTTTAGATCTACTCCTATAATAATGAGATTATTTATGTCATTTTATCGACTTAAATGAGAGATTTCGAAAATTATGTGCGTATGTATGTACTCCACCCAAGATTAGAGAGAAAATTAAATCAAAGGTGTCAAATAAGTCTTGGTTTGGTTTTTGGTGACAGATTGACCAAGAGCTGGTCAAATCCTCTTTTAAAATGTAATTAAGTAAATTTTGGATCAAATTAACATTTTCAAAACTTACTAATATTATATAAAATACAAAAAAGTACTTCATTTTTCACCTTTTATAATTCTATCCAAACCATTTTTGAAACAAAAAGCAAATGAAAATAGGATTTTCTCTTCTTCTTCTTACAATGTTCTCTCTTCTCTTCTTCTTCTTCTTTAAGAAAATCTGAAAATTCAACAATCAAAACAAATTTTCTTTGCCATTATTTTATCTTCCTCCTCATCTCCCATCGTGACTCTCTCCTCTTTATTAACTGAAGATTTTGTTCATCTTAAAATGGGTAAGTCATTTTTTTGGGAGATTTTACAATTTTGAAATAATACAAAAAATTTTTCTGGGGTTAATGAAGAATAAATCATTCTATAGATGTGAAAAATGAATAATAGGGTAACAACACCTATTATTTATTGTTTTAGAAAGAAAATTAGCAAACCCAAAAAGACATGATTTGAGAAAATGTATATGTAATGTTAACATTCAGTGAAAACTTATTTTTTGTTATTTTTATTGTTCTTTTTATGACCATTTTGTTCATATGATTTAAGAAATATAGTTTTGTTCAATTGTCCACAAATATTTGAAGTGTAGGAGATTGAAAGAGTCTAATTTTACTACTCTATATCACACTCAAAACCCAAAAGGCAAGGAGAACAAGAAAGAGAAAGAGAAGGACCTAGAGATGGAGAAAGGAGAAATTTAAAAAGAAAGCGAAAGAGAAAGAGAAAAAGATTGAAGTCGTCAATTGTGATGTGAAGCAACAATATCCACCATTGATTAGATTGATGGTTATGTATACCATTGTGAATTACTATTTTTGTTGATAAGTTGTATAAAATAATTGATTAAGTGTTTATTTTTGGTGATAATATTAATGATTTTTTTGTCGAAACAAATGTCAAGAAGAAATGTTGTGTATGTGGCAACATATATAACCTATGTTGTAAAAACACACAAAATTTTCTACATGTGCCCCAACAGAAAAGATATATGTGGCAACATATGTCACAGAAAGAAGACATGTGGTAACATATGTCACAGAAAGAAGATATGTGGCAACATATGTCACATAACGAAGATATGTGGCAACATATGTCACATAAAGAAGATATGTGACAACATATGTCACAGAAAAAATATATGTGGCAACATATGTCACAGAAAGAAGATATGTGGCAACATATGTCCTAGAAAGAAGATATGTGGCAACATATGTCACATAAAGGAGATATGTGGTAACATATGTCACGGAATGGAGATATCTGTCAACATTTCATTGTTATCAACGTGGTGTCTGCGATAACATACATAACCTTTGTTGTAAAGAAATACTACAAAATTATCTACATGTATCCCAACAGAAAGGATATATGTGGCAACATATGTCATACTATGAATTATCAAAAAAGAATTTAAAAATAAAATAAAAATATCTAAAATAATCGTTCTTTCATTTTTCCTCTCCTCTCCTCTATAAAAGGTCGTTTTGTTTCATATTTCAAATTTAATTTATTTTTACTAAATTTCTTTTTCTTTTCTCTCTTTTCTTTCTCTCGTTCCATTATTTCTTTACAATTCAAATTGTTGCTATGTTTTCTACAATATCAGTGGTAATATCTTGCGATTTTCTTCTAGAACAAAGCGTCGTTTCCCTCATCGTTACTACTTTATCGTTGATATCTTCTAAGATAATATATAATAGTTATTGATATTAAATCAAGATTTTTTTAGTGGTTTTTATCACTTATTTATTTGTAGGATGGTTGGGTTGTTATTCTTTTTGAAATATTATCTGGAAAAAAAATACATTTTAAGATGTACATGTTGCCGCATATGACATGTCTGTTGCAATTTTTCCAACAAAACATGCATATAGTGTCACATATGTCACTTCAAGGTCGACTTAATTGATAATTGAGCGATTTGAAAATGGAAAAGTGTCAAATTGGATTAAATTTTAGTACTTTGGACCATAATTAAACAATAAAAATATGTTATAACACTTGAAACAACTATTTACATGGGTATTATATAACTATCATATGAAGTTACTTGGTCATTGTATGATGAACTAGTGATATGATAATCTTTGTAAAAATAATTGATAAAATTGATGAAAGTTGTTGTATTACACTATATTTGTATGCTTAGACATGTTGTATGACTATATATTAGTGTTACATGTTGAATTAGGTGACAATTTAATTGAATTTAACCCCAAAAAGACTACTTTATAATATACATATGTTGCCACATATGACATGTCTGTTGCAATTTTTCCAACAGCACGTGCATAGTTGCCACATATATCATTTCAAGAATGTGTTAATCGATAAATTGAACAATTTAGGAATGGAAAAATATCAAATTTGACCAAATTTTAAAACTTCGGACCATAATTAAGCAATAAAAATATGTTATAACACTTGGAACAACGATTTACAACGATATTATATAACTATCATATGAAGTTACTCGATCATTGTATGATAAACTAGTGATATGATAATTTTTGTACTTAAATTAGTGTTACATGTTGAATTAGGTGACAATTTAATTGAATTAACCCTTCAAATACCATTTTATGATATATATATATATATATATATATTATATATATATATATGTTGCCACATATGGCATTTCTGTTGCAATTTTTTAAACAGAACGTGCATATGTTGTTACATATGTCATTCAATGATGACTTAATCAATAAATTGAGCAATTTAGAATGAAAAATGTTGAATTAGACCAAATTATAGTAATTTTGAACCATAATTATGCAATAAAAATATGTTATAACACTTGAAACAACGATTTATAAGGGTGTTATATAACTATCATATGTAGCACTTGGTCATTGTATGATGAACTTGTGGTAATGATAGTCTTTGTAGAAAATAATTGATAGAATTGATGAAGGTTGTTGTATTAGACCATAATTTTGTACTTAGACATTTTGTAGGACTATATACTAGTGTTACATGCTGAATTAAGTGACAATTTAATTGAATTAACCCCCAAAAGATCATTTTATGATATGCATATGTTGCCACATATGACATTTTTGTTGCAATTTTGCTAACAGAACATGCATATGTTGACACATGTGTTACTTTAAGGATGACTTAATCGATAAATTGAGCAATTTAGGAATAAAAAATTGTCAAATTGGACCAAATTTTAGTACTTTAAATCATAATTAAGCAATAAAAATGTGACATAACACTTGAAACAATGATTTACAAGGGTAGTACATAACTATCACGTCGATTGCGACATGTACGTCATATGTTGCTACATGTCTAGCTTATATGCTGCAGCTTGTGTAAGTTATATGTTGCAACATCTTTCAATAGTGTTGCTATTGAAATAACCTTTCTGTTGCTACATATGCCTATAATTTCTTTCAATAGTCAATTGTTGCAACATATAGCAATATGTTGGAAACGCGAATGTAAATTATTGAAAAAATTGCAGGTGACCAAATGACGATGAATGATTTCAAAGAACTATTAATTTTACATATCAAAACAATGGTGTGTGACCCTAATCATTTATGAAGTAATTTCAATTGAGAGCAACCAAAATCTAATCCACTGATTAAATTAGTTAAATCTGATTTAAGAAGAAGAAAAGAAGAAAGCTCAAGGACTAGCAACCAAGACCAATAATGTACGAAAAGAAGAAGAAAAAGATAACGAGAACGAGAAGAAAGATAAGAAAGCAAGCAAGAACGACGAAAAAGAAGAGGAAGAAAAAAATATGACGAGAGGTGGGGGAAATATTTCATTTTCCATTTTGGTACAGCTTACTCGTTGCTTCCCCTAATTTTAATTCCCACCAAAATTGGTTATATTAGGTTTTGGTCTATTTATCGATTTACCCTTCATTTAATTTAATGGACCAAACTGTCAAATTATAAACTTGAGAGCAACTCCACGATCCTTAATCATTAATTACATAATTATCATTTACACCTAATACTTAGTTAAGATTTATGTCACCACCCATTTATTTTAAAACCTTATTGTCACTTGTTTTTTAAAAGTCCCAAGATTAGACGACATTGGTAAAAAATAGGGAGAAAAAATGGCGCGATAAGAGAAGGGCCCAAAGCTGAAACAGTGGACATATACCAAAACATTCACATTTACTAGAGAAAATTAAGGGAAAGGTGACAAATAAGTCTCGTTTTTATTTTTGGTGACATATTTATCATTAGCTGGTCAAATCCTCTTTAAAATATAATTAAGTAAATATAGGACCAAATTAATATTTTTAAAACTTTCTAATCTTTTATAAAATACAAAAAACACACTTTTATAATTCAAATCAAACCATTTAAAAAGAAAAATCTTTTCATCTTCCCTCCTCTCTTCTCTCTCTTTTTTTCTTCCACCCTTGTGTGATTATTCTTCTTCTTCCTTAAAAATTCAAAAATTCGTCATTGCTCTTTCTCTCCATTCGTTACTGTTCCTCTCCAATCCTCCATTACTCTCTCATCTTTCTTAACTCTAATTGAGAAATTGGTAAGTTATTTTTTAAAAATATTTTATAATATTTTGAAGTTTTTTTCTTGAATTAATGAACAATAGAACGTTCTGTAGATATAAAAATTGAATAATCGACTTAATGGTGTGTATATTATTTTTAAAAAAAAAATCAGTCAACTCAAAAAATCCTTATTTTGAGGAAATGTATATGTATTGTTATCATTTAGTGAAAAGTCTTTTTTTTTTGTTGTTCTTTTTGTGGCCATTTTATTGATATGATTTTAGAAATATAGTGTTGTTTAGACGTCCAAAATATATTTCATTTGTTAAAGTTTTAGCGTATGTTGTAACATTTTAGTGATATGTTGGTGCATATTCAAATAGTTATCATATGTTGTGACATCTCACTTTATGTCAACAAAATGGTCATCTGTTGGCACATAAGATTCAAATGTTGCAATAATCTGTACATTTGTGTCAACATATGATTCATCTGTTGCTACATAAGATCTATATGTTGTGACAAAAATTTTATATGTTGCAACAGCAGGTACATATAATGTAAATTTATGGCAACAAACTATCTATCTGTTGCAACATACTGCTATTATTATTTTATAATGAATTGTAAAATCTCAATATTTTTGTATTTACCTTGTAGATGAATGACACAAGAAGCTTCATCCATGACAACAACTCAGTCTACATGTGCCCCAACAGAAAGGATATATGTGACAACATATGTCACAGAAAAAAGATATGTGGCAACATATGTCAAATAAAAAATATATGTGGCAACATATGTCACAGAAAGAAGATATATGACAACATATGTCACAGTATATGGCAACATATGTCACAGAAAGGAGATATGTGTCAACATTTTATTGTTACCAATGTGGTGTCTGTGACAACATATATAACATTTGTTGTAAAAAAATTATAAATTTATCTGGATTTACCCAACAAAGAGGATATATGTGGCAATAGATGTCACACTATGAATTATAAAAAAGAATTAAAAAAATAAAATAAAAAGGTATAAAAAGATCGTTTTGTTTCATATTTCAAATTTAATTTATTTTTACTAATTTTTGTTTTCTTCTCTCTCTTTCCTTTCTCTCGTTCCATTGTTTATTTATAATTCAAAATTTTGTTACGTTTTTCATAACATCAGGGTTAATATGTTGTGATTTTCTTCTACAACAAAGCGTTGTTGCCCTCATCATTTCTTGTTTATCTTTGATATCTTCTAATATAAAACATAATAGTTATTGGTATTAAATCAAGACTTTTTAGTGATTTTTATCACATATTTTTTGTAGGATGGTTAGGTTGTTATTCCTTTTGAAATATTATCTCAAAAAAAATAAATTTTAAGATGTACATGTTGCCACATATGACATGTCTGTTGCAATTTTTCCAACAAAACGTGCATATGTTGTCACATATGTCACTTGAAGGTTGACTTAATCGATAATTGAGCGATTTAGGAATGAAAAAATGTCAAATTCAATCAAATTTTAGTACTTTGGACCATAATTAAGCAATAAAAATATGCTATAACACTTGAAACAACGATGTTATATATTTATCATATGAAGTTACTTCATCATTGTATGATGAACTAGTGATATGATAACCTTTGTAAAAATAGTTGATAAAATTGAGAAAGGTTGTTATATTATACTATTATTTTGTACTTAAACATGTTGTAGGACTATATATTAGTGTTACATATTGAATTAGATGACAATTTACTTGAATTAACCCTTAAAGACCATTTTATGATATACATATGTTGCCACATATGATATTTCTGTTGTAATTATCCCAACAGAACGTGCATGTGTTGTCACATATGTCACTTAAAGAATAAGTTAATCGATAAATTGAGCGATTTAGGAATGAAAAAGTGTCATCTGGACAAAATTTTAGTACTTTAAACCATAATTAAGCAATAAAAATATGATATAACACTTGAAACAATGATTTACAAGGGTATTATATAACTATCATATGTAGTTACTTGGTCATTGTATGATGAAGTAGTGATAAATGATAGTCTTTGTAAAAATAATTGATAGAATTGATGAAGGTTGTTGTATTAGACCATAATTTTGTACTTAGACATGTTATATGACTATATATTAGAATTAAATGTGGAATTAGATGACAATTTAATTGACTTAACCCCAAAAGATCATTTTATGATATACATATGTTGCCACATATGAAATTTCTGTTGCAATTTTCCCAACCACACGTGCATATGTTGTCACATATGTCACTTCAAGAATGACTTAATCGATAAATTGAGCGATTTAGGAATGAAAAAATGTCAATGAGACAAAATTTTAGTACTTTAAACCATAATTAAACAATAAAAATATGATATAACTATCATATGTAGTTACTTGGTCATTGTATGATGAAGTAGTGGTAAATGACAGTCTTTGTAAAAATAATTGATAGAATTAATGAATGTTGTTGTATTAGACCATGATTTTGTACTTAGACATGTTATAGGACTATATATTAGTGCTACATGTTGAATTAGGTGACAATTTAATTGAATTAACCCCCAAAAGATCATTTTATGATATGCATATGTTGCCACATGTGATATTTCTGTTGCAATTTCCAACAGGACGTGCATATGTTGCCACATATGATATTTTTATTGCAATTTTCCAACAGGACGTGCATATGTTGCCACATATGACATTTCTGTTGCAATTTTCTCAACAGAACGTGCATATGTTGCCACATGTGTCACTTCAAGGATGACTTAATCGATAAATTGAGCAATTTAGGGATGAAAAAATGTTAAATTAGATTAAAAATTGTGTACTTTAAACCATAATTAAGCAATAAAAATATGATATAACACTTAAAACAATGATTTACAATGGTATTATATAATAATCATGTCGATTGAGACATGCAAGTCATAAGTTGCTACTTGTGTAAGTTATATGTTGCAGCTTGTGTAAGTTATGTTGCAAATCTGTCAATTGTGTTGCTATTGAAATAATCTTTCTGTTGCTACATATGCCTATAATTTGTTTCAATAGTCAATTATTGCAACATATAATAATCTGTTGAAAATCCTAATGCAAATTATTGAAGTGCCCAAATGATGATGAATGATTTCAAAGAACTATTAATTTTAAATATCAAAACAATGGTGTGTGACCCTAATCATTTATGATGTAATTTCAATTGAGAGCAATCAAAATCTAATCCATTGATTAAATTAGTTAAATCTAATTTACGAAGAAGAAAAGAAGAATGCTCAAGGACTAGCAACGAAGACCAATAATGTACGAAAAGAAGAAGAAAAAGATAACGAGAAAGAGAAGAAAGACCATCAAGCAAGCAAGAACGACGAAGAAGAAGAAGAGGAAGAAAAAAAATATGACGAGAGATGGGGAAAAATAATTTATTTCCCCTTTTGATACAGCTTGCTGGTGGCTTCCCCCAATTTCAATTCCCATCAAAATTGGTTAAATTAGATTTTACCGTTTCGCTTCATTTAATTTAATGGACCAAACTATCTACTTATAAACCTGAGGAATACTTAAAAATCCTTAAATATTAATCATATAATTGTCAGTTACACACAATAGTTAAAACTTATATCACGGCCCATTTTATTTTAAAACCTTATAAACCATTTACTACCTCTTAGCCGTAAAGTAGAAAACGTTCACGGCGATTCGCTCCTCTTGATAATGGACATGAAGTCTACACTTAAGGTTTTCTTCATTTTTTCCCTTCATTAACCTATCTTTTGATTTCCTGATTTAAGTTTAAAGTTTTTTTTTTGTTCAACCCACAGCACATGTATTCCGTTATTAGTATTTCTGCCTTTGTTTTGATGACATTTTGGTTTCATATGGTTTTAGAAATATTTTGGATACACTGAGTTTCGACCTTATCAAAAGGAAATTATAGAGAAGATTTTAGATGGAAAAGACTGTTTGGTTATAATGGCCACCGGTAGTGGCAAATCATTGTGGTAAGCTTCAACTTTTTTTTTTTTTTGGTCAATATTTTAGAAACTATTCACAACATTTTGCTTGAATTTTTTGTTTAAGCTATCAGATTCCCCCACTGATAACCGGAAAGGTTGCTGTTGTTATAAGTCCACTCATCTCTTTGATGCAAGATCAGGTAAAATACTTTGTATTGGTCATAGCATAATATATATATATATATATCTATATATATTTTCTGAAAAGATATAATGTCCTGTTGTAGGTCATGACATTAAAACAGAGGGGCATTAAAGCTGACTATCTTTCAAGTGCTCAGACTGATCGTGGGGTGCAGTCCAATGCTGAGTTGGGTCACTATGATATTCTCTATATGACTCCAGAAAAGGCTTGTGCTCTTCCTATCAGGTGTGTAATCTGGAAAGACGGTCTCTAAGTGAAAAAGCTCCTTGAATACCAATAGGGAAATAATACTTTTTTATTCTTATTACTTCTGTAGCCTTGTCAAATATCCAGTGATTCAGATACTATATTTCCTGTAGAAATTCATCAAGATACATGATTTCTCTCTACAAGTTTTTAGATTAGTTTCACTCCAGATGTGAGTTTTCATATCAAGTTGTGGGCAAGAGGATTTTTCTGTATAACTTGTTAGGCTCCAATATTTTTGATGGATGCCTTCAATTTCATCTTCACCTTTTTGCATGAATCTTACTTCAGTCTTTAGATGTACCTATTTGGCTCATGTGTAAAATTACTGTAACTTTTCAGTAAGCAGTTAAGTTAAGGTTTCGACTGACTATTGTTGTGAACTATTTTTGCTGTTGTTGCTTTTATTGTTTTCCGTCATTCACTTATCAAGGTTTTTACTTGGAAATAATGATGATTTTCACGTTAAGAATCTTTAAGATGTTTTTTCCAATGAGTTTAGCATCTTTAACTATACATATGCTTTTCGCACAACGTGCTGCAGTTTCTGGTCAAGATTGTTGAAAGCAGGGATGTGTCTCTTGGCTGTTGATGAAGCACACTGCATCTCAGAATGGGGTCATGATTTCAGGTTAGACCCTTTTACCACATTATCCTAATATTTTGACATTTTGAATTTTTCATGGATTCTCTGGTCCATTTGGCAAGGACTTTAGTAGAAGTATTATTTGAGTATCTTGTCTGTGTATGGTTTGCTGCTTCAAAAAAAATTCTCAATTTAGAGATATGAAAAGCAGTGGCTGAAGATAAATAAAGCTCAAGAAGATTATATTTTTTTAGTTGTACAGTTTTTCCTAGCTAATAAATGGGAAACAATTGTAGTTAAATACCTTGGTACCCATTTTTGTTCTTGGTTAAATGTTCATTTTTTTTCTCACCATATGGAGAACCACTCTAGAGTATAATGATTTTATGAGAGGTAGAAATAATTCATAAAATGTGAAGTAATCCCCTACAAATGAAGG
The DNA here is from genome assembly GCA_027705065.1 of Solanum peruvianum. Lineage (NCBI taxonomy): Eukaryota > Viridiplantae > Streptophyta > Magnoliopsida > Solanales > Solanaceae > Solanum > Solanum peruvianum. Next base: position 22,678,671 of record JAKWJD010001763.1, read on the forward strand.
TGAAGTGAAATAGGAAAAGTACCTAAATGTATACAATGCTAACATGTGGACTCTGTTTGACGGGAGAACCAAATGATTGATGAAGAGTGAAGTTGTAATACATAGCATTGAAATTTAATTACTTAAATTGCAGCAGTGTTGGTGGAGTGGTATGTGATGAAATGATACCTAGCAAAGTGAAAAATTACCATTTGATGAAATTGGGAATTAGTACAATGGGTTCAAGATTAAGGAAGACTGCGGATAAAGAATGGAAAGGTCCCTCCTGTGTTAAAAGAAGGATCTAATTAGTACCCAAAACAGATGCTTCCTAAAGAAGTGTCTTTGAAGGTTCAGTAAATAGGGGAATTCCTTGTGGATATGTTTGATAAAGAAATAAGGATCACTAGGGGAATGGTGTACGGTGTACCAAAGCAGTGCAAGAACTTATGGGTGGGTTACTGGAAAATCATATGGTTATGTCACTAGATTTTGAGGAAAGAGCGGGTTTTTAAATTGGAAACGATAGAAGGATATATGTTTTTCTTTTTTTATCAGTAAAAGTAACATTTATATAAAGTTACCAGCTAGAAGCAATTGCTGTGTGGATAGATGACAGAAGAAATATCCTTCTTTGTTGACAACTGGATAGCAGATCCCCAGAAAGAAGCAATTTCCTCAGCTTCATGTAATTCAAATTTATCTCGGTGCAATGTCAAGGAATAGGGTGTGAGGTTGAGAAGAAACTTGAACTACTGGGTGCTTGAAAGTAGCAGTCTTTTAATTCTCTAGGATAGAGCGAGATTCTAGGGTGGAATGCACAAGGATAGGGATGTTTACTGTTACGACATGCAGCCTAGCTCTTACAAAGGGATGGACAGTACAATGCAGCAAGGTAGAGGAAGTTCTGGAAATCTGAAACATCTTTTGAAAGCGACTTGTTTCTCTTGGATGGTGTCTCATCAAGCATGGTTGTCTCAAGAGAACCTCCAGAAGAGATAAGTTCTGCTATGAAATCGATGGGATCTATTTGGAGGAGAGATCGTAAGAATTATAATATCTCTTTTCCCTTTAACGTTTTACTTATTGTCTAAAGAAACTTGCTTTTCTCCTTTGCAGGGTTGAATATAAGCAATTGGACAAGCTGCGTAATGTTCTTTTGAATGTTCCATTTGTTGGCTTGACAGCAACTGCTACAGAAAAGTAAATACTTTTTCAAGTTCTCTAACTTTTTTCTCTTAGTTTTCTTTTCCATAACTTCCCCGATTTCTTCTTTTCTATTGATTTTTGGGTCATGTTTAGCTTCAGAAACAAGGTTGACAGGATATCTAATTGGATGTAGTTTCTTCTCTGCAATCTTGGTCCATCTCATAATTTTTTTTCCTTGCTGCTTGTTAGTGTCTGGACCATACAGTAGACTTTCTACCAAACACTATTTTATATGTTAATTTCTACTGTTTGGTTGTGTCTTAAGTGTTTGATGTAATCTACAACTGTACTTTAGGGAAGTTTACTAAAGTGAATTGGCTGGTTCCCAGTAATACAAGGAAAATTTATATCCAAGCTCAACTGTTAGCTAGCTTTACTTTGAGAAATCAGCCTCAACTATACCACCTTACCTCGCTTCTCTTGGATCTAACAGTCGATTCTATTGTGTTAGCCGTCTCTTGACTGTTAGTCCTAATTTTCAAGCATTGTTGTTGTAGTATGCTTCTGTTATGAGTTAAGATGGATCAGTTTATGCTATTTATGCCTTTGGTTAAACTAGTCACCACTTCTAATCACTGTAAAGTATTTATTGCGTCTCTCATAGCATGGGGTGTCATTTACCGGGTAATAAAAATATTGAACTTGCACTATAGCTTTGTTGGACCAGTATATATAAGCTCACACATCACTTTGTATTTCTTAATTTTTCTTCTCTTCTTTTGGCTCGTTGAAGCTTTGGATGAATAATCATTTCTTTTCTTTATTTTCAGAGTTCGGAGTGACATTATGAACTCCTTGCTGATGAAAGACCATCATGTTGCTATTGGCTCATTTGATCGCAAAAATCTTTTTTACGGAGTCAAATCTTTTAGTCGTAGTTCTCAATTTGTTGATCAGCTGGTGGAGGAGATCTCTAAATATGTAGATAATGCAAATTCAACAATAGTATATTGTACAACTGTCAAAGACACTGAAGAGGTCACATTTCATCTCTGCCATGTTAAAACTATGATCTCTGTTTTGCTAACTTGGGACATTCTTAGCATTCTAGTATGATATGTTTCCAGTGGACGTGCTTTGATTACATCTCTTAATGAGTAGAAATATTCGAAGTATTAGTCTTCAATGTCTTTTAAAGGTTTGTGGTTAGATGCATGAAGTTTGGCTTGCTTGGCACTTACAGTTTGTTTCACTTGAGAAAATGCTGAACGTTTTTCTCCTCCTAGTAGTTCCATTTATTCTTTACTCTGTTTCTCCATGTCCTAGCCTAGGTTCTGATAGAGTTCATAATTTCGACAGACTGTTGATCCTTCTTGTTGCATAATAGTGTCAAGTCATTGGATCTGGTGCTGTTCTTATGATATCATAACAGTGCATGATGCTTTACTAGTGACTCAATGCTGCTATGACCTATTTACCATTATCATGGTTTTTGTAGATCTTCAAATCACTTCTTGAGGCAGGAATCAAAGCTGGTATCTACCATGGTCAAATGGCTAATAAAGCACGTGAGGAGGCTCATAGGTTTCATCATTCTTCATTCAGCTCTTTTGCTTTCGAAGCTAGTATGGGCGATTAATTGGCCTTCCTAAGTCTACCGCAGAAACCAATTTATCTGCTTTCTTTAGCTATTCTTATTTTTTTTCCGGAGTCATTAGTGTTTGGTCATGGGTGAAGTATAGGCTACAATTCTTATTGCAGGTCATTTATCAGAGATGAATTCTATGTCATGGTTGCAACTGTTGCTTTTGGCATGGGTATAGATAAACCAAACGTAAGGTATGTGATACACTACGGCTGCCCAAAGAGTCTGGAGTCTTACTACCAGGAAAGTGGACGATGCGGTAGAGATGGCGTTCCTTCAGCTTGCTGGCTTTACTTCACAAGAAGTGACTTTGCAAAAGCTGATTTCTACTCTGCAGAAGCTCGTTCAGTATGTTACTCTATCATCCCTGTTCAAAAGGACTGTATTCTTGCATTTGTCTCTTTACCGCTATTATACATCCTGGTATACTTGTGACTTATGGCCAGGCATCTCAAAGAAAAGCTATTACGGAAGCATTTTCTGCTGCACAACATTACTGCATGCTGTCAACTTGTAGAAGAAAATATTTGTTGGATTACTTTGCAGATGAGTATGCCCATGATGATTGTGGTATTATCTCTATAGAATCTCTTCTCTCCTGTGAACATTTGTCTTATCTTTTCTAGATTTTTCTGTTTGATTTCATCTTTTAGTTCCATTATTATTTGTTACCAACAAAAGATCTAGAGTAGTTATCTGTTAGTGACATGTCTTATACATGAAGGTCCGAGAAAAGTAAAAAGATGGCTAGACTCCTAGTTCTCTTTAGAGGGAAGAAGACTAAACTTTCGTTCAAACAAGGAGACTCTGATTGGATGACTGTCTTTATAGGGGGGATGGAAGAGAGTGGACAATGAGCTTAAACTCATTTTTAAACAATCAAATCATCAGTTACTGGCAAGGACGGAGTATCTCTGAACCTGTTTGATTGGGACTTTTGAGAAGAAGATGAGATCATTAGAGCTAGTAACTGACTGACCAGTGGAGGCTTGGAAGGGTCATCAGGGTTGAAAATGTCACCTATGGAGGATGACATATTTTCGTATCAATTTGCTTTTGAGGCAGAAGTTATGTGTGTACTGGGTAATTGTGAGATGGATGAGCGATAACTATTTGATTGGAAAGATGGGAGATAAAAAGATGTGAAGAACAAAGAAAAAGGAAGATTTCATGGTCATAAATGTTGCCAGAATGCCGACAGTTGTGGTATTACTGTTATGAATTGTTCAAAAAAGCTGGGAATATATGTGGAGGTTTCATTGATCTTTACTATAACCAAGCGGATAATGGTAGAGTAAAGGTGTATGTTAGAGGGGTGGGGTTGGGGGTGGGGGGAAGATTTAGTGTCTTATGGTAGTGGAGAGGGGTGATTTTATTTAAGGGCTTGGTTAACACTAAAATTTAACCTTGAAAGTCTAGCGCAGAAAAGTGTAAGAGAAGGAATGAGGGAGGAGAAGAGAGAGGGGGAGAAGGTAAAAAGACCTGGGATTATGGGGGCAAAAGTTCCTAGTAGAGAAAAATGGTGAAATGGCAGTAGATGGGTAAAATTAACATGCTGGATGATGAGGGGTCCAAATTTGTCAAGACTACAAAGAGAAGCGAGAGAATGATAAGACCTATATGCCCTTAGGTTAGTGGACCGGTTTGGCGGAGGAATTTAGACCAATTCATCAATCCACTTTGTTTAGTAAGGTTAAGTTATGAAGGACCGACTACCAACATGCTTGAATAAAGGGGCCACTCAAAATAGGAATAATCGATGCAAATCTCTTGTTCCGATCCTAGTAACAGATCAAAATTCAATGAAAAGGCTATCTCCTAGCTCAGATTCGTCTCACAATCTCAATACTAGGGCAATAGTACTTTTATAGGGGCAAAAGAGTGAAAAGAAACTTTTTCAATTCTCTGACGTTTTTGTTGCATTGGTTGGTTGGAATAGCAATCCAAGCACACTTTGAATCTCAAGCGTGGGATGGGTGGGAGTTGGAATAGATTGAGTAAAGGTTAGAACCACACAAAGTTTGTGGACAAGGTTTGTTCGACCTCAATTTTTGTTAGATCTTCTCTAGCGAGATCGACGATGATTAAGGCAAGTTGTTTTCCTTCCAGTTTAGGATAAAGGCCCCCATGGTATGGGAAGTGAGAGATCCTTAGTTTTCAAAGTCGATGTTGTCTCCAACACCTCTACAACAGTGTTGTATGCGATGAAAGAGGGTAGTAGGGGGGAAGATACAATAAATGTTGATGGATAGTAAGATCGTTAGTAGGCATGTGAGAAGAATGAATGACCATAGTAAAGGGCCATCATCAAGGAGGAGATTAGAGCATGGTGGACAAACTTAATTTGTTTTAAGAGACAAAAATAAAGATGGTTTCAGGTAGTATTGTGAGAAGCGTTAAGGCGATAGGGGGTAGGTGGGTAAAATATCAGCTCGAGGGAATGCTTGGGAGTCATGTAACTTTATGATGAAAGGAAGAAAGTGAGGATTAAGATGAATAAAAATGAGTTTATGTTAGTGGCAAGACTTAGTATATCGGGAATGAGATAGTATATGGGGTTTTGGGGAGTTTATGGCCCTGCATGGTAGGGGTCCAAGTTGGCTTTTTGGTAAGATGGTAGTTGGAATATTCCATGGGTACTTGCAGTGTTGTCAAAAGCGAAAAACGCAAAAGAAGTGCTAAAGCCCTGGTGGAGCTTAAAGCGTAGAGCGCCCTAAAAGCGTGGGCTTCACTAAAAAAAGCGCACTATGAAGATTTTTTTTTAAATAATTTTTTTTTATACATATATATAATACTTATAGAACATAATAGACACAAAAATAGTAAATATATAGTGCGTATATTGAAAATTGGTTTATCATAACATATGTTGCTTATATATTCTACTTCTAATCACTAAATTAATATTCTTCCATATCATCTTCTTCAATAGAGTGATTCTCATTGGCATCACTATCAATAGATTTATAGCCTTCAATCTCTTCTTTCCCTATCTCATCTGAATCAACCTCATTTCTGTGTCAACACGTGGAGCTCGGGAGCTTGAGGCATTAGTTTTGATAACTTTCGACTGTCTCTGTCGCCTTGTGTATGTCAACACATCCTCACTGCTCTCTTGATTCATCACCCCAAGTTAAGTTGTCATCACCAAACACCAATTCATCTTTTGCTTCCATATTAGTACCCATTTTCCCAACCAACCATTTATTACTATGATTAATGTTATCCAACGAGATTGGATCAATGACATTCCGCAAGTCATAACAAGCTTTGAAAGCATGATCATACTTAACATACACTAGATCATTCAATCTTTGATGCTCCAATCTGTTTCTTTTTTTGGTGTGGATCTGTTGTATTGGGTAGTGTTAGTAAATTAGTCTAATAGATTAACTATGCAAAGAAAATTAATAAATATGATGTATACCACTATGAGGACTTAGTACTTACATGCTCAAACACACTCCACTTACGCTCACATCCAGCAGAATTAGCCGTTAAACCAAAAATTCTAATGGCTAATTTTTGGAGATTGGGAGCTGAATTACCATATAAATTCCACCATTCAACTGTAAAAAGTGTTATGTAGACATCATTATGTATAAGAGATTACCTAAGTACTAGGTAAGAAGTATTAAGTAAACTTTTAAACATAAACTAAATAATTAAGAATTTTAATATTATTATATTCACTTACCAGTAGTTCTTTTCGTTCTAGCTCTTTTTGCAATAGGAAGGCCAAATTGTTGTTCAGCTCTTGTGTACAATGGTATCTGTGATATGATCTTGTCTTGTACTTCATTGCTTGTAACCAATTTTTCAATACAACCATACAACCCATTTGTTTTTTTTTGAAACTCATACAACCCATTTGTTTAATTTCGGACAATTCTCAATAGCTAGATTTTGAGCGAAGAACTCTGGATTTAAATAATGTCCAGCAACATGTAATGGATGATGCAATTGGCATTGCCATCTTTCATCAATAATCTTAATGATATCTTTATATTTTGCAGCATTCCCTTCAAATTCCTTTGCAATAGCCTCATTAGCTCTATCCACGGCTTCATAAATGTACCCCATGGTAGGCTTTTTCTTATTATCAGCTAATCGCAACACTTAACAATAGGCCCATTATCTTCAAAATATTAGAAACCTGACTCCAGAATGTTGCCGTCAAGTCAGTATGTATTGCACTTTTCCTCCTTGGTAACTTAGCCTACCTACTAATCACCCATTTGTTTTTCCTCCTTGGTAACTTAGCCTAATCACCCATTTGTCAGATGTAAACATTGCTCACAGATTTATTTTTTGATATTCCAACCGTTGCAAAGTCAGGAAACTCGTTGCAAATCAAGTAATCCCATATTTCACCAACTCTTTATTTTTAGTGAAATCTCTCATCATATTTAAGTTACCTGAGTGTCCATAAATGAAACCGACAAGGGCAATTGCTTTTTGGAGGACCTTCTTGATGATAGGAATCTTCCTATGTCTTCTAACATATGATCTATACAATGAGCTGTACATGACATCCAAAATATGTTTGGTCCTTTTCCCTGTAACAGTTGACCTATAGAAAAAGAAAGGGGAAATAGATATGTTTAAATTTAGAAATCAAATCTTTGATCGATATTAGAAAGTAAAACATAAAACTTAGATTTGTAAAGCAATTAATCCTTACCAGCCAATACAAAGTTGCTACCATTATCACTCACAATTTGAACCACATTCTGTTCTCCGACATGTTCCACATATCTATCAAGCAATTCATATAACTTCTCAGCGTCTTAACAAGTGAGGAAGCATCTATCGACTCACTAAACATTGTTCCATGTAGAGAATTCACCAAAAAGTTTATCAAAGTTCTCTGTTTTCTATTTGTCCAACCATCTACCATAATGGAAGTTCCATACTTCACCCATTCTTCTCTATGTTTGTTTATAATCTCATTGGTCAACTCAACTTCCTTCCTATGTATGGAACTCTTAATTCATGGTAGCTTGGAGGCTTCAAGTTTGGACCATACCTTCCTACTGCCTCAATTGCTTCCTTGAAACTTTTCGAGCGAGCTACATTGAATGGGATCTCATTATCATAAAAGAAGCGAGCTAATTTTTGAATCGTCATTGCTCTTGCTTCTTTATCACATGAGTCTTTGATATTTTTTTGCCCAAGTGTTCCACGCTTTTGTAGAAATATATCCATAGGTCCCTTTCCTTTGGGCAGTTTCTTATTAGAGCCACTAGGAAAGCTTCCTCCGCCTCTTTCCTTATGATTGATCTCTTGGACATCATCTTCTCCACCAACATTGTCTTGATATTCAAACTCATCAAATTCGGGAAACTCGTTAGTGTGGACTTCCTTTCTTAATTTTTTCTCCTCCATGTAATTTTTCAGTTCCTCTCTAACCTCCTCTGGGCATTTTTTACACTTCACTACATTCCTAAAGTTCCCGATCAAATGTTGTTTTGCTCGATTAATTCCACCCGTGGTTTTTTTCCCACAAAAATTGCGCGTGACTCATGTGTGTCATCAGGGTCCTTCAAGTAGTTATATTTCCAACGAGAATCCCTTCTATTGCCTTTAGACAAGTCCTTTGCCATTTCTACTTCTGAAAAAAAAGAAGTTACAATATAGTAGTTATAATTTCTAAATAATGTATAATAATACACAACAAGAACAAAAAAAAGGGGACACTGGACATGTTTTTGTAATTTTTAAGCTGAAACAAAAAGAAAAAGGGAAAATACATAAAATCCCCCCTGAACTTGTCCGCATAACTCACTTTAGCACTTTAACTTTACGGGTAATTATTTACCCCCTTAACTCATTTCAAGTGAATTTAATACCACCTTAACAGATGACGTGGCAAAAAAAGAAAAGCATAAAAGGTAATGCGCGTACGTTTTTTCTTTTTGAAAAAAAGGTCCCACTATATTATAATGAAAAAACAAAACAAAACATAAAAAACCCACCTACCCCATTCTTCTTCTTCTTCAAACCCCTCCACCCCTTTCTCAAAACCCCCACATCCTTGCTTGTTTCTTCTTCTTGAAACTCCCAAGTCCCACCGCATCCTACCCCACCATCGACCCATCCTCTTTCTCCTTCATCAAACTCTACATTCTATACATTTTTTGGCTATACAAAAAAAGAAAATCACATTCAAGACCCACATAATATTCTTTATCCTTTACTTTTGAGATTTGATTTTCCTTAACAAAAGAATTATTCATCTAACTATAACGTTACTTAATCTATACCTGAATATGCATAAAGAAGTGAAATAAGTAAAGCAACAACAAATTTAAAAAATTAGCACATTAATTTAAAATCGCCATTGTTGATATGAATTGATAGTTTCATCTAGTTGGGGAAAAAAGTATGGTGACTGATATAAGTATTGATGGAAGTAATAGTAAATAATTACAAAGCAATGAAAAATAAAATGAATCAATCAATATGAAATTTTGGATCTTACGAAATTGACCCAAATGAAATGAAGAGGGCGCGTGAAGAGTGAAAAATAAATTTTTTAAAAGATGTGGAGAAGTAAAAAAAATAATTTAATTATTTGACATGTCATCGATGTGGCACTGAGGTGTCACTTAGGTGGAGCGCGTGCACTTCACCCATGTATATGAAATTGTTATTGTATATGTAAGGTGCTATTTAATTCATTTGCAACAAGATTAGGGACAAATAATTACCCGTAAAGTTTAAGTACTAAAGCGAGTTTTGCTGCAAAGTTCGAGGAGGATTTTATGTAATTAAAGGACTTCGCATGCAATTATAACTCAGCAAATAATGAAATACAACTACATATATATGGGGTCCACCACTATGACTATATGACTTCTAAGAAAGTTATTTTTGTTATTATGCTCTTACATGTGTTAAATTTCATTGATCATTATTAAATTAAGACACCATAAGTCATTAAACGAGGAGAAGTGTCCCATATTTCCATAGATTTTTAAATTTTCTACAAAGATATAAAGGAGTATGAATTATTGAATGTTCAGCATCAATAATTTATGAAGTCAGTAAAAAGTCAGAAGAGATGAGAGAAAGAAGAAACCTTGCTTGCTGCTTGTTCTGCCAGCAGAAGAAGAATCAGATCTCTTTTTTGGTGCTTCAAGCCTTCAATTGCTCTTGTCTTCTTATAATTCTTCATCTTTTTTTTTTTTTTTGTCTTCTAGAAACACTGTGACCTCCCCTTAATTGCAGTAGGGAACTGGACAGACTTTTTATTATAATTTTAAAGGACCCCCTTTTCAAACTGATGTTTTAAAAAAAATATTAGAAGGGCCTATTGACACGAGCCTCGCCTTAGGTCATGCCAAGCGGCAAAGTGTATTTGCGCCTCGCTTTTGCGCTTATGCACATTTTAATTTCACTTGGTACTAGGTAGAATCTTAATACCATTAGATTCCTGGAGGAGAGGGTGGGGTGTATCGTATCTAGGGAAATGAAGGAGTTATAAGAGTATTGATAACTATTGTCTTAGATATACCAGGGACCTGAAAATTAGTGTGAATACTTTGTTCAAGGAGGTGTTTTAGTGCCTTTTGATCAGTTATCACAGTGAAATGTCTTTCTAACAGATAATGAGACCACTTAGTAATTGCAAATATAATGGCTAACAACTCCCTATCATATACACATAATAGCCTGATGTCTAGGTGCCAAGGACTTATTGATATAGGCAATTGGATGCCCTTGCTGCATCAAGACAACACCAATTCCTGAACTATTTGCATCAATCTCAATTATGAATGGTTTATCATAGTCTGGTAATGCTAAGACAGGTGCAGTCACTAGTGCATCTTTGAGAACATGAAAAGCTACACTAGCACGCTCATTACACATAAACTTATCATTCTTTAATAATTCAGTGAGAGGTTTAGCAATGGATCCAAAATTCAGAATGAAACTCCTATAATATCTTGTTAAACCAAAGAGGTAAATACCCCATATGGGATTAGCCTTTGGAAATCCATCCGCATACTTTGGCCCTTTCTCAGTTCAACTGTCAAGGTACAAAATGGCAGAAAAACCAATTTCTGGTTTGATAAATGGTTGGGTGGTATGAGCCTCAAAGATCGTTTCCCTGACATCTTTACACTGGCTCAACACCAACAGAAGACTGTCGCTGAAATGTGGACACAAGGCTGGGATCTGATTTTCAGAAGAAATTTGAATGACTAGGAAATTCCCAGAATACTTGAATTGTTTAAGGTTCTGGAGAGTTTTCAAGGTATACAAACAGGCGAGGATTATTTATGGTGGCAGGGGCACAACAAAGGTAGCTACAAGGTGAAAGAAGGATACAAACAGATAATTACTGGTGGCATTCAAGACTAAAAATGGCCTTGGATGCAAATCTGGAGGATCAAAGTGCCACACAAAGTGGCATGCTTTACATGGCTACTAGCCAAGGAGGCAGTCTTGACATTGGATAATGTGGCCAGAGAGGAATCTCTCTATGTAATAGATGTTCCTTGTGTGGGAAGGCTAATGAGACAGTGAGACATCTCTTCTTACATTGCAACTTTAATGGGCAACTGTGACAGATTTTCCTTGATCTCAGAGGCATACTTGGTGTATGCCTAGCAAGATTGATGAGACTCTATTCGGTTGGGAGATGGCTGGAGTTAGGGCCACAAACAGAGAAAGATGGCGGATGATCTTTGCTAGTTTTTGGTGGACTATATGGAGGGAAAGAAACGAGAAATGTTTTGAGAATAGGAACAACAACCTGCAGGAAGTTAAGCTTAAGTGTATTTTGTTGTTCTGCTTTTGGTGTACAAATGTCTACTCCAATGAAACTGAGTCAGTTATAGATGTTTTAGGATCCATTTAGATTTGGTTCAGTTTGGATAGATTATACTTACATTCTGCTTTTGTAAATATGGTTTTTCAGTACTACCTAAGTACTCTATGAAATACAAATGATATAGTTTCAAAAAAAAAATATCTTGTTAAACCAAGAAACCCTCTCAGTTGTTTGATATTTGCAGAGTAATAGCTACCCCTTTAGCACGGATGAAATGACCTAGGTACTCTACCTGAGGTACCCCAAAAGCACACTTCGAGCTGGTGTTGCTTCATCGAATCAAACACAACTTGTAAATGGTGCACATGAGCTGACATATCCTTGCTGTACACCAATATATCATTAAAAAAGACCAGTACTAACCTCCTAAGGAGTGGTTTAAATACACATACATAAGACTCTGAAGAAGGTGCATTTGTATGACCAAATGGCATAACCAAAAAACTATAGTGTCCTTGAGTTTTAAAAGTTGTCTTATAGGTATCTGTTTCCTTCATCCTTAATTGTTGGTAACCAACTCTAAGATCAATCTTAGAGAACACTTCAGCTCCACCTAGTTCATCTAACGAATCCTCAATGATAGGGATAGAAAATGTGTCCTTTACTGTAGTTTATTGAGATCTATATAGTCTACACAAAGCCTCCAACTCCCATCTTTGTTCCCAACAAGGACTACAGGTGAGGCATAGGGACTAGAACTAGGTTGTATCACATCTTGATCAGGCATTTCCAATACTAGCTTCTCAATAATATCTTTCTTCATTCCAGGATATCTATAAGGCCTTTTGTTAACAGGAGTAGCGGAGTCAATGAGTGGTATTTTGTGATCAAAGATGCTTCTATGAGGGGGCAATGTAGTAGGCATATCAAAGAGGCATTTTTACTGGGCCATTATAAAGTTAAGGTGGGATGGAAATCAGTCCCTTGAGTTACTTGTATGCTGTTGCCTTGCCGATCCGAGGTTGCATCTCTCACCAAGGTAAGCATGATTACCTGAACTGATTCAACAAACTTTTTGTTTAAGGATTGGGCCTTTGTGGTCTTTATCTGGCTACTAACTCCCTTTAAAACATGTTTTCTGCCCATGTGCACAAACTCAGTAGTTCTATTTCTGAAATCAAACAAAATCCTACCCGAAGTGTTTAACCACTGGCACCTAACACTATGTCAACATTCCCTAATGGTAGTAGTAGGAAATCAGAAGAAAAAGTTGTACCCTGCAGTAACCACTTTAGATTTTTACACACTACAGCAATTCGAACCTTCTTACCATCAGCAACACTTACTGGTTGTTCATGTATAGGCAAAACTTTACAACCTAACTTTCCTTGCCATTGACTAATCAATGAAAGTATGAGTACTACCTGTATCAATAAGCACCTGTAAGGATTTTTTATCATGATATTCAGTTACTCTTGATTGTTTGATAAGGAAATTGTCATGCACTGATCCACTTCTAACACTTCTTCCTCCATGATTACCTCCCCATCTTCCAAAACTTACCAAATCCATCTGTTTATTGAATTTACAAATATGCCCAGGCATATACTTCTCATCACACAAGAAACAGAGTCTTTTAGTCCTTTTTTCATCTATCTCAACAGTAGTCAATAAATAACCTTCTACCCGTATTACCATTACTGAACATGTTAGCATTTGGTTCATAAGGTTTCTTGACAGTTGTGCTAGAGAAAGTAGGTTGTTGTACACCCAGTAACCTAGTCGGAGTAGGGAGAAGACCAGTCTGATTCATGCTAGTTCTAATTCCCCAAGACTTAGCCTGAACATCAAAAACCTCTTCCTGCAACTTAGCTAACTTGTAGACTTGCATTAAGGTTTTTGGTGCTTGCATTCTAACAGCCTTGTTGAGCTCATGTTTTAACCCTCCTAGAAAACAACTGATGGCATTTTCGTTTGACAAATTAGCCCCATTCAATAACCTATCAAACTCAGCCTGATATGTTCTAACATCCTCAGTTTGTCGTAGATTTTTAATGTCTTCCATGGAATCTTCAAATTCCTCCCCAAATCTTTCATTAACAACCAACACATACTCAAACCAAGAAGGGTCTATAACTGAGTTCCTAGACTTTAAGTATGATCTGTGCCAAGCAATAGCTTCACCATCCAAATGGATAGAAGCTACACTCACTCTCTGATCGTATGGAACTTCATCCATGGCAAAAAACTGATCCACCTTATAACACCATGCCTTGATATCCAGCCCGAAAATCTAGGAAAATCAAGCTTAAAACATCGGGTAAGAAATTTACCATTAGAATTTTGGACATCCCTAGCTGCATTGCAAACCCCCTGTTCACTCTCTCCACCCACAAATGACTTAGCTCTATTCTGATCCATCTCCTTGTCCTTCTGTTTCGCATTTCCTAGGGCTTGCTTGATCTCCATTGGTTCCTTCTATGTTTTGTACATTTCTATCATTGTTACTCGCCATACCTTCCATCAACTTCTGCAATTGTTCCTGTATCTGAGACAATCTTCCCTCCATTTTCTTTGTAGATCTGTCTAGATTTTGTCCCGAGCAACCATGATTTCTTAGCCGAGGACCAGCAACTTTGATACCAATTTACCCAATTACCAGTAATCGAAAAGATAATGTCAACTAGGAGGCTGAACCTCGAAGAAGAAGATAGCTACATCCGAACAATTCCGAGATAGAAGCTAAGAATGAACAAAATAAAAGAGAGAAGAGAATTATTATGTATCATTCAATGCCTTAACAATTGTATTACAACTCTATTTATAGAATTGAATTGGAAGCTAAAACTACACACTAATGAAATAACTGCTCTAACAAATTCTAACAAACAACGAACAATAATACCTATTTTTGTGACTAATGAACAACAGTTACTACTTTTTAATAATCCTAATCATCTAAGCATTGTATCAGGTAGCGATTGCAAATTATGATAAAGTGGAGTATCAATTATTTAGTGTCACTTCTTCATAAGAGGCTCATTGGCAAGGAAATGCTTGCCTTAGAACATTGATGACAACACCGAAGCGCACATAAAGCGAGGCGAAGCGCTCAACACCTTTTGAACCTCGCTTCAGGGCTTAAGTGCACTTAAAGCGCGCCTTTGATAACACTGTCAAAGACTAGAATTTTATTATCCTTAGGTGCTTTCCAATAGACTATAGAGGGTCTTGGATGAGACCATATCCACTGTAGAATGTTTTCTTGGAGGCAAATATATACTTGATGCAGTTTTGGTGGCTAATGAAGTGGTTGATTTGAGAAAAATCAAGGAGTATCGAACAGTTATGTGCAAGTTGTTAGGAAGTAGTATGTTATTCCTTATTTCTTTTTGGTGCAACCACAAGACTATGTATAGAAGATTGGGTGTCATTTTTTCTGTTTGTAAAAACCATCCCTTTTCATAGGTTTTCTTCTTTTTGATATACTTGTTATATATGAGCATGTTTCTGCTTAACATTAATAAAATTGTAGTCTTGAAAAAAAAAGGATGTCTTATTTATGTAGTTGGGATCTTTTAAAAGAGTTCAATGTATGTATCAACTTAGATTTGTCTTGTCTAAATTCATATTTCTGAGGGTAAGAGCATTGTTGCATGAAATTAGTGTTTGTGTCTACAACTTTGAAAAATTCCCGATACATTTTGAAGAAGAACAAGAACTGAATGATACAGTAGATATGTGTTTTCAAATGTTCTGGTGGGTAATGCTATGGACTTTTTGAATATACTGGTTGAAAGCATTCTGGGTTTCAACACTTGGGTATGAGGTACGGACAATTACTTAAAGAGAGTAAAACGAATCTCAATATGGTTTCCAGGAAACTGTGATATTTGCACTAGCTCAATGAAGGAAAAGGACTTGGCAAGAGAAGCATTTCTTCTTATGGCTTGTATTCAGTCATGTGGAGGCCGTTGGGGCTTGAATCTACCCATAGGAATTCTTCGTGGATCTCGAGTAAGCTCTCATTGAAATCTTTAAATTGAGAATATGTCTGAATTATTGTTTAACTAGGAGATGAATTCTTGAATACTATGTGTTCCCACTTGTAAGGCCTATTTTTGAGTGGAAACATTTATGAATCTTATATTTAGTTATGATGTCAGAAAAGTTTGTAATTGTAATGGCGTTTGTGAAGTGAAGATTGAAAATAAACATTTGGAAGACACAGAATAATGATTTTCAATTTTTAAAAAAACAATGATGCCTAATCAGTGACATAATATAATCAAGTATTGACAACATTGATTTGAATCCTTGCAAACAGGAGAATTAATGTAGAGCCCCCCTTGTAGAGATTATAGCTTGCATCCTTGAACTTCAGGGTTTCCTCACTCTGCTCTTCCCTACCTTCCAAACAAAGTAGTTAACCAAAAGAGGTCCATCTATTTTAGATTGACACAGTTAAATTGGAAAGTAGGCCGGACAAAAATTGGATGCAATATCATATTCTTTATGTGGAGATGTACTTGCATGTTTTTGAAGCTTCTAATTTCAAATAATAAAAACTCATAAAAAATGTAATTTTCATTTTAGTGTAAACGGTTCCAGTTGATATCTGTATAGGCTAGATTAAGACGAGTTGGACCTTTTGTTTTAAGGTGTGTAAGGAAGCTCGGTACTCCTTTGTTAAGAGTCAGGTACTGAACTTGTGTCGACATTGTTCATTTTGTCAAATATAAATCCTTATTGCATATTGTTGAAAGTTCAATAGTTTTCTGTTGAATTATTGGTTCATCCTTAGTTGACTGCCTAAAACACCAAGCTCCTTGTACTAACCCCTTCTGAAATGACAGTCCAAGAAAATAGTTGATGCTCAGTTTGACAAGCTCCCGTTTCATGGTCTTGGGAAAGACTTATCTGCAAATTGGTGGAAGGGACTGGCTTACCAATTGATTTCACGTGGTATGTATTAGCAACACAGTCATGCTTTTATATCAATAAATCTCAGTCCAACTTATCTCTAGTATTAGCTACATGAAGGTCACTCTTTTCTATACTGGATAGAGGATCATAAGTTTCAATGTGTATATTCACTCAAGCAGTTGCTTCTTTCCCTTGTGAGATAATGCTGAGTACTAAGTGTAAGGCCTAATGTTTTTCATCAACTTTGAATTACAAGAATTTTGACAGAAAATTTGCCTTGTTGCAGATTATTTGGTAGAAACCTTCAAAGATATGTACAAAACTGTGAGGTAGATACTTCGCTAATGTCTTTTGACTTCTTCTAGGATTTGCTTGAACATTTTCATATACACCTTTGTCAACCATGGGTCTTTTATTTATCTCCTTCTTGACATCTTATTGTATATCTGCAAATGAATGAAACAATGTTAAATTTCATGCATCAGTGTCAGTGAAAAAGGATTGCAGTTTCTGAGATCTAGTAGCCCTGATCATCAACCTCCACTATTTTTGGCGGAGACTCCTGAAATGGATCTTGATGAGAAAAACATAGATATACCCAGTGAAACGAGCGAGATCAATGGTTTGGCTTTTAAGGAATTTGAAGGATTTTCAGAAGTATGTGCTCTTTATATTTCCCTTTTTTCAGACATCAGTCTTATTGTTGCGTCATAACTATTTCGTTTCTTCATATTAGTGTTTTCCAAGTCGTGAAAAGACTTATATTATGGTCTATCCAATATGCAATCTGCAGCAGAACCTTCTTGATGCAAGAGGGTTAGGATTCATCCGAACCCCCCTTGCCATAATGTGTGTAATGGGTGTAAGAACTTTTTTTTAAACTTTTGTAGCATAAACTGAATCCTGCTTACTGGTTAAGGGGATTCATTCTCTTGGCGAGATGGGAGTTAGAGTTTAGATTCCCTGTTTTTCCTTTTAAGGCCATTTTGAAAATAGATGATGAATTTATTGTCCCAGAAGTGCATGCTTTTTTACAATAGGAATTGGAGACAGTTAATTGGGGAGGACTCCTCCTTATACCTCATTTAATGTAAATGTGTTTGGATTAAAAGCTTTTGAAGAGCTTTTGATGATCAAAGATGGATTTGATTAACTGGGTAAAACAATAGTGATGGTGGGCCAGTCTTATCAAAATGTGTTGTTCGTTTCGCCTCCCTTTGTGGGAGCTTAAGTGTCACCTTTCCTTGCCAATGAGTGTATCATGAATAGCCAACACTAAACAATTGACATTTCCCTTTATCATAATTTATTTTCCAATTTCCTTGTCCATGTATATTTGTTATTTTTTATCATAATTACTAGTCATGCACTAATATATTTGTATTTTTACTCCATTTTTGCTTTTCTTCATTAAAGCCCACACTTTATTTGTGCTTTGCACTTAAAGCCCGATGGACCTTAGAGTGTTTTGGGCCTCTTTTCCTTTGATGACATAGTGCTGTCTTTATAATTAGTTTTACTAGTTGAATGGGTAATCCAAACAGAGTTCTTATTCTTATTCTTTTAGGCACATTTTTTATTTAGAATAAGTGATTAAACAAAGATCTTAGTCTCATTTTTTTTAAAGACCATTTATACTTAAAATATATAATAAGTTTATTTTCACACGCAATAAAAGTAATTTAGTTTATATAAGTGACATGGAGAATAAGATCCCAAGAGACCCTAAACAAGCCACTTGACTTAAGCCTGATGTAAAAGAAATACAATAAGAGAGAGAAAGGTAACATAAGTCTCATATCATAAAAGGAATATGAACATAAGTGCAAAATACTAAACTTTGTCTGATATACCCTTTCTAACATCATAACAGTGGTTGAGACGTAACTCATACACCACATGCAAGTCGGAAACTAAAAACAATCAAAGCAATAGAGCATCAATGGTCTTATCCTCGGAGCACGAAGGACTCACCAATCCGATGTGCTAATAGAACAATCCAAGCTAGCCATGAGTGGGAGGAGGAACGTCAGACCCTATATTATGAGCCAATATAGGCACATATATGCAATAGTAAGATGAATGTAGTAAGTATGGGGAAATGTATAAAAACATAGGCATGATAAACATGAGGAGCTTACACATGATATGCAAGACTGAGCAAAACTTGATAAAAGCCATTATAAAGAAATCATAAATCATATACGATGTCAATACATACTTAAAACCATTTGAGAAGCTTTCAGAAAACCTTAGAAGAAAACATAATTCATTTATGGAATATTTTATGTTAAACGACAATAAGACCATGTTCTATAACATGGAATCCGGTATAACCCTCACACCGTAAAGGAGAATCTACTTGCCAAGGTAGAATTCTGTCACATAAAGTTTATTCACTAGCTTAGGTCATTTAGGACGATCTAACTGGCATGTAGTTAAGGTTCAAGGAGATTCTTCTAGAGATTCGACCTCTTCTAACAGGAGAGCCTCCATCTCAAAGTCCTTTTAGTGCTAAGTAAATCCCATCGGAAAAGACATAATCATAATAATATCAAAATACTTGGAAAGGCACAATTACACTACCAATCCAATCATAAATCATAATAGAGTAGCTCCTTTCAAACCATGATTTCATAAACTTTCATATTAGACACTTACCTTTCTAAGCATCTAAATAATGATTGCATTCATATGTGAGAAAACCTTTCACAATTCATTGATACTTATCTCAACAACATCCATAGTTATAAATCATCTTTTTCATAAAACATGCATAACTTTCATAATCATAATTCATAAGTTCATAAACAACTATCATAATTAAAGTTCATGAAATAGGCATGGACATTGGTCAATAAAATATCAATTGAAATTCATGTTATTGAATCAAATCATGCATAATAAGATTGAATGTCAACAATTGAATCATAATAAATAGGATCCGTGGAAATTTGCATGAAACCCTAATTGGAATTGGGTGATATCAACTTAGGAGTTTGAGATACTTTTGGAATCAATGGTTGAAAGGAGTCCATTGGTGAATACCCACATACCTTGATAATCGAAACCCTGAATACAATGAGAATGAGACCTTGAAGCTTGAAACCTAGCTTCCACCTTGAGAGCTCTTGAGAGGATTTGCAGAAGAAGACTTGAGGGGTTTCGGGATAATTGAGTGAATGAGAGGATTTTGACTTAAGTCTTAGGAGTAAAAATGATTATAGGGGTAGTTATAGGGCCAAAACAACATATATTAGGGATTAATTAGGTAGGAAAAGACCAAAGTATCCTTAATTAAAAACTGTCGGAAGACCCTATGACTTCGACCTACGGTTAGTAGGAACTTCTACGGACCATCTTGGTTAGACGTTAAATCATTTAATGGGACTCAAAATCCTAGGCAACTTCAACAAAACCTACGGGGTGTAGTCCTTTCTACGGTCCATAGACCCCTTCCCTTGAGTCCAAATTGAAGTAAAAAATTTCACCAAGTCTAGATCACTTCTATGGTACCTTCTACGACCCACAGGCCAGATCACGATTTGTCAAATTCTCTTGTAAACCTAAGGTCTCAAATCAATTCTTTGAATGACCCTACATAGTGTTATCAAAGGCCAAAACTGTAAAAAAGCTAAGCTCCATGGGTGCTTTAAGCGCAAATAAAGCGTGGGCCTTAATGAAAAGCGCAAACGGAGAGAAAAATACAAATATATATATGTTTAGTCCAAGACTAATAATTATAAACATGAACGACACATTTATGACCAAAGAAATTGAAAATAAAATTATGATAAAGTGAAATATCATGTTTAGTGTCACTTCTTCATAAGAGGCTCATTAGCAAGGAAAAGTTTGCCTTAGAACCATGATGACGACATCGAAGCTCACATAAAGCGAGGCGAAGAGCTCAACATGTTTTGAGCCTTGCTTCAGGGCTTAAGCGCGCCTTTGATAACACGACACTTCCAACGGCCCATAGACCACCCTACAATCCGTCCTGTTCTTTCATAGGTTAACTTACTGGGACGTGACATTTTCCAAATCTCAAACCAAGACCAATGAAGGACTTCCTATGTTCCGTAGGTCGGAAACAGTGCCAAAAATGAAACTTTTCCTTTCCAATCTCAACTTCCAATTTCCGAGGTGTCACACAGAGTTACCTATTGCTCATGGGGGTGATAGGTACCCCGTGGTATTAGTCGAGCTGTGCGAAAGCTGGCCTGGAAACCACGGTGATAAAAAAAGAAGGTAAAATCCATTAATGACTCAATGAAATGTTAAGTTTGTTAAAGCAACATGTTAAAATAAAAATGGTTTGAATTAAATAAGACTTAGTTGTTAAAGTTATATTTTTCGTTAAGTTAATGGATTTGTTGTTAATCATTTTTGTATTTAGAGTTTATCCTATTAGAATTTTAGTTTATAATTCGTTTTAAAAAATTATTGAAGAAATATTTCTCTTAGGATATTTTTTGAACTTCCAAAATCATGTTTTGACCTCTCAGTGCACTGAACTTGGAAAAAAGAGCCAATCAATCAAAACCTTTGCATTTGTTGAAGAGACAAAATCAGTTCTTTCATTTAAAATTTGATTGTTCTAATTTAATTCAATAAAAGTGAATGCAAAATGAGATTGTTTTGTCCAATTATTTAAGAAGAATTGCAGCCTCCCACGTTATGAACCAAAAAGTAGAGTTGCACGCTAATCTGCCTTTCAAGTCTGTGTCTCCTCCATTGCTAGTTAGCACTTGGCTGAACCTGCGTAGTTAATCCTACATATGCCACTGTATGCAGCAAAGACCTTAATAAATCCCTATAAATCTAAGTTCTCTTCCTCAAAGTTCTCTTGCTAATGCAAAATGGTAGAACTCATCATCAAACATCCTCAGCTAGCCTTAGTTGCTGGGATGTTCTGATATGCTTCATGTACATCTCTGCTGCTAACAGTCCTTCGTAATGCCTGAAACTCCTTTGAATCAGAATGGCGCTAGAACTTGAAACAATGTTATCAGACAAAAAAAAGTGCATTTCCATAGTTTCACAGGCTACTCAAATGTTTGGCGTAATTTGGCTTCCACATTTGAATTTAGTGGTGCCCACACTAATATTTGTGGATTATTCAGGCTGAAACTCGACTGTACAAAATACTTATAGAAGAGAGAATTAAGCTTGCCAGAGCTACTGGAACTGCTCCGTAAGTACATAATACAATTCTCAGCTCATTCTTGTGGAACTTTGGTTTAACAACTATCTGTATGATATTTGAATATAAAGGATGCTACATGCATGCTATGACAGTATTTTTCCTGGATGCATAAAAGTGAGATACAAATTTATATCTAGTTGTCACTTCCAGATATGCAGTCTGTGGCGACCAAACATTGAAAAGGATAAGCTTGACAAGGCCTTCTACAAAAGCAAGACTAGCAAATATAGATGGCGTAAACCAGGTATACTTAGTAGTTGGATACTGATATCAAAATACCTGTAACTGTTACAGACCTTAATGTGAATGTATCTTGTAATGTTCATGTTATTCACTTGTCAAACTATGTAAGCTCCTTTCTGTAATTCTCTGTCTTCATGCATCTTTATTTTCCGTGCTCGTATGCCTGCTTTTGGTGTTCTCTCTCTTCCCCCTTGCACCCTAATCCCCATCATGAGGTTGATCCATGATTCACCTTTCTGCTTTACTTTTGTTGCCATCTTTATTGCTGAAACCATGCAGAAAAGGAGTGTCTTATGTTAGCATCTACTTTGTTCCTGATTGTTTAGCGGATTCTACATCTGTTTCTTTTAGTGCATGTTACTTTGATGTGACTGTTTGGTGTTACTGGAGTTGATTTCTCAATTCTGTTGCAGCATTTCATAAAACTGTATGGGGACAATTTTCTTCTAAGTATTAAGCATCTATCAGAAGCTTGCAATCTTTCTCTGGATGGGGAACCAACCAGTCAAACCTCTGTTCCCAGTAAGACTCTCACAGTTCCAAGCAATAAAAAGTTAACACCAGCAAAATTTGAAGCATGGAAGATGTGGCATGAGGATGGTCTTACGTTCAAAGAAATTGCAGTGAGTCATGTTATTAGGATTTTATTTGATGAACCTTCAGCTTGCCTGTTACAATTCTTACATATTCTTTTTGAATATAGAATTTTCCTAGTAGAGCAGTAGCAATAAAGGAACAAACTGTGCTAGAGTATATACTCGAAGCTGCACGAGAGGGATGCAAAATGAATTGGACCAGGTTTTGTGAGGAGACTGGGCTGACAAGAGAGACATTCTTAAGTATCCAGAATGCTGTCTCAAAAGTTGGTAGGGAAAAATTGAAGCCGATAAAAACTGAGTTACCAGAAGAGGTGAGGTCTACGTTGAAATCACTCATATGAAAGATTGTTCAGTTGTTTGTAATTGTAGTGTATTCTTTATAGTGAGGTATCATGCCAACCATATTGTTAAAGGTAAATGTCATCTTATTAAGCAGGTAAATTATGGTCAGATAAAGGCGTACTTGACGATGCAAGAGGCAGGAGTATCAGCTGAAGTATTTTCATACAAATCCGAACAAAGTTGCAATGGAGATGAATGTTTGACTGAAATATCAGAAGTACTACAGAACTCTATTATTCAATCTGACATGCAAGGAGATGATGACATAGGTGAAGCACCTGGCATCACTGGTGCTTCTTCTCCTGGGGAGACTGAAGGAGCAGAATCTCATCTCCTGACTGAGAGTAGGAAAGAAGCTGCATCCAGCGAAGGTGATTTTCTCATTCATACAAAACGACAGAAGGTCGAAGCAGCAGAAGAAGAAAGTTTTAGGGCTCTGGATGCCACGGAAGAATCCATATTGAGCTGGCTCAAGAACTCTGATGATGGGGTAAGTCGTTCTCCTTTGCAGTGAGATTGAACTTTTTGAAGTTTTCATATTAGTTGTTGATGGGAGGAAAATGTATAAATATGCAGGTTACCCTTTCTGATCTTTTGGAGCACTTCAATGGGTCGACCGAGAAATCTTTAGTGAATCTTCTTTGTTGTCTTGAAGGTGAGTTTCTGATATATAGGAAGAACAATGTATACAAGCTTTTGTAAACTTTCCATGTAATTAGACATTAGTTGGTCCAGTCCATATCTAATTCTCTGGTATTTGCCACCCATTGGCCATTTCTACTCTGGTATATGATCCTCAGAAAAGCTTGAGTTTGTTAAATTGGGAAATGGTTTCTCTATCACCTAGTTAATTGGCTGGATGATTTAAATTCACTAGCATAGCCAGCCTGCTAACTAGTTATCTAGTGCAGACACGTGATTGTTACAAGTTACATCAATCTCCATTTTACTTGTGATTAAATTAAAACCTTAATCATTACAAACTCGTTTGTTCTATTGGAATGTGTAAATACTGAATTGATGCTCTTCATCTCAAATTTATATTTGCCCCATTTGGACTACCTAATCCTAATTAGCTCTATGACCTTTCAACTGTCTGAAATTAATTTTTATATTTATTGGGTGTGTTATAATAAAGTTTCACTTTTCAATATATTTGTCTGTTAGACACAAATTTCATTTATCCTATCATTACTTTATTCCTTTTTAAAGGTACTATTGTTGTGTTTTTCTTTATTTTTCTTTTTGCAATATTTTTTTTTTTTTGCATAATTCGGATAAAATAGGGAAGGAACATCATACAGTAAAACCTCTATAAATTAATACTCGGTAAATTAATAATCTCTCTAAAATAATATTTTCCTCTAGTCCCAACTTGGGTCAATGGAAAAAATAATCAATTTCGATAAGATAATAAGATCACATATATATGGTCCCATTAATATCATAAATTAATAATTCTTTAAAAATACAGATATATCAAGACAATTTAGTAAAATATGATTCTATTGTGTTCTGGTTTTCTTAAAATATAAATCTAGTTGAAGCTCATCTCTAACTTTTCTTATTACATCTAAGAGCTCTGGTGTTGTCATTTTAAACTGTATCATAAAATTCTGAATAGTTCTAGATGTGATAAGTGTTCCCTTACGCGCATATGGTTCCAAAGGTATAGCATCATCTTTAATTTCATCATCAACATTGTTTTTTTCGGTAATATCCACAATTTCTTCTATGTTCTGACCTCTTAACATGTTTACCTTCACCCGGATAATCTAACATGTTATTGACATCCAATTTATTGTGGTAATCGAGATCATTAATCAATGACCTCAAGTTCATAAATGACGTTTTAACAAGTCGGTTCATTCAAATTCTCTAAGATTGCATCCCTCAAATGAATTTTACAGTGTCATAAACAATTTGTTATTATCTCTTGCCGAACATTTTTTGTCCAAAAAGGGATTGAGAAATTGACAACATTCAAAGCAATAATCTTTACTGGATCAATTTGTCCCATGTCATAGTCTTCTAATATCCTACGATAAAATTTGTTTGATAGTATATCTTGACAACTCTTGTTATCCCAACCTCAAAAGGTTGAAATTAGTAAAGATACAACGATTTTGATGTATATGTTGTACTTTATGGATACTATTTTTTTTATGTGAAATAAATAAATATGATACATAAATTAGTACGATACAATGATTTTATATATTCAAAATTAACCTTCATTACATCTCAAACCATTCTTTAGATTAATAAATATTAATTTATCGATTAAATAATATCTCTATAAAATAATAAAATTTCTTGGTCCCAACTATATCAATTTATAGAGGTTAGACTGTAATTTATCTTGTCGGATCTTGAATATGTAAATTATAAATTATAAATTTTTTCATAAAAGCATACAAATTATGTTGCAACTTCCCTATATTAACTATGTAAGAAATGGTGCAAAAAAAAAAAAAAAAATCAAGAAAAACACACAAAAGTACCTTTTAAAAATAATAAAAAGTAATGACACAATAAATGAAATTTGTGTAATTATATATATATATATATATATATATATATATATATATGTATTGAAGTCTTTAGCCCTCAAAACAATATATATTTTGAATATACATTTTTTTATTAATTATAATTATATATTTTTAAAATTTAATTTTATATTGGATAAAAAATAATAGTGTAAAAACAAAAATAAGTGTAAAATAAGGAAATCATGTATTAGTATTGACATTGCTTAAAGTGTATGAAACATTTTTTAATCATAAAATGAAAAGATTCATTTAATTTAAAATTAAAAATTGTTTCCCCTTGTTATAACTGTCACACCCGAATTCTGAAATTCGAATGCAGACGGTGTCTTTAACCTCTCAGAGGTCGCTAAAAATCTCTTCTTAGCTTTCATCACAATCATATAGTTAAATTTGAGGAAAATTTAAAACTTTTAAAACATAGTGAAGTATACATAGACTTCATATGATCATTACATAGAATAATATTCTAATGAGCTCAAAGACTAAACAACCATCTACAATTTATGAAACAATTCAAATGGAAAGATCAATATATAACGTAATAGTTTGCCAAAACGGCCTTAATACAAAGCGTTGAATAAAACAACTAGAAAGAAATTCTAGGGACAACATCCACTAGCTATGTTAAAGTGCTAGGCTAGAAAGATAAATGTAACATCCTCGAACTCAAGAGGACCTACCGAAGTTTGGAGATCACTAATCCAAACAGCTTCGGTGAGTCTTCAACCTTCTCACTGATCTGCACCTATAAAGATAATAATAGTATAGGGTTAGTACACACTTGTACTAAGTATGAGTATATGCACACATACACATAAGGAGTATGCATGATCAAGGAAAGCTTTTCCTATAACAACATGTCATTTCTTGAAAGTGACATCACTAGACTTTTCTAATTCGTCATTTGTGAATTATGGTATGAATATGACATATTTTAATGCACTCAAAGCACACAACTCATTTTATATA
This sequence comes from Solanum peruvianum, assembly GCA_027705065.1. Lineage (NCBI taxonomy): Eukaryota > Viridiplantae > Streptophyta > Magnoliopsida > Solanales > Solanaceae > Solanum > Solanum peruvianum. The sequence continues at coordinate 22,705,069 of JAKWJD010001763.1, forward strand.
TGAACATAAGACCTTAGAATCACGAACATAATTTTAGAACAACTCGAGCGAAAATTTTGAAATTTGATACCCCAAACCCGAGAGCTCCTCTTTCTGTACTAAGTTTATTTTTCAGTCTTTTTCTTCTTCTTGTTGCGTATTTCAATGATCTCCTTAAGCCTATGTTTTACTTACAAGTGCAATTTTGTAGTCCCATACCTACAATGAATCAAGTAAGTAATCCGAAGGTCCAAGGAAATGATTTAACTACAAATTGGGCATGAAATCTTATTAAGCCAATCTTTATTGGTTATGCCTATTATGTGTTTCTTTACATAATATAAGAAATGATTATAAGCCAATATTGTTTGGCTATGATCATTTTCATAATAAAAGAAGTCATTATAAGACAATCTTATTTGACTTTGATCATTTTCATAATAAAAGAAGTCATTATTGGCTATGCCCATTATTTGCTGAAAACTTTATTTTTATCAAATACTGACGATTGCTATTCTTAAGCTCTTACTTTCTTAGCTCACTTTGAACATACATCTCTTCTTATTTTTTTCTTGCTTTCTTAAGGACATCTTTAGAATTAAGATCATGCGAGCTAACATGAAAATCCAGTGTCTGCCCCACATCGAAAAGGGGTGATTCACCGATCAAAGTGAATCTAGATCATGTGAGCTAACATGAAATTCAGTGTCTGCCCCACACCGAAAAGGGGTGGTTCACCGGCTAAAGTGAAACCAAGTTCAGTGTTCTCCCCACACCGAAAAGAGGTGGTTCACGGCTAAAGTGAACCGAATATTTTCTTTGAGCATTTAACCGACATAGATCATGTGAGCTAATCATGAAATTCAGTGTCAGTACCACACTGAAAAGGGGTGGTCTCACCTGCCAAAGTGAAACCGCGTCATACCTAGATCGCTTAGGTGGAATCCACTGGCTAGTTCCTATGTTGGCAACATAGTTCAAATATTAGGAGATATACGGAGACTACTTATCCACCTTGGTGGTAGCCTCATCTCATGAGGCTTACATGTGCTGGCACAAGCTCATTGCTAGTCTATCGGTGCTTTGCTCAACTTCTTTTTCTTTACATCTTTTAGAGTTTACTAAAACATTATGGAAGCTTGCTTCTAGTTATGAGGTTTACTTAACTCTTTGGATAACCAGTCATCCCTTTCTTTACTTGACGAAATGTGAATTTAACCTTACATTATCATCTTGGTATTAATGAGACTTGTCTCACGATTATTAATACCATCTTATGTGAGTATCTTTAACATAGTTGTATTAGGTGTAAGTGAGACTTGTCTCACTTCCTTTAACACCCCATTCTGGTCACTTTCATAAGTCAAAGACTATTAATTATGTTATTACTCACCTTAACTCGTTTCATGTCTTTTGGTAGCTTTGTACCATTCTTTATAAACGTTAAGAACTTTGTTCAATATAGTTACTACGTTCATAGTTCATTTGGAAAGGGTATGTTTGGACTTGTCCCAATGATTGGCATACCCTTAGTTATGAATTCAAAGTTACATTGGTCATGCTTAATTTGGTTTACAATAGTCATTAGCCAATCTTTCCATCATACTTTGAAAGCAATATTGTAATCCAATTTCATTCAACTTTTTGGGCAAAACATTGTTAGCCAATTTATTGGCATGAACCAACTTTACTTAAACTATTTTCATTATGTTATCACTAACCAAATCAATTAGTTTCATGAATGTAATATAGTGATTCCTCAACATGAACAAGTCGAAACTTTAACATTTTAGCAGTAACTAAACTTCATAGCCAATTCATAGTAACTTCATATTCTTGAAATACAAGTAAACAATATATCATTCCTTACATGTAACTAACACTCAAATCATTTAAATCCAATCTATAGGACTCATTAGTCATTAACGAATCAAGAAACTTACACATAAAAATCAGTTAGCACCACATACCAACAACATGTTCAAGATTTACATCTACATACTTATTATAATTGACAAGGATAACTAGGGAGATGGACGTTCAACAATGTTATTGTAAACAACCCTAGTTTCGAAATTCATGAGTTTTGAAGCGTTTCAAAAGCCTCTTGGAGTAAGAATTCCAGGAGAGAAAACCCATACCTTATGTAGAATTTGATCTACTAAGATCACCTTGCACGAAACCTTGAAGAGTACTTTGAAATCGCCTAAGAGAATCAACAGAAACTTTCTGTTTTTCATTTTCGTTTGTTCATTGTTTTTGCGTCGTGAATTTCTTTGTGTTTGAACATGAGTCTAAGTCTTAGGAACTCATCTTGACTCATTCAACTTAGGCTAATTAAGTAAATTAAAAAAATTAATTAGTTAATTACTAAAACGCCCCTTCTAAATTGACTAAACATAGGAGACCATTTGACTTAACCAAAATCTGGAAATTGGCTAGGGTCTTGGCCAAATTTTAAAATTTTTATTAATTAATTAAATTGTTAATTTAATTAAATAAGGTACCTAGGATAATTACTAAAGTACTCTAAGTCTTCGGGACCATAACTAACCCATTTGGACAATCATAGGTTAGGTACTAGGTTGTCTCTTTAACTAGTTACTAGGTTAGTGTCACCTAGTTAAGTCTTAGGTTTTCGGGTGCACTAATTAGTTTATTTCGGTAAGTCCTAGGTTAGTTATCTAGTCAGGTCAGCTAGTTAGAGTCTAGAGTTGGTTAGAGAGTTAGGCCCCACCTGGTTGGACCCTTGTGCACGCCTGCCCCTAACTACCCTAACCGAATTCGGTTAGGGTTGTCCCCTCCCTTGGTTGTTTCTTCTCATGTGCTTGCACATTTTCGTGTACATGTGTTGCTTGTACTTTCCTAACTAACTATTCTTGATGGTTCATTTGGAATGTTTACTTATTGTCCCAAGGATCCTCACTATGTCCTTGGACACTGCTTAATCTACATGCCCATTTTAATTGGTCATGTGCTATGATGCCTAGGCTTCAGACATGTATGCCTCATATCTATTATGAAAATACTATGAAACATATATTTTTAGCTTAGGGTATTTATTGCAGGTACATTTCTTAAACAAGCTCATTAATACTTAGAAAAATCGGCTAACACACTTTAAACCAATATTTTCTAATAAGCCCAATATTTCTAAATATTGGTTGGGCATTGGGATTCCTATGTACCCCCATACCTATTCCTAAAACTTAATAGACTTTTCACTAGACGAGTACATTTTTTGGAAAGTTACAATTACATAAATTTATTATATATTGAAAAATTATAGGATTTATTTTTCCCTTTAATGAATATAACTAAATAAAGTATTTTCCACATTTTTTCATCCAAAAAAGATTAAATAATTTTCTTCATGAATTCTTAAGTAGAGTACTATTTACTCATGAAAATATGGGTAAATATGAGTAAACATGTATTTTATCCAAGTCGTTTGTTACCCAATTCATTTTTACCGATATCATATATGAGCGGATTGAATTTACTATCCATTTTATATTGATCCATTTCCGATCCACCTAAACTTGACTCAATTCACCCATTTGTCACCACTAATCTATGTCTAGTGACTCAAGAAATGCTTAATACCTTTCGCTCGATAATTGAGAAACTTACATAAATATACTATATTAAGAAAATAATTACCATTTATACCAATACCATTTTTTTTCACTTAATCACTTATAATACATTTATAAGTACAGTTTAAATACATATTACAAAGAACAATTTATTATGAACACTTAATGCAAGTTTTATTGATGACTCATACATTTATCCCATACAATGTGTCAACTTTTTACCAAACAAGTGTAATATATCTTAAAAAACAGTTATAATACATATATATTACATACATAATTCACTTTTAATACTTATTTCAGATTTAACATAGTATTGCTATAAATGGTACTTCCACCCTTTAAAAAAGAATGACCCTATTTCCTTTTTAGTTTGTTTAAAAAAGAACGACCCTATTCCTTTATTGACAACCCTTTAGCTTTAACTTTCCAAGTGAAATTTTAAGGCCACAAGATTAAAGAGCATTTTGGTACATTTGATATAACTTTAATTTAGAACACAAGATTAAAAAATCTTCTTTCTTTTCTTAAACCTCCTTTCAAGTCAAACTAGGTCATACTTTTCAAAACGGAAAGAGTAATAAATAAAAGATGTCGCTAAAATCAGTAATTATTTATTAAAAGGTATCAATCAAAGTAATTTTTCCTTAATGAAACCTCCTAACCTAGAATTTTCAGTAACTTGCCATTTTTGTTTCAGAACACATGATTTAGAAATAAATAAATATAGCTATCCGACACCCTTCAAAAAAATGTTAGGTGACAATTCTTAAAAAAATACTATATTTATTTGTTTAGCTCAAGAACAAACAAAAGTTTCAGTGTTGGAAGAATTTGGTAATTTATCTAATTGGGTCTTGAATATGTAAATTAAAAAATATTGGTTTCTTCATAAAATCGTAAAAAAATATGATGTTCCTTCCTTATTTTAATCGAATTATGTAAATAAATAGTGCAAAAAGAAAAAATAATCAAGAAAAACACAATAAAAGTACCTTTTAAAAAGGAATAAAGTAAACTTGGTAAATGAAATTTGTGTCAACAGAAAAATATATTGAAGAGTTAAACTTTGCTATAACCAATAAATATAAAAATTAATTGCAGTGGGGAAAAACCTAGCAACGGAAAAAATGCACAAGTTATAATAAGCCTTGAGTGATGCTTCATTAAAAACCTTTCCAAGATAACCCTATGGGACAAAACCTTTGTTAAGAAAAAATGAGTACAACACATATTTTACTCCCCCTAATAAAAAAATTATTTGATATCTCGGAGACGATGTATTCCAATATTATATTTACCTTCTCAAATGTGTGGATGTTGACAATGCCGTAGTGAATAAATCTACAATATTAGGGTGAATGATCTGGTGCAAAATAAATTATAGCAACCAATTCATCAACATCAGCTCAGAGTTTGGCCAACTTTGTTTGGAACCTTACAAGATCTACACTCGGCGTAGTCTGGGGCTGAGCTAGCATCCTCAACTCGAAGGCATGTATACTCCGATGTGTGGCCTAAGTAGGATTGATAATAAGAAATTTCATCCTCGTCTCAGACTCCTCAACGACGGTTTGCATCCAGGGTTGAAGATATTGTAACAATTGAGCCATATGAGTCTCTAGCCGTTGTAGTTTGGCAACAGGCAAAGTAGAGACACCCGATGTTGTAGAAGCATGTGATGTGCAATCATCCTGGGTGAATGTAGATGTATGTGTCACCTCCACATGCTGAGCAGTAAGAGTATCTCCTGCAAGAACCTGACCCTCTTTGGTCTTCTCAGTAGCAGGCATCGATGGCATGCTAAATCTGAGCCGAGTAGTGGTGCAGTCAGGTTTCCCTAAGACTTGGCAATGGATTCGAACAAACCGGTATAGGACCAGGACGAGACGAGTTGACCGGTAACAGAATGAATTGGACCAGAATTACCGCGATGGATACTCAGTTTTGTTCCGTTCCACTATATATCGGGATGGAACCGGAACAGACCGGAATGGAATGGAATGGGATAAATGGGGATGACACATCTCGTTATTTCAAAAAATGATTTTTTTGAATTACGAAAATATGAATATTGTTTTTTATTTCTCTAAGTTTAAGTTAATAGTTTTTAAATTTATAACGTAATCTTTTACTAAAATTTATTTTAAAGATTTTTTTTTAAAAAAATTTGCAAGTTAAGTCTCATTAAGTTTTCAAGGTTTAAATCTTTTGAAGTTTAAAAGTTATTACAGATTTTTTATTAAGATGTATTAATTTATAAGTTATATTTATAACTTGTAATTTAAATAAATTAAATTTGTGATTTTAAAAATTTAAATAAAAAATAAGGATAAAACAATTACACAGATTAAAAAAAATATTAATTTAATTTATTTAAATTTTTATTACAAATTAGAATTTCAATTTACAACTATTAGTAAAGTGCAAAGTTTACGCAACCACCTTCTAGGAAGGGTTTTATTTTGACTAAGTCTTGAATGTAATACTAATAGGGGGTAGTTGGTAGTATTTATTATTTATTATTTAATATAAAATATAAATTATAATTTATAAATTTATAATATAAATGAACTAATAAATATTAATTAATCAGAATAGAATCGAAATCGAAATAAACTAGTTCCCACACACCGGTACTAAACCTCGGTTTCGTTCCGTTTCGTGTCCCGATTCAGGATATCCCATTCCGTTCCGTAGGGAACCGAACCAGAATGAATCGGAACGATACCGGTACACCCGTTCCATTGCCCAGATATAAGTTTCCCATATCCAAGATAAGCATAATATCCCTAGTGTGCTAATATGAGGAATCAGTGGGTCAATACCCCCAAGTAGTGGCACTATGAACTCTTGGCATAGGTATAATATCAGCCCGGGAAAGGGGAGAATCGTGGCAACCTGGAATGCTCTGTCATGTATCTCATAATAAGCACCCGAGAAAAATCAATATCATATCCATACATTAGATGTAACACCATCATCATCCGACCATGAATCAAATGATTATCCACCATAGCGGGGGGATAAGCAAGAACAACTAATCGACCACCAAATTTTTGCAAAGAAGTTCATTGAGGCATTTTTATTAGGAAATAACAGCATACCCAATCAGCGGCAACCCCCTACTTTGCAATGTATCTAGCAACCCACCTCGATAAATCCTCTTTTTGAGAATCAACCTTAATTGCTTTTATCACGCACCACTTGCCTCTTATAATCAAATAGTTTTGTTGACCCAATTTTGTCATAAATCAAGCCATGGAAAAATCAACGAATGGTCTCGCTCAGAGATGTCAACCAGAACTTCTCGAACGCTGCTGCTCAAAAGAGGAGATTGTACTAGATCCTTGCCCTTTTTCGGCATTGAATTCTTGACTTTGGTAGGACATGATGAATAAAATTCCCAGACTGTATTTTCAATAGACTGCTTGGGGAATCTATCATCCACTCTCACCGATGTCCTTTGAACAGTGCATGTATCTCTAGAGCAGTGTGCAAACTACAGTAAAAAAACTCAGCTCCTCATTAATAGGATGGCTGGGGTTTATTCTCATATTACGGCCAACAGACTTCCTAAAGATATGGAACATGCTAAGTAGCTCAAAACAATTTGGTTGTTGAACTACGCGAGCTCCTTTGATCCCTTAGAGTGAGACCCCTCAAACTGGACTATGATACGTACTAAGAGCCTGACGCACACTTAATAGGTGAACTACCCTCATTTCTCTGTGATCCAACACCCTCCCTCTTCATACTGGAGATTTGAGGATTGGGGTGGTGCAACTATACCAAACGATCCGAGATCGTCTCGAGTTTGGGATTGGTGTTTGGTGATTTGCGGTGTCCTAGGTGAGTCATCCCATTCCAGGGTTGTATTCCGACCCACTTTGTTCATTATCTATTGGTTCATTCATAACTAATACTGGGACACAAAGGGTGTTGCGGATTTCCCCTATCTTTGTAAATAACATATTGGCGGCGCAGTACCTGTGGGAACACTTGTTAGTCACTATAAAACCACGAAAGGTATGATTCAATTATCATTATTATATGGCTTAGTTTACTTCTGAACAAGGATGTGTATATATACACTATAGGATGTCTATAATACTACAGTGGTATAATCCAAATAGGATTCAAAATTAGTATAACAATAATAGGACTATCCATACTCAGCAGGTTGTCTCTTAGTCGTGCCCAACATAGATTCGGAATCATATGTATCAATACTCCCCTTGTAAGTTGATGGTGGAGAAACACATTCAACTTGGATCGCATGAACTCAAACCTGGTGGACGAGAGAGGCTTAGTAAAAACATCTGCAATTTGATCCTTGGAGGATAAATATTACACAAAGTGATCTTTTTGAGCAACCTTGTCACGAACACAATGAAAATCAATTTCAACGTGCTTCGTCCAAGCATGAAATACTGATTAATGAAAAGGTACGTCGCACCAATGTTGTTAAACCAAAGAATTGGAGCCTTTGGGAGACACACGCCTAACTCAGACAAGAGAGATTGGACCCAAGCTAATTTAAAAGCTGCATCGCAAGAGCTTTGTACTCAGATTCAGTAGAGGACCTAGAGACGGTGCATTGTTTCTTTGAGGACTAGGAGACAAGAGCAACACCTAAATAGATTGCATAGCCACCTGTGGATTTGCGATAATCTATGCAGCCTGCCCAATCTGAATTAGTTAAAGCCTGAGGTAGCAAATTAGATGAGAAAGAAATGTCAAAACGATGATATTGAGTGTGTTGTAAGTAGTGTAGTATCCGTTTAACAGCAACTCAGTGATTTTCCGTGTGATTGTGCATGAATTGACATACTTTATTAACCCCAAATGCAAGGTCCGGGCGTGTGAAAGTGACATATTGTAATGCGCCGAAACATGGCGATACATAGTTGCATTAGAAAATAGTGGGTTGTCCTCTATATGAAGCTTTGTATTCACTGCCATAGGGGTTACAAAAGGTTAAAACTGTTGCATGCAAGCCTTGGAAAGAAGATTGCTGATATATTGGTGTTGGGAGAGGAAAATACCATCTGGCCCTGTAGAAACTTGAACACCACGAAAGTAGCTTAAAGGACCCTAATCACGTATGGAAAATTCAGACCCGAGCTTAGAAATAATTGAATCCAAAAATGAGGTGTGACTCCTCATAATTATTATATCATCTACATTAAGCATGATATATATTGTTACATCATTTTCAATATAAATAAACAGAGAAGTGTCTGATTTGGAGGCACCATATCCCATATGCTCGAGAAATTGAAGAAGTCGCATATACTAGGCCTTGGGTGCTTGTTTGAGGCCGTAGAGAGACTTATTTAGGTGACATACTTGGTTAGGATAGAGAGGATGAGTAAAACCTGATGGTTGAGACATGAAAACTTGCTCTTGAAGATCCTCGTGCAAGAAAGCATTTTGGACATCCAATTGGTATACAAACTAACGATGTGTTGCTGCCATGGAAAGATCAATACGAATTGTGGCTGGTTTGATGACCGGACTGAAAGTTTCTGAGTAGTCGTAAACTTCCAGTTGATGGAATCCTTTGGCGACAAGGCGAGCCTTATAAAGATCAATAACACCACTGAATTTCGTTTAATACGAAACACCTATTTGCACCCTAGAACATTCATTGATGGATCATAAGGGACCAAGGACCATGTATCATTGCGGAGAAAAACATCCAATTCGTACATCATGGTTGCTCTCCATTATTTGTATTTATTTTCTTCAATGAAACAAATTGGCTCAATTGTGGGAGGGGATGGTGAGGAGGTAGAAGCTAAATTAGTGGAAGGATTAATATTGGGAAGCTTCGTGATGAGATCTTTATGTTTGTGGATTGTGTCGTAGAGACGGATTAGGAACAAGATTGGAATTAGAGAAGTCGTCCATTGAAGGTGATGTAGTCAGGCACAATGTCGACGATGAAGGACAAGGCTCACTAGGAGAGGTGATGGGTATAGTAATTTGGTGGGGACCGTGACTAGTACTACAATGTTATGATGAAAATGAAGAGTGTCACGAGGTGCGGATAGAAATAAACTAGGAGGTGTGGGCTGTTATGGAGGACTAGAATTTGGAGGAATGCAATAGGGAGAGAAATCCAAGGGTGTGATGAAGTTGGTTGGGATGGGGGAGGGCCAAGGATAGAAGGTTCGGCAAATAGGAATTTGCTCTCATCAAATTTGATGTGTCGGGCAATATAAAATCGTCCAGTGGAGCTATCAAGGCATCTATAACCCAAGTGGTTGGGACTATATCCTAGAAAGACACAAGGCTTGCTTCAAAAATCAAACTTGTGCTTGTTGTAGGGGTGTAAGTACGAATAACACAAGCAACCGAAAGCTTTCAGAAAACTGTAGTTAGTTATGGAGTGATGGACGAGTTCATATAGAGAAAGACGATTAGTTGTAGATGAAGGGAGTCAATTAATTAGATAAACTGCTGATTCGAATGCAAAATGCTACTAGCGAGCATGAGTAGAACTATGAGCAAGAAGACTAAGTCCAGTTTTAACAATATGTCGATGTTTTCAGTCAACCTTACCTTGTTGTTCATGGGTATGTGGACATGATATACGATGTGAGATACCATGATTGGGTAAAATAGGGTACATGGAACAAAATTCCCCTCCCCAATCAGATTGTATAGATTGAATTTTAGTGTTCAATTGTCGCTCAACAAGAGTTCTTAATTTTTGAAACACGGCTAAGGTATCAGACTTATTCGAAATGGGAAATCACCGAGTATAACTTATGCAGTCGTCAACAAAAACTACAAAGTATTTATGGCCTTGTGACGAAAGAAGTGGAGCTGGACCCCAAACATCGACATATAATAATTGTAAAATGGAAGAACTTTTATTGAGACTCAAAAGAAGAGATAATTTGTGTGACTTGCCCAATTGACAAGCACTGCATACATATTAAATCTAGAACTACTACAAGGCAAATTATTTTTCCTAAGTATTTGTTGAAGAATTCGTTGACGCGGATGACCGAGACGAAGATGCCAACATGAAGGAGATGCCTTGATGTAATAATGAGCTGACACAGAGGAAGAGTCCACTGGAGGAGATGAATTGAGAGTGTAGAGACCACCACTACCCTGAATGGAAAGAAGAGGCTTCTTGGTATTCCAATCCTTAACAAGAAAGTGATATGGGTGAAATTAAAAAAAAGAATTATTGTCGATAGAAAACGTTGAACAGAAAGAAGAGACTTTCTGATAGTGGGAGCATGTAAAATATTCTTAAGGGAAAAAGAGCGAAGGGGAGAGGTAAGAAGAGATTTATCAGTGTGGTGAATGGGAAGTCCATGGTTGTTGCCAACATGAACTTGATCTAGTCCCTTGTAATCCTCAACTTGATGAATATTAGTGAGATTTGGGGTGATGTGATAAGTAGCGCTTATATCTGGAAACCACTAATAGTTGGTGGTGGTGGGGGGGGATGAATAAGCTAGGTTTGCAGTAGAATAGGGTGAGTTGTTGTAGCGTTGATAACAAGTGTTGGCAAAATGATTGCCGCCATTGCAAATTTATCATCTAGGATGGGAATCATAGGACTACCATTGATGATTGTTATTGGAGAAGGTTCGTTGATGGGAATGTCCTCCACGTCCACCACGACCGCGATATGAACGACCTATACCTCAATTGGAATTGGGGTTGACATTACGGTCAGTTGGAGTACTTTTATCGCTAAGGTGGGAATGTTGATTGATTAATGGATTCCGAAGGGGTAGAAGATGATAAAGAGAGGGATGAGAAAGAGAAGCCATTGATGAATTCGTGATCTAGCAATAAACAATGAATTTCTAAGAAAGTTACTGGCTCGGGACGGGCTGATAAGGTAGTAACGATGTATTTAAATGTTGATCGCAACCCTTTAAAGATATATATATTTTGGTGTGTAAGAATAAGTGGTCGTCCAGCAGCAGAAAGTTCATACGAGATGAGTTTGGCCTTGTGTAAGTATTGCGTGACAGAGATATCATCTTGTTTTAAGTTCTGTAGTTGCATATGGAGATTGAGAACCCTCAAATTAGATGGAGAAGATAGAGTAGCTGCAAGTGCGTCCCAGACCATGTTTTATCGAAAAATGATTTCGAAAAGAGTTCGTTTTATTTTAAGGTTATTTTGACTTTTTAGGAGTCGCCACTTAATTTTGAGAAAATTAAGAAAACTTGTTCCAAAAATAACTTAAATAGAAAAAATCGTTTTGGAAATAATTAGGGGGTTCGGGATTCCTATTGGTGTCTTAGGAAGGTGTAAGGCACCTAAGACACTCCGCTAACTTACGGTTTTTCGGCGATTAACTTATTTGACTATTTTATTTTTTTCGTTAGTTGAACTTATTAGAGTATTACCTTAGGCGAATTTTCATGTTTTGAGATATTTATCGTTTATCTTAACATTTTTTGCGAATCTATTTCGAAGTTAAACTTATTAAAGTTTTTGTCTAAACAAACTTTACGAATTTCGAGATTTTTAAGATTTAATTTTCAGTTTTTTTAACTTTTGATAAAACAGATAGGCGTTTCGAAGGGGGTTTGGAATTTACTAACTCTAAGCTAACAACATTTAAACAAACGCACAAACAAGTAATAATGAGAGAGAGAAAGAGAAAGAGAGAGAGATTTGGGTCCAAGTTTTCGCGTTCTGTTCGCCTTGACCGAAACTTGGACCCACCTGTTTTTGGGTTTTTAACCCATTTTGTACCTGTCCTAATCTAAACATACAAATATAATTGCGAGGAAATAATAAATAAAAAAATAAAAAAAAAAAGAAACGACAAGGGCTTATGCCCATTACAAATAAAAATATACAAAAATAAATGGAGAAGTCTTCCAATCCGTTCTTCTTCAACTTTCTTCGGACTTCATGGGATTTCGAATTATGTACGTTTGCTTTAGCAGGTTGACTAGATATGAGGAAAAGAGACGAGCCTTTCCAATTCTCTCGAAATGCGAAGGATAACATGAGCTCTTGGCGAGCTCCGGCCGTTTTGCATGCAACAAAATGATAATAAGATTAGCATTAAAATAAAAATGAAAAGATAGTTCTTTTTGTTTAGAACAAAATTATCACGGAAGCTCCAAAGCCGATGCACAGTAACTAAAAGATCTAAGCTTATAAATGAATGCGACCAAATTAACGAATAACAATTAAATACATGCCAACGAGTGAATGCATGCTAACAAGTGAAAGAAAGAGACCTCTAGCAAAGCAATGAAGCTACTGGTTAAAATAAGGGCAATTAGAGATTATGGCTGGAACCAATCTTTGGATTAGAAAGAGATAAAGCTAACAATCATTCTTTTTACACTAGACATGAACTTAGCGTTAGTTGAGGACACAAGTAGAGAACAGAACAGATTGAGACTTGGGGAAACATGAACGACATGAGTTAAACGGCTTATCAACTATTATGAGGAAATATAACTAGCAGTACTAACTCATTTGAACAAAAGGGAAAGTATTTCCTTTACCAAAGACAAACAACTTTAATTCAATGACGAAAACGATAAGATGAATTTCAACATTAGATAAAGAGGCTGAAATGAAACCAAACAAAGGGAAGATAAACTTCACTGCACAACGTATACCCATCTAGAAGCTCTGTCAGGACGACGACGAGGTATGCAGAACTCTACATCGTGAACTCACTTAGACGTAATATCCATTTCAAGGACAAACAAATCATAAGAACACAAAAATCAATGCCATTTCCTATAAATATGCGAATTAAGCTACCACGGGCAAAGATTCTAAATGGAAGAACAAAGCAGCCAGCAATATTTTCAAACTGTGAAGAAAATGCTAAACCAACTATGCATATTCATATTCGAGCATCTCAACGCTCTTGACCATAAACGAAACAAAAGACCAGCAAGGTGATGAACAACACCACATTATCGAGCTATGGGTCTTCAGAAACGGAACAAACTAAGAATAATATGATAAAATTGATTGTAAGAGCACCATGACGAAACAAGAAAAAGAAAAAAACAGAAAGCAACACAAACAAACGATGTAACGAAACAATCCACGATATGCGATATGACTTGAACTCAAACAAATCCAACAAGTATAATCTTCTATATTTAACGCGAACAATCCATGTGCACTCAACATTCGAACATTTTTTGACTCATTTAATCCAAAACGAACAAAAGACATCTAAAGTAATCGACAGCCAACCCCGAACACCAAAGCAGCGACGAAACCATTCTGAAGGAAAGAAAAGAAAATGAAGAAATAGCAAGAGACGGGGAGGTTACCTGTTCGAAGGCAGCAGACAGGGACGGTGAGCAGCAGGTAACAGCAGCGAACTCCACCACAATGACGACCCCAAATGACGGAATGGATGCTACTGCACAACTTTCTTCGAGCAGCAACACTAAAACAGAACTCTAGATATTTTTTTTTGGATATCTTCTGCGTAGAACTCCTAAGGCCTTTTTCGATTTCTCTTCGTTATAGTTTCACCCTCTTATTTCATCTTCGTTCTTCTACAACCAACAGGAAAGAAACCAAAGTATTTTCGAAAATTTTTCCCTCAACTCAAAGTTTTTCCACCACTCAAAATTTTCAAACACCAAAAATCCTACCCTCTGCGACAAATGATATCCTAAGAAAAATTCCTAACCTCCAAATTTCCCACCGTTCTTCCTGTTGAAAATTCTATTTCCGAAAATCCAACCCCCTTTTTGGAGAAGGAAGGGGGTTTATATAGATGAAAGAAACTTAGGGTTCTGGGGAGAGGGCTTGGCTGAGATTCTTAGGCCCATTTGGAATTCAAATTCCAAACCTAATCGAATCTGAAGAATATGCTCTTTTGATGCTCAAATTCCAAACGGATGGGAGGTGAGGTGGAGGGTCGAGATGAGTTCGGTGTCCTCGCGAGGCGACGTGTCTTCATCTTGCTACTGCTAGGACGAACAGTACGACCTGCTACGCAGTAGCTGGAGACGTACTGCCAGAGAGACGTTGGGAGGGAGTGTTCGCGATGGGTGCAAGTCCCGTGAGAGGGGAAAGAGAGATGACACGCGTGGTTGCGCGTCTGGGGGAGGGAAAACGAGGAGGGGGTCGCGTCTGGGAGTCGCGTGGCTGGCTTGGGAATTTGTTGGCGTCTATTTTCTCCAGGAAATCGCGTGGGGGAAAGGGGAAGAAGGAAAGGGGAAGCGGGTCGGGTAGGCGAAGAGGGTCAAAAGAGTTTGGGCGGGTTGGGTTTTAAGATTTAATGGGCTGGGTTTCTGATTGAATTGGGTTGGATGAAGAAGATTTGGGCTTGGGAATTCAATTGGGAAAAAGGTGCGCTGAAAGGGACAAAAGGGAAGAGGCCCAAATCTGATATTTGGAATGGATTAAAGGAAAAAGAGTTTGGTTTAAAAACTGGCCAATTTAAAAATAAAATGGCTATATCTTAAATAAAAATGACTTTGTATTAATTAATCAACGAGCTTTTATTTAATAAGATAATTATTAAAAATCATAAAAGTAATTTAAACGTATAATTATAATTCAGATTAACTAGTTTAATCAAGCAAAAGCATTTAAAATGTATATTTTTTGTGGTTTTGAATACTCATGAGATATACGATTTATATACATAATTATGTAAATATGTATATTACCTAAAAATTATGACAAAAGTATTTGAAGTAACATAAAATTCATGTATTATATTATATTCGTAAAAAAATTATAAAACTAATTAATTTAAAATATTTAGAAAATTTAGGAAGCTCGATAATTAATTTATAGCGATGTGGGTCAAAAATTGGGTGTCAACAGACCTCCTTCAACGTATTCATTCAAATGATTATTGGAAGTAATCTTGGTTTGGCTTGGCACCAATAGTGTCGCTGATAGTTGACGCTGGGCACGGAGTAGACCCGTCAATATAACCATGAAGATTTTGACCACGGAGGATAGGCAATAATTGTGTTCGCCAAAAAAGGTAGTTCTTCGAGTTAAGTTTAATCGAGATAAAGTGGTGAGCATGACTAAGAGTTGTGGGTGAAGAAGAAGCGGAGGAGATAGAGGAATTGGCTCCGGGCATGGCGTCTAATACCATGTAAAACCATGAAAGATATAATTCAATTATTATTATTATTATTATTATTATTATTATTATTATGTAGCTTACTATACTTCTATACAAGGATGTGTATATCTACACTATAGGATGTCTCTAATACTACTGTAGTATAACCCAAATAGGATTCAATTAGTATAACAATAATAGGACTATCCATACTCAGCAGGTTGTCTCTTAGTAGTGCCCGACTTGGATTCGGAATCATATGTATCAACAGTCACAAAGAATAGGTCAGAAGAAAGAAACAAAAACTATAAATAAATCAATAAAACTTAAAACAATTTCATGGTCCTACACTATTATGTTCTTACGAACCGTTAAAGGTTCTACCACCCAAGGGTCCAATCGTAGGAAGGAAGGCCACATTTTAAGTTTCAGTTGTTGGAACTACGCACTAACAATATGGTCCGTCAAAGTTTCTACAGACCATAGGTCAGTTCGTAGTTCACAACTTGAGCTATTGGAATTTTATTTATAAACTACAAGACCTACCTACGAACTGTAGGAATTCATACGACTCATATATAGGAGGGAAATGGGAAACACTGACCTATTAATCTTGTCTATGAAATCTACGGATTTTAGAACTTTCTATGATTTGTAGAAGACCCCTGTAGGAATCAAAAACCCAGACCAGTATGGTATTTCACCCAGACAAATGAAATCTTTAATTCTAATAGCCCCAACCTATTCATGTTTTTCATAATTTGTAGTCATCCTCCACATAATAGTAATTAACCATCATCCCTCGGGTTTTCTAAAAAATTAGACTAATAATTTAACCCTAGGTTAAGTTTAATTCACTTTTAATTTATTCAAATCCAATGAAATTTATGAAACCAATCGACAATACTCACGATACTATCATCCAAATGGTTGATTGACAGGATTAAAACATCAATTTTAACATAAAAATATATCAACCTAGGTCAAGTCATAACTCCAACCTTCAATTGAATTATCTAATCAGGGGTGGATTTCATACCTTTTGAATTGAGTTTGAAGTTGTATGAGTGTAGTTTGAAATCAAAGATCCGAGTCCTCTACTTTAGGGTTTATTGACTTGCACCCTTTTTGCGTGTATGTTCAACTTGAATTGAATTAATTTTTTTTTATGGAGGAACAAACTACTTTCAGAGATGATGAGTGTGGAGTGAGTATTATTTTTAAGAATGAAATTGGGGATTAGAAATGGTTAAGGAGGAAGAGTTAATGGGTTATAATGGTTGGATAATCGGGAAAGGGTGAAGCGGGAAGAATTAAAAAAAATGTGTTTTTGTTATTCTTATAGGGTCGCGGTTCAGGTCTCTTAATTAAACCTCATTGAGTCTAACGAAGGATCATCTAAGAATCATAAATGGTTTTCATGGATAAACTTCACATTTTTAAATTAGGGGTTGGCATAAATACTGGAAAACCATAAAACCAAACAGAGTCGAACTAATCGGTTCTTTGGTTTTCCCATTCGGTGTTATTATTACAAAATATTAGTTCTTCAGTTTGGTGTTTGGTTCAAGGGTGTTTAAACTATAGTGCACCGAAGAATTAAAATTTTAGTTAATTTTTTTAAAAAATAATCATATATTTATATAAAAGAGAACCATAAGCCCACCTATGTGGCGTCACCACAAGTCAGGATTCTCTTTTAACTTATTTATTTCCAAAATTGGTCTTCCTTTTCATGGAAAGTTGTGAATTATATGAAAAGTTGCAACTTTCACAAAAAAGTTGTGACTTTTTATGAAAAGTTGCGACTTATACGAAGAGTTGCGACTATTATGAAGAGTTGCAACTTTAATGAAGAGTTGCGATTTTTATGAAGAGTTGCATCTTTTATGAAAAATTATGAATTTTATGAAAGATTGTGACTTTCATGAAAAATCGTGACTTGTCCAAAGAGTTGTGACCTTTTCGATGAGCCACAATAAACCTTCATTCGCACTACGTTGTCTATAAATAGAGGGATTTTGAACTTCTTCTTCTTCTGCACAATTAGATATTCGTGTGCTCAAGTCCTGACTAGCTAACACCATTTTTTTTCTATCAACACACTGGTGAATAGAGTCATTCTGTCATGAGAGGATTTATTCCTTTAAGCCTCGAACACTAGAATGAAATAATTTCTTGAAGGGAAAATGTGCATTCAGTGGACTCGATATTTTCCTTTATGTTTCATTTTATTATTATAGATCCTCATATATTTTTTACGATCATTAATTTATGATTAGTTTTTATTTTTGTGTACATGTTTTAAACTTTATTTTTTATGTTTATGATTTTGATCATTATGTTGAAATAAAGATTTTTTAATCAGGAGTTTGATGTAATTATTATACTATTGGTGTCATGTATATTAGAATTCTTAAACTTGTAAAATACATGACTTTGAGCTTTATAGAGTTTTCAGTGGCTAAAAGATCCATGGGATGTCTAAGAAGCAACTTTGAGTGTTCAAAAGTTATTATGGTCCACACTACCTTAGAGAATTATTTATTCAAATTTCAATCTTATCGAAGCATTCAATCTATTAGTGACATCCAAAATATAAAGGCATGTAGTGGGATGTTAAGTATTGTACTCAACTTTAATCAAATGTTTGGGGTTCAAATGTTGGATTTGAAGTCAATGAATTACATCCCCCCCCAAAAAAAAAAAAAAGAAGGATGAATTTATATTAATCAAATATTAAAGAAATAATTATCTCCTTATAAATACATAAACAACAAAATATGTCTTTTGGCTATAAAAGTAGTGTCATCGACTGCATATGATTTTGAACAAGGTACTTGCCAAGAAATCATTTAATCCAAATTATTTGAGCGACATATGTTTCATTGAAATCCAAGAGATGTGTTTTTATATTTTAATTATTACAGAACTAACTATGTAAGATGTATAATATTAAGATTTTGTATGTAGAAGCTTTGAATAGGAGAAAAACTCTTGCATGATGAATAAAATGTTTCTACCACCTTTTGAAAATACATATATAGACAATAAACACAATTATATATATTTTCTAAAGACTTTACAGATGAGCAACTACAGTAAAATAAATAATTACTAACAAAATTTATAAATACTTAGAATCAAATATTTTTCATTTTAAGATTGAAAAAATTTCATTTCTTATTTGGATAAAATATTCTTGACAATTGTCGTAGGGTTGTACCCTCTCAATAATACTTATATTATCAAATGTTCAAAAGTAGATCATTGGTGTAATTCACCACCGCCTAAAGCGCAGGCAATTTACCTAGTGTTTGTGTGCGTATATATATATATATATATATAATATATATATATATATATAATATATATATATGTATGTATATATATATATATATATATATATATATATGTATGTATATATATATATATATATATATTATATATATATATATAATATATATATATATATATATATATATGTATATATATATACATACATACATACATACATATGTATGTGTATATATGTTGCGTCCATATGCACATGTAAGTGTAAACATGTAAGTGTAAACTCATGTAGTGCAGTAACTCTTTCTAGTCATATTATCGAACCTAAAGGACTTCAAATCAATAAACACTAACTTTATTGTAACTAAAATAACTTTACTTATGTGACAAACAATTTCAGGAATTTATTTGTATGAACTAAGTTAAAAAATTTCAAATATTAACTACTAACATTTAAAAATCAGTTACAAAAGGGGATTTCACAATTTGGGAAATATTCCAAGGTTGTAGCATGCATCGCTTTCAAACATTATAATAACTAATTCCAGCATTCGATAGATTAACCTCATTATTGATTTACAAGGTTGAATTTACGATTATAGTCTCCTGACCTCTAATCACCTACCACCATTGACTACCTAACTACATCGTTGAGCGCGGATAGACATGAACCAGAAACGAAGCATTAAGATATCATCTTTTACATTAACCAAACGTGGAATATAGGTATACTCATATCCGATATACAAAACACTCTGAGTTTTGCCCTAGAATGAACATATTCCTCACATTCTTTGTTCTATCCCTCTATTCGTCTTTCGAGTTCAAGAGTGGACAATGCGTTTAATTTAATGTTGATCAATCATCAAAATAGTTAATAAAGAATGCAAGCATGAATGATAATAACACTCATCTAATGCTAGAAATAAAGACTATTATGTGATTAATTGTCTTACAACCCCAGAATAAGGTAACTTCGATACTCATAGTATGAATTCATCATTAAGTAATGTTGAAAGATCATTAAACTGTTTATCAAAATAAAAAGTAGAAGAAAAATCCTACAGTTCATCAGCCAAATTGCTCAAATCGTATTCTCCTTTTAAAAAAAATTTGAATAACGATTACATAACACGAACGGGCTATTTATAGTTTGAAATAAAAATACGTGGTGAAAATCTGGAGGTTGCGGACCTATTCCCTCGCTGCACATTGTGAACAATTTGATCCACTCTGCGACGCACTCCCATTGCGCACTCTACTATTTTGTGGAATTAGATTTCCATACTCTAGCTTCAGCTCCCCGATGCCGAGATGATCCCTCATAGTACATTTTCAGCTTCCTGGCCATTTCTCCTTAGCAACTTTGATTTCTATTTTTCAACCTCTTGAATGGCTGAATTTTTCGCTCATTTTTCTTGTTTTTTGCCCCTCAAACATCCAATCACATTGGATTGAGGAAACACAAACACTTGACTATATAATTGCAGCTCAAACTAGGAATTTGCTCTCAAACTTGGCTATATATATGGGCTAAATTGGTTATTAGGCGCGTTAATATGCTTAAGAACACCACAAAGGAACCTAAACCCCATGTAACCTCACAATTTCATTAATGTAAATCTTGGCACAGTCCTCTGCCGAATCAGTAATCTTGACCGCTAAAAAGCGAGAAGACTTAGTCATCCTATCAACTATCACCCAGATGGAGTGATGTTGTCAGTGAGTACGAGGTAACCCTGTGATGAAATCCATATTGATCACATCCCACTTCCAAATAGGAATATCGATATCTTGAGTCATACCTCCCTGTTTATGATGTTATGCCTTGACTTGCTGGCAATTGGGCACTTACTCACAAAGTCTGCTATATCCCTCTTTATGCCATTTCACCAATAGACTTCCCGCAGATCACGATACATCTTAGTGGCACCTGGGTGAATAGAATATCTGGAGTTATGGGCTTCTGCAAGGATATGCTTTCTCAACTCACTCACATCAGGAACACACAATCTACTCTGGTAGCGAAGTACACCATCTCCCCCTTGGGAGAAAACCTCCACTCTCTGATTGTGGACTGCACCCTTAAGTTCAAGCAAGATTGGATCACTATCTTGCTTTTCCTTAACCTCCACTACTAAAGAAGATTCTTCCCCATTCTAAAATGTCACACCACTATATGATATACTCATAAGGCGAATTCCCAAGAGAGCAAGCCTGTGGACATCCTTCACTAGGTCATTCATTTCATCCACAAACATGGGCTACACTACCCATAGATAATCTGCTAAGAGAATCTGCTACTAGATTCGCCTTACCAGGATTATAATGCACACTCATATTATAATCCTTAAGGAACTCAAGCCATCTACTCTGGCGAAGATTTAACTCTTTCTGGGTGAACACATATTGAAGGCTCTTATGATCAGTGAACACATCTACATGAACACCATACAAGTAATGTCTCCATATCTTGAGTGCAAATACTACTGTTGGAATCTCGAGGTCATGAGTTAGATAGTTATTCTCATGAACCTTAAGTTGTCTAGAGGCATAAGCTATAACCCTATCTCGCTGCATCAACACACAACCTAGGCGAACTCTGGATGCATCACAATAGATCACATAACCATATGAACCCTCTGGTAGAGTCAAGAAAGGAGTTGTAGTCAATCTATTTTTGATTATGTGAAACTTTTCTCACAATCATCTTACCATTGAAACTTGACCATCTTCTAAGTTAACCTAGTCAATGGTGAGGCTATAGATGAAAATCCTTCCACGAACCTTCTATAATAACCCGCTAGACCTAAGAAACTTCTGATATTTGTAGTAGAGGTAGGTCTAGGCCATTGTTTCACTGCTTCTATCTTTTGTGAATCCATTTGGATCCCTTCGCTAGATACAATGTGACTAAGAAAAGCAATGGATTGCAACCAGAACTTATTTGCTAAACTTAGCGAATAACAGGAGATCCTTGAGAGTTTGTAGAACAACTCTCGAATGACTCGCATGTTCTTCCTCATTCCTAGAATAAATGAGGATATCATCAATAAAGACAATAACTAACAAGTCCAAGTACTATTTGAACACTCTTTTCATCAAATCCATGAAAGCTGTAGGAGCATTGGTTAGTCCAAATGACATAACTACAAATTCATAATGACCATACCGAATTCTAAATGTTGTTTTTGGAATGTCACTATCTCTAATTCTATGCTGATGATAACCCGATCTGTGGTCTATCTTTGATAAATGGCTAGCGCCCTGAAGTTGGTCAAACAAGTCATCAATCCTGCAGATGGGATACTTATTCTTGATTGTGACCTTGTTCAACTGTCTATAGTCAATGCACATTCTGAGAGAACCATCTTTCTTCTTTACGAACAACACTAGTGCACCCCATGGTGCAATACTAGGTTTGACAAATCCCTTATCTAGAAGGTCTTTCAACTGCTCTTTCAATTCCTTAGGCTTTGCTAGAGCCATTCTGTAAGGAGGAATAGAAATAGGCTGGGTATTTGGAAAGAGATCAATTCCAAAGTCAGGAGGGACTTCGAGAAGATTTTTTTGAAACACTTTTGTAAACTCACAGACTACTGGAACTGACTCAAGAGTTGGGGTTTCAGAGCTAGAATCCTTCACCCGAACTAGATGATGAGATAACCCTTAAGGATCATTTTTCTGGCCCTAACATAAGAAATGAATTGATCAATAGGCACTAAGCTACTACTCTTCCATTCTAAGATTGGTTCGTCTGGAAACTGAAAACGAACAATCCTACTTCTACAATTGACTTAGGCATAACATGAATGTAGACAATCCATGTCTAGAATGATATCAAAGTCTATTATTATTAAATCTACAAGATTTTCTGAGGTGACTTTCTGAGATACTGTGACAATGCAATTTTTGTATGCCCGTCTAGATATAATTGGGTCACCAACAGGAGTAGAGACTGAGAAAGATTCTGAGAGATTTTTCGAAGTGATACTGAAATGGACTGCTATGTAAGGAGTTACAAAGGAAAGAAAATCCCCTGGATCTAACAACGAAAAAACGTCAAGGTCAAAAACTCGTAACATACCTGTAACTACATCAGGAGAACCTTCTTGATCCTGGCGAGCCTGAAGAGCATATAACCTATTCTGCACTGAGCGCCACCTGTACCATTTGAGTTACCCTGGTGAGTCAGGCGACTTGTTGGTGCTGATGAAGTTGTAGACTGAGCTCTACCATTACCACCTCCTTCACCCTGTCTAGAAGGGCAATCCCTCAAACTGTGATTAGACTAACCATACCCAAAACATACTTCTTTTCCTGTGAGACACTCGCCCGGATGGTTCTTACCACACTTAGGGCAAGTGGGGTAAGTCTTGGTTCCTGAAACACTTTCCTGAGACTTAGAGCCTGGTGCTCTAACCTTTTGGTCATACCTGTTCTTGAAGGACGGAACACTAGCTGACGAAGGGGCAGGAGCTGAAAACATCTGCAGACTCTGCGAGCGATTTCCACCACCCAATTTCTGCTGAGAATAGTCATAGTTCCCAGTCCTAGCCTTCTTATGCTCCTTGGAATGTTCCCTAAGCTTATAACCCTCAAACTATGGAGCATGGGTCATAAGCCTAGAGATGTTCATATCTTATAGTAACATAGCATTTCTGACTCATTTTTCACCAAATCTGACACTCCATACAAGAACTTATTCATTAGAACCCTAGAGTCAGCAACCATGTGAGGAGCAAACCTGGAGAGTTGGTTAAACTTGAGCCCATACTCTTGTAGTGTCATGTTTCCTGCCTCAAGTTCATGAATTCCTGAGCCGTTTCTTCTCTCAACTTTATTCAGAAAAACCTATCCAGAAAGGTCTCACTAAAGCAATCCCAATTAATAGGAGTTGCATCTATACCCCTGTTTTCCTTCCACTGAGTGTACCATATATGAGCAACATTCTTCAACTAGTATGATGCCAACTCAACCCGATCATTCCTAGTGACTTGCATTACCTCAAAGATCTTCTTGATGTCATCCAAGAAATTTTGAGGACCCTCAATAGTTTGTGATCCTAAGAACTCAGGTGGATTCATCCTAACAAAGTCACGGACCCTTGCTGCTGCTGATCCACCATTTGCATTCACCGGAGAATGAACCCAATTGTTCTAGTTGGTCATACTCTAATACAACATTTGTATGGCATTCCTGAACTCAACATTGAAGACTTCTTGATTTGGGACTGGAGGAGATGCGTTTGCATTCCTAGCGTTAGCTCTACGAGGAGGAATGATCTGAAACGTAGAACTTTAAATTAGAGTGGAATAAGATCATACCTTATGCACGATAAGAGTAACAAGAAAGTGAAGTTTTTCTAAAACACTTTGTAGCTTCCCTCTCATTAGATGTGGTGATATTCACACCCATGAAAATGACTCTACTTAGTGCGACTTTTCAGACATCTCCCTAGGACTCTTGTACCTAATGCTCTGATATAAGGTTTTATCACGCCCCGAGCTATCCGCGAGACGCGGACAAGGAACCTAGGATGACAAGTGATCCCAAGCTAACCCTGCTGGCATGATCATGATCATACTAAAGATAATAAACTGATAGCGGAAGCTAAATCATAATTTAAACTGAAAATATGGGGAATACCGATATTCTATAACTGAGATAAATGAAGTACTAGTGAGTTTAATATAAAGAAGTTATTAACTCAATACTAGGGTGAAACTAACTATGTCTGAAAATAGCCTTTGAACTTACTAGAAATACTGGGACAAGCCCCAGCTAAGTCTAGCAAAAACTGAAACTAAATGACTAAAAGACTAAAAAAGAAACTCATGACTATTGTCCTCGAAGAATGAGGACTCAGCACTGAATTTGCTGAACTGGAGATCGAGAATCAATTTATGTGTGATCTTGATGTTGAGGACCTGAACCTATATCATGAGAAGATGTAGCACACGTATGCGTCAGTACTTGAAGGTACTTAACATGTAAGATAGATTAAAGATGAAATAAAATATAACTGAATAAGCACAAAAGCACATATAATAATTTGAACATGATATACTGAATTCTGAGCTAACTGGATGCAATGACCAAATTTATAACATGCTGAGATTGAATACTAATTGATCTGTAAATATAGTCAATGCAAGAGAGTATGACTGAGCTGTGGGAGCTACTAATTACCGATAATAAAACCACATGAGCTAAAGTCTGATGTATACGCCCCATCGAGAGGACCCAATATACCCTGCCAGATGTATAAAGGCATTCTGGCGTGATCACTAAACTAATGCCCACAGAGGGGACTTACAACCTACTTGGCTAGTAGTCCTGGGACTAATTGGGTATGTTAACCCTAGTCCAACTCGGTATTATACTACTCCCAATTAATTACATAATTAACTGATTATGACTGGGTTTCTGTAAATACTAGATAGCTCAAAACTGAACATGCAAACTGAGAATGAAACAATTAATCTGGTAATTATGCATTTATAACTGAGGCATGTAAATCTGAAGTAACTGAGATATCTGACCCTAGCATGTGCAATTCAAGAACTAAGAAATACATAGCTAGGGTTTTGAAATTCATGTGATAAACTGAATAATAACATGCAAATCTGATTTGGAACATATAATCAATTAATTCATGATGATCTGCTATAGTTCTACAAACCCTAGGTCTAATCATGATATGGGAATCAAGAATCTGACTGAAAACTAGGGACCCAATGGGTGAAAGGAACCCACTAGTGTAATCTGACATACTTGATGATGCAATCCACTGAGAAATATTTAGGGGGTTGGAACTGATAAAACCTTGCTGCGTTCTTGAACTAAGGTTCTTGACCTTTTTCTCCTTTCTTTCTTCTAATTTTCTAAGTTTTGATTTATGATTTTGACTTAGGTAAGTTTTTGTTATGTTCCTAGGCTTAATCTGACTAAAACCTCATAATTTAGGGCAAAAAAATGTAGCTTAGGGGTTAAACAAAATAGGAAAAGACCAAAATACCCCTATATTGAGTGTTGTCAGAGTGACCGACCGACCTGGTCCATGGACCGTGGTCCTAACTATGGTCCGTAGGTTCTGGACATCGTTTGTGGAAACGAACCATTGTCCTATGTACGGTCCGTCCTGTTCTTTCGTCGTTTGGTTCAAAGAGTGGGTTTATGGACCATGATCAACGGACCTGGTTCATGGACTGTGGTCCCACCTACAATCCGTCCTGTTCCTTCGTCGTTTGGTTCAGACAATGAGTTTATGGACCATGATTGACGTACCAAGTCCATGGACCGTGGTCCTACCTACGGTCCATAGAATCTGACCGTAGTTTGGGATCTTTGAGTTTTCTGTGGACCAAGATCAACGGACTTGGTCTACGGACTATGGTCCTACCTATGGTCCGTAGTCCTGGCCGTCGTCTGTGGACCAAGATTGATGGACCTGGTTCACGGACCGTGGTCCTCACTACGGCACATTGATGGAAAACTCCTTCATTAGAGCATAAACCAAGCACACTCAGTCTTTCGTCACCTATTTGAAATACAGACCTGGTATCACCAAGTTCATAACAATTTTTATCCACACCCAGACTTCTCGATTCATGTGGGCATAAGGATAGGACAGATGATAACTTCAATCCCCTTAGCTCGCTTGTATCGGGGGGGAGCTTACTTCACTTCTTTTCTTTACGTCACTTGCCAGGAGGGAAAGCCACAATGTCCATGTCGAATCCACTTAGCAATGGACTGAATGCCACACAAAGTGTGATGAATCTGTTGATATAAAGGGCTGATGTTTAAGCCAGTCAATATATTCGAAGGGTCTTCTGTGGTTCCCAATAATTAATTAATAGTTGATGGTGTAAGAGATACCTCGATCCCACATATTATTACAAAGTAAGAATGAGCATCAGGTTTCTAATTAGCATAGAATTCCTGAACCACGCTCACATTGCATTCCACCCTCACGTCTGTATTGTTGTAATTCCAATCTTAATTTCCTTAACCTTGGCTTCAGTTTTCCTGAATGGATGTTTGGGTATTATTCTAGAACCCCCCCCCCAACATTTAATATCATTTTCAAAAACATGCTCATGTGGTGTTCTCTATTCTGGTAGTTGATGGATTAACATTCTCAACACCCCCACTCAAATGTTTCAACACCAATCTGACATATGTTCTTAACTATGCCACTTTTTGACGCATATTTTCACTCACTTGATCATAAGTGGATTGTATTGAAAAAGAGATCTTTTCATAGCTGAAGTTCTAGTGTTCCATGGTTTATTATTCTTTGAAATATTTCCCAACTTATGTGTAATTATCTGAAATGTGTTAGCTTCGTATAATCCTCCAATGATAACATCTAACACTTTTTTTTCATTATCATCCCGCCCTCTACAAAAGTACTCCTTGAACGATTCATCATCAATACAGTGGTTTAGTACACTTCTCTCGATAAAGCCATGAAGTTGTTGATTTTATCTGTCATCTTCAACTTCTATGACAAAGAGAAGTTTGTTTTCAAGAATACTCTATGCAACTCCGACCATGTGGTAACTCGGTTATATGAAATCTTAGATAGCAATGCAATAGCATCACACATTAATTATAATGGAAACACATGTAAACCGATCACATCCACGTCTAAGTCTGGCCTTCCCATACTACTTTTATAAACATTGATAAATTTACTCAAATGAGTATATGGGTCGTCAAATTACATTCTATGAAATAACCCTCTGGAAGTAAGCATTTGCGTGAGACTTCTAGTAACCACAAATGTATGTTTGGGTGGTAGTGGAGGTATAACTATAGCGCATGTTTATCCCATATCATTATGATCAACCCTGAAATTATCACGTAACATCGGGTGCTTATTGATCTTGTACTAACACATGGTTCTTCTAATTGTTTATCAATACTTCCCCTACTCATGGAAGTTGAACTTCAGGGTTATCCTCTTGACATTCTTCAATTGGATCATTGTTCAGTCTTAGACTTTGTTCACGCCCGTCCATCTTTTGTAGAGTTTTGGCTAGTTATGGATTAAAAGGGGTTTAGGGGTTCCTTGATTCTGTGTACTTGACATATACTTCAAACAAAATTTGTAGAGAACCAAAAAAAATACAAATAGGGAAATAATTAACTAACAGTGCAAATACAAAATTAATCTAATATAGAAGTCTTATTTCCCAGCAGCGAAATTGAAATTTGATATACCCAAATTTTACCTCCATAAATAAGTATAAACGGTTGTTGTTCAAATAAAGAATCTAACAGATGTTAGGGTTGATCCCATGAGAAATGAGGTCTAGACTTAGGCTAATAACTGTTGATTGTACTTTCAGTTAGATTATTTTCGTAAAAGGGGGATTTTGTAACACAAAATATTAATTGATTGAATTTGGTAACAAGTAAAAAATATTTTAACATTTTGTAAAATTAATCAAAGATGAAACTAGGGCACATGTGTTCCAAACAAGTTCTTAACGCACTAAACTCTATAATAGTAACCCTGCGTAATGTTTAACATACAAATTCAACATGTTATTTGTAACATTCCACCTTAGAAAGAGCTAAATTTTAGAAAAGCCAAATCTAAAAATTTTCAAGTTATGTTTAAGTTGTGAGTTTTGGGTTAAATTCAAACGACCATTACTCTCACTATAGGATGAGTTAGGTGCCCCATAAGATATCAAATGAAAGGTCTTGAGATCCTCTTTCCAGTGCCACTGAGTTGCTAAATTTTGATCTCAAATGAGGGAGATACATCTGTTTTAAGTTAGCATGTTATTTAAGAAAAGTTATGAAAATATGAGGGGTATCTTTATTTTTTCCTTAACCAATCAGATTAGTTTGTTTTTAGTAAGGTTAAAGGTGTCTAAACTATTTTGGTTCAATTTTACAATCCAAATTCACACTTTCTATACAGTTCAAAAAGAGAAAAAAGGAGAAAGGATGGAAAATACAGGCATTCATCAAAATTTCTGGCGGATCGAAGATTGTTTCGCCAAGGGTTTGATCCCTAAGAGGTATGCGAGTTCTCATAGTGTTGGATTTGTCTACCTATACGCTAATCATGCTATCTTAATGTAATTTTTTATTCTCAAAGTTCAAGGATTGATTTCTTGAAATTCCACTCGTACTCTTGATTGTTAGGTTTTTAATGAGTTCTTGAGATACATGTTAGTGATTTGAGGTTGTTTTGAGTAGATTATCGTGTACTTATGTTGGGTATTCGAATCTATGTGATTGGAAAAGAAACCTTTCAAATCTAGGCGAGTTAGGGTCCGAAATATGAGAAAGAAATTCATTAGGTTTTTCTGGACAAGGGATGGCATACTGCCCCACCAAAGCGCCAACAGAGAGATCCAGTAGTAAAGCAGTTGGTGCCCTGCGCCACTTAGTGTGCCAGGGTCTCCTGTCCCCACCCATTTTTCGTCATTTAGCTCTTCTGAGTTCTTTCAAAGGGTACCTTTACTCAACTGTGATTCTAGCTCCTCTATAATCCTAAACATCTAGAAATCATTCATAACATGAATCATAACCTTGAATTCATAATTCAAATTCAAATTAAAGTTAAAAATCAAGTCTTGAGAGTTCTTTCGAGTCTTTTGAAAAGTCTTTTCCAAACCTTTTTGAACTTGTTTTATGACCTGAACATTTGAGTTTGAGGACTAGTAGAGTTGAGTTCAATTTCTTTAAAACGATATATATGTATTCCCAATAGTAAATGGTTTTACATTTAAGATAAGAGGAAACACTGATTTCTAAAAGAGTTCATGAGCAATTTTGATTACTATCACTTTTTAGAGAAACCTTTTGAGTAATAATCTCAAAGTTGAGGATGAGGAAATGTTTTCTTTAAAACATATGCGCTAAGTTATATTTTTTGGAGTAGTATTGAGCATCAATATGGGGAGGGTTCTAACAAGTCACAACCCTCATAAACCATGTAGCCAACATTGGTATAAAGGGTCATACTTTTTAGAGATAATTCGTTATTGCTTTTAAGCATAGACTAGTATTCACTTAGTTGAGGGGTTCCATACACCGGCAAGGCATAAGATAGTTCTGGCCACGTGGGCGAGACGTTGTATCATCATATAGGTCATAGTGATTGTTGTCTATTAGAGTATCTCTCAAACACAATTTATTTTGTATTTTTACATACAAACTAAGTTATATTGTATTTTTCAATACATTGAGTTTTTATCTAGTGTTTTAAAAGCTTTTATTTATAACACATTATTTATTGCTTTTATATTAAAATGAGTTGAGATTGAGTTGATTTGAGGCGAGGTAAGTTGTTTGTTCGGTTCTGGTTTAAGCTTATGTCATATTTTAGATTTCCCCTCACAGGCTCGTACATTTCATGTACTGACATCATTTTTTGACCTACATATTTATGATGTATCATATAACCAAAATCAACATCCAGTGCTTCGTTGGTCTAGTTGAGTTCCAGAGTTGTTTGGCGAACCTTCTTGCTTTTGATGGATCCCTTATTTATCTTCAGCTATTTCTATTTGTTTGGATGATCGGTTGTCGTGTCCCAACAACTCTCATTGTATTAGAGCCTTCGTAGATAGATAGAGAGTAGTTCATGATTCTTTTCATTTTCAGTTGTTTATGTTGAGAATTGAGTTGCCTCTTTGGCTAGTTAAATGTTTTATTTCTAAAATATTTTGAGTATTTCTTTGAGACATTGAGTGAAGTTATGCTTTTGAGTTCGTATTATTATGAGTAAGTCTTTTGCTAAGAGTTAAGACATGTCAATTGTTCGTTTGGGGCCGACAATGGTTCTCGAGTGTCGACCACGCCTAGGGTGTAGACTTGGGAAGTTACATTAGTTTTCTCCTAAGTGATTGATCATCCAAGTAGGAAATTTCACCACACAACTTAATCGGTCTACGGGTGTGTACTTTATTAACCTTACTCTTGACCCCAGATTAGCCTTTACAAGTATGGTTCAAGCTATTAGAAGGCAGATTGTCACGCCGAATCTCTATTGTTTATTTTCTTTTCCCATTCTTTACTTCCTTGGTTTGGAAAGTAGGAATAAGGTGGGTTTTAACATTGTTCACCGTGAAAAAGCAATCAAAGCAAATTGATAAACAATACATGCATAAACACTATTCAAGAATTACTAATTATTTAGTCTACTTTGTTAATTTCTCGTGGTTCTCACAACCCTAGTTATGGATTTAGCTACTAATTCTTTAGTTATCACAACTTATATTATGTTTGTTAAAATAACTACATGAAATTATAGTTAGAGCAATTGGAATCTGGAATCTTGAATTGATGAACAAAAGCTATATTATAAACAGATGCTTGAAGAATTAAATGGACAAAGTCTTCACAAAATAATAATTATCAAAGCCAAAAAAATAGCATCGAATCTACTAAAAAATACTTAAGACGCATGCAAAACTCTAAGTTTAAAGCATTATTAGTACCGTAAATCTGCGGTACATGATTGATCATATGGCCTTACATTTCCTCATAATCCTTCAAAATCTTGAAAATTATAATAATAATAAAAAAAAGAGTTGAAGGATCCTTTCTTCGTTGATACAAACATAATAGTATCATCCACATAAGTTAAGTGATTCAAATTCTGGCTCAATTTAGGCATTCCATAACTAACATGGTTATGATTTTAAATAGAGAATTAAGAGCATTTGATGACACTTCACTTGATAGAATGCATTGAGTTAGAGATTAAAGAGTCCCCTTGCTTTCAATTGTTGGATTTGTATGTCCGATCATATTAATAAGTTGGTCTGCAAATATCATTTCTTTAGAACCTTACTTAAATAAAGCCAGGAAATCCTATTACAAGCTTTAGTTATATCCAATTTAATCATCATATTGACTGGTTCCCCCCTCTTCCTGATATCAGTTACTACATAACTCTTATGTAGGAAACACATATTTAATGATTTTTCTCTCCTTCAAAAAATCTGACTAATTAGAATATGTTAGCATCAACAGAACTTTTTTCAGCATATCATGAAATGATCTCGTTGATATGTTGTTGATGCTAATAGGTCTCAAACTTGAATAGTTTTTAACAAGATTTTTACTAGATAGTAGCACCAAATTGTTATGAATTATAGATTTTGAAAGAGTTTGTCCCATAGAGATGCTGCTATATACAATCCTGAATATATCATCTTTCAAATATTTTGAATTGTCAATTATTATGACTTATAGTATTTTTTTACGTAGTTCACAAATATAAAAGTTTTAGATAAAAATACACTTTTAAAAAAGTTGTTGACCAAACACTAATTGTTGTTCAAAAGTGTTTTTTTTTTTCAATTTATTGGCCAAATGCAAACTTCCTCAGTTAAAGTACTATTGAAAAAAAAAACGTATTCATAAGCCTAGCCAAACAGGCTGTTACAAATTTTTATTGATTTATCATATATTACTAAAAGCATGAACAAAAAAAGTTGAAAGTTGAATTACAGTTTTACCCCTTCAATAAATTAAATTGTTATAAAATACTTAAATATTTAATTGTATAAATTTAATTAAAAGGTTAATGACTTTTAGACTTCTAAAGATTGATTTCTTATTAAATATCCAATTAATTAATATTTATCATCTATAATCTATATGTATATAATAATTATAATTTTTTTTTAAAAAAAAGTCTTTACTAAATTGCTATATTTATCCTCTTTCATGAATAATATAATTTATGTGGATAAAGTATTATCCTTTATGATAAATAACGAATTTAATAATATAAAGGGTGCAAATATGCAAAATGGAGACACACGTTGATAATGTCCTCTCGATTATTATTAAAGAATGACTCTATCTTCACAAATTTAAATTCATTAACGCTTAATTACGTGATAAGAACTTTAGTTGTTCTTTCTACGTGGTTTGCTAATTTTAACTTCTTTTTTCATATTCTTCATTTATTTATTATTATTTGTCAATTACTTATTCAACTTTATACTCTTAATATTCATAACTCTCATCTTTTCTGTAACGACCTGTTTAGTCGTTTTGAGCAGCAGATTTTATTTCTGGAAAAACTGGCTGAGACGACGGTCACCACGACGGACCGTCATGGGCACGACGGACCGTCGAGGGTGTCTCGTTCCAGAACACTTAGAATTCTGAAATTTGGGTATTAAAATCGACTCTCTGTAATCTGTGACGGACCTGCAGGACGTGCCGTCACAGATACGACGAGCCGTCGTGAGCTCCCGTTGCAAAACACTTCAACTTTTGAGAATTTGGTACGGGGAACGAGTCTCTGAACGTCATGACGGAAGTGCAGGACGGACCGTCGTATATACGACGGGCCGTCACAGACTCCCTAAGTAAAACGAGTCCATGACGAACCTGCATGACGGACCGTCGCAGGAACGACGGGCCGTCACAGGTTGCGTAATCCCAGTCAGAATCGGATTTCCTTGCACGTTTTAAGGGACATTTTGGACTATTCTTTCCTTAATTATAAGGTTAGAGGGTTAATATTAATAAGTCTAATTACTTGGGGGTTAAAAGAGGTAACCTTAAGTTAATTAGTGAGCTATTATTGCCATCTTTTATTCTTAATTATATGTGAATTAGGGTAAAAGAAAGAGGGTTTGAATAAAGAAAATAGAAAGAACAAAGAGAGAGAGAGATTGATCGATCAAGAGGCAGAGGGACTATCAAAGCTTGGGAAATTGCTTGTTGATTCCAATTCTTCGGTGGAGGTAGGTTATGGTTTTTACGATAGTCGTAGTGAACTCTTAATAGTGAATGATATGTATTGGTGGTATTGTAAACCTGTCTATATGCTTAATTGTATGCTTGCATGAATATGATTATGTGATTTTGATAAAACAAGCATGATGAAAACCATTGAATCCCAAATCTTGAAAGAAACTTTAATCTACGTTATTAATGATGATGCCTTGGTATAAAGAAGGCTCGATGAATTAAAGTAATGGGATTGATGATGCCTTGGTATAGAGAAGGCTTGATGAACGGATAGAATGAGGTTAGTGGATCGGAGTGTCACGTTCCGACACATAGTATTAGTGGATCGGAGTGTCACGTTCCGACACATAGTATTAGTGGATCGGAGTGTCACGTTCCGACACATAGTATTAGTGGGACGGGTGTCACGAACCGACACGTAGAATTAGGGGATCGGAGTGTCACGTACCGACACATATAGGGGATCGGAGTGTCACGTACCGACACATATAGGGGATCGGGTGTCACGAACCGACACGTAGAATTAGGGGATCGGAGTGTCACGTACCGACACATAGTGGTAGGGGATCGGAGTGTCACGTACCGACACAAGAGGAAGAAAGATAATGAATCTTGAAAGATGATAAATATACTCAATCTAATAAACTTAATTCCCAAATGAGTATGGTATTGAGGCTTGAGCCCTCATGGATGAACTTGACGGTACTTGTTGATGATTATAGTACTTGTTGTTGCTACATGTTGAGTTTATAGTTGATTTATAATATTACTTGATATATATTATCTTCTATTTTGAGTTGGCCGATGATATCTACTCAGTACTTGTGGTTGTACTGACCCCCTACTTTTATGTTTTCTTCTTTGTTATTTGTGGAATGCAGCAAACGTTCCGTCAACTTCAACTCAACAGTAATTCTAGCCAGTCTTCACTACATCGGAAATTCAGGGTGAGCTAATGCGTCTAGCTTGGACTGGATGTTCTTCTTCAAGTCTTGATGCCTTGAACTTCCGGCATGGACTAGCTTTTATTTGTTTTAGCTTCTTAGACATTTTTAGTTTAGTAATTCGATCATAGATGTTCTTGTGATGATGACTTCCAGATTTTGGGGAAATAATAGTTATTGAATTGGTTTTTATTAATGAGTTAAGTCTTCCGCATTATTTCTGTTGTTATACATTGAAATGTTAAGGTTTAGATTGGTGGGTTCGCTCACATAGGAGGGTAAAATGTGGGTGCCAGTCGCGACCCGATTTGGGTCGTGACAAACTTGGTATCAGAGCATTAGGTTCATTGGTCTCATCACACAAGAACGAGTCTAGTAGAGTCTTAAGGAACGGTAGGGGGACGCCTTTACTTTTCTTTGAGAGGTTATAGGACTTTAGGAAAATTCCATTCTTTCATTCTTTCTTTCGTGCTACTACTTGAGTCCAATTGGTATCTAGGTGATACAAATTGGTATCTGACCATCTTCACTCTATTTCGCAGATGGTTAGAACTAGAGCAACGACCGCACCAACAGCAACAACGGCACGGCAAGAAACGTCTGAGCCAGCCACTGGGGCTGTAGCTCGAGGAGGATCAGTGGCAAGAGGCCGTGGTAGAGGCCGTGGGAGGACGTCCTCTAGAGGAAGAGGACGAGCATCTAGCCCATCTGGTACTAGGGCGGTGACTCCTCCACCGACCGAGGAGGTGATAAGAGAGGGTGAGGAAGGGGAGAATGAACAAGTGCAAAATGAGGAATTGCCACCCCAACCTACCCCAGAGATGATCAATCAGGTTCTAGCTTATCTTAGCGGGATATCTGATCAGGGTCAGGCACCTCCAGTGGTTTCTGCACCAACACCTCCGGTTTCAGAGATACAACATGCAGCTACTATGGCTCCCCGCATGGATGCATCATTGGAGATAGGCACATTTCCACGTCTGACTACTGGGCCTATAATGACAAATGATCAGCATGAACTTTTCAGTAAGTTCTTAAAATTGAAACCTCCAGTCTTCAAGGGTGCAGAATCTGAGGATGCTTACGATTTCCTGGTTGATTGTCATGAGCTACTACACAAGATGGGTATCGTAGAATGGTTTGGTGTGGAGTTCGTGAGTTATCAGTTTCAAGGGAACGCCAAAATGTGGTGGCGGTCACATGTTGAGTGTCAACCAATAGAGGCACCACCTATGACTTGGGCATCGTTCTCTAGCTTGTTTATGGAAAAGTATATCCCAAGGACTTTGAGAGATAGAAAAAGGGATGAGTTCTTGAGTCTGGAACAAGGTAGTATGACGGTTAACGCATATGAGGTCAAATTCCGTGCATTATCCAGGTATGCCACCCAACTTTGTTTCAGTCCACAAGAACGGATTCGCCATTTTGTGAAGGGGTTGAGGTCAGAATTGCGGATTTCAGCCTTACAGGTAGCGGCTACGGCAAAATCCTTCCAAGTGGTGGTAGACTTTGTGATAGAGGTGGAAGGAGTGAAGCCAGATGACTTCACCACGACATCGACATCAAAAAGGTTTCGAAGGGGAGGTGAGTTTAATGGTTCTTACTCTAGAGGACAGAGTTCCGGAGGTTACTCAGTTCGACCAATTCAGTCTTCACTACAGACTGTAGTTGGGGGTCCACCTCAGAACGGTCAACACTACTCCGAGAGACCTATGCCTGACTCCAGAGAGTGTTATGGATGTGGGGAGATTGGACATATTAGGAGGAATTGTCCAAAACAGAGTTACAGACCCCCAATAGCTAGAGGTAGAGGTGGTCATGGTAGAGGCCGCTTTTCTGGAGGACGTGGTGGTCGAGGTAATGGTGGTCACCACAACGGCAGAGGTGATGGGCAAACTGGAGCCACTACGACACAACATGGTAGGGGCAACGGACAGACTGGTGATAGGGCCCTTTGTTACGCTTTCCTAGGGAGATCTGAAGCGGAGGCGTCTGATGCTGTTATCACAGGTAATCTTTTGGTTTGTGATTGTATGGCATCTGTATTATTTGACCCTGGCTCCACGTTTTCATATGTATCTTCATCATTTGCTAATGGTCTAAATTTACATTGTGAATTACTTGACACGCCTATTCGTGTTTCTACTCCGGTGGGTGAGTCTGTGATAGTTGAAAAGGTATATAGGTCTTGTTTGGTGAATTTTGTGGGAAGCAACACTTATGTAGATTTGGTTATTTTAGAAATGGGTGACTTTGATGTAATTCTGGGTATGACTTGGCTTTCTCCAAATTTTGCGATTTTGGATTGTAATGCTAAAACTGTGACGTTAGCCAAGCCTGGGGCAGATCCGTTAGTGTGGGAGGGCGACTACACTTCCAATCCGGTTCCTATCGTGTCCTTTCTTCGTGCTCAGAAGATGGTTAGTAAGGGTTGTTTAGTTTTCTTGGCACACCTTAGGGATGACACTACCCAAGTACCTTCAATTGAGTCGGTTTCGGTAGTCCGCGAGTTTTTGGATGTGTTTCCTGCAGATCTTCCTAGTATGCCACCAGATAGGGACATTGACTTCTGTATCGATCTTGAACCGGGCACTCGCCCCATTTCTATACCCCCTTACAGAATGGCTCCCGCGGAGTTAAGAGAGTTAAAGGCTCAACTTCAAGAGTTGTTGAGCAAAGGCTTCATTAGACCAAGTGCATCTCCTTGGGGTGCTCCGATTTTGTTTGTGAAGAAGAAGGATGGGAGTTTTCGGATGTGCATAGACTACCGGCGGTTGAACAAGGTAACTATTAAGAACAAGTATCCTCTTCCTCGCATTGATGACTTGTTCGATTAATTACAAGGTGCTTGTGTCTTCTCTAAGATCGACTTAAGATCCGGTTATCATCAATTGAGAATACGGGCAACGGATGTGCCAAAGACTGCTTTTCGAACTAGGTATGGACATTATGAATTTGTGGTGATGTCCTTTGGTCTTACGAATGCCCCTGCTGCGTTCATGAGCTTGATGAATGGGATTTTTAAGCCATATCTGGATCTCTTTGTGATCGTGTTTATTGATGATATACTGATTTACTCTAAAAGCAAGAAGGAACATGAGGAGCATTTGAGAATGGTATTGGAAATGTTGAGGGAGAAAAAACTTTATGCCAAGTTCTCTAAGTGTGAGTTTTGGCTAGATGCAGTGTCCTTCTTGGGGCATGTGGTTTCTAAGGAAGGAGTGATGGTAGATCCATCTAAGATTGAGACAGTGAAGAATTGGGTGAGACCCACTAACGTGTCAGAAATAAGAAGCTTTGTTGGGTTAGCTAGCTACTACCGCCGATTTGTCAAGGGATTCTCTTCTATTGCTTCCCAACTGACGAACTTGACTAAGCAAAATGTTCCATTTGTATGGTCGGATGAGTGTGAGGAAAGCTTTCAGAAACTCAAGACTTTGTTGACTACCGCGCCTATCCTTACCTTGCCAGTGGAAGGTAAGAATTTCATTGTCTATTGTGATGCATCCTATTCGGGTTTGGATGCAGTGCTAATGCAAGAAAAGAATGTGATTGCTTATGCTTCAAGACAATTAAAAGTGCATGAACGTAACTATCCAACTCATGACTTGGAATTGGCCGCGGTAGTATTTGCATTGAAGCAATGGAGGCACTATTTATATGGGGTTAAGTGTGAAGTCTATACGGATCATCGTAGCCTACAGTATGTCTTTACTCAGAAAGATTTGAACTTGAGACAAAGGAGATGGATGGAATTACTGAAGGACTACGATATCACTATCTTGTATCATCCGGGAAAGGCGAATGTTGTGGCAGATGCTCTAAGTAGAAAGGCGGGAAGCATGGGAAGTCTAGCTCACTTGCAAGCTTCTAGACGCCCATTGGCTAGAGAAGTGCAGATTTTGGCTAATGACCTCATGAGGTTAGAAGTAAATGAGAAGGGAGGATTGTTAGCTTGTGTGGAGGCAAGATCCTCCTTCCTTGACAAGATTAAGGGGAAGCAGTTTGATGATGAGAAATTGATCCGGATTCGAGATAAAGTGTTGCAAGGAGAGGCTAAAGAAGCAACAATCGACGAGGAAGGTGT
Source organism: Solanum peruvianum (assembly GCA_027705065.1). NCBI lineage: Eukaryota > Viridiplantae > Streptophyta > Magnoliopsida > Solanales > Solanaceae > Solanum > Solanum peruvianum. Next base: position 22,743,802 of record JAKWJD010001763.1, read on the forward strand.
CTTGAGGATTAAGGGAAGGGTATGTGTACCCGGCGTCGATGATTTGATCAACACTATTCTGACAGAGGCTCATAGTTCAAGGTATTCTATACATCCGGGTGCAACCAAGATGTATCGCGACCTAAAGCAACACTTTTGGTGGAGTAAAATGAAGCGCGATATTGTTGACTTTATTGCCAAATGTCCAAACTGTCAACAAGTAAAGTGTGAACACCAGAGGCCCGAAGGAACGCTTCAGAGAATGCCCATTCCTGAATGGAAGTGGGAGAGAATCGCAATGGACTTTGTGGTTGGTCTTCCAAAGACAATGGGTAAGTATGACTCCATTTGGGTGATTGTTGATAGGTTAACTAAGTCTGCTCATTTTATTCCGGTCAAGGTGACCTACAATGCAGAGAAGTTAGCTAAAATCTACATCTCAGAAATCGTTCGACTGCATGGAGTTCCACTCTCCATTATATCAGATAGAGGTACGCAGTTTACTTCTAAGTTTTGGAGAACGTTGCATGCTGAATTAGGTACTAGGTAAGACCTTAGTACTGCGTTTCACCCTCAGACTGAATAGGGGAGATGGCTTATGAATTAGCCTTGCCCCCAGGGCTGTCCGGAGTGCATCCGGTATTTCATGTGTCCATGTTGAAAAGATACCATGAAGATGGAAACTACATTATCCGTTGGGATTCAGTTTTGCTTGATGAGAATTTGACTTATGAGGAGGAACCGGTTGCTATATTAGATAGAGAAGTTCGCAAGTTGAGGTCGAGAGAGATTGCATCCATCAAAGTTAAATGGAAGAATCGACCGGTTGAAGAGGCTACTTGGGAGAAGGAGGCAGATATGCAAGAAAAATACCCACATCTGTTTACAGATTCAGGTACTCCTTTTCGCCATTGTTTTTCTTCTTTTGATCGTTCAGGCACGAACGATGGGTAAATTGGTATCTATTGTAACGACCTGTTTAGTCGTTTTGAGCAGCAGATTTTATTTCTGGAAAAACTGGCTGAGACGACGGTCACCACGACGGACCGTCATGGGCACGACGGACCGTCGAGGGTGTCTCGTTCCAGAACACTTAGAATTCTGAAATTTGGGTATTAAAATCGACTCTCTGTAATCTGTGACGGACCTGCAGGACGTGCCGTCACAGATACGACGAGCCGTCGTGAGCTCCCGTTGCATAACACTTCAACTTTTGAGAATTTGGTACGGGGAACGAGTCTCTGAACGTCATGACGGAAGTGCAGGACGGACCGTCGTATATACGACGGGCCGTCACAGACTCCCTAAGTAAAACGAGTCCATGACGAACCTGCATGACGGACCGTCGCAGGCACGACGGGCCGTCACAGGTTGCGTAATCCCAGTCAGAATCGGATTTTCTTGCACGTTTTAAGGGACGTTTTGGACTATTCTTTCCTTAATTATAAGGTTAGAGGGTTAATATTAATAAGTCTAATTACTTGGGGGTTAAAAGAGGTAACCTTAAGTTAATTAGTGAGCTATTATTGCCATCTTTTATTCTTAATTATATGTGAATTAGGGTAAAAGAAAGAGGGTTTGAATAAAGAAAATAGAAAGAACAAAGAGAGAGAGAGAGATTGATCGATCAAGAGGCAGAGGGACTATCAAAGCTTGGGAAATTGCTTGTTGATTCCAATTCTTCGGTGGAGGTAGGTTATGGTTTTTACGATAGTCGTAGTGAACTCTTAATAGTGAATGATATGTATTGGTGGTATTGTAAACCTGTCTATATGCTTAATTGTATGCTTGCATGAATATGATTATGTGATTTTGATAAAACAAGCATGATGAAAACCATTGAATCCCAAATCTTGAAAGAAACTTTAATCTACGTTATTAATGATGATGCCTTGGTATAAAAGAAGGCTCGATGAATTAAAGTAATGGGATTGATGATGCCTTGGTATAGAGAAGGCTTGATGAACGGATAGAATGAGGTTAGTGGATCGGAGTGTCACGTTCCGACACATAGTATTAGTGGATCGGAGTGTCACGTTCCGACACATAGTATTAGTGGATCGGAGTGTCACGTTCCGACACATAGTATTAGTGGGACGGGTGTCACGAACCGACACGTAGAATTAGGGGATCGGAGTGTCACGTACCGACACATATAGGGGATCGGAGTGTCACGTACCGACACATATAGGGGATCGGGTGTCACGAACCGACACGTAGAATTAGGGTATCGGAGTGTCACGTACCGACACATAGTGGTAGGGGATCGGAGTGTCACGTACCGACACAAGAGGAAGAAAGATAATGAATCTTGAAAGATGATAAATATACTCAATCTAATAAACTTAATTCCCAAATGAGTATGGTATTGAGGCTTGAGCCCTCATGGATGAACTTGACGGTACTTGTTGATGATTATAGTACTTGTTGTCGCTACATGTTGAGTTTATAGTTGATTTATAATATTACTTGATATATATTATCTTCTATTTTGAGTTGGCCGATGATATCTACTCAGTACTTGTGGTTGTACTGACCCCCTACTTTTATGTTTTCTTCTTTGTTATTTGTGGAATGCAGCAAACGTTCTGTCAACTTCAACTCAGCAGTAATTCTAGCCAGTCTTCACTACATCGGAAATTCAGGGTGAGCTAATGCGTCTAGCTTGGACTGGATCTTCTTCTTCAAGTCTTGATGCCTTGAACTTCGGCATGGACTAGCTTTATTTGTTTTAGCTTCTTAGACATTTTTAGTTTAGTAATTCGATCATAGATGTTCTTGTGATGATGACTTCCAGATTTTGGGGAAATAATAGTTATTGAATTGGTTTTTATTAATGAGTTAAGTCTTCCGCATTATTTCTGTTGTTATACATTGAAATGTTAAGGTTTAGATTGGTGGGTTCGCCACATAGGAGGGTAAAATGTGGGTGCCAGTCGCGGCCCGATTTGGGTCGTGACATTTTCATATTCATAACCTCCAAATATTTAAACTAAAACTTTAATATATCTTTTGATATTCCTTCTATTCTATCTATATAAATTCAACTTTTTTAATCTCATGAAACCCCTACCAAGATTATTAGGCTATCATTTTCATTCTATAGTTAAAGTAGATGAAGAAACCTCTTGAATTTTGATAGGATATGAAAGGAGTCGATAAGAACTCAAAGAGTTATGTACTAATTTTGTACTTATTTTTCATCTATACATACATCAGTCTTATAAGAACAATGTTTACATTGGATCTTTCTTAAATCTGTTTCTTTTTGTCTTTTTTTTTTATCACCATCAGACTTCTTAATTTAGTTTTTTTATGAATGTTTTATTGCGTAAGTCTTTATTCTTATTTTGTAATTGTTACATTATATTATTCATTAATTTACATATATATTTCCATAAAATTTTTATCATTATAACATATCTATAAAAATTCACATAGAATACACGTGCGAAGCACGTCCTCAGAAACTAGTTATATAATAAACATGAGGAGCTAGGGAGAGTAAAAGCCTGACAAGTGGATATGACAAATTGTGTTTCCTTTTGCAAAAGACAAAACAAGTTGTTGTGCATTATGAGAAAAAATGTTAACCCAATAGGCTCCTTGTTGCCTTGCAAAACAACCCCACTGTCAATAACCAGTTCTACACTTGGGCATTACATCACACTGCAATTCTTGAAAGAGATGTCACGTTTATGATTAGCATTTTCTGACAAAGATACTGTAAAAATGTTAGTTTACAATCACTTGTTTTGTTGGCTCAGTAATTCAATGAAGAAGTAGGGATCGGAAAACAGCTTTACTTGATGCACAAGCTTCAAAAGAGTAGTAGTTGTTGTTGTCTGCTACTGGCTGTGTCTAGCCTTTCTCAAAGTCTTAATTAAACCCTTTGTGATTTTCCAAAACCAGACGATATTTAGCAGTGCCAAAATAGGAGGTACAGTCAACAAGCTGTAGAATCCCAGTGGATAAACGTTCTTGATCTGAAGAACAATTGAATTAGTGTTAGAATGTGTCCTCTTATCTTTTTTACACATACATTTTCCGTTCAAATGGAGGAAACTAATATGTTATTTCCGAAACAGATTCTAGTCAAGTAGGGCCAGTTGATACAGCTATCCTAAGCATAAAACGATAACAGCACATCAAGAAAATCTCACGGACATATAATTCATACCCGAAATTAATTGCATTTATAATTCTTACAAAGTTTAAGATGCCTCACTTTCATCAATTAAATAGCCTAGTACCCGGGCCCCAGGGCATTGGTCTAGTGGTAACAACGAATCTGCGATGTGTGCTGGTTCACAGTACATGCACATCAGGGTTTGAATCTTGCCGATTAAGTGAAGAAAGGTAGAGGAGCAGGTCCATTATTCACCGGCCATGGCCCTCAGAAATTTTGCAGTTATAAGAAAAAGCCTAACCAATTAGAAAAATCTCTGAAGTCTTAACACGTCTCCCTTGTTTAGCCACTTAGATGATGCAGAGGTAACCAAAACTTTGACCTAGCTACATAATCCATTAGGACCTAGAGTTTATAAATCAATGTCTAGTATGTAGACTTGAAGAATTCCGCCGAGCTTCAAAATCCCACAAGTATTTAAGTTGAAGAAGAATTAGGCCTTAAAACAGTTTAGCTTCTACACATTGTGCAAATAGGTACTCACCTGATGAAAATGGTTAAACATATGATGGAAAAAAATGAGAAACAAAAGAATCCTTGCAACCTGAAAGCATCACATCAAAAACCTTCGTTATAAAAGATAACAATTTATTAGCATTAGAAGTCTCTTGAAAAAAAAAATAACATCACAATCATAAAAAGAACAAGTCAAATGAGAATAAGAAATAGTAACAGTTCAAGATGTTACTGTCTAAAACATACATCTAACTTGACTTGTCCTTCTATTTTCATGAATTACTCGGGAGAAAGTCAAAACTCTTGATTTAAAGGTGCATGATGCTATCAAGCTTAACCTCAAAACAAATGTTTAATATTATTGCAAGTTTGTCATATTGCATAAAACCCAGGCAATTTCTTTTGGTTTATCAAAATGTGGATACTTTAATCTATTGGTAAGTGGTCACAAATCTAATATTTGAGTTGCTGAATTATTGTTTAAAAAGATAATCATATCAAATGAAAAAAGTGTTCAACTAACATCCTTGTAACATAACCAGCTAAGGCACAAACACATTTTTTATCAAGTAGATTTCAAGGCATATGTAGCATTAGTAGAAACACAAATATCTTCAGAATTATCAGCAACACCAGCCCGTGTAATATCGGTTTCTAAACTTTGAACAGAACATGATAGAAGCAAATGTTCAAGATAGTTGATATAACTAACTTGGTTTCATTTTTAGTTATTGCCGTTACACTACATTGCATTGGTGGTAGCACAAAGACTTTTTTGATGAAATTAGACCATCTTTATTCACTAATCGAGAACAAATCAAATGTACCCCATGCATAAAATGCTTTCATCAAAGAAAAAAGCAATTTGTCAATTTTTGGCAAGGAGGTCATAAGTTTAAATAGACCATTCTTGCCAAATCAAAATTTATAGCCACCCAAGTAGAAATTTAGCTTAGCTTCATATCCACATATTTGCAAGAACAAAGGCAGAAGGAAATAAATTCTCGTGCATGACCATACCAGCCACCCAAGAAATAAAGCTACTCCATTAATTACATAAAGCAGAGAGTTCTTTTGACCAGCAACATCTAGGTACCTACATATATGCTTATACAGTCAGTAATGTAGAATGTTAGGTTTGGAAGACGAGGAATAGCAGATATCAATTGTTCTTACCATCTTAAATTAACAAAGGGAGTAGTACTCTCAGTAAAAAGTACCATAAATATATATATCTGTGCTTGACCACTTAAAAGGGATTGAACAATTGCAAACATTGAAAGTCCATGATGTAAGACCTGAAAGATAACATAAAAATTCAAAGTCAAAGTACAATCTTAAACATCAACGCCACAAAAGATCCAACAAGATACACAATCAGACCCTATGAAGAGTAAGAGAAACTCATACATTAACCTTTTACAAGAACCCATTGTTGGAGTTGTGCGGGATAAAGTAAAGAGGAGTAGTACCTATTATGCGTTGATTAAAATCCCAACAACCCCAACTTATGAAATTGATAGTATACTTATACAAGAAAATACAGTGCTTTCTCATACTTACATACTCCGTTCCGCCCAAGGCTGGGAAGTAATAGAAAATCATTGCCAGGTCTGCCAGAAAGTAGCCAGTGGAGATCTGCATGACCATACAGATAGAATAGAGCTGAGAATTAATAATATATACATCCAACAAAATATCAACATAAGAAGCTAGAGTCGAATTAGACGAAGGAAGATATAAGTTGTTCAAGTATAAACTCAAAGCATGACCACAACAACATTATTACATTTAGATACTGCAGGGAAAGTTAGAGCAGAGTAGCCCCGGGTAAGTAAAGCCATGGTTGTGTAACTACCCTAGGAAACTAAAAGCATAACGATGCATGACATTAATAAGAGTATGAATTAAGCATTTTTTTCTCCCAATGGTTATAATAATAAAACTCATAATGTCTAATATATAAGGATAAAAAAATTGTTAATCTAAACTATTTAAAATCTTGCTAACTGACGAAATGGAGAAATATTGGCAACCATTTATAATTGTAATCTAAAACAAAGACAAAATAATACCCCGAGTATGGTGTCTGAAAAAGCTGAAGTTCTATTTATCATTAACTCATCCTGAGCACCATCACAGAAAAGGTCTGATTCAAGCAAGAGATATAAAGAAGCAGCTGTTACAAGGAGCGCGTGGAAAGTGGAAAACCCTCTGAACAAACGAAAGATTCCTCAGTAAGACACATAAACTATATCACTAAAAGTCACATGAAAAGTTAAGATTACTACCGGTTGTTCCATTCAAGTTTCTTCAGGCAATCAAGTTTAACATATCCCGTGAAGAAGAAAGGGCTTATAGCACCTGTTAATTGATAAACCTTCAACCAAAGAATATAAAATCTTCCAAAGTAAGAAATAACACCAGCTATGTTTCTTTTTTCTTTTTAATTGTAATCAAGCAAGCAAGAAAAAACTCACAAGTTTACAGATGATTATACCAGCAATGAGAGAAAGCAGCCACAATAATTCTTTAATGGGGGTAGCATGACCCGCTATGCTAACCAACATATTGCTACAAGGTAAAATCAAATCTTAAATCATTACAGAAAAAGATTCACATACAAACACATAATAGGTAAAATTCTTACAGGAAAATCAAAGATGAGCAACATAGAAGAGGAGGAAGAAAAGAAGAATGTTTCAACTCTCTAGGTCAGAGAATTGAAAGAAATTTAATGCAAATAACCACAATTCCATCCTTCTCTTCCTTTATTTTTATTTTCCAACCACTATTTCATATTTACATTCACTCCCCATTCCTACCCATCATAAAATCCATTCTACAGCAAATTTGGCACATGATGATAGCATAAGGTTCAATTTGGAGAAAAATTCAATATATGCTTTTAAATAAATATTAGTTATCGTATAACTTAAATAAATATCATATTGTAAAACTTATATTATCTTATATCACTATTATTTTTTGTGATTACATAAATCTCATATTTCTTACATTAGTAAGAATTCACATATTATATATCAATTTTATGCACTTTTTAAGAGAGAAAAAAAATTGAAAAATCAAATTAAAATATCATAGTATTCATGTGTTGCACTAATTAAGGAGAAAAAAATTAAAAACAAAATTAAGATTTCATAAATTACGCTATTCCACTCCAAATTATTTTCAATAATTCAAAATCCTATAGTGTATCAAACCAAAATAATCAAAAATTAAATTTCTTCTTCTCGTTCATCGTTTTCTCTGTTTTTCAAAAAAAAAAATTATCAAAATTATGAATAAGCGAGGTGAGTTATGAAGGATACAAAAGTGATTGAATTGTTTGACAAACAATTTCTTTTGGTGAATCAAGTTCATCTATATCCATTTGATTTTTATTCAAGATTGTCGAAAATTTATATATTCAAAATTCTTCTTCATTTCATTGAAGGTCCTTTTAGTTTTGGTTCAAAAATTGTTGAAAATTTTGAGTTCCAAAATTTATTTTCCTAGTTCATTGAACATTCTTTCAACTTTGATTCAAAATTGTCGAAAATTTTGGGAAGTTACATCATAAAGATCATTCAATTTAAATTGATAAGTATTGTATTTCGACTAGATACATAAAACAAGAAAGTGTTGCCCATAAAATTTTAATTTTGAGATCGATACACTATTATTTGGTGATTGTCATGTATTAGATACATTTTGTATAAATTCAAATTTGCATATCATAACTAAAACATAGTGCATGATACATTATTATTTATGTATTTTATTTTATTTGAGATCACGAAAATCTTTTCAATTTGAATTGATAAGTGTTGTATTTCTACTAGATACATTAAATAAGAAATTGTTGTCCACAAGATTTTAAGTTTGGGACCGGTACATTATTATTTGGTAACTGTTATGTATCATATACAATTAGTATATATTTAAATTTACATATCATAACTAAAAAATTAGTGTATGATGCATTATTATTTATGTATTTTATTTTGTTTGAGAAATTCTATATTTTAAAATTTGAAAAATACATTATACATGTAATTGTTCCAAAATAAATTTTTTTTTTGGATATGTGCGATGTAATAACACAGAGTTTATGTATCAAATACATTTATATTGGACATGATAAAACTAATCAAAGATTCAACAACATTATAATTTTGTATCAATACCTTAAATATGAACATTATACATTGCACAAAATAAAAGTTATTTTAGCAATGATGTATCAAATGAATGATAATACTAACAAAGACTAATTTAAGACTCAAAATAAACGAAAAACATGAAAAAATTTGTATCTTTGATAGTGATGGTTGTCCAATGGCAGATCCAATTTTTTTCTTATTTTTTTGACATTTTCAATTGTAGAAATATTCAATGAAAATAAATATTTTTCAAAAAAAAATTTCAACAACAATATGATTGACTAAAATTCCAAAAGTTCAGTAAGATTTCAATGAGAGCAGGGGGCAGAGGTAATTTTTATTTTTATCTTTTAAGATGAAAAAAATTAAAAAATGATGATAAAAGAAATTGAAAATTGAAGTGATTGAAAGAAATTTACCTCTTTGAATATTTTGAAATCATGATTGGAAATAGAAAAGATTTGAAATTTAAAAATACATTAATAGATAAATTTGAGAGAGACACCTTCTGATAATCAAAATGAATTTAAAATTTGTAACTACTAAAGAGGTGGAGAGAATTTAGTGATAAAATGAAGAACTGAAAGGGGAGGGAAACGTGGATGTTTAAAATAGTAGTGAAATCTCTATGTATCTGGGAGATTTTATGATTTTGGGAGAATTAAGGGTTTTTTTGAATTTTTTTTAAAAGATAGAGATAAATGGATATTAAGGTAAGTAAATATGTGTACATAAGTAATTTTTTCAATATATTATTAATTAAAATTTTGGGCCACAGTCTCAAGCCCATGATTTGAACTCGTTGTATAACTATTACCTATTTATGTTTTTATTAGGTCAAAAAATAAAAAGGGTGGTGGAACATTTTCAAGAAGAGAAAAAATCCTAAAATATTTTTCTATGATATTCTAAAAGAACATACCCAGAGGTCGAATCTTTTTTCGAGTGACAACAACCAGAAAACCACCTTCCTCACGCCATTGAAACAACCAAACTACCATCAACAACCCCAAACGAACTCCCTCATGCCATTAAAACAACCACCAAACAACCAAACAAACCATCTTCTCCATCGCTAACAAACACCGCTCAATCCATTGCTCCACCAATCAACCCCAAACTTGCTTCCGTTTTCATTCATCAAAAATCCCCCCCCCCTTTATTTTTCACTTTTTTTTTCTGGTGAACTAGTGCTGGAAAGCAACGAGCTTCGAGTTTGCACATAGAATCCATTAATTTGGAACACAACTCTAAATATTGCAGCACGCGATAGATCCAAAAGAATAAATTAGCAACACCGACAACTCTTTCACTTTCATATCTGCTCAAAAAAGCAACACTTCGGTAACCCTTTTAATTTTGTATTTTTATATCTATCTAAGTTGATGTTCCAGCTTCTTTGTTGTTGTTAATTCTACCTAAATGTATTTTCACTTTTTAAAGTTTGGGGTTTGCATTGATTTCATTGTTTAATGATTTGTTTTTAGTTATTAAATTATTGTTGATGCTAATTTACTGTGTAATAAATTATTGTCATTTTTGTTTTTGATGATTCAATAAAGCTTTAACTGTAAGTTTTTCATGTTGCTTTGTTTACATTTTAATAATTATTGACAAGTTATTCCTTGATATCTTTGTTTAAATTTCTTTTTTTTATTGATTGATTCGTTTCATACTTGATTAATTTTATTTTGATCTTAATTTCCAACTCAGAATATCATTATTGATATAGTGTCACACCACATTTCTTTTATATGATATTTTAGACATAAATTATGCTTTTGTCTTTTAGATATGGTTGCCACTATGGATTTTTCATTATTTTAACGTATGTGCGTTTATATTTTTTCTTACATTACAAGTTAAAATTGGCCGATGAAGAAATTACCATCGATTTTCAAAGCCTCCCATGTAAATAAGATGATTTTAATTTTAAAATTATTATTATTTTCACTTACGTATGGCCATCAAATCTTTCTTTGAAATTGATTGTCATCTGAAGTGTATATGACTTAATTGTACATAAATTATTACTCCTTAGTGCATATGTAGAGGTACTTTTATTTTCATTTAATTATTTGTCAAAGTTAATAATTTAAACATCACTTTTCTCTCTTATTTTATCTCTTGGTATTTTCTTAAAAGTTCTATTGCGAGTAAAGAAGAATCTATGAAACGATATCCATTTATTTAATTCAAATATTGTATCACAACATATAAAAATATTAAAAAGGGAAAAGTTATTACCAAGGTGGAAAATGAATAAGGAGAAAAAAATCATTTTAAAAGATTGGGTACATATTTTTATCAACTTCTTTAATAGTTCCAACAAATCTAGCTAGCTATTAATTACACATGCATGCAAGAATACTAAAATTTTATTGAATTATCAACAACTCAAAAACGCATCATTACTAATGAAAAAACACATATTTCAAACATCAAGATAAAAACTAAGCAGATTAAGTCACATGAGAACCCAAAATCTAGGATACAAACAACAAAGGACGGAGAGCAACGTATACATGCATAAATGTATGCCCTTAGAAGCGGGTCACTGCAACTGCTTTAACAAGCTTATTTCAAACATCAAGGTAAAAACTAATCATATACGTAAGTCACATAAGGATTCATAAGCTAGGATATAAAAGTGAAAGGAAGAGGAGCAACAAACATATATACATAAGAGCTTAGAAGGGAGTAATTACAAATGCATTAACAAAGTTTTTGCTAATATATATCAGCACACAAAAACATTTATTATTGTCTTATTAGACTTTTATTTTTGTTTTTACTTTTATTGGACACTTTTATTATTGTTTTATTTTGTGTTTGGATATTGATTTTGCAGACTTTAGCAATCAATTAGTTCCGGGTTTGATTTCAAGGTTTTACTTGAAATTTCAAGTTGATTTTTTGTGTTTCTTCTTATTTTTGAGTAAGTTCATGATTTCTTTATTAAAAACTATGAATTGTGATTTTCCTTACATGTGTAACTAAATCCACAACTAGGGTTGTGGGAACCATGGGTGATTAACAAAGTAAGCCTAACGAATTAGCAATTCTCAAATAGGTTCTTGCATGTATTGATAATTCTTTCGTTTAGAAGTCTTTTTAACGAGTGCACGCATTAGACCTAGCATTGTTTCTACTTGACGGAGCAAGGAGGTAGTCAATAAGAAAAAAATTATTAACATAGATTTAGTGTGATACTATCTAATATGCTAGTTTCAATTGGTGCGAAGTAATAACTAATTCATACATCGATTATGATGTATAACATATGGTAAATGTAAGGGTTAGTAGTTTATACACACGTAGCAGGACCAAGGTACGAGGTGAAATTCTTTAGATTCCGTACCAAGGATTTAAGGATACATAACTTATCACTCTACATGTAAAACACTAGGGAAGAATTTTTGTTGCTAGAAATACGGTGTTATGAACCTACGGAAACACATACACCCTAGTTAGTATCTAAACTTGATAAAGACTTTGTTAATAAAGATTGTTTAAGGAATTGTTATAACCCCCCTCCTAATTACTTGCTTTTGGAAAAACCTTGGCTAAATAGACTTAATAGTGATTTGAAGTTTAACCCTAAACCATTTTCCTTGTAGGATCGACCCCAACCTACTAGTTAGGTTCTCTACTTGATTACCATCGCTTATACTTCTTTAGGGATGTGTAATTTGAGCATATGAGTATAGTTTGAAGAATCCTTCAGAAACATCATTGTTATCCATCCCCGTCGTCTTCATAAATGGAATTATATGACAAAATCTAAATATATCCTTCGCTAGAACTAAAATGGGTCCACTACTTGATGGAAACGACAAGTAAAGATTTTTCTTTATTCAATCGCAACAACATAGTTTGGTAAGATCTCAACAAACTCATAGTTGAAATTTCTATTGCTCCCTAGATGTGGACACCGATTCATATCACAATCTTTAAAGAGGGCCCAAGTCTCTCCTTCCATTGGAAAGATATTTATTACACCATAGATGTTTCCATTTGTCTCGCATACCGAATGTGAGAACATAGGATTATATTCAATGTCTTTTGAGTTTTCTAGTTTGAACCTAGCACAAGAAGCTGGAAAACCCTCATATAGCCATTTGCTTTAATCTTTATTCAACGGATCTGGCTTAAACCATGGTATGAGTAATTTAAATGCAGGAGACAAAATGTTCCTAATGAATGCATAAATCCTAGGCATGGCATCCTGGATATCATAGACAACCCATATTGCCCAACCTTAATGTAGGTTTAAACCGCGTCTAGTCAAAATTGCTAAATTCTATAACTGCATATTCAAATGTTCACGACTCACTCATTGTAGAAATTCATATATCTGAAGGATAATCCATGCTTCCTTTTGTAGTCTCAGCTTACTCATGTGTGTTTTCCAAGATATCTTAAGGGGACAAATGTTGCACCTCAGATTCCTTAATTGGAAAGGGATATCAAACCCCCTTAAATTGCTTAGAAACATCTTCTTAATCATCACTTAAAGAATAAAAATGTTGTCTACATCACATAGAAATTGGATGGTGTTTCTCTTTGAGACGATGAAAATTCTTCCCAAATAAGCACTTACTTCACAATTTTCAGTAGATTCTATTGATGTCATCACAATTGTGACAACCTGAGCCTACACCCTGGACGTGGCTGGCGCTCAAGAATCACTGGTGGTCCCTAAGAGAATCATAATCATGGTTTACTGCAAAAGGAATAAAAACTTGAGCATACATAAACATCGAATTAAATGAAAAGATTAAAAATATCTTACTAAATCTCAAAAATTTGCTGAATATATTGAGTATCTCAAAATTGTTTATCTAAAAAACCTCTACTATACAAAGATGAGTGTTAGGACAAGACCCATGACTTCCCAAAAGAACTACTGCTAACATCTCATAAAAATGGAGTAGTTTGAAACCAAAGAGGTCTTACTCAAAAGCTGGGGAGAATACGAAATGATGTCAACAAACTCTTGTTGAGGATCCTAATAACCTGTATCTAAATCATGAAAAGATGTAGGTAGAATGAAATCAATACATTAAAATGTACGCGTGTGCAATATAGCTAAATAACAAATAACTTAATGAAAGGTGTGGAATAGATAACAATGTACTCAAGCTGAATGTCAAGAAATAAACGAATGAAATTATTTAAAGTTGTACAGAATGTTTTCTCATATCTGAACTCATCATAATATGTGACATATATAAATACACTTTAACTGTATTAGGAGATTCTCTAACCGACAACCATCACTATGAGATATGTGATGATACAACGTATCGCCCATGCTACCAGAGCTGTCCTATGCCTTGCCGGGGTATAAAACACCTTAATTAAGTAGATCCACTAAGCTCTATGCAAAGTCACTTAGGATTCATCTAAAAGTATGATCATGTACCCATGTTGGCATAGATGCTTTATCAGGAATGTGAGTTATATGAACTCATCCCCGTATTGGTTCTCAATTATACCAATAATATTAGCTCATGCTCATATGTTTAAAACCATAAATCTTCCTTTGGTTTTAGATAATTGCTTAACCTTCCCTCTTAAAAAGGTAACTGCGCTTGAAATATCTTTTGAACTTCTAACTCATTTAGAAATCAAAGTTTCTCTTTATTAATGTAAAAATGACTACCTTTGGGATTACTTAGTCTCCTTATACTCTTACCTAACTCACACTTGAAAACTCTTTCTCAAAAACATTCAAAGTTTCTCTTTATTAATGTAAAAATGACTACCTTTGGGAATACTTAGTCTCCTTATACTCTTACCTAACTCACACTTGAAAACTCTTTCTCAAAAATATTTCAAAACATTATTGTATTATGATCGTTGATGACTAAGGAAGTTATACTACATAAATATTGATGGTATATTTAGATACCACACTACTTAAACATTGATGACATACTCGATCGTCATACTAATGATATTTTAAAACTCTTTCTCAAACTCATTTTTACTTTCTCAAAAAGTCAATTTAAAATAAAAGTATACTCCTTAAAGATTTTAAAAATAGGGTTCATGTTGAAATATAGACATGAGCAACTTAATTCAAGGATCTCAATAATAACATAGAAAACATAAACTCAGAACTTAAGAACTTAGAACTCTGTGATACTTCTCAACTCAAGAAAACTCAATTCATAGGTTTTATCTAAAATATACACATGAATATGAATCAACTAAAGAATCTCAACGAATAAAATATAAAAAATAAAAAATTAGAAATAGAAATTAAAAGAATCATTAACTCAAGAACTCGAAATCAACGCATCTTAGGAATAAAAAGTCTATGGATTGAATTCCAGATTACTCTTTTACTGATTTAAAAATAGATGTAGTGCGTGAGAACGAATGAGTCCAAAACTGTGATAGACTTACTCCTGCAAGAACAAGGTTCGTGGATAATCTCAAAGAATCTTCAAGAGAACTTGATTAGAAACCTTAATACCCTAGCTTGAAAGATAAAAAATCAAGAAAAACTTTCTTGAGATTTCTTGAATTAGTTTCTTGAAACTCTATGGCCAAGAATTTTGAATTTCATTAGTCCTTCTTAATTGTATGGAGGTATTTGTGTTGGAAAGAATGGAATTCAGGGAGAAAGACTTAATTTGAAGAAGAATCTAGAAAAAGATTGAAAGAATCTTCAATGAAGTCTTTCTACTTTGAATTTTCCATAGAGTTTTGCTTTCGGGTTTGAGAGAGAATAGAACGATTTAATAAGAGATGCATATTTGACTGTTTTGAGAGATGCATATCTGACTGTTTTGGTTCTCTTATAAGTCAAGAAATTCGTTTAGGGTATCGTAGAGGTAAAAAGAAAAATATGACCCCTTTTAATGTTTTCTCATTGGCTAATACGTCACTACACTACATCAGGTTACTAAAATGGTCATATTGTAGCAAAATTGATGGCCTTGGAAAGAAGATTAAATATCTTTAATTTGATAGATTATGTGCCACATAACTCTTTATATTCTAAGAGATATGATCGTTTTGTGTTGACCAAATTAGAATCTTACATCAAAACTTAATTGGTAAGGAACCTTTCAACTCAACTTTGTGGTAGGAGATTCTACTAACTTTAATTGATATCCAAAATCATTTACAAACTAAAGAATTTACCTTTACATATATGGTCAATTTAAGAATCACCTGATACGATCTTATTGACAAATGAAGATGATTCAAATCTAAACATAGAAATTTTGGGGTGTTTCAATATCTCTCCCTTGGGATCATTTGTGCTCGAATGATAGTTAAACTAAGAACGGAGGGGAAGAAGTTATTATTACTATATTTTGACTTCTGATATTGCCTACTAACATAGGTGAAACTTATTCATACAAAGTGTTTCGAACTATGTATAGCACATAAGTCAAGAACAATATTGTTTTGAACATAGTCACACACTATTTGAAGTTATCTTGTATGTATCAAAAGAATCTGGGCATGAACTAAGAATAAGACTATTATGCCTTAAGAAATACAACAACTCGCTTTCAAGCTAGCAACACCTCTAAACTATGACCTTTTTTATGAATATCGCACCTCATTAGTTGCAACTCATTATTCCTACACTTTTTTTATGAATATCGCACCTCATTAGTTGCAACTCGTTATTCCTACAATCATTTATGACTACTCTTACAAAGGTTTAAATTATACTATCCGCTAATAGTGTGTTCAAGCCTAATCTCTAAATCATATTATGTTAAACATGCGATTTTCATACTAATCTAAACCATAAGAATAAGGTTTTATGCTTCTAAAGGTGATCTCATCCCATGAATATTACTCATTACCACTACATTGAACAAATCTTCAAGCCCTAGTCAAGAACAACCCAATGCATAAGGGATTATGCTACTAACACAAAATTCAAGCCCAGTACTCTAACCACTCCACGAACTCCTACTAAGCAATCCATATAAGAATTACTCATTCTCTTGTAACTTCTATCAACAGAACTTTCAGACATTATTTTCAAGAACTGGCTTATTACTCGGAGTAAAACCTTATCTCCTTTTTCCTCCACATTTATAACCTTAGTTGGAATAAACACACCATCATTATTACAATAAAAAATAGCAATCGTCTTCTCTATCATCACATAAAAACTGTCAACAACACCACTCTCAAAACTAAAAAGGATAACTGAAAGAGCTTTAGGGAGAAAGATCATAAGAACGGTTAATTCGAGAGTTCTGATATAAGAATATGCATGAGATAACAATATTTGCTCACCATTCAGATCAAATCATGATTTTGCGAGACTGGAATACTATGAGACATGAGTAATATATGAATAGGTTGAGCTTATTATGCTTATTGTCATAACTGTATGGATAAGATTGAGATCCATGGGCTAAAGTCTTTCCTCCTTATTTTGGAAACTAAGCTTAGACATGAATATCTCTAAAGTGTATGAGCATAGGTCATAGACACAATTATGATATTAATAATATCAACAAGATATTGTAATGACTTTACTTGAGGAATACATAATATTATGAATGTATTGATATACATCTAAAATTCTTTCAAAATACATCACTATCTCATCCTCCACACTTGACTTGGTTTCTCATCTTATCATCTCCCCCATAGGCTTACAACTTGCACTTGAAAGTTGTTGATCTATTTAATTATCTCCACACTGCTCTATATTCCCTTTACTCTCATATTCTTGAATGGCTTATCTCTGGCTACTAAACTCTCCTAAAGTAGGTATTAATACTTCTTCTAAGACTTATTTCTAATATAATCCTCGTAACTTCTTTCAGCTATTATAAAAGACTTCTTATAACCATTACCCACATTAACTTAATTGGAACTTTGTATGATTAAATACAATATTGGTACACCTCTTAATGCTTTTGTTACTCTTAACAATTAGTGTAACACCTAGTATCTGAAAAATGGCTAACTATAGCTTTTCGGGTGCAATAGCATCAAAACCACGTTGGCCATTCACGGCCCATGGAGTGGACCACAGACAGTTGAGTAAAGCTCAACTACACCTCATCTTATACTAGGTGTAGACAATCGTAATCTAGTATAAACCCAAAAATTGAGTTGGGGTAGATCCCACTAGGAGCGGTACAAGTTCAAATTCAATTATGAAGATATAAACGCGATTAAAATGGTTGTAGGAATAAAATTTTTTGGAGACTTTTATTTAAATAAAAAGGTTGACATAAATGTCAAGTGGGGGATCTTTATATCAGATAGAAATCACAACTACAATAATCAATAATAGTAATCAAATGAGTATGGGGAGCTTGGAGGAATGACCAACTGATTGCCAATTCTTGCTAAATGGCTTCTAGGTGATTACTAAAAGTTACCCCATATTCATTGGTAGGATTGACCTTAGGTGAGATAATTTTTTTCACTAAAAACTACCTTATTTTAATTGAGTTCTTTCGAACCTCAACAAACTAACTATGAAAACCAGCCTACGACCTCACTACATCTACTCTCTGGAGCTAGATAGGTCGAGTGAGACATAGGATTCACTCTCTCGAGTTGAACACACAATGAACCAATCACTACGAATGCTAATTTATCACAATTGTTTTACACCTCTTTCTGAAGCAAGCATAAAAAACTAAACCACAGTGAAATAAACATTCCACAACGCAACTAAATCGCAGATTCACTTCAAATCAACACTACAATCAATAATTTCTAACACCCATTACACTAAATTTTTCAATTAGTCACATGGTCAAACTCCCATGGGTGGGTGATACGCTCAAACTTACTTCTCAAATAAGAAGTAAAGCGGTCGTGTCAAGTAAATAACCCAACTAGTGAGGTTGGGATCGTTCCCACGAGGAAAATAGTTTAGACTTAACTTCAATCTATTATTACTATTGTTTAGTCAATTACTTCCTTGGAAAGTAAAAAAACAATAAAAGGGGGGTTTCTATTTCTAAATGAATAAAAATAACTAACGAAATTGAAAGAGACACTTAACAGCTTTGAATGTTGGATTTTAATCAATTAATAAAAGTAACTAGGGTTTACGTGTTCCCCACAGGTTCATAACTTGATAATTCTAACTTTAACAATTCTTTCATAGTATCTTGCATGCAAAGTGATAAGTTATGTATTTCTAAATCCTTGGTCCGGCATCTAGAAAATTTCACTCCGCACCTTGGTTCGGCTACATGTGTTGCTTTCCTAACCCTTATTTTTACCTCATATTAAGCATCGTATTTGATATTTGACTAAGTTATTACCTCGTACCAATCAATACTAGCCTATTAGATAGTATACACTAAATCTATGTTGATAATTCTTTTCCTATTATCTACCTCATTGGTCCGGCAAGTAGCATTAAGACGAGTTCTAACGTTGGCCATCCGTTAGAAAGACTTCTAAGCGAAAGAATTATTGATACATGCAAGACACTATTCTAGAATTGTTATTTTAGTTAGGTTTTATCTCATTATTTGCCTATGGTTCCCACAACCCTAGTTATGGAGTTTAGTTACCCATAGTCATAATCACAATATTCAAATATATTATATATGAATTTATGTACTTACTTCAATGAGAAAGAGTAAAATCCCAAAGTTCACTTGATTAATCAGCAAAAATCACCCACAATCAATGATAAAAGTCTCAAGATAATCAATAATCTCACAAAGAGTCTACATATTAATCAAGAGTCTAACACTAATACAAAGGTCTAACAATGATCCAGAGTCTAACCTCAAAAACGAGGTTTTTCGAACTATGTATAGAAAATAAAAACCTAAGTAGACAAGGACTCTATTTGCTGGAAATCTGTCAAAACGCGGCTGGGTCGACGGACCTCGCGACGGATCGTCGTGTTCACGACAGACCCTCATGGAATCCGTCATCCCATACTTGTGCAATTTCTTCTGCTTCTCTCTTCATTACCCTCGATGGCAAGTATGACGGACCGTTATAGGCACAACGGTCCGTCGAGGGTCTTCGTTTCAAAATACTTAAACTCTTGGAATATGGGTACTGGGACTACTTCTCTGAACTTTATGACGAACCTGCAGGACAGACCGTCATAGACATGACGGACCGTCATGGACTCCGTAACCCCACACTTGGTCAGACTTCCCCATCTTCCTTCAGCAGCTACACTACGCTGCCACCTATGGACAATCACAAGCACGACGGACCGTCACAAGCTCCGTAGGTGGTCTCTTCTGCATTTCTTCGCTCAAAATCTCCGCATTTATCCTTGGACAAATTTCCTACAAATAAAGAGAAACTTATATAAAAATTAGCACAAAAAGGCTTTTGGACACACTAGACTTTAAGGAAAAAGTATTAATAATACCGTGAAACCACGGTATATCAACACCCTCAACTTAAATTCGTTGTTTGTCCTCAAGCGACGCACTATGACTCAATACACAATCTTTGTACAATAGTATCCATGTTTTATCCTTTGCAATCATTTGGCTATCAATCCCGATTAATCTCATCATATCTATGCATGCTATCACTATTAGGCTTGAATTATGTGGGATCAGAACATGACACAGACTCACCATGCACTAACACCTATCCTCTTCAATTTATCATCGAGGTGCTAACAATTTCGGTATTGCAACTAGTGTCCTCACCTCACTTTAAAACAAAATCCTCATTTTCACACAATGATTTCAGTTTGAGTGTAAGTATTACTTTTCAACACTCGCTCCCAGAACAAAGTCACACTCATTCATACCTATTGCCATAAGCTTGCCCTTATTTTCACTGCCTTAAGTTCGCTATACAACCCTTAGGATCACGATAGGACTTTCT
The DNA here is from genome assembly GCA_027705065.1 of Solanum peruvianum. NCBI lineage: Eukaryota > Viridiplantae > Streptophyta > Magnoliopsida > Solanales > Solanaceae > Solanum > Solanum peruvianum. The sequence continues at coordinate 22,764,430 of JAKWJD010001763.1, forward strand.
TAGCTTGTAACATAGGATCAGGGTCAGGTAGGGTATATTTAGGTATACTTTAATGACTTTTTTCCCTCCTTGACATATCGGCTAAACCTACCATTTTCTATCATTTTATGTCGCCCAGTTTCTCATATTCTTTCACCTTGCTATTTTCTCTTCTTTCTTCATTTGTGTAAGTGAATCTCTTCTTTTCTTGCTTGTATTTCTTGTATATTTTTCTTTTTATTGACTTTTCTTTCCACTAACTTGAGTCACTTTACTTTTGTTCTTGCTCTCTCTTTGTTCTTTCAACCCCACTTTCCAGAGCATTCCTCATAATAGCCACCCTCAACTCATGGGTTTGCCATGAGTCAAGGTACACAATACCCAAAGTTGGGTCAAGGCCATAACGAAGGTCGTTTACTGCATTAGCCACCCTCAACTTATGCTTTTGGCATAAGCTGAGGTGCACATGTCCAAGGAGGGACCAGGGCCAACACATTATTCCCAGAAAAGATCAGTTGGGGTGAAAAAGAAAGGTCTAATTTAAGCTCAGATCATTTGGTTCAAAGAAGGATAAATTTCATTTAGTTTTCTTTTATTTAGGCTAAAACTGGGCTATATTGAATAAGGGCCTATGATCATTTCCTAATTGTGTATTACATCTTACTTTTAGTAGGACTAACCTAGCAAGTTCTAGCCCAGTACAAATAGTGGACTATTCAAATCTTCCTCGCACTCACTTGACATCTCATCACTCTACCAGATTATCAGACACCTAGTTCGAATTTTAGACTTAAGGTAATGCAATGGTGTACCTCTATGTCATGCTTAGAGCCACACATTTATCAGTCACTATGCCTAGTCATGCATCATTTTCCAATTTATAAGGATATCATTTTAGCCATCATGCTCCAGAATTAAACAATGTACAACAGATATAGACATGCCGGTTCAACAGAAAAAGTAATCAGTCTTTTGGGGAATAAGAACACAGGCAAGAAAACCCCAAAAGAGGATAGTGAATTGGGCTACTCAGACTTTACCCTAGTACTCACTTTCCATTTACCCCACCCCCAACAAAAAAACATGCAATTGTCCCCAATGCATACAAAATTTAAATACTAGAGTTGTAGGTGAAGCAAACCTGTGGCGCAAAGCACCGTCGATCAGCAAGCTGGTGGGTCCGGTTCCCCGGAACCCACGTCCTCTATAATCTGGACACCCTCAGTAGTGTCCTCAGCAACAACCGCACTATCAGCAGTGCCTCCCGTTATCTCCACAGTTCAGGAGCTAGACGCCCCAGCCGCTAACTCTCCTGCTCTCATCTGGTGCCCCTCCTCCTCAGCAAGTGAGGTTCTCCTCACAGCCTCCATCTCACGGTGCTCCTTCTTCCGTGCTCGCGCCTCTTCCTCTGCTCGACTCCTACGCCTCTTTGCATGCTTTCGAGGGGGAGGTGGTGGAATCTCTGAGGTGGCGAATAGGGCCGCCAACACTGTGTCTTCAGCAGGATCGACAGAAGGGGCCTCAGACTCCGGCACCCTAGCCTCTAAGATCGTGTTGATATCTGCGCGAAGAGTGACGACCGCAGCCTGAAGAGTCGACATTTCCACTGAAGGGGCTGGCCGGGCTAGCAACCACAACTCAAAGGCGTCCAAGCGCTGGTAAACCTCAGCGATCTTCCGCTCTGTATACTGGACCATTTTCCGCTCCAGGCGCTCTTCTGTCTCGGTAATGGACCTCTGCATCCACGGCTGGATATGATGCAGAAGTGTAGCCATTTGCGCCTCTAATTTTTGGACCCCAGCAAGCGGGACCAACGCGGGTAGAGGGGCTGTGCGAGAGGAGCTCAGGGCAGTTCTACTACCTGGGATAGACTCGACTGGGGTAGTGTCAGTGGACGCCTCCTGCTTAGCTGTGCGGGCCTGGGCTATCGTATCAACAAGATCGTCAGCAAGTGGGGGCAGCTATGGACGGGGCCCTCTGCATGGAGCCAACTCATTGGCCTCATCTCTGATGAGGCCGACATCAACAGTGCCCATAGGGGTCTTGAGCTGATCTACGTGCCATATAGGCACACCTGCGGACGTGTAGAGAGAAAAGATCATGCACGGGAAAAGGTAAGTAGTTGTGACCATGAAAGCCCTCTCGTGCATGACTGCCTGTAGAAGCTACGCGAAATCCACCTCGAACCCGGCTATCATCACAGCCATCAACACTGCTCGATCCCATGTAACGATATTATCAGCGGTTGTGGGGGAAAGGCAGTGGCGGACAATCAGCCACAAAAACTTCGTAGTGAAAGTTAGGTTGGCCTTCTTGATGGCCCCCTTTGGCTCAGTAACCCAGTCGGCACCCTCTCCATCAACTGACAGGTGCAGGGCCATCCACCTATTGGTGGTCTCTCTCAGCAATGACTCGCGCAGGAACTGGCCATCTTTAATCAGCTGCCATCGGTAGTCAAACTCGGCAGTGAGAGGGGTCCGAGTACAATCAACACCCTCGCCGTACAAAAACCGGCAGATGGTAGGCAGGGAAAAGTCGACCTAAACGCCCCGTACTCGGATCTGCTCCAGTGGGGCCTGTTTGGCGGGGGCAGCCCGCCTATCAATCTGTGATCGGAGAGTCGCTACGTAGGATGCGTAGAACTCTCAGACCATTTCTTCACTATAACGTCCCAACGGACGTGCTGTCCACTCCAGGCGATGCCTGGTGAAGAGATTGTGGATCTCAGGCATCGTCGAGAGACTCCCTATAAGGACCCACCGCTCCAATGTGAGTGTTCGAGTCTTAACTCCTTTGTCGTTCAGGAACTTGGCGTCGGAGTAGAATTGAAATCGCTTGTCGATACACCACCAGTTGGGCTGGTCAGTAGCCGGGGTGAGGGCATGATCTGGTGATTCTAGTGTGGATTCCTAAATGTCAGCCTCATCAGACGAGGCCGAAGTTGCAGCGGTGGAGGGTGCGGGAACCTCAGCAGAGCCGGAGGCTTCCTCCAACCACGATACTCCTAAGGAGCCAGACGCTCTTTCTTCGTTGGTGGCTGACCCAGAAGGTGTGCCGGTCAGTGTGCGCTCCTCATCAGACTGGGAGGCAGTGACTACGCCGGACGCCACCTATGTGGGTGTGGCTCTTGTGGCACGTGAAGCACGGGAAGGGGTGGAAGTGCCTGGGGGCACGTACTCGGGGTCACACTCATCATCAGAGCCAATGACCATGCGGGCAGACTTCGATCGCCCACGTGCATAGATTCGATCTTGCTTGGCTGCTTGTAACAGTAGATAGTACATGTAAAGGATCAATATTAGTACGAGTAGTGGCATACAAGACAAGCAAAACCACACAAAAAAATTAAAATAATATGACAATTCTATAGTAATAGTGACACACGACGGGCCCGGTGACGGCTCGTCGTGACTATGACGGACCATCATGGGGTCCGTCGTGTCTTTCTTAGACTATGTATATATGGAGAACCCTGAAGGAGAGTCTCTGAAAAGTAAGACGGTATGTGCAGGACGGACCGTCACAGGTACGACGGTCCGTCGTAGGTGTACGTCAGAGGACACTTGAAAAAAAAAATGGAGACCCTTAGGAGAGGGGTCTCTGACCGTCATAACGATTATGCAGGACAGACTGTCGTGGGTATGAAGGTCCGTCGTACTCGTCCATTGGAGGACACTTAGAAAAAAGGAGAGAGACCCTTAGAAACAGGGTCTCTGACAACCAGAACGGTTGTGCAGGATGGACCGTCGTGAAGACGACGGTCCGTCACATGTGTCTGTTGGAGGACACTTAGAAAAAAATGAGAGACCCTCAGGAACAGGGTCTCTGACAACCAGAACGGTTGTGCAGGACGGACCGTCGTAAAGACGACGGTCCGTCACATGTGTCCGTTGGAGGACACTTAGAAAAAAAATGGGCAGTGGGGTGTTAGGGATTTTGGAATGGACCCTACGACGGTCCGTCGTGGATACGATGGTTCGTCATCGGGGTCTCTTCTGTAGATCAGTGATAGAACTGGGGCTACCCCATTCATCCCCGATGACCCAAATCGAACTTGTAGTGTTTTGGACCTACATGTGTCTAACCCAAATACCTAGGAAACTAGCAATGCAAAAGCACCTATGTCTAGGGTTGTAAACACGGCAATTTGGAACATTTTTAACCTGGTTAGACATAATCTTATATAAAAGCAACGAACATATCACGAACAACTAAGCTAATATTAATTAATAAACAAAATTGCAAGATAAATGAGTTAAAATTAGAGACACATACCTTAGAATTGGAGAAAAACAAGATGGACAAGTACTCGGTGACCAAAAAGACACCCACAGTAGCAACTCTGACTAGTAGATGATAACTTTCAGGGCTTTGGAGAATTTTGGGGGAACAATGATCGGTTGAAGAGGGAGAGATTTTGGAAGTTAAAAAGGGAGGGAAATAGGGGGAGTAGTGAAGGAATGGGGGTGAAATGAGGGGTTGGGGAGTTTAAACGGTATGATTTTGAAAAAGACTCCAGCCGGGTCGGGTCGGGTACGCCTCAATAATGACGCGACGATTCCCCGACGACGGTCCGTCTCAGTTGTGACGATCCGTCGGTTCCGTCATGTGGTCCCTATTTTGAGAATAACAGAAAGACGTACCTGGCACGATGGATGCATACGACGGTTCGTCGCAGGCGCAACAGTCCGTCGCTGTATCCGTCAGTGACTGCTGCAGAGTAATTTTCTACAGAATTTCCTGGTGATGTGCCTGCAAATTTAAAACCGATTAGTAGAAAAATGCTACCATTACTAAAAAGACTATAAGTATTGGGTTGGCTCCCAACAAGTGCCTGATTTACTGTCGCTGCACGACTGAGGATACTTGATTACTCAGACTTCATCAAGATGGTTTGCCTCTATCACTTTATTCCCCGATGCTTTATGCCCAAAATAGAGTTTTATTTGTTCTCTATTAACCTCTAACCGAAGTTCCTCCTTAGCTTTTAACTCAACTGCTCCATGAGGGAATACTTGGGTAATCAAGTAAGGGCCAGTACATTTGGACTTGAGCTTGCTTGGAATACAAGGCGACCCAGAACTGTCTAAAAGCACCAAATCCCCAATCATAAACTCTTGTTTTGCACTTTTTTGTTCATTCTCCTTCTTCATCTTTTCTTTGTGGGATATGGAAGATACCGATTGGAGCTCACCACTCTGCCTCATGGTCCTACAAATGTTGAAGGTCGCTTCTTCATTGTTCAACTGAAATTTCATCTGTCCCTTTTCCATATCAACTAAGGCTCAACCTGTAGCAAGGAATGGCCTCCCAAGAATAATAGACACTTCAAAATTGACTTCACAATCAAGAATAACAAAATCACCCAGAAAGATGAATGACTCCACTTTTACTAGCACATCATGAAGTATCCCAATAGGCCGTTTCACTGTCCGATCAGCCATCAGTAGCCACATCGCAGTGGGTTTTGGATCCCCCAAATCCAACTTCTTGTAAATCAAGAGGGGCTTGAGATTTATGCTTGTCCCCAGATCACATAATGCTTTCGCAAAATATAATGACCCAATTGTACAAGGAATAGTGAACGCACCCGGATCTTCTTTCTTTTGTACGAGGGATCTTGTAGCAATAGCACTACAATGCTGCAGTCTATCATCATCCTCGAAAGTGACCTATCTTTTCTTGGTGACCAGATCTTTCATAAATTTGGCATAACCAGGCATTTGTTCTAGAGCTTCTACCAAAGGGACATTAATAGAGAGCTGCTTCAGCATTGTTATAAAACGCCGATATTTACCATCCTCGGTCTTTTTCACTAATCTTTGAGGGAAGGGTGGTGGTGGTCTAGGCATGGGAATTACCTTCATAGGGACTTCTGCATCTTTTCCATTGCTCTCTTCTTCCTCACCACTACCCTTTACCATTTTATCATCATCCTTTCTCACATTTTCCTTATTAGACGGCATAGGTGGGTCAATGGTTTGCTTACCACCCCGAGTAGTGATTGCCATACAGTGCGCATCATTTTTTGGATTTTGGACAGTGTTGCTAGGAAGAGTGCCTGGTTGCCGTGTGTTCACTGTCGCAGATAATTAGGCCATTTGCAACTCGATCTGCTTAATCGATATTGCATGTGTATCAACTTTTTGCCCAATGCTAGCTAAATCACACCTTAACTCTTTAATGTGCTCATCACTAGCATCGAACCTCCTCATCATTTTGTGCCACATATCCTCAACTTGCGCCATACTATCTCCACCATCCCTAGGAGTAACTTCAGGATTTTGAGGAGGGACATAAGGCCCATTCCTATCATTTCTGTTACCATAGTTACCCCTGTTGAAGTTGTTGTCGCGGTTGAAGTTTCCATCTCGGACATAATGACCCTCACGGTTATAGTTACCATAGTTCCAACCTTGGTGCCCTTGACCTTGGCGCCAGTTATCCTGATTTGAGCCTTGGACGCTCGGTCGGAAACCCCCCGTCTGCTTATTTACTGCATAAGTGTCCTCCGCATTTATCTTTTCTGCACCCCTAGTGACATTTTTTAGTACCAACCCAAGCTCAGTTCTCATCTGAGCCATTTCTTCACGAATATCATCTGTGGTTGGGTTGTGAGTGGACTGCACTGCGAAGGTGTTTCTGCCAGTATCTGATTTTCTAGTACTCCACGCTTTATTGTTCCGGGGATTTTCTCTAATTTTTCAGCAATCTCAGCATAAGGACACTCCCCATAAGATCCACCTGCTATAGTGTCCAACACCGCTTTATTATTATCATCCTGTCCCCGATAGAAGTATTCCTTCAGTGACTCATCATCTATACGGTGATTTGGGACACTTCTCAAGAACGAGGTAAATCTATCCCAAGAACTACTAACTGACTCTCCTGGTAGTGCCACAAAGTTATTCACTGTCTTTGTGGTTTAGTTTCTTGTAGACCGGATAGTAGCGTGCTAAGAAAACATCCCTTAGTTGGTTCCAAGTGAAGATTAAGTTGTATGGGAGCTCAGTGAACCATATAGCAGCCTCTCGTGTCAGTGAGAGAGAAAACACTCTGATCCCTATTACATCTAAATCCAAATCAGGCCTCCCTACACAACTTTTACACACTGCCCTTACCTTAGCTATATGGGCATGTGGATCCTCAGAAGGTAGCCCTGAAAACAAACCTCTGGCAGTGAGCATTTGCATCAGGCTACTAGTTACCACAAAGGTGTGGCCTGTGGGTAGAGGAGGTAAGACAAGTGTCCCATCGGAGTTTGCTATGTTATCATAGCCTCTGTTGTATGCTTGGGGCCGTGGAACGGATTTTCGTCCCCTCTGTTGGTGTTCACCCGGAGCATCGGGTAACAACTGACCATGAACATCAACCGGAGCTGGGATGTTCTGGTTTGGGTCATCACCATTTATTCCCAAGTTTCGATTCATATTGCGTAGTGCACGCTCTAATTCGTGATCATAGGGAAACAAGGGTTCTCTTCCTCTCCGTGTATTTGGCATACAAGGAGGATAGTTCTGCACAAATCAAAAACAATAAAACAAAGTAAAATCAAGAAAATATCAACTAAACTATAGTAATAAGTTCAAGTTAATCTAAAAGCTATGTTCCCCGGCAGCGGCGCTAAAATTTGATACGCTCAACATTACTTCTCAAATAAAAAGTAAAGCGGTCGTGTCAAGTAAATAACTCAACTAGTGAGGTTGGGATCGTTCCCACAAGGAAAATAGTTTAGACTTAACTTCAATCTATTATTACTATTGTTTAGTCAATTACTTCCTTGGAAAGTAAAAAAACAATAAAAGGGGGGTTTCTATTCCTAATTGAATAAAAATAACTAACCAAATTCAAAAGAGAAACTTAACAGCATTGAATGTTGGATTTTAATCAAGTAATCAAAGTAACTAGGGTTTACGGTTCCCCACAGGTTCATAACTTGATAATTCTAACTATAACAATTCTTTCCTAGTATCTTGCATGCAAAGTGATAAGTTATGTATTTCTAAATCCTTGGTTCGGCATCTAGAAAATTTCACTCCGCACCTTGGTCCGGCTACTACGTGCGTTGCTTTCCTAACCCTTTTCTTTACCTCATATTAAGCATCGTATTCAATATTTGACTAAGTTATTACCTCGTACCAATCAATACTAGCCTATTAGATAGTATACACTAAATATATGTTGATAATTCTTTTCCTATTATCTACCTCCTTGGTCCGGCAAGTAGCATTAAGGCGAGTTCTAACGTTGGCCATCCGTTAAAAAGACTTCTAAGCGAAAGAATTATTAATACATGCAAGACACTATTCTAGAATTGTTATTTTAGTTAGTTTTTGTCTCATTATTTGCCTATGGTTCCCTCAACCCTAGTTATGGAGTTTAGTTACCCATAGTCATAATCACAATATTCAAATATATTATATAAGAATTCATGTACTTACTTTAATGAGAAAGAGTAAAATCCCAAAGTTCACTTGATTAATCAGCAAAAATCACCTACAATAAATGATAAAAGTCTCAATAATAACAATTTATACTATTCCAAAATTTGGCCTTTTTGTCCAATCGACAAGGAAAATGGAGCTTTGCTGACTAGTCAGTGAATTGCAGATCACCCTTGTCCATAGCCCTCTTAGCTCAGTTTTTCTTCCATTTTTTAGTGTAACTTTCAGTTATCTATGTCAGTGTTTTCCAAGTGGTTCGGTGATATGACCTTAGTTCCTTTTTATCTCCACTCTGCTTGGACTTCACTGATAGTCTCGTATACTTTGGCAGCCACAATCCATCTTGACCGATCCTTTCGGTGAATCGCTAATCGGGAACACCCTTCACCAAAATTTCTCTCATCTTAGAGGTGGTGGTCTATAAAGTTTGGCTGTCTAAGATCCACTCAAGGGACCGCCTAGTAGTCTTGGTGATCATCATGATTACTTTTCTTCACTTCTTCATCTTTTTAGTTCCTTTTTTCCGGTTATGTCCTTGCCTTTCTTCGTAGACTCCATAGCCGCTAATCTACATATAAATATTATTTTGAAGCATAAAATAGGCCTTTGAGGACACTTGTACTATCAAATCTAAGACCTAAATTAGTCTATGTTTTGGACTCATCAACACCCCTAACTTAAAATTTTTCTTATACTTAAGTAATACTCAAGATCAACAGTTCAATAAGGATGTCTACAAATAGGGCTGCATAAGACTCAACATAAATGCACACCACAAGGTTTAAACTACTCATATAGTGATCAGTTGTGCACTCAAAGTTTCAAATGTGACTAACCATCGCCAAGTGTGTTCAAGCTCACAATACTTGCTTCAAATGCAAGTTCAAGTTCAACAAAAAATATTTAAATGCTCTAACATCAAAGATGACTCCATATTTACCAAAAAATATTATCAACAATTTAAAGTACTGAAATAACACTCAACTCTGACACTCACAAAGATGAACACATGAATGACTTCACCCATACGTTTTCCCTTCTTTTGTAATGAACATTCTTTTAAGCTCACTCAAGCTCCCAAAAATCTTTTCAAGGCTTGTTGTAACGAGGCGTATTTTAAAGGTATGATAATTTAGGATTATTGGGTTCTACTTTCATGATTTATGGCCTAAACATAACTTTTCTCGTTTTCTTAACATTTCAAACATGCTCATTATCCACCCAATCATTCAACTGCATACGAACCAATGGACACCCCACTTATTTTGCAATTATCACTACTTTATTTCACAAGTTTTTCTCTTTTTGAATCACTTTTTCATTTCTTTTCCCTCTTTTTTTTTTACATGGAGAGGTTCAATTGTTTTTTCAAAACAACAGGTCAAACGGGGGTTAATTCAAACTTCTTGACTTTCCTTCTCACTGCACCCCCAACTTAGGCTTTGGCCTAAGTTGTATGTTCAAAAATATTGATACTTCATGAAGGTTATGGGTTATGGTATAATAGGGTCACAATTTTTCAACTTTCTTCCAAGAAAAGGATAGGATCAAAAGGTGTCAAGAAAGATTCACGCATCTAAAAAAGGTGACCACAAAATAGTTATATTTTCAAATTGGTTCACTATTCAAAAATGTTTCCTAAGATCATTTGAATTGTTTTCTTCACTTCAATAAAATAGATGAATGGAAAAATTCTAGGTGTCATCACATACAATGTTCAAGACGAACTGATCACACAAGGCATTGATACAATCATCAGGCAAGTATCCACACTTTCTAGCTAGCATGCAATATTCATCAGAAGAGACTTCATCAACAATTAACTAGTCACAATGATATGCTTAAAATTTAAATATTTCCTGTGCAACTTTTTTCTCCATTGTACTGGCACATTCATTTCATTTAAATAAGAGCACTATTCAAGTCTTTCGTATTAAACACCATCGACACTTGAAAATGAGAGGGAAAAAAAGCTACCACCCCACAAAAATCATCCAACATTGTCCTAAATATTATCAGAGAAAAAAACACAACACAAAATAACAAAATACAATAAATATAGAAAATAAATGAGAGGCATTGACACTAAACAAACAAAGTAGGGTGAGAAAGAATACATTGGGTGGCCATTAGGCAAATGGTTACAGTGGCCGCTGAACCAATTGGTGGACCACCAATTTAAATGCAATTCACTAAAATGTCTAGATTGTTTCCACTAAAATTTGAGAAAAAGGGTGACCGAGATCGGGTGGGCTGAACAACATTATTGTATCGCCTAAGGTGCGCACCAAAATTTCTAGGACTCTAACCCAGCAGGTTTGTGCAAAAGGGCGGAGCAAGTTGGGCTCGCCTAATCTACTAGGCGCATCGATAAATATTAGAGTGTATCAACTCACTTTTGGTTCCACACAAGCGGACAAAGTCATGATAGAAAAATCAATTATGTGTTTCATTGAAAGGGGTCATGGAATTGCCGAATCATCGATACATGCACATTTAACATATATTTTTCAAAATAACTAAGACTTGTGTTGACTTCCAAGAATCGCTTTATTTAACTTTGTGTCTCCACATGGAAATGCTTTCAAACAACTTCTGAGTACACCATTTCGATCACTGAAATATCATGGCATTCACCAAAATATAGCTTCAAGCATTGCCTATTCACCTTGAATTTTTGAGCTTCCTTACCTTCGATTTTAATGGCCCCATTCATGAACACTTGCGTCATTTTAAATGAACGGAACCACTTTGACTTGAGATTTCCTTGGAAGAGTCTTAGTCAAGAGTTGTATAGAAACACAATCTATATAACACAAAATTCTCTCCAAAGAATTTCAGAGTCGTGCTATTTCTTTATTTTCTCCTTGTAAAGAGATGAACTTTCATATGCCTTAAGCCTGAATTTGTTCATTTCGTTCAGCTGATCTACTCATTCTTTCGAGGCATTTACCCAATCCAGATTTAATGTGTTTATTGCCTATAATGCTTTGTGTTCTATTTCAATCGGTAGGTTACATGATTTTCCAAAAATCAGCTTATATAGGGATATGCCAATTAGTTTCGTGCAATTAGTGTGATATGACAAAAGAGCATCATCTAGATTTTGATACCAATCAGTCTTATTTTGATTTTCGGTCTTAGCCAATATACTCTTAATCTCCTGATTAAAACCTTGACTTGGAAACTCTCTTGAGGATGATATGGGGATGCCACTTTATGTTTTCACTCTTTATTATTCAATGAAAAAGCAAACAACTGGTTGCAAAAATGCAAACCTCCATCACCGATAATAGATCGAGGGGTGCCAAATCTTTCAAAGATGTTGTGTTTTAAGAATTGAACAATTCTCTTCCCTTCATCGGGTAGTGGCACTGCTTCCACAGATTTACAAACGTAATCGACAACCACAAAAATATAATTGATACTAAACGAACTCACAAACAGCCCCATAAAGTCTATTTCACACATATCAAATAACTCAACTTCAAGAATAGGCTTAAGAGGTAACTCATGCCTTCTGGACACCCCACTTTGCTTTTGGCATTGTATGAATTTCTTGACAAATTCATGAGCATCTTTGTAGAAATATAGACTGTAGTACCCACTTTGCAGATCCTAGCAGTTGTTCGCACATCGGTATGAGGACCACTAACGGGCAACACATAACAAACATTTAGAACTTTATTGACTTCCCCATCCGGCACACATCACCGAATACTATGGTCTGCATAGTCTTTGAATAAATATGGTTCATCCAATAAATTGACATCAAACAAGAACCATTTCTACTGAAAGTGTCACATCAGGGAATAGCCCCTGAACGTAACCGGCGTCCTCGTCGTATTTGAGGACTAAGACTAGTCTCTTAGCTTACATTATTACATTCATAGGTCAAATTTAGCGAATTAAAACTTTTCATTACTTCTACTCGGAGGTTTACGTAGACCTCTTCATACACATAAGTATATAAAAGATAACATAGTCATAATAGTCGTCTCATCTTAGAACCATCTAATAATAGTGTAAGAACTTGGGCATTGCCCATACATCAAGGTAAGAATGCCTCACACGGGATATACAATGTTTCATACTAAATGGGAAAAAAAATATAGAAGTCTTAAACTCAAAATAACTCCATTAGCTAGATAGTGGCATCACCCTCGAAAAGTGAGGACCTACCCTACTTGGCCGATCAAGAGATTCAAGTCTTCTTCAAGTATTTTTCAAAAACACTTCAACGACCAAAACCTAAAATGTTGGGGAAAAGGAAGAAATGTGTTAGTACACCACTTGTATTAAGTATGAGACCATATGCACACATACTTTCTAATCATGCTAAGAAAAGGGACATATCAATAAACATGCATTTTTCATTACAAACCTTTTTGTACATTCAACAAGAGCACACCAACCAATAGGACATGATCATTAAGTCATAAACATGTACACCACAAGAACAACAACATACAGTCTAATCAAGTCAACATGCATAGCACATAGTTTAATGCATAGCCAAGTAGCTCTATTATCAAGTCATAATAGTAACAAGCATGAATAAGAGTACATTTCAACATAACTAAAGCAAGACAATTACCCATGAACCCCTATCAAGTCAACAAGTGCAATAACCAAGCAAATCCCCATAACCTTACTCAATCAAATAACCCGATACGAGTCATGACTAATTTCCTACTTCATATATCATAACATTTAAGAGTACGCATCATCATAATTTAAGAATATAGACCAACACATATTCATAAGTGAAACCACTCAACATATAGCATCAACATTGTGCAAGTTCATCATATACATGACATATATCATTATAAGCATATTCATACATAAGAACATCCTCCTAAGACTCCCTTCAAGGCTAACTAGTGCAATGTTGAGGTAGAGTCCCATACCCCTACCTAGACAAAGCTAAACCGCTTAGGTCACCTTAGTTAGAGTTCAATTCTTTAGTTCATTTTTACCTTTTTGGGACATCTTGACCTAACAAACATAGACCACATGATCTAATTTGGAATCCGGTGTCATGGAACCCTACACCGAAAGAAAGCGGACTACTAGCCAAGGTAGTACCAAAACATGAACATAGTAACTACATGGATCCACTAGCTAGTATTTCTATGGGGCAAAATAGTTCAAGAATTAAGAGATATAGTTGGGATCCTCTTTATGCTACATGCGTTGTAGTCTCCAATCTCAACAGTACATTAATGATCCTACCTTCCCTATGTGTGAAGGGACGCTCTTTACTCTAGTTCACTCGGTGCTAAGCTAGGTCCTTTCTGAAATGTCTTTACTGTATTTATTAATCATCATAAATTATGGTAGGTCATTGGTTCTAACCCTTATATAACTTCATCATCATCATATCTCAATTATAATTTCATGAATATTTTCATTTCATTACGATTCATATAGGTGAGATTAGCACATTAACATTTATATCATGATAAGGCACATTGGTAAATCATTCACCATCCCTATAACATTTACATCATAAGCCAACACCTCACAAATCATAGTCAAGACATTTAAATTCAACATCATACCACCCTATCAATCCTATACAAGGCATACTCCAATACAATATCATGACTTAAGCACAATTAACCATAATTTGAAGTAAATGATAGGGATCATAAGACTGACCAAGTTTCCTTCATAATGCATCATCAAGGTCTTACCATCAATCCTTAATTAAACCCAATTAGGGTATAACATCATAATAATTCAATGATAACCATTATATAAAGTCTAAAAGAATCACTACATAACAATTCAATACAAGATAAACTTAAGACAATATACTTAGTTCAATTCACAACATACTTCATAACCTAGATCACTTCTCAAGAACTAGAATGATAGGACTATATTTCATCCTAATTTGGTCATAATTGATACAATAACATCATCTAATAGTAATTAAACCAATAACAAGTTCAATTGAACCAATACAATACAATTCATATCAAGATCATAACCTAGGGTTAAGGGGAATAGGTCATCTTCTATAAACTAGACCAATCCATAAAGAAATAACTTGATTGAGTTAGAATACATGTTAATATATTCATAATATCCAAAAGAAATTATAAACAAATCAATTCATAACATCAATTTTGAGATTGGATGAAACCCACTGGAAAACTCAAATTTTGGAAATCAATTTGATAGAACACTTTGAGGAAAGAGGTCTCAAAGGTGAATTAGATCCCATACCTTGTTAATTCATGAAGATTGATGGTTAAATATGACCTTTTTCAGCCCTTAAATCCTTCCTAGCTTGGTTCAATGGTGTTCTTCACTAGAGAGAGAAATATGAGAGAAGGAAGAAAGTTTTGTTTTGTGAATTATGAGAGATTAGGTTAGTCTCGTGGGTTTTGGGTCTTTGTATGGGTTGTTAATTAACTTAATTAGGCTTACCTTAAACCCTAACTAACGACCTAACCCCTTAATTAATTAATTGTAAATAAGTCAAAATGTGCAGGAAATTGGACGTTCACAGACGACTCCATGATCAACGACAAAGCCCCCCTTCCGTGCTGCACATCCATAGGTAAGTTCAGATACTGTGCAAAAGAGTCCCTTCAAGGATTTGGATAAGTATTTGTCGATGGATGGGATCGACTCCCCATCGATCTACACACGCCTCGTCGTTTCTTTTCATGGGTGCACACTGCCCAAGCAGTCCTTGACCCCAAAATGCAAGGTTCCTCCTCAAGGGCCTGTTGTTGGTCCTTGGGGAGTCGTACCCGGACGTTTTGACCGCAAATAAACTTAAACATATGTTAGACACCCTTCTACCAAATTTCATCAATCTCCGACTCTTAAAAGCTAGTCTAATAGGCTAAGGGGCAGGCTAGTACCTTCTTTAACTAGTTTCTGGACGTCATGGACGTTCTCGGACATTTTAAAAGGCTAGTACCTTCTTTAACTAGTTTCTGGACGTCATGGATGTTCTTGGACATTTTAAATTCTAGACTTCCTAAATGACTTATATTCATTAAAATAGACATTTAAACAATGTCTAAACCTTATGACGCTTATGTTAGGCTCTAGAACACATTTTGGATTTTTGAAGTGTTACATTATCTCCCCCTCCCCTTAGGAACATTCATCCATGAATGACAATAAAAATCATTAAAAGGAAGGAATAGACTCAAGACTAGCATCCCAACAACAACAGTACATAACAACATGACTTACAACATCAATCATATCACTTACACAAGCCAATTCAAAACATCAATTACCACACATAAGACTCAACATTACATTATGAGGAACATCCTTCTCACAACAACAAGAGCTCAACATAGCATCTAGAGTCAATTATGCCAAAGCTCAACTTACCAACGTGCTACACATCATTTCATGAAGACTCACCAAATCAAAATGCACAACATGACTCAAAACAAGCAAAATTGCAAATTGTTCAAGTCAAAATGCACATTTACTGTAACTACATCAAAAATGCACATTTTGCAAAACTTCACCAAAAATCAAGAAACTCCAATTTTTAGTCATTATTTTTCATTATTAATAAGTTTTATAATAAAAAATAACCTTAGTTATCAAATAGATGAGGGTAACGGGACTTCATGTCGGCCTCGACGTCCTGTGTTGCACCCTCAACTAGGTGATTCTTCCATAACATCTTTAAGGATAGCAACTCTTTGTTTCATAACTTCTTTACTTGCCTATCAAGGAGTTGAACAAGAATCTCCTCATAGGAGAGGTTATCCTTCAAACCAAGACACTCAATAGGAAGAATATACTCGGGATCAACGATACACTTTTTAAGCATGGAAACTTGGAAAACTGAATGAACCGAAGCCAATTCACTAGGCAACCTAATCTCATAGGCAACCTTTACCAACCCTTTGCAAAATTCATAGCGACCCACATAACGAGGACTCAACTTCCCTTTCTTGCCAAATCTAACCACCCCTTTCATAGGCAAAATTTTCAAATACACCTTATCACCTTCTTCAAACTCTAAATCCCTTAACCTATAATCAACATAAGACTTTTGTCGACTATAGGCCATTTACTAGTGATTCCTTATGATATGAACTCTCTCAGGTCTTATAAATCAAATCGGACCAAGAAACGAAGGTTCACCTACTTCAAACCATCCAATAGGATACCTACACCTCCTACCATACAAGGCTTCATAAGGAGCCATGGATATGAACGAATGACAACTATTATTGTAAGCAAACTCCACCAAAGGAAAATGCTTATCCCAATTCCCTTTAAAATAAATTATACAAGTTCTAAGCATATTTTCAAGGGTTTGAATAGTACGCTCCGCTTGACCATCCTTTTTGGGGATGAAAATCGGTACTTAACTCTACCTTAGTACCCAACCCTTCTTGGAATGACATCCATAACCTAGATGTAAATTGTGCACCCCTATCCGATATAATGGATAACGGAATACCATGGCAACATACAATCTTATCTATCAAGATCCTTGAATATATTCCGCCAAATAAGTTGACTTGACGGGAATAAAATGAGAGGACTTGGCCAACCTATACACAATAACCCATATAGAGTCATATTGCTTTTGAGTCCGAGGCGAACCTACTACAAAATCCATATTGATGTCTTCCCACTTTCAAATAGGAACTTGGATTTCTTGTAGTAAGCTACCCGACTTATGATGTTCGGCTTTCACTTGTTGGCAATTTGGACACTTAGCAATAAACTCCGCTATGTCTTTTTTCAAACCTTCCCACCAAAACACTTCTCTAAGGTCATGGTACATTTTTATCGAACCCAGATGAATGGATCAACGGGACCCATGGGCTTCCTCAAGGATCCGGTTCCTCAATCCATCTACCTTGGGAACACACAATCTTCCTTGATACCTCAAGGCACCATACCCTCCTCAGGAGAATGACTCATTATACTTACCAAGAACCAAGTCCTTCAACTCCATCAATGATTGATCAAAGTATTGTTTGGACTTCACTTCAATTACCAATGATGACTCGGAGTTATGATGGACCATAAAACCACCATTCGGAGAATCTTGCAACTTCAAATCCAATCTAGCTAACCTATGGACATCTTTCACTAGGTCTTTCTTGGCTTCATCTATATGAGACACACTACCCATGGATAAACAATTTAGAGCATCCACAACCACATTGGCCTTGCCGGGGTGATAGAGGACACTCATGTCGTAATATTTCAATAATTCTAGACATCTTCTTTGTCGGAGATTCATATACTTTTGGGTAAACACATATTGGAGACTCTTATAGTCAGTATACACATCAACATGGACACCATACAAGTAATGCTTCCATATTTTAAAAGCAAATACCACGGCCGCTAATTAAAGATCATGTGTTGGGTAGTTTATCTCATACACCTTAAGTTGCCTAGAAGCATAGTCTACCACCTTCCCATGTTGCATAAGCACACACCCTAAACCCACTCGCGATGCATCAAAATACACAACTAAACCCTTTGTAACTTATGGTAGAGTCAACACCGAAGAGGAAGTTAGCCTATCCTTCAAGATTAGGAAGATTCTCTCACATGCCTCTGACCACTCAAACTACTTAGTCTTTTGGTTCAAAGTAGTCAAGGGATATGAAATGAACGCAAAACCATCCACAAACCTCTAAAAATAACCTGCTAGACCCAAGAAACTCCTAGTGTCGCTAAGAGTCAACGGTATAGGCCAATATTTCACCGCCTCGGTTTTCCTTAGATCAACATCAACTCCCTCACTAGATATCATATGATCAAGAAATGCCACCAACCTCAACCAAAACTCACATTTTCTATACTTGGAAAACAATTGGTTCTCCTTAAGCACTTGTAACACCACCCTCAAATGGTTCATGTGATCACCCTCATTTTTTGAGTATACCAAGATGTCGTCAATGAAGACAATTACAAATGAATCTATGTAACTTCGAAACACTCTATTCATGAGATCCATAAATTCCGTCGGGGCATTCGTGAGACCAAAGGACATTACTAAGAACTCATAGTGACCATATCTAGTCCGAAATGCCTTTTGGTATATCCTCACCTCTCACCCTAAGTTGGTGATAAGCCGACCTCAATTCGATCTTAGAAAAGTAGCTTTCCCCTTGAAGTTGATCAAACAAGTCATCAATTTGAAGGAGAGGATACTTATTCTTAATAGTGACTTTATTGAGTTTGCGATAATCGATGCACATTCTAAGGGACCCATCATTCTTCTTCACAAACAAAACCAGAGCACCCCATGGAGAAATACTAGGTCTAATGAAGACTTATTCTAGTAAATTTTTGAGTTGAGCCTTCAACTCTTTCAATTCGACCGGAGCCATCCGATAAGGAGGAATGGAAATAGGATTTGTATTCGGTAACAAATTGCTACCAAAATCAATTTCCCATACGGGAGCAATACCCGGAAGATCATTAGGAAAGACCTCTGAAAATTCCCTCACATGGGGATCCACTTAATGGGAGGAATTTCGGAGTCTAAATCTTGGACTTTACTATGGGGTATAAACACCCATTTGAGATCATTTTGCATTGTTTTAAACAAGAGATGATACAAACTCTAGGAATAGAATTTCCCCGCTTCCACCTTATAATGGCCTCATTTGGAAAGTTAAACTTCACCACCCTCGTTCTACAATCTATAGAGGCAAAGCAAGCATGCAAACAATCCATGCCCAAAATGACATCAAAATCAAGCATATCAAGTTCTACTAGCTTAACATAAGAAACTCTATTTGGAAAAATTATAGGACAATTTCTATACACCCTTTTTGCAACAGCTAACTCACCCACCTGGGAAGACACTATAAGAGGTTCATGCAAGATATCGGGTAAAATGTCAAAATTTTTAGATACTAGAGGGGTAACAAATGATAAAGTAGACCCACGATAAAGTAAGTCATAAACATCAATAGATAAGACTTTCAACATGCTGGTTAGTATGTCGGGAGAAGTCTCTTGCTCACCCCTAGAGTGGAGAGCATAGAATCAGTTCTTCTTTGGAGCCTCATTTGAACCACTTGCTTGAGCTTGATCACTACCCTTGTCTTGACCCCTCACATTAGGGCACTCTCTAACCTTGTACCCACTTTTACCACAACAAAAATAATTATACATTCCCTTAAGACAATCACCATAGTGCTTCCTGCCATAATTTCCACAAATTGGCTTTTCGGTTGGTGAACTATTACCCTTTCCCTTTTTGGGCTTAGGGTTAGACACCCTATTATCCCTAGCCTTAGAGAACTTCGAAGGAACTTGATTAGAAACTCTCTTCTTGAACTTAGGTTTGTCTTGTATCTAAAGCCTTCCCTTTGAAAAACCACTATCAAAAGATCTTACCCTCTTAGCATCTCTACTCTTCCTCTTAGCCCTTGCCTCTTCCACATGTTGATCATGAACCATGAGACGATAAATGTTCATGTTGGCATGTTATATAGCCGAATTACACTCCTCTTGCAAATCACCCGGCACCCAAATCACAAAGCGATTCATTTCAACTCTAGGGTCAGAAACCAAAGAAAGAGCATATTTTGACAATTTAGTGAATTTCAAAGAGTATTCAAGAACACTCATACCTCCTTGACGAAGGTTGATGAAATCCACAACCTTGTCTTCCCTCTTATACCTAGGAAAGAACCTATCAATAAAACCCTTCTTGGAAACTTCCTAAGTCACCGGGCCACCTCAAACGACTTATTATCCCTCCATTGGACATACCAAGTTTGGTCCATATCTTTGAGTTGCTAAGTGGCTAAATCGTCCTTCTCACTAGTAGACAACCCCACCATAGATTAGAGGATCTTATATGCCTCATGAATGAACTCTTTGGGATCTTTTTCAACCTTGGACCCATATAAAGTAGGGGATTCATCTTAGTGAAATTCCTTAGACAGGAGTCCATGGTTCAAAAGCACATAGAGTTAACACTCTAAAGGCACGATATTAGACTTCCAAGAAAGTGAGAGTTTCCTAAGCATCATATATATTCCTATTCATAAGTGTGGCGCACTTCACAATTATGAATACGAATCAACATAGACGTGGTTGATACAAACATCGACTCAAAGATATTTAACCTCATGCTATAATAAAAATATTTTCACATCCGAGAATAGCCCCTATACATAACCGACATCGTCGTCCTCTTTGGGGAGTAAAAATAGCCTCTTATCTTACATAATTACATTCATAGGTCAAATTTAGCGGAAATTCAAAACTTTTCATTACTTATACTCAGAGTTTTACATAGACCTCTACATACACATAAGTATATAAAATATAACATAGTCATTATAGTCATCTCATCTCATAACCATCTAAAAGAGTGTAAGAACTTGGGAATTGCCCATATATCAAGGTAAGAATGCCTCACATGGTCTATGCAATGCTTAATACTAAATGGAAAGGAAAGAAACATAAAAGTCTTAAGCTCAAAACAACTCCATTAGCTAGATAGTGCCACCGCCCTCGGAAAGTGAGGACCTACCATACTTGGATGATCAAGATATCCAAGTCTTCTTTAAATTCACTTCAACGACCGGAACCTTAAATGTTGGGGAAAAGGAAGAAATGGGTTTAGTACACCACTTCTACTAAGTATGAGACCATATGCATACATACTTTCTAATCATGCTAAGAAAAAGAACATCTCAGTAATTATGCATGTTCATTACAAACCTTTATACACATTCAACAATACCACACCAACCAATAGGACATGTTCATGAAGTCATAGGCATGTACATCATAAGAACAACATCAAGTCTAGTCAAGTCAACATGCATAGCATATAGTTTATACATAACCTAGTAACTCTATCATCAAGTCATAATAGTAACAAGCATGAATAAGAGTACTTTTCAACATAACTAAAGCAAGACGATTACCCATGAACCCCTATCAAGTCAACAAGTGCAATAACCAAGCAAAGCCCCATAACCTTTCTCAATCAAGTAAACCAACAAGAATCATGACTAATTTCCTACTTCACATATCATAACATTTAAGAGTACTACTTTAACAATATAGACTAACAAATATTCATAATTGACAACATATAGCATCAACAATTTTGATGTTCATCATATACATGTTATAGGCATTATAAGCATATTCACACATAAGAACATCCTTCTAAGACTCCCTTCAAGGCTTACTAGTGCAATGTTTTGGTAGAGTCCCATACCCCTACCTTGACTAAGCTAAAACCCTTAGGTCACCTTAGTTAGAGTTCAATCCATTAGTTCATTTTTACCTTTTGGGAACATCTTTCCCTAAACGATATAGGCCACATGAGCTAATGTGGAATCCGGTGTTATGGAAGCCTGCACCGAAAGAAGGCAGACTACTTGCAAAGATAGTACCAAAACATGAACATAGCAACAACGTGGATCCATGAGCTAGTATTCCTATGGGGGCAATATAGTTCAAGAACGAGGAGATAGTTAGGACCCTATTTATGCATTGTAGTCTCCAATCTCAAAAGTACATTAGTAATCCTATCTTCCCTATATGGGAAGGGACAGTCCTCAGTCTATTTCACTCGGTACTAAGCTAGAGTCCCTTTTGAAATGTCTTAAATGTCTTTATTAATCATCATAGCTTATTGTAAGTTATAGGGTCTAACCCTTGCATCAAACATTATCATCATCATATATCCATAAGAATTGCACAAGTATTCTCCTTTCATTACAATTTATATAGGTGAGGTTAGCACATTAACATTTTCATATCATGATAAGGCACATTGGTAAATCATTCACCATCTTTATAACAATTACATCTTAATACAACAACTCAAAAATCATAGTCAAGACATTTCAATTCAATATCATACCACACTATCAATCGTATACAAGGCATACTCCAATACAATATCATGACTTAATCACAATTAACCATAATTTGAAATAAAGGATAGGGATCATAAGACTTACACAGTCTCCTTCATAATCCATCATCAAGGTCTTACCATCAACCCTTACTTTAACCCAATTAGGGAATACCATCATCATAATTCAATGACCAACATGATATCAAAGCTAAAAGAATTACTACATCACAATTCAATGCTAGATCAAAGCTTAAGACAAGATACTTAGGTCAATTCACAACATACTTCATAACCTAGATCACTTATCAAGAACTAGCATGATAGTAATATAATTCATCCTAATTTATTCATAATTGATACAAAAACATCATCTAATAGGAATACAATCAATAACCAATTCAATTGAACCAATACAATACAATTCATATCAAGATCATAACCTAGGGTTAAGAGGAATAGATCATCTTCTACAAAATAGACCAATCCATTAAGAAATAACATAATTGAGTTAGAATACATGTTAATCTATTCATAATATCCAAAATAAATTATAAAACAATCAATTCATAACATCAATTTCGAGATTGGATGGAACCCACTTGAAAACTCAAATTTTGGAAATCAATTTGATGGAACCCTTTAAGTAAAGAGGTCTCAAAGGTGAATTAGATCCCATACCTTGTTAATTGATCATGATTGATGGTGAAACATGACTCTTTCAGACCTTAAAACCTTCCCTATCTTGGTTCAATGGTGTTCTTCACTAGAGAGAGAAAGAGGATATAAGGAAGAGACTTTTGTTTTGTGAGTTATGAGAGCTTAGGCTAGTTTAGTGGGGTTGGGTTTTTTATATGGGGTGTTTATTAAGTTAATTAAACTTACCTAAACCCTTAACTAACTACCTAAACCCTTAATTAATTAATTGGAACTAAGTTAAAACGTGTAGGAAATTACACCTTCATAGACGACTCCACGATCGACGGATTGTGGGTCAATCGACGGCCAAACCCCCTTCCGTCCTTCACATCCATAGGTAAGTTAAGAGACTATGCAAAATATAGCCTTCAACGATTTGTCTAAGTGTTGGTCGATGGATGGCATCGACGCTCCGTTGATCCACACATGCCTCGTCGACTGCCTTCGTGGGTGCATACTGCCCAGGCAGTCCTTGACCCCAAAATGCAAGGGTCCTCCTCAAGGGCCCTTGGTTGGTCCTTGGGGAGTCGTACCCGGATGTTTGACCATGAATCAACTTAAACACATGTTATACACCCTTCCACCAAATTTCATCAATTTCTGACTCCTAAAAGCTAGTTAAATAGGCAAAGGCACGCTACTACCTTCTTGAACTAGTTTTCGAACGTCATGGACGTTCTTGGACATTTTGGTTTCTAGACTTCCTAAATGACTTATATTAAATAAAATAGACCTTTAAACAATGTCTAAACCTTATGACACTTATGTTAGGATCTAGAACACGTCTTGGATTTTTAAAGTGTTACAGATAGAAGTTTAGGTCTTTTGGCACTAATGCACACAACACATAGTTAGCTAAATCGGCAAACAAGGAGTCTACATAGGAGTCACCGTGAATACTTGCTCATCAGGGAATAAGAAATGTATGTATAACTCAATGTCATCCTTCTTTTGTCCCTCCAGCCTTGATAGGCGATCGACCACTTGATTGTCACACGATCTTTTATCTTTGACTTTAAAGTCAAATTCTCGCAACAATAATACTAATCTTATCAACCACGATTTAACATTTTTCTTTGCCAGTAAATGCTGTAGGATTGCATGATCATTAGAAACTATAATTTTGGTGCCTAGTAGGTATGCACTTAATTACTCAAATGCACGTACAACCGCAAGTAACTCTAGCTTTGTAACAATGTTGTTACATTGAGCACCATTAAATTTTTTCCATGCGTAATAGATTGGATGAAATAATTTACCATGCTTTTGTACCAAAATAACACCCAACGCAGTCCCACTTGCATCACACATCACTTCAAATGGTTCCAAACAATCTATGCTAATAATCACCGGAGTAGAGATTAATTTCTCTTTCAAACACTTAAAGGATTACAAACACGCGTCATCAGATTTTTAATTTTCACCTCCTTATTCATTAGCTTGCACAGTGGGAGTGCAATTTTTGAGAAATATTTGATAAATCTATGGTAGAATCCCTCGTGCCATAGGAAATTATGAATACCTTTTACTTATATTATTGGTGGTAGCTTCTCAATCACCTCAATCTTTTCCTTGTAAACCTTCAACCCCTTTTGAGATACTTTGTGACCCAAAACTATACCTTCTCTAACCATGAAGTTAGGTTTCTCCTAATTTAGGAATAAATTTGTTTCCACAAAGTTTTAAAGAACCTGCCTAAGGTGTGCCAAACATGTTTCAAAAGAATCACCCACAACTGAGATGTCATCAATTAAGACTTCCATTGAATCTTCCACCATATCAGCAAAAATAGACAACAAGCAACTTTGAAACGTTCTCACGACATTGCACAACCCAAAATGCATCTTTTTAAAGAGAAAATAGCATAGGGACAAGTTCAAGTGGTTTTCTATTTATCTTTTAGGAAAATTGAGATCTGATTATACCGGGAATATTAGAAAATGCATTATCTCTAGATGCCTTGTAAATGAATACCAAAAAAAGAATATAAAAGTAAATTATAATGATAACCAATAATTAATTCAAAAATATCCTTAAATAATAAACATTCAATCCGTAGCTACAACCCTAGATTTAGGGCTTTACCACTAATCTCTAATATAAAAATGAACAAGAAACGAAGCGTAGAAAGTAATGACAATTTTATACTTTGATGTCCGATGGTTGATCTTCAAATATAGGTTGATGTCTAATAATTATTTCTATCGACTATTTATAAATGTAGAAAACCCTAAATAAAATAATTGAGTCCAAAACAAATCGGAAAACAAAAGCCAAGAAGAATAAGAATTCCGCGTGTCACCTAGCTGCCTCATATTAATTTCCTATGGCTTTCCTTGAGTGCCACATGGAAACAATGCAAATTTGTGCATTTTCACTTCCCCTTTGTTCCTTATTTATAATTATATTAAATTTAATCCATTATGCTTTCTACTTGATTTCATTCTTCAATCTTCCATCATCAATTCATTTTAGCTCCAATTTTAAACTTTACACCAATGTACTCCTATAAATAAAATATACTATTTAACACAATCCATAAAATTCATGATTAAAAAAAGGAAAAATATAAATAATAAATGTGAGGTAAATAATGATAAAAATTTATATTTTGGCCTCACATCAACACCCCACACTAAATATTTTTCTCGTCTTTGAGAAAGCATAAAGCTCATCTCGATATAAGTCGTACTAAGGATGTCGTCAATTTTGTTAATATAAAAAATTAGTCAATACACCAATTTCAAAACATAAAGTATAATTATCAATCATTTTTCCAAGCATCTAAATAAATAACAAACCTCTAACATCATAACCTCAAGGAAGGACTTTAAACTCGTCAAAATTAAGTTGGCTCCCCTACTCTCATCAAAGAAAGTTATGAAAATCACCTATCATCATGAAACAAGTGTCCTCACTAGAACAAATAATTCATACACTCAATTAAAAAAATTTAATACAAATTAAGGGCTTCACATCATGAATAACTATCATACTCACAAAAAAACTTCACATGTATGCACAAAGAACCATAGGCTTGCCCATTATGTGCATCTCCACTAATTAAGCATGTTTGAATAAAATCAAATATGACTTTAACGGGTTGTAATGTAGGCTAGGGGA
Organism: Solanum peruvianum; assembly: GCA_027705065.1. Classification (NCBI taxonomy): domain Eukaryota; kingdom Viridiplantae; phylum Streptophyta; class Magnoliopsida; order Solanales; family Solanaceae; genus Solanum; species Solanum peruvianum. Next base: position 22,790,548 of record JAKWJD010001763.1, read on the forward strand.
CAAGTAGGAAAACAATATAATAGTGAGTTACACTTTCTTAAGCACTTTGAACTTTAAGACTTTATCACTCATTGTTTTATTCTTTTTATTTTCAACCCTCTTTCAAAAATTATTTCACAAGTAATTTTCATCATTCAAGAATGCTTCAATATTTTGTTTAATATTTTTTTACTTCATAACCACCCTTAACATACGTATTTTACATACATTAAGGTGCACAATCTCCTGTGAACAACCAAGGTCATCATCAAGGTAACTTTTTTTGTTCATCTCTTTTTTTCCTCATCACATTCTTTCAAAGAGGGCATTTAATCCTTTTAGCTTTCATTGATTATCTTTTCACTCAACCATTGATTTTTCTCAGAATTGATAACTAGAATTAGACTGTGTTATAATGCTCAAGTAAGAAAGATGCAAAAAACTAGGGATTCAACAAATAAGTCAAGGACAAAATATGGCTACCGACAAAAGGCTACATGATCAAAAGGGATAACTAGTGATTAAATAATTTAAAAAACGAAAATTTACTGGACAAATCAATGAAAACATATTTTCATCTTCTAAATAAAACAACACTTTTTATTTCTCTTCAATATCATGCAAGACAAATTCTAGACTAATTAAGATGCAAAATATGGAATAAAAAAATTCTCACCACACATGATACAAGTATCAATGAAGATGTATCAATTCCACTTCTTAGAGAGAGAGGATCATAAAAAAATACAAAATAAAATAATCTACATACAAAGTCACAACAATGAGTTTATGTGTCAAAGAGTATTCTTTTTCCTTATCAATCAAACCTTCAGAACAAAGCACTACTCAAAAATTTGACCTAAATAGCAAGTCGTAGAACACTCAAATGGATATTTTCTTTTCTTTAAAAAATAATAATTAAATGAAAACTTATTCCTAAAAAATAAACGACATTCGATTAAATGGGACTATCCTCAGGAAAAGAACCAAAAATAAAAGACAAGGAACCCATCTTAAATAAAGAAAAAGCTCAACAAAATAGTAAAAATTAGGAATTCAAAAAGATGTTATGTCCCCAAAGTATCAAGTAAAGTTTAAAACTAGGTTTAGGAAAACTTCCTGGAGCCTTAAGGCGTAGCTATTAGCACGTTCTCTTTTATTTTTATCAAATGGTCGTACACACCCTACACTTAAGCTCCAACGTGCTCCTTAGCTCAAAATTAATACTCAGACCTCTCCAAAACCTATAAAAATCACAAAAAAATGACATTAAAAAAATAAGTTACACCATAAATTGGGTTGGTACACAATAAGCGCCTAATTTACCATCGCGGCACGACAAGTAAGTTAATTACTTTGCTTTCCACTTTGAACCTATGAATTTTATTCCAAAATTTGCATACATTTTCTTCTCCTCTCTAGAGGCGGTGATATAAAGATAAATGAACCAAGTAATATATGTCGCATCTTGTACTTCTTGGACCTTATGTGAGCAATCTCGTTTTGTCTACGTAGATAATTTTTTTTAGAAAATAAGCATCTTGTCCTCATCAATAAACTTAAGATTTTATAGAAAAGTGTTTTGAATGAGGTTGAAGTTGCTCAACTCCAAAGAAACATTTTTTACAACATTCTCACTTTTGTACTCTTTCTCAACATCGAAATTCAGGAATAAGGTATAGTTGAATTGTTTGAATTCCTCTTTTTTCTCCACTAATTTGTCATCATCCACGCCAATCTCTTCTAATTTAGCCAGGATAGTAATTTTTAATTGAATAGCGTCAAGGTCATCAAGAAATTTCATGATTTTAGGTCTTCCACGCATTCAAATGTTTCTTCGGTGATTTTTGAATTAATTTTGTCCAACATGTACGTAAATTCCATAAGTGAATTCTCATTACGCGTCTGTTGTTTTGCATTCCCCACTTCACCGCTACCAACATTATAAATAATAGAAGAATCATAACAGGGTTTTGGGTTAAGGGAATATTTAAGACAACCATTTCAATGAATATATTGCTGACCACATATATAACATAAAGGCCATTAATCATCGAACCACGATTTATCAACTCATCCATATCAATAAGAGTACCAACTTATTCGAATAAAGAAAAGATAATAATTGTTGGAAAAAAAACAATTTTAAAAAAGAAATAAATAATAAATAAAATGAAAATATAAAACTGAAAGTTAGTTAATTTCTAATTCCCTAGAAGTGACACCCAAAACATGTTGCTCCCAATTGCTCACACAATTGTATGTGGTCGCGCAAGTAATATAATGTCCTTTAAAAGAATCACATAATCGAGCGCAAAAGACTTGTCATTTAGCTATTTTTAATACATTATTCTGGTAAAATTATTTATTTAAGAGTACCAAAAGAAAAGAATTCAAGAATAAAATTATAAAATTACTTACGAAGTTTTGGAAAATCCCAGGGTTGCAACACATAATGAATCTCGTGCATCATATTATTGGCTTAGAACTAATTTAAGTTGTCAAATTATTGGTTTACGGGGTTATTTGTATGAGTCTGGTATCAAGCATCTAGTTGCTTACGCCAGTTAACTGTCTAACTACATCATTGACTGGGGATAAATAGGCCTGACTAGCGAGCATTTATAGTTCATCCTTTTTCGTAATCAAGTAAGTTGCTCGTCCGGGTGCACTCCTGAACACAAATCATCTCAATTAAATGGATATATCGATCTCTCTATATTATTTTGTCTATATGACCCCTACCCTCTCAATTTTAAGATTGGACAACATATTTTTCTATGGATGGCCAGTCAAGAAATACAAAAGCAAAAATATGGAAGTAACTTATAATAAAAACCAATAATTAATTAAAAAAGAGCCTTAAATAATAAACATTCAATCCGTAGATACAACCCCAAATCTAGGGCTTCAACCATTAATCTCTATGAAAAGAAAAAAGAAAAACAAAAATATAAAATATTGATAACTTTATACTTTGATACCTTATGATTGATCTCCCTTTCTATGTTTATGTCGAATAATTATTTCTATGGAATATTTATAGATGTAGAAAATCCTAAATAAAATAAATGAGTCCAAAACAAACTGAGAAATACAAACTAAGCGAATTAAGAATTTCGTGTGAGCAACAAAGGCCATTGCCAGCCGTCTCACTTTAATTTTCGATGGATTTTCTTGAGTTCCACGTGCTTGCAGTGCAATTTTTATCCATTGACCTTATTGTTTAATTTTGTTCTTCAATCTTTCATCTTTAATTCATTTTAGCTCCGAACTTCTTCAACTTTATTGATGATGAAGTGGCTAGTGTGAGCTCTCTATATTTTAATCTCCTTTGATGCTCGAATCTCAGTTTGCACTCATTAAAGTTTAATCTTGTGAGTACAAATGCCAAGTGCAATATCTACAACGTCAACGATAGTCCACCCTTTAGCCTGGATGTACCTTCTCAACACCTCATGAAGCAATTTTACTTTCAATTCAAGCAAGTTAGTTGCATTATAATGGGAAAAAAGTTATTTCCTCCTAAGAATGCATATCGAAGATGAGTGGGGAGAACTTTTCACTCAAGCTCTGGTGGTTTTTTTAATGGTTTAAAGGGAGGAATTTCTCAATTATTTAGATTAATGTCTACTAGATTAAAATGGTTTCCTTGAGTATTCACCTAATCATGACAGAGCATATACCGCTTTATCTTACTAATGAACTTTGGTCTCATCATAATTTGCAAGAACAACCTCAAAAAGGTTCACTCATACACATCAAATGGCTCACACTAGCCACTTCATCATCAATTCCATAAATCGTTGAAACCACATGAATATTACTTGGGTTTTTCATTAATTTGCACCTTTTAAAATTGACGTCATATTTATTCACCAAAAACATCAACTTCCCGCTTCACTAATGCTCTCCCGGTAACTAAAAAGGGTCATCCCGAGATATTGGGAATTTTAGCATCAATATCAAAATCAAGAATAAAAAAATCAGCCTAGAAGATAAATTGATCAACCTTTATCAATATATCATAGAGTATCCCAATTGGGTGCTTGATCGACTTGTCCACCATAAGAATCCACATTGTTGTGGATTTTTGTTCACCCGGCCCAAGTTGTCTAAAGATTGAATAGGGCATGATACTTATACTTGTCCCAAATAACATTGAGCTTTAGCAAATCGAAGAATATTGATAGGAAATGGGATGGTGCACTATAATTATTAGAAACTTTTATTGTCTAGAAGTCAATGCTTCGTTTCATGGTGAGTAGCTCTTTTATTAATTTGTTATAATCCGACATCTTCTGCAATGCTTCCACTAACGATAGATTTATGGAAAGTTTCTTGAACATTTACAGGAACTTATCATCCTCATTTTTCTTCTTGAGACATTTAGGAAATAGAAGAGCTATTTTGGGAAGAGGTTGCACAATCATTGGAGTTGAGGTGCTCTTTTCTTTACCTTTTTTGTAACTCTTTGAAGGGGCTTTCCCTCCTTCTCTTTGAGCAAATCACTTTTAGATGCTTGAATAGGATTCTCTTCCTCGTCAATATCTTTCTCTCCTTTATTATTTTAACCCCATCATTACCTTTTTTACTACAAACAACGATTTTTCGACTACGAGTCACAACTGCTAAATCATTGTCATATTTAGCTTAACCCCCTTCAAATATCGTAGGCTCAAATTGTGCTAAAAGTTGGCCTAATTGATCCTCAAGTTGTTTGATTGCATTAGCATGAGAATTCACTCTATTATTCAATGGTGAGAAATCATCTTTCATCTCTTCAATTATAACATGCCGGAAAATCATATGTCTAATGAAGAGCCAGTATGCCCTTAGGATAGACTATTAAAGGTTCATAGGCACCCCAATACCCAATATTGAGAAATGTTGGGCATAGTATAGAAAAATTGGCTAAGGGATATTAGCCAATTTTCTATATACGAATAAGAAATATACTTTTTGTATTGTCATACCCCAATCTAAGATTTATGTTCAATAAATGTACCTACAAGGAATACCCTAAGATAAAATTCAATATGCAACCATATCAACCATACCACCACACAAAGTACTAGGCATCCAAAGTGTCAAGCCTAGTACCATAGCACATGATCATTTAAAATGATCATGTAAATTAAGCAGTGCCCAAGGACATAGTGAGGGTCCTTGGGACAATAAGTAAACATTCCAAAATGAATAATAAATAATATTTAGTTAGGTAAGTACAACCAACCCATGTACAAGACATGTGAAGAAGCTGCCAAAGGAGGGGACCACCCTAACCGAATTCGGTTAGGGTAGTTAGGGGGGAAAACGTGCCCAAGGGGCCACTCCATGTGGGGTCTAACTTCCTAACAAACTCTAGGTACTAAATAAATGTAACAAATAGATAAAAAACCTTGCACTAACGGAAATGTATCCATTATTGCACCCAACAAACTAGGAGCAAAACCGGGTTCACACTACCCTAGTACTAGTTAAAGAAACAACCTAGTAGCTAACCTAGGATGGTCTAAAATGTTAGTTATGGTCCTAAAAACTTAGGAGTACTTTAGAGATTCCCCTAGGTTGACTAATTAATTAATTTAGAAACGTAATTAATTAATTTAAAAGGTCTAAAACCGAAACTACAAAGGAAATTTCCAGATTTCGGTTAAGACAAGAAAGGACAATCTAGTACCTAACCGAGGATGGTCCAAAGAGTTAGTTAAGGTCCTAACAAGATACTTTATTAATTACCCCTGGATACTTAATTAATTAATTTATCAATGTTATTAATTTATTCAAAGGGGAAAAACCGAAATCACAAAACAATTTCCTGATTTCAGTTAAAACAAGAAAAAGACAACCAAGTACCTAACCTAGGATGGTTTAAAGGATTGTTTATGGTACTAACGACTTAAGGGTACTTTTAAAATTACCTTAGATCACTTAATTAATTAAATTAACAATTGAATTAATTGGTTTAAATGATTAAAACGATATCCTTACACTAACCTACTATAATTTAAGAAACATCCTAGTACTTAACCTAGGATGGTTCTAAAGGGTTTATTATAGTTGCAATGACTTAGTGGTACTTTATTACCTACCCCAGGTCCCTAAATTAATTAAGTTATGTATTTAATTAATTAATATAAAGTTAAAATGTTTACCGAAACCATAGTCAACAACAATTTCCAGATTTGACTAAGTGTTATGTTCTCTTATCATTAGTCAACTTAGGAGGGGCGTTTTGATAATTGGTTAATTAGCTTATTAAATTAACTTATTAAACCTAAGTGGTATAATTAAGGATCATTTCTTAAACCTAAAAATCATGTTCAAACTCAAAGAAAGGGCGACACAAAAACATTAAGCAACAAACGCAAGAAAAAGGTAGAAAATTTATTAATTTCTCCAGGGCGATTTCAAGGTTCCTTCAAAGTTTTGTTCAAGGTGGTATTCTTAGATTAAGTTCTACATAAGGTATGTGTTTATATCCTGGATTTATTTCTCGAAGATGACTTTCTTTCGAATAATTCAAAGAACTTGAATAATAGGGTTGTCTCCCGTCGTTCTTGTCGAACTCCTTTTCCTAGTATCCTTGTTACGATTTCAATGTTGAATAGGTTAGAAATCATGTTGTTTGTATGTGGTGGTTACTGATCTTAATGTGTATGGTTTTTGATTCAATAATGATTGAATGAACCTATTTATTAAACTCATTTGATGCTAAGTGTTATTGTGTGAATGAAAAGAATGATACTATGTTAAAGATATGTCGGAAAATATTATGTATGAAGATGTTACGTTCTGTTGTGCATACTTGCTGTTAATATGACGTTATAAAGATGATATATTTATCAAATGTTAATATAATTCCGTCCAAGATGTCTAAAAGTGTTATGCCTAAAGTTATGTTATAAGGTTGACTAAACAAATCTCCATGAAATCATAAGTTGAATGAATGTTTGGGTTATGCCACTAAAATGGCTAACAATGTCTTGCCCAAAAGTTGATTGGAATTGGCTTACATTACTGCTTTTAAATAATGATGGAAAAATTAGCTAATTAGAATCTCATGAAACTATATTTGAATCAATGTTGGCTTGTGCCAATAAATTGGCTATGAAGTCATTTCCAAATTTTCTAGGCCAATACTAAATTTACACCAATCTTATGTGCCCAATAATGCAATGTCAAACTAAGCATGACTAAAAGAACAAAATGAATCCATACTAAGGGTATGTCAATCAATGGGACAAGTCCCAACATACCCTATACTATCTTATATGACTAAAATGTTGGAATGCTAAATGAATAAACACATCTAAAGTAATTCAATGAATCCATAACTAAGGGAATGCCATTCATTCGGACAACTCCCAACATGCTCTAAATGAATGACATATGAACTCGTGAAACTCATTGAATAAGGTGCTCATCGTCCATAAAGGATGATATGAATTTACTAAACTAAAGTAAGTAAGTAACGTGAGCTATAACATAATTAAAGCGGTCTAAATTAAGTATGTGGGCAGAATGGGGTGTTAAAGGAAGTGAGACAAGTCTCACTTACACCTAAGCTACTATTTTAAACGAACACTCACGTATGAAGGTGTTAGAATGTGTGAGACCAGTCTCATTAACGCCTAAGGATTATATTTAAGGAAAATTCACATTCATCAATGTAAAGTAAGGATGATATATAAGCACAATTCACATTTCATCATTGTAAAGTAAGGATGACAAGTCATCAAAAGAGTAAATAAATCTAAATCACATTCTATATGTAAGTGTAAGGACAATTCACACTTAATACGTAAAAGAAGAGATGAGAAATCATCTAATGATCTATGACTACCTCATGCTAGAAGCAAGCTTCTATGATGTATGAGTTGAATGTAAACTGGAACTTTAAAATGAGCACAGATAGGCTAGTTATGAGTGGTGATGCCTTCTTTCGGGAAGGGTGGAGGTTCGTAATTCTCATGAGATGAGACTGTCCACCAAGGTGGGTATGTGTCTCCCTAAATCTTCTAGTCTTTGAACTATTCTACCAACATAGGGAACTAGCAGTGGTTTTCCAACTAAGCGATCTAGGGATGTTTTGGTTTCACCTTGGCCAGTGGCTCCACCTCTTTTCGGTGTGGGGAAGACATCGGATTTCATGATGCTCACATGATCTATGTCGGTTAAGGTTGGAGTTCCTCAAAGTATAAAATATATTGAAACGAACGATACGGAAGGTGTTTGTGCAAGACAATCAGGAGGTGAAATCAGATTCAAGTAATCACATTAGGTCATTCTTGGTCATTGCACATAATGATCCTGATGAGAGTATTAAACTTCATCCTAGGTATAGCTAGTGTTTACATTAGACTACAAATGAATAAAATGAATAATCTGAAGTACGAATGAACGAATGAAGCAGAGTCTGTGTTTGCTAAAGAATGCCCTCGTGTTGAGGTCCCATATGTTGGTCCCTCACTTGATGTCTTAATGCTATATCCAAAATACCAAGCTCTAGTAGATATTAAATGTATAATATATAAAACATGAAAACATTAAATAAATAACCTATAACTTTCCTAACAAGAAAGTAATGAAATCAATGGAATGATCAATGAAGAATGGCTTATGAAATGTAATGAATATAGAGTGTAATGAATGACTTACTATAAGATTAGTCAAAGCATGTCCAATGAAGTTAAAAATAACTAAAGGGTATAGATAATAATGAATCTTCATGTCATGAAAATGAACAAAGCCAAATAAAATTGGCTTATAATGTCTTACTTTATTAAGAGAATATAAAAGACATTAATGAATTCAAATATGCTTATCCAAAATGATTAACTAATGTATTTAGCCAATAAAGATTGACATATAAAGAATTCATGCTCAAAGTAAGCAAGATCATACGCTTTAATGATATGCCCCAAGAACTACGCACATTATGCAATAAACTAAATAATGAGTATAGTCAATAAGTGTTGACTTATAAATATATTCATGTCCCAAATTGTAGTTAACTCATTTCCTTAATTTCTTGAATTAGTTACTTGATTCATTGTGGGTGTGAGATTACAATGAATCATTGCAGTTTTAAGTAAAAAATAGGACCAAATGAGTTACTGAACTACACAACAACAAGTAGAAAAATACTGAAAAATAATCTAAGTGTACAAAGAGGAGCTTCAAAAATCTGAAATCTTCGCTTGAGTTGTTCAAAAATTATGTTGATGATACTAATGTCTTGTAATCATATATAAAATGAGTTGTGTGCTTTGAATGCATTAAAATACATCATATTCGTACCATAATTCACAACTAATGATTTAGATACTCTAGTGACTAGGCTATCCAGAAATAGCATGTTGTTTAGGAAGATCTTTCTTTGATCATGCATAGCCTTATGTGTATGTGTGCATACACCCATACTTAGTATAAGTGGTGTACTAAACCCTACTATTTACTATTTTATAGATGTATGTTAATGGACAGATTGAGGACTCTTGCAACGGTTCAGACATTAGCGTTTCTCCAGACTATTTGGTAGGTCCTCTTGATTTCGAGGATGCTACAATTTTAGTCTAGACTTAGTTTTAATTAAAGCTAGTGGATGTTGTCCTTAGAGTTTTTTTATTACTTTCATTTTGAAGCTTTTGTAATAAGGCAGTGTTTGGCAAACATATTTATGATATATTCTTATTCTTTTTCGAATTGATTCTTATGATAGATGGTTGTTACATTTATGTTGAGCTTAGTATATGATGAATTCATGAAATAACTAAATGAAGTATATGTATACTTTATACATTTAAAATTTTTAAATTTTTTCGCTAAAAATAACCATATGAATATGATGAATGCTAGATGAGGCTTGTCTGCGACCTCTGAGAGGTCAACGACGCCGGTTGCGATTCGGATTCTAGAATCCGGGTCGTGACAAACTTGCTATCAGAGCATGAGGTTAAAGTACTTAGGAACTAAAGCTCAACGCAACCACGTTATGTAGTTTCTTACTTATGGTTCTAAAGCGTGCCATAATCATGACTTAGAGACTTTGCGATGATAGGAAATTCTCCTTCTTTCTTGTGTGAACGCGTAGAAGAATACACACAAGAATTATGATGACCAGGTGGTCTAAGGTGCCAGACTCAAGATCTGGCCTACCCAGGATGGGGTCATCATGGAAATGCCCAACGTGGACGAAAGACGTGTGGTGAGTGTGGTTATTCGCATGGATTTGAATGCATTGTAATGCATGAAAGCATGCTATGAGTATTTATGAGGAGGAGAAGGCTAAGTTGGATGCATACCAACTCAAGAGTATGACTTAGACATGGATTTGCTTCATAAGTGTTATGCTATAATAGAAAATAGAAATAGGGTAGTAAGGCTTTAGTTTCAAAATAAGTTGGGTGAAAATGAGAAGGGCGTGGTTCGAATCCAACAGGCCAAGGCAGATGCTCAACCTCGGACAAATCCTTATGTTGTAGCCAAACCCCCCAAGAGAAATCGGTTCTATGCATTGAAAGGAAGAGAGGAGCAAGAGAAGTCCACAGATGTGGATAATAGTAACTTGCTTGTCTTCTCCTTTCCTGTTTATGCATTATTAGATCTAGGATCTACCTTGTCTATGGTTACTCCTTTGGTGGCTAATCAATTTGACTTACTTCCTGAGATCTTACATGAACCATTTCTAGTTAGTACCCCCATAGGAGACAGTATTAAGGCCGAAGGGGTGTGTGGAGAAGTAGATGGCTTAGTGGCAAGTCCCTTTGAAATTAAGTTGGGCGTCATTAGGTTCAAATTATAAGTCCAACAAGATGTTATCTAAGAGATTTAATATACTCTTCCTAAGTCTGGTTTATCTTTAAGAAAATCTAAGTATAAGTGATTTAAACAATTTGGTGTGATAGGTCAGTAATCGTATGTCTTATAATAGCACTATGTGAGTTAAAATGAAGTTATGTTTGCATTACATGTGCTGTTTTTGTGTAGCATAGATATGTTTCCTGTGTTGCATGATTTGTGACGTGCATTAAGTGAAGTGTGATAAGGAAATTCCTTAATAAAAAAAAATAGAGCTTCAAATAATCTTGAATGATATGCATCATCAAAATAAGTGTCAATTAGATATTCACAAAAGAGAAACGTTTAGCTATGACAAAGTAACTTTCGAAAGTCACCCTCTTTGTTTGAATGATGTATAAGTGTCATTCGTGGATGAATGTTTCTAAGGGAGGGGGGATAATGTAACATTCCGGAAAATTGTATGTCTAATGAAGAGTTAGTATGCCCTTAGGATAGACTATTAGGGGTAAATAGGCATCCAAATGCCCAATATTGAGAAATATTGGGCATGGTATAGAAAAATTGGCTAATGGATATTAGCCAATTTACTATATACAAATAAGAAATATACTTTTTGGGTTGTCATACCTCAATCCAAGAATTATGTTCAATAAATGTACCTGTAAGGAAGAGCCTAAGCTAAAATTCAATCTTCAACCATATTCACCATACCACCACATAAAGTACTAGGCATCCAAGTGTCAAGCCAGTACCATAGCACATAATCATTTAAAATGATCATGTAAATTAAGCAGTGCCCAAGGACATAGTGAGGGTCCTTGGGACCATAATTAAACATTCCCAAATGAATAATAAATAATAGTTAGTTAGAGAATTACAACCAACACATGTGCAAGCACATGTGCAAGACATGTGAAGAAGCTGCTAAAGGAAGGGACCACCCTAACAGAATTGAGTTAAGGTGTTAGAGGGGAAAAAAGTGCACAAGGGACCACTCCATGTGGACCTAACTTCCTAACCAACTCTAAGTACTAAATAACTGTCACAACTAGGTAAACAACCTAGAACTAAACGAAGTGGACCCATTAGTGCACCCGACAACCTAGGACCAAAATCGGGTTGACACTAACCTATTACTAGTTAAAGAGACAACCTAGTAGCTAACCTAGGAAGGTTCAAAAGTTTTGTTATGGTCCTAAAAAGTTAGGGGTGTTTGATAAATTGCACTAGGTTACATAATTAAATAATTTAGAAACTTAATTGATTAATTTAAAAGGGCTAAAACCGAAACTACAAAGGAAATTTCCAGATTTCGGTTAAGACAAGAAAGGGACAACCTAGTACCTTACCTAGGATGGTCCAAAGAGTTAGTTCAAGTACTAACAACCTAGGGATACTTTATTAATTACCATAGGCGACTTAATTAATTAATTTATAAACTTAATGAATTAATTTAAAGGGGGAAAAACCGAAATCACAAAACAATTTCCAGATTTCGGTTAAAACAAGGAAAAGAGAATCTAGTACCTAATCTAGGATGGTTCAAAGGATTGGTTATGGTCCTACAGACCTTAGGGTACTTTTAGGGGTACTTTAGTTCTTAAACTAGGCCCCTAAATTAATTAAATTAAGTATTTAATTAATTAATATAAATTCATAATTTTGAGGTAACTATAGTCAACAACAATTTCCATATTTGACTAAGTGTTATGTTCTCCTATCTTTACTCAACTTAGGAGGGGCGTTTTGATAATTGGTTAATTAGTTTATTAAATTAACTTATGAAACCTAAGTTTTATAATTAAGGATCATTTATTAAACCTAAAAATCATGTTCAAGATCAAAGAAAAGGCGATGCGGAAATAGTAAGCAACGAAAGCAAGAAAAAGGTAGAAAATCGATTTCTCTAGGGCGGTTTAAAGGTTCCTTAAAAGTTTCGTTCATGGTGGTCTTCGTAGATTAAGTTCTACATAAGGTATGGGTTTATCTCCTGGAATTCTTTCTCGAAGAGAACTTTCTTTCTAATAATTCAAAGATCTTGAAAACTTGGGTTGTTTCCCGTCATTCTTGTTGAACTCCTTTCCCTAGTATCCTTGTTACAATTTCAATGTTGAATAGGTTAGAAATCATGTTGTTGGTATGTGGTGCTGGCTGATCTTAATGTGTATATTTCTTAAATAAATAATGGTTGAATGAATTTATTAATTGGACTCATTTTATTCCAAGTGTTATTATGTGAATAAAAGAATGATACTATGTTAAAGATATGTGCGAAATTGTTATGTATGAAGATGTTATGGTCTGTTGTGCATACTTGCTGTTAATATGACGTTATAAGGATTATATATTCATCAAATGTTAATATGATTCTGTCCTAGATGTTTAAAAGCGTAATGCCTAAAGTTATTTTATAAGATTGGATAAATAGATATCCATGAAATCATAAGTTGAATGAATGTTCGGGTTATGCCAGTAAAATGGCTAACAGTGTCTTGTCCAAAAGTTGAATGGAATTGGATTATATTATTGTTTTCAAATAATGATGGAAAAATTGGCTAATGAGAATCTCATGAAACTATATATGAATGAATGTTTGGCTTGTGCCAATAAATTGTGTATGAAGTCATTTACAAATTTTCTAGGCCAATACTAAATTTACACCAATCTTACGTGACCAATATAATGCAATGTCAAATAAGCATGACCAACAAAACAAAATGAATCCACACGAAGGGTATGCCAATTAATGGGATAAGTCGCAACATACTCTATACTATCTTATATGACTAAAATGTTGGAATGCCAAATGAATAAGCACATCTAAATTAATTCAATGAATCCATAACTAAGGGAATGCCATTCATTCGGACAACTCCAAACGTGCTCTAAATGAATGGCATATGAACTCATGAAACTCATTGAATGAAGTGCTCATCGTACATAAAGGATGGTATGAATCTACTAAACTAAAGTAAGTAAGTAACGTGAGTTATACCCTAATTAAAGTGGTCTAAATTAAGTATGTGGGCAGAATGGTGTGTTAAAGGAAGTGAGACAAGACTCACTTACACCTAAGCTACTATGTTAAAAGAATACTCACATATGAGTGTGTTAGAATTTGTGAGACCAGTCTCATTAACGTATAAGGATGATATGTAAGTACAATTCACATTCATCAATGTAAAGTAAGGATTCTTTCAAAAAAGGGGACAACCACAACCGAATTGATTCTTTCAAAATATCCTTGAGTGAGGAGAGAGTTCATGTCCCCAAAAAGTTTTGAATATGCTCACAGAGGTTCTCATGATCTAACCTTCCCAATATGTGTTTATATTTTAAGAGTTGCAACACTGTATTTGTAACATGGTATTTAACAAAATTTAGGCTGAAAATTCATTTGGCGGTTCGCCGAAAGGGTCTAAGCGTCGCAGAATCACCCATACCTACACATTCAGCACAAATTGTTAAGAACAACTAACACTTTTTTTGCCTCCCAAGAAGTGTCTAATTTAACGTCGTGGCTCGACATGGAAATGCATTCAAGCATCCTCAAAGTACACTACGCCGATCTCTAAAATCTCATGGAATTCACCAATATATAGCTTCACACATTGCCCATTGACCTTGAAGGCCGAAACTTTATTACCTTCAACTTGAATGGCCTCATTCGGGAACACTAGCATCACATTAAATCGACCGGACCACTTTGATTTGAGCTTTCGTCTAGAAGAGTCTCAGTCGAGAGTTGTATAGAAACACAAATTCACTAACTCCAAATTCTCTCCTAAGGATTTGAAATTCGTGCCGTTTATTCATTTTCTCATTGTAGAGAGTTGGACTTTCATATGCCTTAAATCATAATTCATTCATTTTGTTCAGTTGATCTACTCTCTCTTTCGAGGCATTTACCCAATCCATATTTGATGAATTTAATTCGCATAGTGCTTTCTATTATAGTTCAATAATACGTGAAAAGATTTACCAAACGCAGCTTATGTTGGGATATATCAATTGGTGTCATGTAAGCAATGGGATATACCTAAAAAGCATCATTTACCTTCTGAAATTAATAGGTCAAATTTGCATACACAGTTCTAACCAAGATAATCTTAATCTCATTTGGAATCTCGACTTGGCCACTCATTTAAGGACGATATGGAGTTGCCACTTTATGTTTCACTTATTATTTACTCAATGAAGAAGCGACGATCCTGTTGCAAAAATGTGACACTGCATCGCTTATAATAGCCCGAGTGGTGCAAATCTTGCAAAGATGTAGTATTTTAAGAATTGAACAACACTGTTTCCTTAATCATTGGGTCGTGACACTCTTCCACAATGTAGAAAAATCATGCAAAGCCACCAAAATATACTTATTACCAAACAAACTCACCAACGACCTTGTAAAATTTATTTCCCACACATCAAATAGCTGAACTTCCAAAATAGGTATAAAATACGTCTAAAAGGTAACTTATAACCTCTGGACAACCCACCTTTCTTTTAGCAACCCACCTTTCTTTTAGCGTTGTATGCATTCCTTGAAAAATTTATGATAATCATTATAGAGGGATGGCCAATGATAACCACTATGAGAATCTTAGCGGCTGTTCGCACACGTAAATGTGGACAACCAACCGGACGCATAACAAGCATTTAGAATTTCATGGACTCCCTCTTTAGGCACACATCCTCAAATAATATGGTTCTCACATTCTCTGAATAAATATTGGTCATCCTAAAAATATCTTTTGACATTGAACAAGAAATGTTTTTATTTATACAAGTTCATGTCTTCTGGCAGTAACCCACACACCTTATAGTTAGCAAAATTGGCAAATCATACAATCAGCATAAAAGTGGCCATGAGTACCTACATATATGGGAATGGGTCATTTATGTGTAACTCAATCTCATCTTTCTCTTTGCCACCCAACCTAGATAGGTGATTGGCCACCTGATATTAACACTATATTCTATGTTTGAATTTAAAGTCAAATTCTTAACAATAGCCATCTTGCAAATCGTATCTTAGCATATTTGTTTGCCATTAAATACTGTAGGGCTTGATTATCAGTGTGAACTAAAACTTTGGTGCCTAGTAAATATGCCAAGAATTTATCAAAAGAATATATAACCGCAAGTATCTCTTGCTCTGTAATAATGTAGTTACGTGGAGCCTAAAGCAATATGTTGCTTGCGTAATAGATTTGATGGAATAATTTACTACACTTTTGTCCCAAAACAACAACCAACGCAGTCCCTCTTGCAACACACATCACTTCAAATGGTTGTGACCAAACTAGGTTAATAATGACTAGAGTAAAGATTAATTTCTCTTTTAAACACTTAAAGGATTTCATACATGCGTCATCAAAGTGAAATTTCTCCTCCTTATCCAATAGCTTGCCCAATGGGAGTGAAATTTTTGAGAAATCATTGATTAATCTCCCGTAGAATCTGGCATTCCCCAAGAAACTACAAATACCTTTTACCAGAGATTAGTTGTGGTAGATTCTCAATCACCTCATTATTTGCCATGTAAACCTCCAACCTCTTTCTTCATATTTTGTGAACCTAAACTATACCTTGTGTCACACCCCGAACCTACATCCTGGACGTGGACGACACCAAATGACCATTGTTGGCTTTGAGCGAACCTTGCCCTTGCTTAATTAACTCAATATTAAAACAAGAACATTCTCAAAATTAACTTTATTTAACATCTTGGAAAAAATGTCACTCAAATATCAAATATAATCTGAAATGAAAGAGATTCAACTAAACTACTAACTATCCGTCTATAAAGCCTCTAAAAATACTTTGATAAATGTTGGGACACACCCTAGAATATTCTATAATAGAAAGATTGGAAAGCATAAAAAGGATAATACTTAATGCAAGGAGGATCACGTTTGACTCTAAGTGCTCAAACTAGATCAACGGTGCGCTGGATGTTGATCCAAGTTACATGCGTCTACATCATAAGACGAAGCAGGCTAAATGACATCAGTACATTGAATGTACGAGTATGCAAATTGGAATGCTAAACAATGCATTAAGCTTGGGGGAATGAGATAAACTTACCTTGGATCTACTCAACCAAGAAATATTTAACTCATTGTATGTATATAAAGAAATTTAAAACACATGTGATATATAATAAGCTGGTAATATAGTAAAGAAACTTAGTACATCAAAGAAAATGTAGTAGAAAAATAAAATTTACTTATATATGAATGTAACATTTTCACGACCCGGATTCTGGAATTTGGATCGTAACCGGCGTCGTTGATCTCTCAGAGGTCGCAAACAAGCCTCATCTTGCATTCATCACATTCATATGATTATTTTTAGCGAAAAATTTAAAGATTTTAAACATTTGAAGTATACATAGACTTCATAAGTTATTTCATGAATTCGTCATATACTAAGCTCAACATAAATATGACAACCATCTATCATAAGAATCAATTTGAAATAGAATAAGAATATATAATACATACGTTTGCCAAACACGACCTTTTTACTAAAGCTTCAAAATGAAACTACGAAAGAAACTCTAGGGACAACGTCACTAGCTTTTTCTAAAACTAAGGCTAGACCAAAACTGTAGCATCCTCGAAATCAAGAGGACCTACCAGATGGTCTGGAAAAAACTGATGTCCAAAGGGTTGCAAGAGTCGTCAATATGTCCCTTAACCTGCATCTATAAAATAGTAAATAGTAGGGGTTATTACAGCACTTGTAATAAGTATGGGTGTATGCACACATAAAAATAAGCCTATGCATGATCAAAGAAAGCTGTTCCTAAACAACATGCTAATTTTTGAAACCCTAGTCACTAGACTTTCCAAAATTATTAGTTGTGAATTGTGGTATGAATATGATGTATTTTAATGAATTCAAATCACACCACTCATTTTCTATATGATTTCAAGACATTAGTATCATCAACATAATTTTAGAACAACTCGGGCGAAGATTTTAGATTTTTGATCCTCGTAGGCTGAAAGCTCCTCTTTATACACTTAGATTATTTTTCAATCTTTTTATTCTTCTTGTTGGGTAGTTCAATAATTCTTTTAGTCCTATGTTTTACTTACAAGTCTAATAATTCACTGTAGTACCATACCCACAATGAATCGATATAAGTAATCCAAGGACTAAGGAATCATTTCCCTACCTTATAGTTAGTCATTCTTTACACTATATATTCATTACCTTTCATAAGCAATTATCTATTGAGCATGCCATTGATTAAATTACTTTCATGTTTTATATATTACGCATTTCATATACATGAGCCTTTGGAATTGTTCATGTAGCATAAGATATCTCAAGTGAGGGCCCAACATATGGGACCTCAACCCGAGGGACTTCTTTAGCAAACACAGAGTCTGGTTCATTCGTTCATTGTACTTCACATTATTCATTTCATTCATTTATAGGCTGATGTAAACATCAGCTATACCTAGGATGAAGTTTAAGACTCATCGCGATCATGAAGTGCAATGTCAAAGAATGACCTAATGTCATTACTTGAATCTAATTTCACCTTATGATTGTCTTGAACAAACACCTTTGGTATCATTCATTTAACTATCTTTCATACTTTGAGGATGGACTCATTCTTTCTTTGGGAACTTTAACCTTAACCGACATAGATCATGTGAGCATCATGAATCCATAGTCTGCCCCACACCGAAAAGAGGTGGAATCACCGACCTAAGTGACACGAAAATGCTAGCGTATATAGGGAGTCGAACCCTGCTAGATCCCTATATTGGCAGTATAGGTTCAAAGACTAGGATATATAAGGAGACCCAAACCTGGCATGCCGGACAGTCTCATCTCATGAGAATTACGTGAACCTCCGCCCTTCCCAACGAAGGCATCACCGCTCATAGTTAGACTATCGATGCTCTGTATGAAGTTCCATTACATTCAACTCATACATCATGGATCATCCTTACACTTACATATAGAGTATGATTGATACTTGTCTATTGATATTCAACACTCTCTTAGGTGAGTACTTTTAGTGTCCTTTACTTAGACTTGGTAGAGACTTGCTCACCATTCATCTTAGCCTCCTATCATGTTGTCACAATTTTCATTAGCATCATAGATTAACACATTTACTCACCTCATTACGTGAATGTTCAGTTATTCTTTATCTTTTAGTGTTGACTCAAGCATTATGGAGGCTTGCTTCTAGATTGAGATTTATTTACTCTATTGATGACTATTCATCCTTACTTTACATTGATGAAATGTGATTTTTCCTTGCATATCATCCTTTGGTGTTAATGAGACTGTCTCACACATTCTAACACACTCATATGTGAGTATTCTTTTAACATAGTAGTTTTGGTGTAAGTGAGACTTGTCTCACTTCCTTTAACACCCCAATCTAGTCAATTACTTACTTTAGACCCCTTTAATTATGTTATAACTCACGTTACTTACTTACTTTAGTGTAGTATATTCATATGATCGTTTATGGATGATGAGCACTTCATTCAATGAGTTTCATGAGTTCATATGTTATTCTTTTAGAGCATGTTGGGAGTTGTCCCAATCAGTGGCATGCCCTTGATTATGGGTTCATTGAATTAGTTTAGAAGTGCTTATATTATCATTTGATATTCTAACTACACAATATTGACATATGATTAGTATTGGCGTCAACATTTGAATATTAAACTAGATAACCATTTTTGTTGGCATGTGCCAATTTTATGTATGTTCATATTTAAATTTATTATGTATGAACCATTAGCCAATATTTTAATTATTTAACATAATATTATAGTCATTTACATGCATCACTTTTAGACAATGTATCGTTAGCCATTTTATTGGCATATAATTAGTATTGTCATAAACAATTGGGCATAGATTTCATAACCATATCTGTTGGCATAAGCCAATTTTCATGTTCAACATGGTTAAGTTTTTATACATTATACATTAGCCAATATTTTAGTTATTTAACATAATATTATAGCCAATTCCCTACAACTTGTTTGACAATGTAGTGTTAGCCAATTTATTGGCATAAGATTAGTATTGGCATAAGCAATTGTCTATAGATTTCATAACCATTTTGTTGGCATAAGTAAAAGTTTCATTCAATCATGCTCCATTTGGGATAGATTATTCATTAGCCAATCTTTTACTTATTAGATATAACATTAGTCAATTCCCATTTAAATTTTGAACAATGTTTTCGTTAGCCATTTTATTGACATAAGGCAGACATTCACTCAAATTATGATTTCACGGAGATTTTTTTAGCTATCCTTATAACATAACTTTAGGCATAACATTTTTTCAACCTCTTGGACACCGTCATATTAGCCTTTGATGAATATATCATCTTTATAAAGTCATATTAACAGCAAATATGCACAACAGACAATAATATCTTCATACATAACATTTTTGCACATATCTTTAACATAGTATCATTCTTTTAATTCACATAAAAACACTTAGCTTCAAAAGGGTCCAATTAATAAATTCATTCAACCATTATTTAATAAAAAACCATACACATTAATATCAGCCACCACCACATACGAACAACATGATTTCTAACCTATTCCACATTGAAACCGTACCAAGGATACTAGGGAAAGGAGTTCGACAAGAACGACTGGAAACAACCCTAGTTTTCAAGATCTTTGAATCATTCGAAAGAAAGTTATCTTGGAGAAATAAGTAAAGAAGATTAAATCATACCTTATGTAGAACTTAATCTACGAAGACCACCTTGAACGAAACTTTGAAGAAATCATGAAATCTTCCTAGAGAAATCGATAAATTTTCTGCCTTTTTCTTGCGTTCGTTGTTTACTGTTTTTGCGTCCTTTTTGTCTATGAGTTTGAACATAATTTTTAGGTTTAAGAACTGACCTTGAATAATTCAACTTAGGTTTTCATAAATTAATTAAATAAATTAATTAACTAATTACTAAAAATATCCTGCTAGATTGACTAGAACTAGCAAAACACAATACTTGGTCAAATCAGAATTTTTTCCTAATAACTTCGTTTTTGCCCTTTAAATTAATTATTAAATTAATTATTTAATTAATTAAGGTACCTAGGGTAACTATTAAAGTTCCCATAAATCATTGGAACAAAAATTAACCCTTTTGGACCATTTTAGGTTAAGTACTAGGATGT
This sequence comes from Solanum peruvianum, assembly GCA_027705065.1. NCBI lineage: Eukaryota > Viridiplantae > Streptophyta > Magnoliopsida > Solanales > Solanaceae > Solanum > Solanum peruvianum. Next base: position 22,811,532 of record JAKWJD010001763.1, read on the forward strand.
TTCTTGAGTTGTACTAGGTTAATTAAAGGGATAATTTAATTAATTAAGTGACATAGGATAATTACTAAATTACCTTTAAGTCTTTGTAACAATAACTAATCCTTTGAACCATCCTAGGTTAGGTACTAGGTTGTTTTTTTCTTGTTTTAACCGAAATCTTGATATTGCTTTGTGATTTCGGTTTTCCCCTTTCAAATTAATTAATTAAATTTCTAAATTAATTAATTAAGTATACTAGGGTAATTACTAAAGTACCCCTAAGTGTTTAGGACCATAACTAACCTTTTGGACCATCCTTGGTCAGGTACTAGGTTGTCTCTTTAACTAGTACTAGGTTAGTGTCAATAGTTTTAGTCCTAGGTTGTCGGGTGCACTAATGGGTCTAAATCGTTTAGTCTAAGGTCATTTAGTTATTTAGGGAAGTATTTTATATTTTAGAGTTGGTAATGAGGTTGGTGCCCACATGGAGTGGTCCCTTGTGTTCGTTTTTCCCCTAACTACCCTAACCGAATTCGGTTAGGGTGGTCCCCTCCTTTGGCAGCTTCTTCACATGTCTTGAACATGTGATTGCACATGGGTTGGTTTGACTTTCGTAACTAAATAGTTTTCTTGGTTCATTGGGAATGTTTACTTATTGTCCCAAGGACCCTCACTATGTTCTTGGGCACTTCCTTATTTACATGATCATTTTAAATGATCATGTGCTATGGTACTAGGCTTGACACTTGGATGTCTAGTATTTTGTGTGGTGGTATGGTTGACTATTGAATTTTTGCTTAGGGTCTTCCTTGAAGGTACATTTATTTAACTTAAATCTTGGATTCGGGTATGCCAACCCAAAAAGTATATTTCTTATTCGTATATAGAAAATTGGCTAATATCCCTTAGCCAATTTTTCTATATTATGACCAATATTTCTCAATATTGAGCATTGGGATGCTTATGTACCCCTAATAGGCTATCCTAAGGGCATACTATCTCTTCATTAGACATATGATTTTCCGGAATGTTACAAATATAGTTCCATGGGAGGTTCTCTGACCGACAATCACCACTATTAACCTAGGTGGTGGTACAACATCTTGCCCACGCTGCTAGAACTGTCCTAAACTTTGCCGTCACATAGAACTCCTCAACTTAGTGGATCCACTAGCTTAACTTACATGATCATCAAAAAAGTATGAACCATTAATACCCATGATGACTACATGGAGACTTGAGTTAATATGAACTCTCATCCCCACATCGGTGCTCAATACTACTCCCAAAATATACTTTAGCTCATGCTTTTAAAATAACTTCCTTCTTTTGGGTTGAGATTATTTTCTTTGTAATCAATGTTCCCTTTTCTTGTTAAAAACTTTTTTTGAGAAATTCTTAATTTCCTCTCAACTTAAATGTAAAAAACATTTTATAACTTTCTAGGGAATAGTTAATTCCATTATATCATTTGAGAAATGAACTCAACTCCTAAATCATTACTTGACTAGAAACTTTTGATCTTGATCAACTCTTTAGGGAATAATTAGTTCCCTTATATTCATTTAAAGGAAACACTTCAAATTTTTCTCTCTCTTTAACTCGAAACTTGAGACTTAAAATCAAGTTAAAGCGTTTAAATAAGACTCTTGTAAAATTTAAGATACTTTACTTCATAGCTCTAGACTTGACTTCTTACTTCTTTGACTTTGGTCATAACTTTCCCTTAATTGAATTATAGATTCAGATTTATGATGTCATGTTTATGGATGATTTCATGATAGTTAGATTTGTGTTAGAGTGTTGGAATCAACTAAGAAGTGTGGGTACATCACTTGGGGACTAGTACAAAAATATGGGGAGAAAATGGGGTATCCAGGCAACCTTGGCGCTCTTAGTGGCACGAGGCGCCAAAGCCTGGAAGACAAAGGTTGTCTTGAGAGGTTCTGGTAGGCACGGCGCCCCAGGGTCTCTAAGACGGGACCTCCGACTTTTCTTCTCTATTTTTCATCTCTAAAACTTCTAAATCCATGGATATTACCACGAACACAATTAACCTCAATACCCTATAGATTAGACTCGAATAATAACCCGGAAGCACAAACCCAATCAACTTAAACATACGACAACTCATCCAACAAGAATATAACCATTGTTCATCAAGAATTTCAATGTTCATCATTCAGTCTATTCAAACTTCGCTGAATTAAACAAATTGGTATGTGGGTGAACTATCCCAACACATAAAGATATCACATGCCTAAAAGGGATAACCCCTGATACGCTCAAACTATACTTCCCTAAAGAAGTATAAGCGGTCATTTCAAGTAAATAACACAAATGTTAGGTTGGGGTCGATCCCACAAGGAAAATGGTTTACACTTAACTTTAATCTATGATTACTTCTATTTAGTCAAATCCTTTCCTGAAACAAAAAATTAAAAGGGGGATTTTTGTAACAAAAGTAATTAATTAAATCTAAGTAACAAGTAGCTAGTTCAAATATTTGATGTTTATCAAGTAATGAGAGAAACTAGGGTGTGAGTGTTCCCCATAGGTTCATAACGCAGTAACCCAGCTATAACAACTCTTTCCTAGTATCTTGCATGCAATGTGGTAAGTTGTGTATCCCTAATTCCTTGGTCCGCCAACTAGTGAATTTCACTCCGCACCTTGGTCCGTCTACGTGTGTATACTTTAATAAACCTTACCTTTTACCTCACATTAAGTATCTTAATCGATGTATGTCTTAGTTATTACTTCGCACCAATCATCACTAGGTTATTAAATAGTGTATACAAAATATATGTTGATAATTCTTTTTTATTATTTACCTCCTTGGTCCGGCAAGTAGCAACAAGGAGAGTTCTAACGTTGGCCACCGTTAAAAAGACTTCTAAACGAAAGAATTATCAATACATGCAAGACACTATTCTAGAATTGTTATTTTAGCTTAATCTACTTTGTTAATTACCCATGGTTCCTCAAACCCTAGTTGTGGATTTAGTCACCATGTTAAGTATTACACAATTCATATTGATCAGACAAGAACTCATGTTCTTTAACAAGTTTGAAGAGAATCCAGAAAATCACTTTAATTAATCAAATACTGTAAGAATCAATTCCGAAAAATTCAAGTTTTTTCCAAAACCCAAAGTTCAACAACTAACAATACAAATCTGAAAATTAACAAAGAGTCTAACCCCAAAAATGAGGTTTTTAGTCCTATTTATACTAAAAGAGTCCTACAAATAAAGGAAAACCTAAATAAGGAAAACTACTGTCCAAAACACGTCTCGAGTCGACGACCTCACCAACGGAGTGTCGACGCCTTCGTCGTTTCATACTTCAACCCATTTTCAGCTGCTATCTTCTCCATCATTTTGTTACCATCGACAGACCCAAATGAAGGTCCATCAACGGACCTACGGTCCGTAAATGGCCTTCGTTGCTCAAACTATACTTCCCTAAAGAAGTATAAGCGGTCATTTCAAGTAAATAACCCAAATGTTAGGTTGGGGTCGATCCCACAAGGAAAATGGTTTACAATTAACTTTAATCTATGATTACTTCTATTTAGTCAAATCCTTTCCTGAAACAAACAATTAAAGGGGGGATTTTTTTAACAAAAGTAATTAATTAAATCTAAGTAACAAGTAGCTAGTTCAAATATTTGATGTTTATAAAAGTAATGAGAGAAACTAGGGTGTGAGTGTTCCCCATAGGTTAATAACGCAGTACCCACCTATAACAACTCTTTCCTAGTATCTTGCATGCAAAGTGGTAAGTTGTGTATCCCTAATTCCTTGGTCCGGCAACTAGTGAATTTCACTCTGCACCTTGGTCCGGCTACGTGTGTATACTTTATAAACCTTACCTTTTACCTCACATTAAGTATCTTAATCAATGTATGGCTTAGTTATTTCTACGCGCCAATCATCACTAGGTTATTAAATAGTGTATACAAAATATACGTTGATAATTCTTTTTTTATTATCTACCTCCTTGGTCCGGCAAGTAGCAACAAGGAGAGTTCTAACGTTGGCCACCGCTAAAAAGACTTCTAAACGAAAGAATTATCAATACATGCAAGACACTATTCTAGAATTGTTATTTTAGCTTAATCTACTTTGTTAATTACCCATGGTTCCTAAAACCCTAGTAGTGGATTTAGTTACCCATGTTAAGTATTACAAAATTCATATTGATTAGACAAGAAATTATGTTCTTTAACAAGTTTGAAGAGAATCCAGAAAATCACTTTAATTAATCAAATATTGTAAGAATCAATTCCGAAAAATTCAAGTTTTTTCCAAAACCCAAAGTTCAACAACTAACAATACAAATCTGAAAATTAACAAAGAGTCTAACCCCAAAAATGAGGTTTTTAGTCCTATTTATAATAAAAGAGTCCTACAAATAAAGGGAAACCTAAATAAGGAAAACTACTGTCCAATACACGTCTCGAGTCGACGACCTTACCAACGGACTGTCCACGCCTTCGTCATTTCATACTTCAACCTATTTTCAGCTGCTATCTTCTCCATCATTCTGTTACCATCGACAGACCCAAATGAAGGTCCGTCAACGGACCTACGGTCCGTAAATGGCCTTCATTGCTCCATACTTAGAATCTTTTCAAAATCAAGTACTGGGGCTACATTTTGTTAACACCAACGGTTTGCTAGGATGGTCCATCGATGAGACGACGGACCGTCATCCCTTCTGTAGCCCCACATATAGTTAGAATTTCTCGATCTTTCCTTAGCAGCATAAATCTTCAAAGGACTATTTACACCTACGGATCGTTGATGAGTGGATAGATCGTCGATGGCTCTGTAGGTCATCATTTCTGTGAATTTCAGCACAGTCTTCAGCGTTTTTGTTTTGGACAGTTTTGCTGCAAAGACAAAGAAAAGATACATTAAAAATACTTCAAATAGGCCTTAATCACACACTAAACTTAGGAAAAAGCATTGAACGTACCGTGAAACGACGATATAACAACATCCTCAACTTAAATTCAATTTTTGTCCTCAAGTGACTTACTATGACTCACCACAAAAACCTTTGTACAAAAGTATCCTTATTTTAGCTTTCGCAATCATCTAGTTATCAATGCTGATTATTTTCATTATGTTCATTCATGATATCACTATTAGGCTTGCTCATGTGGATCAGACCATGACACAGACTCAGCACGCACCGACACCACTTATCTTTTATCTCTCGCACAGGTGTCAACTTTCCAGTATTGCAACTAGTGTCCTTTCTTTAAAAAAAAAATATCCTTCTTTTTCACAGAGTATTTTAGTTTGAGTATAAGGATACTTACTCTCATAACAAATTCTCACCTTATTGGTACTTTGTCGCCATAGGCTTGCCCTTATTTTCACTTCTTTAAGTTCAGCATGTTAGACTTTCAAGATCAGAATAGGACTTTCTTAGCTTGTAACATAGGCTCAGGGTCAGGTAGGGTATATTCGGATGCATTTTAATGACTTGTTACCCTCCTTTACATAACGACTAAGCGTCCTACCTTTTCATCGTTTATTCCTCCCTATTCTTAATTTTCTTATATTCTTTTGCCTTGCTTTTCTCCTTTGTTTCTCTTTTGTGTAAATTACTCTTCTTTTAATTTTTTTTAAAAAAATTTTCACTTGATTTCAACTTTTCTTGAGTTACTTTTATTTTCTTCTTTCTCTCTCTTTATTCTTTCAACTCCACTTTCCGGAGCATTTCTCATAATAACTACCCTCAACTCATGGCTTTGCCATGAGTCAAGGTATACAATACCCAAGGTTGGGTCAGGGCCAAGAGGAGGTTGTTTTTGACATTATCCCCCCTCAACTTATGCTTTTGGCATAAGCTGAGGTGCACATGTCCAAGGAGGGACCAGGGCCAACACATTGTTCCCAAAAAAGATAAATTTGGGTAGAAAAATAAGGTCCATTTTAAGCTCAATTCATTTGGATCAAGAAGGGATTAATTTCATTTGGTTTTCTTTTATCTAGGCTAAGGATTTGCAATCTTTAAACAAGGGCCTATTATCCTTTCCTAATTGTCTATCACTGATAACTTTTAGCAGGAATAACCGGACAAGTTCTAGCTCATTACCAATGGTGGAATATTCAAATTTCCTCACACTCACTTAACACCTCATTACCCCACCAGATTATCAGACACCTAGTTCGACCTTTAGATTGAGGGTTATGCAATGGTGTATCTCTATGTCATGCTTAGAGCCACACATTCACTATGCCTAATCATGCAAGCATTTACTTTAAATCTGGATATCATTTTATTTAGACATCATGCTTCAGATAACATATCTATATTATGTACAAGAGATACTAACATGCCGGTTCAACATCAAAATAACCAGTCTCTTGTGGAAAAAGAACACATGCAAGAAAACCCCACGAGAGCATCGTGAGTTAGGATATTCAGACTTCACCCTAGAACTCTCTTTCCATTTACCCCACCCCAACAAAAGAGCATGCAATTTTCCCCAATGCATAAAAATATAACGTAGGGTGGTGGGTGAAGCAAACCTAAGGCACATAGCGCCGATGATCAACAAGCTGGTGGGTTCGGTTTCCCGGAACCCACTCCCTCTGTAGTAATGACACCATCAGTAGTGTCCGCAGCAATAAAAACACCCTCAATAGTGCTTCTCTCAACATCAACAATCCTGGAGCTAGACGCCTTAGCAGCCAACTCATGAGCCCTCATTTGCCGGGCCTCCTTATCCATCAACGAGGCTCTCCTCGCAGCCTCTTACTCAGTACGCTCTCTTTCTAGCACGAGCCTCATCACACTCTCTTGACCGATGCCTTTTGGTCAACTCACTTGGTGGCGGTGGTCGCGCGACAGAGGTCTACAACAGTGCAGCAAGCACTGTATACTCAGCAGGCTCTGCAAGTGTGGCCTCAGACTAAGGTACCCGCGCCTCAAGGATGTCGACATCCACGTCAGCCCTCAGACTCTCCATAAAAGCCTCGAGAGTCGTCAAGTCAATAGTCGGGGATGGCCGGGCAAGAACTCTTAACTCAAAGGCGTCGAGGCACTGATGGACCGCCAGAATCTACTGCTTAGTCTGCTGGGCAATCTTCTTCCCAATCTGCTCCGCCGCCTCATCAATGGACTTCTGCATCCAAGGATGCATATGGTGCAGTAGTGTGGCCATCTGGGCCTCTAACTTCTGGACCCTAGAAATCGAGACCAGTGCTGCAGATGGAGTGGAGCGGGAGGAAGTTGGGGCTTTTCTAGTACCCGGGATAGACTTGACTGGGGTGGTGCCGGTTGGCTCTGATCCACTCTGATTAGACCCTTAAGATTGCTCTATCGTGACTGCCAAGTTCTCACCTAGAGGTTACACCTCTACTCTAGGACCTTTGTGGGGTGCCGCCTCATTGCCTTATCCCGGATGAGACCTATATCAATTTTCCCAGTAATAGTCATTTGAACGTCAATATGCCATATGGGCACTACAAGAGACCTACACAATTCAAAAATCAAGCAGGGTACGTGGTTGTGGCCTTAAAGGCCCACTCATGAATGACTGCCAACAACAGTCTCAGAATGTCCACTTCGAACCCAGTAACTAAAGCAGCTACCAATACTGCCTTATCCAATGTAACAATGTTGTCACCAGCAGTGGGGGATAGGCAGTGACAGAAAAATAGCCAGATAAATTTGCCCGTGAATGTAAGGTTGGCCTTTTTGATGACCCCTCTAGGCTCCAGCACCCAATCTGCACCCTCGCCATCCACATAAATGTGCTAGGCTATCCACCTATTGGTGGTATCTCTTAGCCCCTAATTACGCTGAAAATGTCCCTCCTTAATTAGTTTCCTCCGATAGTAAAACTAGGGGGTAAGGAGCTCCCTGGTAGCATTTATGTCAGCGCCGTATAAGAACTGATGAAAAGTAGGTAAGAAGATGTCTACCCTGCGGCCACGGACACGAAGATGATTAATTGGTGCCTCTTTAACGGGGTTAGATTGCCTATCAATGGAAAATCGGAGAGTTGCTACATTAGATGTGTAGATCTCTCGCACCACCTCATCGTTGTAGCATCCAATGCTCCTGGCCATCCACTCTAGCCGATGGCGGATGAAGAGAGCATGTACATCAGGGAAAGTTTGAAGACTCCCTGTAAGAACTCGCCACTCGACTGTTACAGTTCGAGTCATGACCCCCTTATCGTTGAGCAGCTTTGCGTCCCGGTATACCTGGTATTGGCCCTTCACGCACCACTGGTTGGGCTGATCAGCAACGAGTGCGGGGACATTGGTCAGGGGTGATAGAGTAGAATCCGCACTGTCAGCCTCATCAGATGAGGCAGACTAGACCGGTGCAGGAGGAGAAGTGGCACCATGTGAAGCTGATGCTTCCTCAGACCTGGAAGCCTCCTCAAATCCAGACACTCCCTCAGATCCGGAAGCCTCCTCAGAGCCAGACGCTCCCTCAGAATTTGCAGTACACCCAGAGGTGTGCCGATTAGTATGCTCTCCTCTTCAAATTAGCAGGCAATAACTACGCCGGACGCCACCTTCTTGGCCATTCCCCGGGTGGTCCTAGAAGCACCTGTAGGTGTACGGGTTCCTAGTGGCACATATTCTAGGTGCTGATCATTGTCCGAGCCTATCACTATCTGACATGATGGGTTAACCGAATTGGAACGTCCTCTTGAGTAGACTAAGTCTGGTTTAGGGGCCACTGGTACCTTCAAAAGATAGTTATTAGCTTCAGTGGAAACATCTGGCACATCCAAGAGAATGAAGACCAAACTGATCGACGGGCACTACAGACGGTCTGTCGATTGAATGACGGTCCGTCGGTGAACACTTAGCGAATATTTTTATAATTGTAGGATTAAAGGTTATGTTAGAGACTACGGACCTGCAGGATTGTCCGTCTTTCAGACGTCAGACCGTCGACCACCCCCGTTGGTAGACACTTAGAATAAAATCTGGGAACCCTCTACTTACATGGTTTTTTGATAAACCGACGGACCGTAGACCACATCCTTCATTCAAGAGTTAGGCAAATATGAGGGGTGGCTATCGAAGGACCCCATCGATGGCTCGTCGACTGACCGACGGTCCATAGACGGGGTCTCGTACTATTGGTCAGACAGATTTTTTTTGTAAGCCATGGTTGGTACTCTAAAGAACAATGTTCATGCTAACTAAAATACATCAAGTTCATCTAGCATTTAACAAACCATTTCGTCACTCCGAGGTAATGGATTATCGCAATTTCAAACCTAGATTATAAAGGACCTTCAAATCCTAAGTCGGAAACCGATTAAACTAAAAGAACAGTAGACACTAACACCCCCAACCCAGTCACTTTCCATCATTCTACGAGACTAAGGATACAATTTTCATAGACTAAGCATTCAATTTCATTCCAAGTGAAGACCCATTTATTAAGTCAGTCAATTTTTCATGCTAACAATCAAGTTACCAAACAAAGAACATGGAATCAAAGTTAGTAGAGAGATACATACTTGTAGACTGTAGTGGTGGGAAGGAGGGGATGAATTTTTGAAAGTAAGCACACCAAAGAGCGACCTCGAACACCGACCGGAAAGAAAAAAGTTGGGGAGAGATATGCTTTGGGAAATGATGGAGATGTGGGGGAGATGGGAAATCAGATTGAAAGAAGTGGGAGTTAATGGGTGAGAAAGTGGGGAAAGTGAAGACAAATGGGGAGGGAATTGTTTAGGGAGGGTATTTGAAAGGGTGGGTAACTTAAAAGTTAAAATTTTTAATATATATAGCCAGTCGGGTCATGTCGGGTTAGTGGGTCAGAGAAACGGATGATTCCCCATCGACGGAACGTAAGTTAGTCGATGATCCGTCGTCTGCTCCATCGAAGGTGCCCTAACTTAGAAAAATTAAAGAAACAAACCTGGGATCTATGTATCCTACCGACGGTCTATCTATGGGACAACGGTCTGTCGATTGGTGCACCATACCAATTTTAATTTCTAGAGATTTGGTCCTTGAACATTGATCACCCAATAAACTAATCTTTTTTTATTTTTGGACACTTTTTAGATACGGATCCTAGTTTAGTCTCTAGCCAACACTTCTTAAAAAAATAAAAGAAAATTCAGACGTGACATTCCTATAAAATCACGAAAAACCTATTGTTTGATAAAGGATACATATTGGATTGCCTCCCAATCAACGCTTGATTTAACGTCGTGGCATGACGCAGGACTCTTGATTACTCATACTTGATCAAGATGGTATGCCTCGATCATTTCATTCCCCTTTTCAGCATGCCTAATGTAGATTTTAATTTGTTGCCCGTTCACATTAAACCTTACACCCTCCTTATTCTCCAGCTCAACAGCTCCATGAGGGAAAACTTGAGTGATCAAGAATGGACCAGTGCTTTTGGACTTGACTTTGCTCGGAAACAAGCGCAACATAGAGTTGAACAAAAGCACCGAATCCCCAACCACAAAATCGCGCTTCTCAATCTTTTCGTCATTGTACTTCTTCATCTTTTCTTTGTAGATGGCTGTACTTTCATATGCCTTCAAGTGAAACTCATCAAGCTCATTTAACCCATTCAACCTTTGTGTTGCTGCTTCATTCCGATCTATCTTCAGTTTCTTCATTGCCCACATTACCTTATGCTCTAACTGAACCGACAAGTGACAAGCCTCCCCATATACTAGTTGGTATGGAGACATACCTATGGGCGTCTTGTATGCTGTTCGGTAGGCCCAAAGAGCATCATCAAGCCTCCTTGACCAACTCGTTCTACTCGCATTCATCATTTTTGCTAGAATCTGCTTGATTTCCCTGTTTGACAGCTCAACTTCCCACTAGTCTTAGGATGGTACGGCATGGCCACATTGTGGCGAACCCCATATTTCTTCAACAACCCTTTGAACAACTTGTTGCATAAGTGGGATCCCTAATCACTAACAATGGACCTTGGGGTGCTAAATCCAGAAAATATGTTCTTTTTCAAGAACGCGGTGACACTCTTACCTTCATTATTTGCAAGTCCTATGGCTTCCAACCATTTTGACACATAATCAACCGCGACAAAAATATACTTCATCCCATGAGAACTCACAAAGGGGCCCATAAAGTCAATACCCCACACGTCAAACAACTCAATTACAAGAATGGATTTAAAGGGAGTTCTTGCCGTGTAGAAACACCTCCATCTCTTTGGTACCTATCACATGCCTTGACGAACTCATGAGCATCTTGGTGGATTGTTGGCCAATAGTAGCCACATTTCAAGATTTTATTGGCTGTATGGATACAACTGTGATTCCCACCCACAGGCGAGGAGTGGCATGCCTCCAAAACACTCAACATCTCGACTTCCGGCACACAACATCGAATAAGCCCATCGGCACAACTCCTATATAAATATTGCTCATCCCAAAAGAAATTTTCACATCATGCATGAACTTTTTCCTTTAATGAAAGAACAAGTCCGATGGGATGATATAACTAGACAAGTAATTCGCAAAATCAGCGAACCATGGAATTAAGTCTTGAGAAGTGGCCAATACATGCTCATCAGGGAAAGTATCATCAATTTCATCCTTTTCACCCAATTCTCGCATAGGTTCATCCTCTAGTTGGGACAAGTGATCAACAACTTGATTTTTGGTCCCTTTTCTATCTATCACTTCAAATTCAAATTGCAAAATGATCAGTATGCACTACAACTCTTGTGCCAAGCAAATAGGAGCAAAATTTCTTGGAAGCAAAGACCACCGCAAGGAGCTCTTGTTCAGTCATAGTGTAGTTCTTTTGGGCTTCATTAAGGGCTTTAATGGCATAGTAAATGGGGTGAAGGATTTTATCCTTTCTTTGACCCAAAACTACCCCAAGTTCAACCCCACTAGCATCACACATCACCTCAAATGGCTTACTCCAATCCGGGGAAATAATAATGGGCGCAGACACCAATTTCTCCTTCAACTCACCAAATGCCTTAAGACAGGATTCATCAAAATAAAAGTTACACTCTTTCTTAAGTAACTTGCACAGAGGATGTGCGATTTTCAAAAATCCTTGATGAACCTCCGGTAGAAATCCGCATGCCCAAGGAAAATCCTTATACATTTTTATAGAGATGGGTGTAGGAAGTCTATCTATCAGCTCAACTATAGCTCAATCAACCTCTATACCCTTCTGAGAGATGCGATGGCCCAATACAATACCCTCTTTTACCATAAAGTAACATTTTTCCCAGTGTAGGACAAGGTTGCAATCTTCACATCTTTTGAGGACTTCGAACAAATGATTCAAACAATGATCAAACGAGTCACCAATAACAGAAAAATCATCCATAAATACCTCAATGGTTTTGTCCACCATATAGGAAAATATGAATATCATACATCTCTGAAAAGTAGCCGGTGCATTACACAACTCGAAGGGCATCCACTTGAACAAAGTTCCATTAGGACAAGTAAAAGTGAATTTCTCTTGATCTTCTGGTGTAATAGAGATTTGGTTTTAACTCGAATAACCATCAAGAAAACAATATCACCCCTTTCGTGAAAGCATATCAAACATTTGATCCATCAAGGGCATAGGAAAATGGTCCTTCTCAGTCTATGCATTCGATTTATCGTAATCCATGCACACTCTCCATCTTGTCACTGGTCTCATTGAAGCAAGCTCATTTTTCTCATTAGAGACCATAGACATTCCCTCTTTCTTTGGCACACACTGAACAGGGCTTACCCAACTACTATCAGCGATCGAATATATGACTCCGGCATCCAACCACTAAATAATTTCCTTCTTCACTACCTCTTGCATAGGTGGATTGAAACGTCTCTGGTGCTCAATCCTAGGCTTATGATAGGACATGAGTTGGATTGTATGTGAATAAATATCAGGAGGGAACCTAATAATATCCGCAATACTCCACCCTATAGCTTTCTTGAACCTCTTCAACACTTCAACCAAACACTCTACTTGTTGCATATTAAAATCTCATGCAATAATTACCGGCAAAGTGTCACCTTTCCCCACGAATACATATATCAGATGAGGTAATAGAGCCTTAAGCTCCAATTTTTTATCTTCCCCAATAGATAGTTTCGCGGGTGGAGATCGCGATGCTTCATATCAAAATCTAATTTCTGTGGTTTTGAGCGAACATCACCTCGATCAAGTGCCGCAACCAATGACCCATACTCATTGATACAATCACTCTCAAAATTCATGATCACTACGCTAATGTCTCAACACCAAGACACTCTTCTATTTGTAGCTCGGACAAACTCTCAACCTTGTAGGATATCACAGATATTTATCAGAGCTCACCACTCTGCCTCATGGACCTACAAATGTTGAGAGTCACTTCTTCATTGTTCAATTTAAACTTCATATGCCCTTTCTTCATATCAACTAAGGCACAACCGGTAGCAAGGAATAGCCTCCCAAGAATAATAGGCACCTCAAAGTCCACCTCACAATCAAGAATCACTAAATCGGATAGAAAAATTAATTACTCCACTTTCACTAGCACATGATGGAGTATCCCAATAAGCCTCTTCACTGTTCGATCAGCCATAAGTATCTACATTGCAGTGGGCTTTGGGTCACCCAAACCCAACTTCTTGTATACAGAGAGAGGCATGAGATTTATGCCTGCCCCAAGATCACATAATGCTTTAGCAAAGTGTTACCACCCGATTGTACATGGAATAATGAAAGAACTCGGATCTTCTTTCTTTTGCATAAGAGACCTTGTAGCAATAGCATTACTGTATTGCATCCGATCATCGTCCTCGAAACTAACCGATCTCTTCTTGGTGACCATATCTTTCATAAACTTGGCGTAACCAGGCATTTGTTCGAGAGCTTCTATCAAAGGTACATTGATGGAAAGTTGTTCCAACATAGTCATAAAACACCGATATTTACCATACTCGGTCTGTTTCACCAATCTTTGCAGAAATAACGGTCGTAGTCTATGAATGGGGTCACTTTTTGGGTGTCTCAGCTTCTTTCCCTGATTTATCTACCAACTCACCATTAACTTCCTCTACCTCATTATCTCCTCTCTTCTCATTTTCAAGGCCAGACGACATAGGGGATCCATGGTGTGCTTACCCCCTCGAGTAGTGACTACCATACAATGTCCATCATATTTTTCAGATTCTGGATATTATTGCTAGGAAGATTACCCGGTTGGCATGGTTTCACGGTAGAAGACAATTGCAACTCAAGATGATTGATTGAGATTGCATGTGTATCCACCTTTTGCCCAATATTCACTAAATCACTTCTTAACTCTTTAACGTGCTCATCACTAGCATCAAACCTCCTCCTCATCTTCTGCGACATATCCTCAACTCCTTCCATACTCGCCATACTACCTCTACCATCCCTAGGAGCAACCTCCCAATTTTGAGGTGGAACATAGGGCCCACTCTGATCGTTTCTATTATCATCGTTACCCCGGTTGAAGATGTTGTCGCAGTTGTAGTTGCCATCTAGAACATTGTGACCCTCTCGGTTGTAATTCTCATAGTTCTGATCTTTTTTTCATTTACCTTGGCGTCAATTCTCTTGATTGGAGCCTTGGGCGTTCGGCTGGAAAACCCCCGTCTACTCATTCATTGCATAAGAATCTTCTTTGTAATAGTATTCATCAACCGGTGGTGGTGGTTTAGCCAAATAGTTCACCACATTTACCTTTATTTTTACCCCCGGTGACAAGTTTTTACACCAACCCAAGATCAGTTCTCATTTGAGTCATCTCTTTATGAATCTCATATCCGACTAGGTTATGTGAAGCTTGCACTGCAGAAGTGTTCCTCCCAGTATCCGACTTCCTAGTGCTCCAAGCTTTATTATTTTGGGATATTTTCTCTAACTTCTCAGTGATATCCGCATAAGTACACTCCCCATAAGAACCACCCGCAATCGTATCAAGCACTACTTTATTATTATCATCTTTCCCCCCAGAAGTACTTTTTCGGTGACTCATCATCAATGCGGTGGTTTGGAAAACTTCTCAAGAATGAGGTGAACCTATCCCAAGAACTGCTTACTGACTCCCTTGGTAATGCTACAAAGATTTTCACCCTATCTTTGTGGTTTAGATTTTTAGAAATCGAGTAATACCTTGCTAGGAACACATCCCTCAATTTCT
Source organism: Solanum peruvianum (assembly GCA_027705065.1). Taxonomy (NCBI): domain Eukaryota; kingdom Viridiplantae; phylum Streptophyta; class Magnoliopsida; order Solanales; family Solanaceae; genus Solanum; species Solanum peruvianum. Next base: position 22,826,685 of record JAKWJD010001763.1, read on the forward strand.
CCCAAGTATAGATTGAATTGTATGGAAACTTAGTAAACCAAATTGCGGCCTCCCCCGTCAGTGAGCGAGGGAATACCCTTAATCCAATTACATCCATGTCTAAGTCTGGCCTCCTTTCACAACTCTTACACACCGATCTTAGTTTGGCAATGTGAGCATGTGGATCCTCATATGGTAGGGCCAAAAATCAAACCTCTAGCGGTGAGCATCTGCATCAAGTTACTAGTTACCACAAAAGTATGACCATGTGATAGAAGAGGTAGGACAAGTGGCCCATCAGAGTTAGTGATGTTAATATTTCCCCTATAGTACTCTTGAGGGTGTGGGGTGGGAGGTTTCCTCCTTGTATTAACTTAACCAAGATTATCAACAACCACTCGATTTTTAGAATCAACCGGCGGGGGAAGTTGAGGTTTGATACAATCATCGATATAAGCAGGATTGTTTTGAATATTCATTCTACAAAGTGTGCGAATTAGTTCTAGATTAAGTGGAAGTATTGGTTCTCCGTGACTCCGTGTACTTGGCATACTGTAACGACCTGTTTAGTCGTTTTGAGCAGCAGATTTTATTTCTGGAAAAACTGGCTGAGACGACGGACACCACGATGGACCGTCGTGGGCACGACGGACCGTCGTGGGCACGACGGACCGTCGAGGGTGTCTCGTTCCAAAACACTTAGGCATTCTGAAATCTGAGTACTGAAATCGACTCTCTGAACTTTGTGACGGACCTGCAGGACGGACCGTCACAGGTATGACGAACCGTCGTGAGCCCCCGTTTCAAAACACTTCAACTACTTGAGAATTTGGTACAGGGAACGAGTCTCTGAACGTCGTGATGGAAGTGCAGGACGGACCGTCGTAGGTACGACGGGCCGTCACAGACTCTTTAGTGAAAATAGAGTCTCTGATCCTTGCGACGACCTGCAGGACGGACCATCGCAGGCACGACGGGCCGTCACAGGTTGCATAATCCCAGTCAGAGTCGGATTTCTTTACACGTTTTAAGGGACGTTTTGGATTATTCCTTCTTTAATTATAAAGTAAGAGGGTTAATATTAATAAGTCTAATTACTTAGGGGTTAAAAGAGGTAACCTTAAGTAAATTAGTGGGTTATTATTGTCATCTTTTATACTTAATTATATGTTAATTAGGGTAAAAGAAAGAGGGTTTAAATAAAGAAAATAGAAAGAACAAGAGAAAGAGAGAGGATTCGATCAAACAAGGAAGAAAGAAAACAAAGCTTGGGAAATTGCTTGTTGATCACTAATCTTCGGTGGAGGTAGGTTATGGTTTTTTACGATATTCGTAGTGAACTCTTAATAGTGAATGATAGTATTGATAGTATTGTAAACCTGCTATGTGCTTAATTGTATGCTTGCATGATTGTGATTATGAAATTTGATAAAATAAGCATGATGAAGCTATTGAATCCTAAATCTTGAAAGAAACCCTAATTCACTTGTTAATGATGATGCCTTAGTATAAAAGAAGGCTTGATAAATTATATAATGAGATTGATGATGCCTAGTATAAAAGAAGGCTTGATAAATTATATAATGAGATTGATGATGCTTAGTATAAAAGAAGGCTTGATGAATTAGGGGATCGGGTGCCACGTTCCGTCGGTACCAGGATAGAATGAGGATCGGAGTGTCACGTTCCGACACCGGATAGTATATTGATCGGGTGCCACGTTCCGGTACCAGGATAGAATGAGGATCGGAGTGTCACGTTCCGACACCAGGATAGTATATGGATCGGGTGCCACGTTCCGGTACCAGGATAGAATGAGGATCGGAGTGTCACGTTTCAACACCAGGATAGTATATGGATCAGGTGCCACGTTCCGGTACCAGGATAGTATATGAGGATCGGGTGCCACGTTCCGGCACCAGGGTAGAATATGGATCGGAGTGTCACGTACCGACACAAGAGGAAGAAGAGAAAGAAAGAATCTTGAAAGATGAATAAATATACTCAATCTAATGAACCCAATTCCCAAATGAGTATGGTATTGAGGCTTGAGTCCTCATGTGTGAACTTGACGGTAATTGTTAATGATATAGTACTTGTTGATGCTACATGTTAAGCATCATAGTTGATTTTATAATATTACTTGATATATATTATCTTCTATTTTGAGTTGGCCGATGATATCTACTCAGTACTTGTGGTTGTACTGACCCCCTACTTTTATGTTTTCTTCTTTGTTATTCGTGGAGTGTAGCAAACGTGCCATCATCTTTAACTCAACAGTGATTCTAACCAGCCTTCGTCACACCGAATCTTCAGGGTGAGCTAATGTTTCTAGCTTGGACTGGATCTTCTTCTTCAAGTCTTGATGCCTTGAACTTCCGGCATGGACTAGCTTTTTACTTGTTTTAGCTTCTTAGAATACTCTTAGTTTAGTAATTTGATCATAGATGTTCTTGTGGTGATGACTTCCAGATTTTGGGGATAATAAAAATAGTTTTTGAATTGTTTTTATTAATGAGTTTAAGTCTTCCGCATTATTTTCTGTTGATATACATTGAAATGTTAAAGGTTAGATTGGTTGGTTCGCTCACATAGGAGGGTAAAATGTGGGTGCCAGTCGCAGCTCGGTTTCGGGTCGTTACAAACTTGGTATCAGATCATTAGGTTCGTTGGTCTCATCACACAAGAACAGGTCTATTAGAGTCTTAAGGAACGGTAGGGGGACGCCTTTACTTTTCCTTGAGAGGCTATAAGACTTTAGGAAAATTCCATTCTTTCTTTCGTGCTACTACTTAAATCCAATTGGTATCTTGGTGATACAAATTGGTATCTGACCATCTTCACTCTATTTCGCAGATGGTTAGAACTAGAGCAACGATTGCGCCAACATCAACACCAACACCGGCAAGACAAGAAACGTCTGAGCCAACCACTGGGGCTGTGGCTCGAGGAAGAGAAGTGGCAAGAGGCCGTGGTAGAGGTCGTGGGAGGACGTCCTCTAGAGGGAGAGGACGAGTACCTAGCCCATCTGATGCTAGGGCGGTGACTCCTCCACTAACTGAGGAGGTGATAAGAGAGGGTGAGGAAAGGGAGAATGAACAAGTGCAAAATGAGGAATCGCCACCCCAACCTACCCCAGAGATGATCAATCAGGTTCTTGCTTATCTTAGAGGGTTATCTGATCAGGGTCAGGCACCTCCAGTGGTTTCTGCACCAACACCTCCGGTTTCAGAGGTACGACATGCCGCTGCTAGGGCTCCCCGCATGGATGCCTCATTTGAAATAGGCACATTTCCTCGTCTGACTACTGGGCCTATAATGACAAATGATCAGCATGAACTTTTCAGTAAGTTCTTGAAATTGAAACCTCCAGTCTTTAAAGGTGCTGAATCTGAGGATGCTTACGATTTTCTGGTTGACTGTCATGAGCTACTACACAAGATGGGTATAGTAGAACGGTTCGGTGTTGAGTTCGTGAGTTATCAGTTTCAAGGGAACGCCACAATGTGGTGGCGGTCACATGTTGAGTGTCAACCGATACAGGCAACACCTATGACTTGGGCCTCATTCTCTAGTTTGTTTATGGAGAAGTATATCCCCCGTACTTTGAGGGATAGGAAAAGAGATGAGTTCTTGAGTCTAGAGCAAGGTAGGATGTCGGTTAATGCATACGAGGCTAAGTTTCGGGCATTATCCAGGTATGCCACCCAACTTGGTTTCAGTCCACAAGAGCGGATTCGCCGTTTTGTGAAGGGGTTGAGGTCAGAATTGCGGATTTCGTCCTTACAGGTAGCGGCTACGACAAAATCCTTCCAAGAGGTGGTAGACTTTGTGATAGAGGTGGAAGGAGTGAAGCCCGATGATTTCCCCACGACATCGACATCAAAAAGGTTTCGAAAGGGAGGTGAGTTTAATGGTTCTTACTCTAGAGGACAGAGTTCCGGAGGTTACTCAGTTTGACCCATTCAGTCTTCACTACAGATTGTAGTTGGGGGTCCACCTCAGACCGGTCAACACTTCTCTGAGAGGCCGATGCTTGAATCCAGAGAATGTTATGGATGTGGGGAGACTGGACACATTAAGAGGTATTGTCCAAAACAGAGATACAGACCTCCAATGGTTAGAGATAGACGTGGTTATGGAAGAGGCCGTCATTCTGGAGGACGCAGTGGTCAAGGTAATGGTGGTCACCAAAACGGCAGAGGTGATGGGCAAACTGGAGCCACTACAACACAACATGGTAGGGGCAACGGACAGACAAGTAATGGGGCCCATTGTTACGCTTTCCGTTGGAGATCTGAAGCGGAGACATCTGATGCTGTTTCACAGGTAATCTTTTGGTTTGTGATTGCATGGCTTCTGTATTGTTTGATCCTGGATCCACATTTTCTTATGTATCTTCCTCATTTGCTAATGGTCTAAATTTACATTTTGAATTACTTGATATGCCTATTCGTGTTTCTACTCCGGTGGGTGAGTCTGTGATAGTTGAAAAGGTATATAGGTCTTGTTTGGTGAATTTCGTGGGGAGCAACACTTATGTAGATTTGGTTATCTTAGAAATGGTTGACTTTGATGTAATTCTGGGTATGACTTGGCTTTCTCCGAATTTTGCGATTTTGGATTGTAATGCTAAAACTGTGATGTTAGACAAGCCTGGGACAGATCCGTTAGTGTGGGAGGGCGACTACACTTCCAATCCGGTTCGTATCGTGTCCTTTCTTCGTGCTAAGAGAATGGTTAGTAAGGGTTGTTTAGCCTTCTTAGCACACCTCAAGGATGACACTACCCAAGTACCTTCGATCGAGTCGGTTTCGGTAGTCCGTGAGTTTTTGGATGTGTTCCCTGCAGATCTTCCTGGTATGCCACCAGATAGGGATATTGACTTCTGTATTGATCTTGAACCGGGTACTCGCCCCATTTCTATACCCCTTATAGAATGGCTCCCGCGGAGTTAAGAGAGTTAAAGGCACAACTTCAAGAGTTGTTGAGCAAAGGCTTTATTAGACCAAGTGCATCTCCTTGGGGTGCTCCGGTGTTGTTTGTGAAGAAGAAGGATGTGAGCTTTCGGATGTGCATAGACTACCGACAATTGAACAAGGTAACTATTAAGAACAAGTATCCCATTCCTCGCATTGATGACTTGTTTGATCAGTTACAAGGTGCTTGTGTCTTCTCAAAAATTGACTTGAGATCCGGTTATCATCAATTGAAAATACGGGCAATGGATGTGCCAAAGACTGCTTTTCGAACTAGGTATGGGCACTACGAATTTGTGGTAATGTCTTTCGGTCTTACGAATGCCCCTGCTGCCTTCATGAGCTTGATGAACGGGATCTTCAAGCCATATCTGGATTTCTTTGTGATCGTATTCATTGATGATATATTGATATACTCAAAGAGTAAGAAGGAACATGAGGAGCATTTGAGAATGGTATTAGAGTTGTTGAGGAAGAAAAAGCTCTATGCCAAATTCTCCAAGTGTGAGTTTTTGCTAGATTCAGTGTCCTTCTTGGGACACGTGGTTTCTAAGGATGGAGTGATGGTGGATCCATCTAAGATTGAGACAGTGAAAAATTGGGTAAGACCTACTAACGTGTCAGAAATAAGGAGCTTTGTTGGTTTAGCTAGCTACTACCGCCGATTTGTCAAGGGATTCTCTTCTATTGCTTCCCAATTAACGAACTTGACTAAGCAGAATGTTCCATTTGTATGGTCGGATGAGTGTGAGGAAAGCTTTCAGAAACTCAAGACCTTGTTGACTACCGCACCTATCCTTACCTTGCCAGTAGAGGGTAAGAACTTCATTGTTTATTGTGATGCATCCTATTCAGGGTTGGCTGCAGTGCTAATGCAAGAGAAGAATGTGATTGCTTATGCCTCAAGACAATTAAAGGTGCATGAACGTAACAATCCAACTCATGATTTGGAATTGGCCGCGGTAGTGTTTGCGTTAAAGCAATGGAGGCAATATTTATATGGGGTTAAGTGTGAGCTCTATACGGATCATCGTAGCCTATAGTACGTCTTTACTCAAAAAGATTTGAACTTGAGACAGAGGAGATGGATGGAACTACTGAAGGACTACGACATCACTATCTTGTATCATCCGGGAAAAGCGAATGTTGTGGCGGATGCTTTAAGTAGAAAGGACGGAAGCATGAGAAGTCTAGCTCATTTGCAAGTTTCTAGACGCCCATTGGCAAGAGAGGTGCAGATTCTGGCTAATGACCTTATGAGGTTAGAAATAAATGAGAAGGGAGGATTGTTAGCTTGTGTGGAGGCAAGATCTTCCTTCCTTGACCAGATTAAGGGAAAGCAGTTTAATGATGAGAAGCTAAGTCGAATCCGAGATAAAGTGTTGCGAGGAGAGGCTAAGGAAGCAATAATTGATGACGAAGGCATTTTGAGGATTAAGGGAAGAGTATGTGTGCCTCGTGTTGATGACTTGATCCACACTATTCTCACAGAGGCTCATATTTCCGGATATTCGATACATCCTGGTGCAACCAAGATGTACCGCGACCTAAAACAACATTTTTGGTGGAGTAGAATGAAGCGTGACATTGTGGATTTTGTTGACAAATGTCCAAATTGTCAGCAAGTAAAGTATGAACTCCAGAGGCCCGGAGGAACACTTCAGAGGATGCCCATTCCTGAATGGAAGTGGGAGAGAATCGCAATGGACTTCGTGGTTGGTCTTCAAAAGACATTGGGTAAGTATGACTCTATTTGGGTGATTGTTGATAGGTTAAATAAGTCTGCTCACTTCATTCCGGTCAAGGTGACCTACAATGCAGAGAAGTTAGCCAAAATCTACATCTCAGAAATCGTTCGATTGCATGGAGTTCCACTCTCCATCATATCAGATAGAGGTACGCAGTTTACTTCTATGTTTTGGAGAACATTGCATGCGGAATTAGGTACTAGGTTGGACCTTAGTACTGCATTTCACCCTCAGACTGATGGTCAGTCTGAGTGAACGATTCAAGTGTTGGAGGATATGCTTTGTGCATGTGTGATAGAATTTGGTGGTCATTGGGATAGCTTCTTACCGTTGGCAGAGTTTTCATACAATAATAGCTATCACTCCAGCATTGACATGGCTCCATTTGAAGCATTGTATGGGAGGAAGTGTAGGTCTCCCATTGGTTGGTTCGATGCATTTGAGGTTAGACCTTGGGGTACTGATCTGTTGAGGGATTCAATGGAGAAGGTTAAATCTATTCAAGAAAAGCTTCTAGCGGCGCAAAGTAGGCAAAAGGAGTATGCAGACCGAAAGGTTAGAGACTTGGAGTTCATGGAGGGTGAACAAGTCTTGTTGAAGGTTTCACCCATGAAAGGGGTGATGCGGTTTGGAAAAAGGGTAACTAAGTCCAAGGTATATCGGACCATTTGAGGTACTAAAGCGAGTAGGGGAGGTGGCTTATGAATTAGCCTTGCCTCCAGGGCTGTCCGGAGTGCATCCGGTATTTCATGTGTCCATGTTGAAAAGATACCATGGGGATGGAAACTACATCATTCGTTGGGATTCTGTTCTGCTTGATGAGAATTTGACTTATGAAGAGGAACCGGTTGCTATTTTAGACAAAGAAGTTCGCAAGTTGAGGTCGAGAGAGATTGCATCCATCAAAGTTCAATGGAAGAATCGACCGGTTGAAGAGGCCACTTGGGAGAAGGAGGCAGATATGCAAGAAAAATACCCACATCTGTTTACAGATTCAGGTACTCCTTTTCGCCCTTGTTTTTCTTCTTTTGATCGTTCGAGGACAAACGATGGGTAAATTGGTATCTATTGTAACGACCTGTTTAGTCGTTTTGAGCAGCAGATTTTATTTCTGGAAAAACTGGCTGAGACGACGGACACCATGACGGACCGTCGAGGGTGTCTCGTTCCAAAACACTTAGGCATTCTGAAATTTAAGTACTGAAATCGACTCTCTGAACTTTGTGACGGACCTGCAGGACGGACCGTCACAGGTACGACGAACCATCGTGAGCCCCCATTTCAAAACACTTCAACTCTTGAGAATTTGGTACAGGGAACGAGTCTCTGAACGTCGTGACGGAAGTGCAGGACGGACCGTCGTAGGTACGACGGGCCGTCACAGACACTTTAGTGAAAATAGAGTCTCTGATCCTTGCGACGACCTGCAGGACGGACCATAGCAGGCACGACGGGCCGTCACAGGTTGCGTAATCCCAGTCAGAGTCGGATTTCTTTACACGTTTTAAGGGACGTTTTGGATTATTCCTTCTTTAATTATAAAGTTAGAGGGTTAATATTAATAAGTCTAATTACTTGGGGGTTAAAAGAGGTAACCTTAAGTAAATTAGTGGGTTATTATTGTCATCTTTTATACTTAATTATATGTTAATTAGGGTAAAAGAAAGAGGGTTTGAATAAAGAAAATAGAAAGAACAAGAGAAAGAGAGAGGATTCGATCGAACAAGGAAGAAAGAAAACAAAGCTTGGGAAATTGCTAGTTAAACACTAATCTTCGGTGGAGGTAGGTTATGGTTTTTACGATATTCGTAGTGAACTCTTAATAGTGAATGATATGTATTGATAGTATTGTAAACCCTGCTATGTGCTTAATTGTATGCTTGCATGATTGTGATTATGAAATTGTGATAAAATAAGCATGATGAAGCTATTGAATACTAAATCTTGAAAGAAACCCTAATTCACTTGTTAATGATGATGCCTTAGTATAAAAGAAGGCTTGATAAATTATATAATGAGATTGATGATGCCTTAGTATAAAAGAAGGCTTCATAAATTATATAATGAGATTGATGATGCCTTAGTATAGAAGAAGGCTTGATGAATTAGGGGATTGGGTGCCACGTTCCGGTACCAGGATAGAATGAGGATCGGAGTGTCACGTTCCGACACCAGGATAGTATATGGATCGGGTGCCACGTTCCGGTACCAGGATAGAATGAGGATCGGAGTGTCACGTTCCGACACCAGGATAGTATATGGATCGGGTGCCACGTTCTGGTACCAGGATAGAATGAGGATCGGAGTGTCACGTTCCGACACCAGGATAGTATATGGATCGGGTGCCACATTCCGGTACCAAGATAGTATATGAGGATCGGAGTGCCACGTTCCGGCACCAGGGTAGAATATGGATCGGAGTGTCACGTACCGACATAAGAGGAAGAAAGATAATGAATCTTGGAAGATGAATAAATATACTCAATCTAATGAACCCAATTCCCAAATGAGTATGGTATTGAGGCTTGAGTCCTCATGTGTGAACTTGACGGTAATTGTTAATGATATAGTACTTGTTGATGCTACATGTTAAGCATCATAGTTGATTTTATAATATTACTTGATATATATTATCTTCTATTCTGAGTTGGCCGATGATATCTACTCAGTACTTGTGGTTGTACTGACCCCCTACTTTTATGTTTTCTTCTTTGTTATTCGTGGAGTGCAGCAAACGTGTCGTTGTCTTCAACTCAACAGTGATTCTAGCCAACCTTCGTCACACCGGATCTTCAGGGTGAGCTAATGTTTCTAGCTTGGACTGGATCTTCTTCTTCAAGTCTTGATGCCTTGAACTTCCGGCATGGACTAGCTTTTTACTTGTTTTAGCTTCTTAGAATACTCTTAGTTTAGTAATTTGATCATAGATGTTCTTGTGGTGATGACTTCCAGATTTTGGGGATAATAATAATAGTTTTTGAATTGTTTTTATTAATGAGTTTAAGTCTTCCGCATTATTTTCTGTTGATATACATTGAAATGTTAAAGGTTAGATTAGTTGGTTCGCTCACATAGGAGGGTAAAATGTGGGTGCCAGTCGCGACTCGGTTTTGGATCGTGACACATACACTAAACTAGACATGCGAGAGACAAAAACAAAACAAAAAAGTAAAATCAAGAAATTGTTGAAATAAATTTGGTGATGTGCTTAAAGTTAATCTAAAAGCATCTTTCCCCGGCAGCGGCGTCAAAATTTGATACGCTCAAACTATACTTTGCAAATTTCAGCACAGTCTTCAGTGTTTTTCATTTTGGACAGTTTTCCTGCAAAGACAGAGAAAAAGTGCTTTAAAACTAATTGAAAGAGTCCTTAGACACACACTAAACTTAAGGAAAAAACATTGAATGTACCGTGAAACCACGGTACATCAACCCCTGAAGAATTCCACTCGAAGATCTTGGAGTTCTTGATAAATTCTTGAACTTTTCTTCTTTCTCCTTCTTCTCTTCTATTTTATCCCAAACCCTAAGCGTATTCCAATTGTTTTAAAACTGACTTAAGGCTTAGTTTTACCCCTAATAAACCCTTAGTACGAAATAGGAAATAGTAGGATGAAATCACTACTTTACCCTTACCCAAATCCGGATCGGACTTTCCTCAATCCAATAGCTCAACTTCCGATAGGCATTTCTCCCTCATACAATAACTAAAATGCGCAAGCTTGGAGGCGTCGGAAAGATATCTCAAGGGATTTCCAAAAATATAAATAACTGATTCTAACTCATTGTGAGCTAGAAGTTATGACCATTTTAGTTTCTTAGCTTATTTTTGGCTATTACGAGTTACGAGATATTACTATATCTCCAACTGGAAACATTCATCTCGAATGGGATTTCTTTCACTATGCTAAGGATAGTTACATTGTCACGCCTCTTTTTTTCCTCAAAAATTTTATCTAGTAATGTTTTGAAAGAAAATAGTTTACCCAATTAAAGTGACATTTTAAAAAGGGATAATTTTATTATTAAAAGTCGCCACTTGGAATTGAGTTTTGGTGTTCTAAGTCACCTTATTTTAAATACCTAATCAAACGGAATTTTGATTCCATTTTTATTAGTCTGCGAACTAGAAATTCAGGTAAGGAATAATGTTGAATGAGGGGAAGGTTTTAGGCACCTCTTAATTTCCGTGGTTCTAGAATGGTCGATTTATCGACTTAATTTTTGGGTATTATATTATTTGCTTAATAATTAAAAATCATTTACCCTCAAAAAATTTTTTTAAAGTGATTTGAAACTGTCTTATTTTTCTTGTGTGTCACCTAATTTAAAACTTGAAATTCAGATTTTCTTTTTCTATTTTTTCTACGCCGATTCGTATTTTTTAACAATGGACAGAATATATAAGTGTATTTAATTATTAGGAATTACGATTTATGTAGGATTGTGATTTTTAGTGTTTGAGTAATTATTATTTTTTTATTTCGTTTTATGCTTGTTTTTTTTTATATATTTTTAAATTTTCCTAATTATTCATCATTTATTTTCATAAATTTTTAAATAATATATTCATATATCGTCTTAATTATATACCGTTATAATTTAAATGAAAGCGATATTCATCTTTTGGTTGTTCCAAAAATAAAATATTATTATTGTTATTATTTCAATATAATATAGTCTACAAAGCTTTTTTTTTTTTGAATCACTAATCAATGAAAGTTAGTTTATACCCTAATCTAACAAATCTACAATAAACTATTATCTCTTAATCACATCGATTAATAATCAATATCTAAACAATTTAAATAATGCGCATGATGTTAGTACATGAACTTAACATCTTATTCTCACTAAAGAAACATACTTATGTCTTCTTAAGTTACGGAAAAAATAATAGGAAGCTAAAAACAAAAATAAGAAAAATGTTCAAGAAAAACTGAGAAATTCATGGGATACATTTTTATGATTATACAAAAAGGATCAAACATATACTTTACATCAAAAGAAATTTCAATAATATAAATACGCTAAGGTAAAAACGCACCTTCAAATAGTTTTTCACTAAGCAATGTTTAGTAACGTACGAATCTACTTATTTAAAAAGTTTAGCAAGATTAAACTTTAAGATCCACGAATACAAATCACGAACAAAATCTCGAACTCTAAACTTAATTCTAAAAAAAACTAACTTTTCTTCTCTTTTTTTCTGTGGTCTTCCTTTTTTTTTTTTTTTTGTACAGAACGTGTGTTTTTATAATAACATTGTGTTGTGAGCATGAGTCTAATTAAAAGAAACGTGATGGAGGGATTGAATTTGAAATTTAGTTGAGAAGGTTAGGGTTGAGATAAGGGATTAAAGTAATGTAAAAAACTAAATGAGAATAACAACATTAGTAAGATAAAGGTATTAAATAGAAATGAAAATAATAATAAAAAAACAAATATAAAGAAGAAAATAGAAAAACATGTGATGTTAACTTCTTTCCTTTTTTAGAAAAATATCATGCAAGGAGAAAAACAATTATCAAAATTATAGTAAATATAAAATGAACCAAGATTAAATGAAAATATTTAGGAAATAAGTTAAGGAAGTTAGGGATAATTATGAAACATGGTTATTAATTTGAAAATTTTAGGACTCCTTGTTTATCTGCTTTTTCAAAATATGTACTATTATTATTTTTAAACTAGATAAAAGTTAAAGAACTAAAACAATACGTTAAATTCACAACATCTTTTTATTATTTTTTATTATCAAACTTTAAATATAAATGAGCTTATAATTTGTAGTAATTTATAATTTATTTTAATCCTTTTGAAATAATAATATTTAAGTATTTAAAATGGTGTAAAATCTTTATATTTTGGTCAAAAATTAGGTGTTCACAATATGTCGCTCTTTGCTTGGAAACATGAAGAATTTTCATGAAAAGACGTGAAAAAGGTGACTAATTTTTGACATAAACATTCATAAATGTTGAAAATAAGTAAAAGAGAAGAGGTTTGACTGCGTCCTATCCTTTGATAACTACCTATCCTGAATTGATGATAAGGAGTCAGGTGCTGTTCAAATGAGTTAGGTAGTCGAGCGATATTTTGTCGAGGTTCCGGTTCGTAGCTTTAATTATTACATTAAAAAGGCAAAATATAGAAGGAGAGAAAAAGATATAAAATTATATTTATTCCAATAGTGGTATGCCTTCATTTTGAATATTTGATTATCGCTTTACCCACTTTGGTAGGTTCATGAGTTCCGAACTTTGATCTGGACATCTCAACTTAAGACTTAAAACATTATGACTTGACCTCAGCCTTTTGCATACTTCCGCAGGATATTCTTGAATACTTGTTTTCTTGAAAGATGATTCTTTATCTTGAACTTCAAGCATGTGTACTACGTACAAACCTGCTCACCATAAAAAAAAATGACACAAAATTTTCTGCCCAATTTGAACTAGAAAAAGATTTTGTGTGTTATTGATGAAGCTAAAAGTCTATACTAAGCATAAAAATTATGTTTTTGTAGTCAATACAAAAAGTAAAAATAAAATAAAAGGGAGATTTGTAGCCAAATGCAACCAAGGGCTCTTACGCCCTGTGAAGACATGAAAAATAAGATAGGGGAGATTGTGCCCTATATGCAACCAGGAGTCATTATGTCCTGAGAGACAGAAAATAAAATAGTTTTATTGTGCGCTATATGCAACTAGTAGTTATTGTGTCCTAAGAAGACATGAAATAAAATAGGGGTTATTGTGCTCTATATGCAACCAAGGTTATTGTTCCCTATGAAGATATGAAAAATAAAATAAGGGTTGTTGTGTCATATATGCAATCAGGGGTTATGGTGCCCTTTGAAGACACGAAAAATAAGAGCGGGGTTATTGTGCCCTATATGCAACCAGGGGTTATTGTGCCCTGTGAAGACAACAAAATAAAATAGGGGTTATTGTTCCCTATATGCAACCAGGACTTACTATGCCAATTTAAGATATATATATATAGATAGATAGATAGATAGATAGATAGATAGATAGATATAGATATAGATATAGATATAGATGTAGATATAGATATAATTTTATATATAGATAGATAGACAGATAGATATAGATATAGGTATAGATATATATACACACATATTATCTAATATATTCTTTTCACTATATTATTATCATTACTATTTAACATTATTTTATTTTATTTGTATTCATTCATTGAACAAACTAAAATAAAATAAAATGCCTCATATTTTATTGAGAAAAAAATAATCTTTTTTTATTGTTATTATTATTATTTTATTATGCATATTGTTTGAGAAACAAGAATTCAAGAAATTACTATTGTGGAGTTTGTCTCTCGTGAATTACTATCATGATTTGATTTTATAGCTTTTTCAGTCTAGAACTTTATTCCTATCATGAAATACATCATTTGATCAATGGTGTCATTCGTGGTTTTTCACCAATAAGACATTCTTATCTTCTTACTATCATCTTATAGTTCCCGTGAGGGTTTTCACTTATAAGAGCCTCTCAATTTTTTTAACATACCATAGGTCATAATGTCATATTACGGCCATTGGAGATTTAAAATAACATGATTATTACTTTATTGAGTGATTAGATCGAATCTCAATGAAGGGCTGCCTACATTTCTGTCACGACCCAAATCGGGGACGCGACTGGCACCCACATTTACCCTACTATGTGAGCGAACCAACCCATCTAAACCTTAACATTTCAAGATATATCAACAGAAAATAATGCGGAAGACTTAAAATCATTAATAAAACAATTCAAAACTATTATTATTATCCCCAAAATCTGGAAGTCATCATCACAAGAACATCTATCCTCAAATTACTAAACTAAAAACGTCTAAGAAGCTAAAACAAATAAAAACTAGTCCATGCCGGAAGTTCAAGGCATCAAGACTTGAAGAAGAAGATCCAGTCCAAGCTAGACGCATTAGCTCACCCTGAATTTCCGAAGGTAGTGAAGACTGGCTAGATCTACTGTTGAGTTGAAGTTGACGGAACGTTTGCTGCATTCCACAAATAACAAAGAAGAAAACATAAAAGTAGGGGGTCAGTACAACCACAAGTACTGAGTAGGTATGATCGGCCAACTCAAAATAGAAACAGTATATATCAGTTAATATCATAAATCAACTATAAACTCAACATGTAACAACAACAAGTACTATAATCATCAATAAGTACCATCAAGTTCATCCGTGAGGACTCAAGCCTCAATACCATACTTATTTGGGAATTAAGTTCATTATGTTGAGTATATTATCATCTTTCAAGATTCATTATCTTTCTTCCTCTTGTGTCGGTACGTGACACTCCGATCCCCTAATTCTACGTGTCGGTTCGTGACACTCCGATCTCCTATATGTGTCGGAACGTGACACTCCGATCCCCTATATGTGTCGGTACGTGACACTCCGATCCCCTAATTCTATGTGTCGGTTCGTGACACCTGTCCCACTAATACTATGTGTCGGAACGTGACACTCTGATCCACTAATACTATGTGTCGAAACGTGACACTCCGATCCACTAATCTCATTCTATCCGTTCATCAAGCCTTCTCTATACCAAGGCATCATCAATCCCATTACTTTAATTCATCAAGCCTTCTTTTATACCAAGGCATCATCATTAATAAGTAGATTAAAGTTTCTTTCAAGATTTGGGATTCAATGGTTTTCATCATGCTTGTTTTATCAAAATCACATAATCATAGTCATGCAAACATACAATTAAGCATATAGACAGGTTTACAATACCACCAATACATATCATTCACTATCAAGAGTTCACTACGAATTTCGTAAAAACCATAACCTACCTCCACCGAAGAATTGGAATCAACAAGCAATTTCCCAAACTTTGTTTCTTCTTCTCATTTATCCTCTCTCTCTCAGTTCGTTCCTCTTCCCTTTTCTTGTTCTTTCTCTTTTGTTATTCAAACCCCCTTTCCTTTACCCTAATTAACATATAATTAAGTGTAAAGGATGGAAATAATACCCCACTAATTAACCCAAAGTTACCTCTTTTGTCCCTCAAGAATTTGAGTTATTAATATAAACCCACGAAATCTATAATTAAGGAAAGAATAGTCCAAAACGTCCCTTAAAACGTGTAAAGAAATCCGATTCTGCCTGGGATTTGCGCAACCTGTGACGGGCCGTCGTGCCTGCGACGGTCCATCACACAGGTCGTCGTAACGATCAGAGTTCTATTTTTCACCAAGGACACTGTGACGGTCCGTCACACCTGTGACGGTCCGTCACACCTGTGACGGTCCGTCCTGCAAGTCCGTTACGAAGTTCAGAGAGTCGATTTTCAGTACCCAATTTCAGAATTCCTAAGTATATTGAAATGAGACCCTGCGACGGTCCGTCGTGCCTGTGACGGTCCGTCGTGGGGTCCGTGGTTTCAGCCAGTTTCCCAGAAATAAAATCTGCTGCTCAAAACGACTAAACAGGTCGTTACAATAGATACCAATTTACCCATCGTTCGTCCTCGAACGATCAAAAGAAGAGAAACAAGGGTGGAAAGAAGTACCTGAATCTGTAAACAGATGTGGGTATTTTTCTTGCATATCTGCCTCCTTCTCCCAAGTAGCCTCTTCAACCGGTCGATTCTTCCATTGAACTTTGATGGATACAATTTCTCTCGACCTCAACTTGCGAACTTCTCTATCTAATATAGCAACCGGTTCCTCCTCATAAGTCAAATTCTCATCAAGCAAAACTGAATCCCAACGGATAATGTAGTTTCCATCTCCATGGTATCTTTTCAACATGGACACATGAAATACCGGATGCACTCCGGACAGCCCTGGGGGCAAGGCTAATTCATAAGCCACCTCCCCTACTCGCTTTAGTACCTCAAATGGTCCAATATACCTTGGACTTAACTTACCTCTTTTGCCAAAATGCATCACCCCTTTCATGGGTGAAACCTTCAACAAGACTTGCTCACCCTCCATGAACTCCAAGTCTCTAACCTTTCGGTCTGCATACTCCTTTTGTCTACTTTGCGCCGCTAGAAGCTTTTCTTGAATGCACGTCACCTTATCTAACGAATCCCTCAAGAGGTCAGTACCCCAAGGTCTAACGTCAAATGCATCGAACCAACCAATGGGAGATCTACACCTCCTCCCATACAATGCTTCAAATGGAGCCATATCAATACTGGAGTGATAGCTATTATTGTATGAAAACTCTACCAAAGGTAAGAAGCTATCCCAATGGCCACCAAACTCTATCACGCATGCGCGAAGCATATCCTCCAACACTTGAATCGTTCGCTCAGACTGACCATCGGTCTGAGAATGGAACGCGGTACTAAGGTCCAACCTAGTACCCTATTCTGCATGCAATGTTTTCCAAAACTTAGAAGTAAACTGCGTACCTCTATCTGATATAATGGATAGTGGAACCCCATGCAATCGAACGATTTCTGAGATATAGATCTTGGCTAACCTCTCTGCATTGTAAGTCACCTTGACCGGAATAAAATGAGCAGACTTAGTTAACCTGTCAACAATCACCCCAATGGAGTCATACTTACCCATTGTCTTTGGAAGACCAACCACAAAGTCCATTGCGATTCTCTCCCACTTCCATTCAGGAATGGGCATTCTCTGAAGCGTTCCTCCGGGCCTCTGGTGTTCGTACTTTACTTGTTGACAATTTGGACATTTGGCAATAAAGTCAACAATATCGCGCTTCATTCTACTCCACCAAAAGTGTTGCTTTAGGTCGCGATACATCTTGGTTGCACCCGGATGTATAGAATACCTTGTACTATGAGCCTCTGTCAGAATAGTGTTGACCAAATCATCAATGCGGGGTACACATACCCTTCCCTTAATCCTCAAAACACCTTCCTCATCGAGTGTTGCTTCTTTTTAGCCTCTCCTTGCAACACTTTATCTCGGATCCGGATCAATTTCTCATCATCAAACTGCTTCCCCTTAATCTTGTCAAGGAAGGAGGATCTTGCCTCCACACAAGCTAACAATCCTCCCTTCTCATTTACTTCTAACCTCATGAGGTCATTAGCCAAAATCTGCACTTCTCTAGCCAATGGGCGTCTAGAAGCTTGCAAATAAGCTAGACTCCCCATGCTTCCCGCCTTTCTACTCAAGGCATCTGCCACAACATTCGCCTTCCCCGGATGATACAAAATAGTGATGTCGTAGTCCTTCAGTAGTTCCATCCATCTCCTTTGTCTCAAGTTCAAATCTTTCTGAGTGAAGACATACTGTAGACTACGATGATCCGTATAGACTTCACACTTAACCCCATATAGGTAGTGCCTCCATTGCTTTAATGCAAACACTATCGCGGCCAATTCCAAGTCATGAGTTGGGTAGTTACGTTCATGCACTTTTACTTGTCTTGAAGCATAAGCAATCCCGTTCTTCTCTTGCATTAGCACTGCACCCAAACCCGAATAGGATGCATCACAATAAACAATGAAGTTCTTACCCTCTACCGGCAAGGTGAGGATAGGTGCGGTAGTCAACAAGGTCTTGAGTTTCTGAAAACTTTCTTCGCACTCATCCGACCATACAAATGGAACATTCTGCTTAGTCAAGTTCGTCAATTGGGAAGCAATAGAAGAGAATCCCTTGACAAATCGGCGGTAGTAACTAGCTAACCCAACAAAACTCCGTATTTCTGACACATTAGTGGGTCTTACCCAATTCTTCACTGTCTCAATCTTAGAAGGATCTACCATCACTCCATCCTTAGAGACCACGTGCCCCAAGAAGGACACCGCATCTAACCAAAACTCACACTTAGAGAATTTCGCATAAAGCTTTTTCCTCCTCAACAACTCTAACACCATTCTCAAATGCTCCTCGTGTTCCTTCTTACTCTTCGAGTATATCAGTATATCATCAATAAATACGATCACAAAGAGATCCAAATACGGCTTAAATATCCCGTTCATCAAGCTCATGAACGCAGCAGGGGCATTTGTAAGACCAAAGGACATCACTACAAATTCATAATGCCCATACCTAGTCCGAAAAGCAGTTTTTGGCACATCCGTTGCCCGTATTTTCAATTGATGATAACCGGATCTCAAGTCAATTTTTGAGAAGACACAAGCACCTTGTAACTGATCGAACAAGTCATCAATGCGGGGAAGAGGTTACTTGTTCTTAATAGTTACCTTGTTCAGTTGTCTATAGTCTATGCACATCCGAAAACTTCCATCCTTCTTCTTCACAAACAAAACCGGAGCACCCCAAGGAGATGCACTTGGTCTAATGAAGCCTTTGCTCAACAACTCTTGAAGTTGTGCCTTTAACTCTCTTAACTCTGCGGGAGCCATTCTATAAGGGGGTATAGAAATGGGGCGAGTGCCCGGTTCCAAATCAATGCAAAAGTCGATATCCCTATCCGGTGGCATACCAGGAAGATCTGCAGGGAACACATCCAAAAACTCGCGGACTACCGAAACCGACTCAATCGAAGGTACTTGGGTAGTGTCATCCCTAAGGTGTGCCAAGAAAGCTAAACAACCCTTACTAACCATCTTCTGAGCACGAAGAAAGGACACGATACGAACCGGATTGGAAGTGTAGTCGCCCTCCCACACTAACGGATCTGCCCCAGGTTTGGCTAACGTTACCGTCTTAGCATTACAATCCAAGATCGCAAAATTCGGAGAAAGCCAAGTCATACCCAAAATTACATCAAAATCAACCATTTCTAAGATAACCAAATCTACATAAGTGTTGCTCCCCACAAAATTCACCAAACAAGACCTATATACTTTTTCAACTATCACAGACTCACCCACCGGAGTAGAAACACAAATAGGCGTGTCAAGTAATTCACAATGTAAATTTAGACCATTATCAAATGATGAAGATACATATGAAAACGTGGAGCCAGGGTCAAATAATACAGATGCCATGCAATCACAAACCAAAAGATTACCTGTGATAACAGCATCAGACGCCTCCGCTTCAGATCTCCCAGGGAAAGCGTAATAATGGGCCCTATCACCAGTCTGTCCGTTGCCCCTACCATGTTGTGTCGTAGTGGCTCCAGTTTGCCCATCACCTCTGCCATTGTGGTGACCACCATTACCTCGACCACCACGTCCTCCAGAAAAGCGGCCTCTACCATGACCACCTCTACCTCTAGCTATTGGGGGTCTGTAACTCTGTTTTGGACAATTCCTCCTAATATGTCAAATCTCCCCACATCCATAACACTCTCTGGAGTCAGGCATAGGTCTCTCGGAGTAGTGTTGACCGTTCTGAGGTGGACCCCCAACTACAGTCTGTAGTGAAGACTGAATTGGTCGAACTGAGTAACCTCCGGAACTCTGTCCTCTAGAGTAAGAACCATTAAACTCACCTCCCCTTCGAAACCTTTTTGATGTCGATGTCGTGGTGAAGTCATCTGGCTTCACTCCTTCCACCTCTATCACAAAGTCTACCACTTCTTGGAAGGATTTTGCCGTGGCCGCTACCTGTAAGGCCGAAATCCGCAACTCTGACCTCAACCCCTTCACAAAACGGCGAATCCGTTCTTGTGGACTGAAACAAAGTTGGGTGGCATACCTGGATAATGCACGGAATTTGGCCTCATATGCGTTAACCGTCATCCTACCTTGCTCTAGACTCAAGAACTCATCCCTTTTTCTATCTCTCAAAGTCCTTGGGATATACTTTTCCATAAACAAGCTAGAGAACGATGCCCAAGTCATAGGTGGTGCCTCTGTTGGTTAACACTCAACATGTGACCACCACCACATTTTGGCGTTCCCTTGAAGCTGATAACTCACGAACTCCACACCAAACTGTTCTACGATACCCATCTTGTGTAGTAGCTCATGACAATCAACCAGGAAATCGTAAGCATCCTCACATTCTGCACCCTTGAAGACTGGAGGTTTCAATTTTAAGAACTTACTGAAAAGTTCATGCTGATCATTTGTCATTATAGGCCTAGTAGTCAGACGTGGAAATGTGCCTATCTCCAATGATGCATCCATGCGGGGAGCCATAGCAGCCGCATGTCGTATCTCTGAAACCGGAGGTGTTGGTGCATAAACCACTGGAGGTGCCTGACCGTGATCAGATAACCCGCTAAGGTAAGCAAGAACCTGATTGATCATCTCTGGGGTAGGTTGGGGTGGCAATTCCTCATTCTGCTCTTGATCAGTTTCCCCTTCCTCACCCTCTCTTACTACCTCCTCAATCAGTGGAGGAGTCACCGCCCTAGTATCACATGGGCTAGGGGCTCGTCCTCTTCCTCTAGAGGACGTCCTCCCACGACCTCTTCCACGGCCTCTTGCCGCTGCTCTTCCTCGAGCCACAGCCCTAGTGGCTGGCTCAGACGTTTTTGGTCGTGCCGTTGTTGCTGCTGGTGCGGTCGTTGCTCTAGTTCTAACCATCTGCGAAATAGAGTGAAGATGGTCAGATACCAATTTGTATCACCTAGATACCAATTGGACTCAAGTAGTAGCACGAAAGAAAGAATGAAAGAATGGAATTTTCCTAAAGTCCTATAGCCTCTCAAAGAAAAGTAAAGGCGTCCCCCTACCGTTCCTTAAGACTCTACTAGACTCGTTCTTGTGTGATGAGACCAATGAACCTAATGCTCTGATACCAAGTTTGTCACGACCCAAATCGGGGACGCGACTGGCACCCACATTTACCCTCCTATGTGAGCGAACCAACCCATCTAAACCTTAACATTTCAAGATATATCAACAGAAAATAATGCGGAAGACTTAAACTCATTAATAAAACAATTCAAAACTATTATTATTATCCCCAAAATCTGGAAGTCATCATCACAAGAACATCTATCCTCAGATTACTAAACTAAAAACGTCTAAGAAGCTAAAACAAATAAAAACTAGTCCATACCGGAAGTTCAAGGCATCAAGACTTGAAGAAGAAGATCCAGTCCAAGCTAGACGCATTAGCTCACCCTGAATTTCCGAAGGTAGTGAAGACTGGCTAGATCTAGTGTTGAGTTGAAGTTGACGGAACGTTTGCTGCATTCCACAAATAACAAAGAAGAAAACATAAAAGTAGGGGGTCTAAACAAACACAAGTACTGAGTAGGTATCATCGGCCAACTCAAAATAGAAACAGTATATATCAATTAATATCATAAATCAACTATAAACTCAACATGTAACAACAACAAGTACTATAATCATCAATAAGTACCATCAAGTTCATCCATGAGGACTCAAGCCTCAATACCATACTCATTTGGGAATTAAGTTCATTATGTTGAGTATATTATCATCTTTCAAGATCATTATCTTTCTTCCTCTTGTGTCGGTACGTGACACTCCAATCCCCTAATTCTACGTGTCGGTTCGTGACACCCGATCCCCTATATGTGTCGGTACGTGACACTCTGATCCCCTATATGTGTCAGAACGTGACACTTCGATCCCCTATATGTGTCGGTACGTGACACTCCGATCCCCTAATTCTACGTGTCGATTTGTGACACCCGTCCCACTAATACTATGTGTCGGAACGTGACACTCCGATCCACTAATACTATGTGTTGGAACGTGACACTCCGATGCACTAATCTCATTATATCCGTTCATCAAGCCTTCTCTATACCAAGGCATCATCAATCCCATTACTTTAATTCATCAAGCCTTCTTTTATACCAAGGCATCATCATTAATAAGTAGATTAAAGTTTCTTTCAAGATTTGGGATTCAATGGTTTTCATCATGCTTGTTTTATCAAATCACATAATCATATTCATGCAAACATACAATTAAGCATATAGACAGGTTTACAATACCACCAATACATATCATTCACTATCAAGAGTTCACTACGAATTTCGTAAAAACCATAACCTACCTCCACCGAAGAATTGGAATCAACAAGCAATTTCCCAAGCTTTGTTTCTTCTTCTCGTTTATCCTCTCTCTCAGTTCGTTCCTCTTCCCTTTTCTTGTTCTTTCTCTTTTTCTTATTCAAACCCCCTTTCCTTTACCCTAATTAACATATAATTAAGTGTAAAGGATGGAAATAATACCCCACTAATTAACCCAAAGTTACCTCTTTTATCCCTCAAGAATTTGATTTATTAATATAAACCCACGAAATCTATAATTAAGGAAAGAATAGTCCAAAACGTCCCTTAAAACGTGTAAAGAAATCCGATTCTGCCTGGGATTTGTGCAACCTGTGACGGGCCGTCGTGCCTGCGACGGTCCGTCACACAGGTCGTCGTAACGATCAGAGTTCTATTTTTCACCAAGGACACTGTGACGGTCCGTCACACCTGTGACGGTCCGTCCTGCAAGTCCATTACGAAGTTCAGAGAGTCGATTTTCAGTACCCAATTTCAGAATTCCTAAGTATATTGAAACGAGACCCTGCGACGGTCCGTCGTGCCTGTGACGGTCCGTCGTGGGGTCCGTGGTTTCAGCCAGTTTCCCAGAAATAAAATCTGCTGCTCAAAACGACTAAACAGGTCGTTACAATTTCCTTTAGGAATCAGGTCGAACGTAGTTCAATAATTCAAAAATTAATATTTTTTCTTGTTTTTTTAAATATTTTGGAAAAGAATTGGTTCATGTTTGATAATGTCTTGACTTTAGTTGGAACCAACAATTGGTGTTATGCTATGATCCACATTCAACTACTTTCAGAGAAAAATGAGGTTAACTTTGAATAATTTTTATAGCTTCAAATGGTATCTCAAACATACTTAAGTATGTACAAGATCAATTAGTCTTGCCTAAATTATCTTGATGTTTCTAATGCACTCACAACAAATGAAAGTCCTAATTCACACAATATAGTAATTTAGATCGTAGGACATTTTTTAAAGCACTTACACTTAGAAAGATGTTCAATGCATGAGATTGAGATACCATATGCTTGGTCTTCCTGTAAGTATCCACTAATCTGAGAACACAAAAAATGAGATCAAATAGGGCATTTCATGGGCTTGTAATGTAGGTTTACGAAAAGAAAAGATATTCATTCGGGATAAAGTGACTATTTTCTCCTTAAAATTTACACAATGCTTTCAATATTTTTTCATTTTTACATTTGACCTTTGTTTTCTTGAAAGCTTCTTATCCTTTATTTTCTCTTCCTTTTTCCTTCTCATTGTCTCTTCTTTCCGTTGGATTTTTATTTCTTTCTAGATTTTTTTGTCCTTTTTTTTTACTCTCACATATTTGATCTTTTCACATTGTTTATCCAACTTAGATATTTGGTATTATGTATATAATTCATAGTGCGCTCAAGGAGGTAGAATTAAGGATTAGTGCATTTATGCACTCAAAATGGTATATGCTAAGATGTGCTTATTCGAATAAAAATAGCTTTTAGGGTCAGAATAGGATTTCTATGGATAACATGTTATTTTGTAGGCTTGAAAGACACAATCGAATGAAAGAAAATCTATAATCTTTTCTCAAGTTAAAGGTTGCTCCATAATTTATCTCAACCAACATTGGGGTCAAGTTCTACATCAACCAAGTTATGTCATAGAATTTTAAATCTAAATCTCACCACACAATGCATTGAAACAACGAAGGTCGAATTTATCCATAACTTTAAACAAGATAATTTCTCAAGTATTACATAAATATATTGAGAGATACCAATAGAAGTCTATAGGTTACACAAAGTTGATCTTGTTTGCACAATAGTTTAACACTTCACTCTTTTTTGTAATGCATAATCCTAAACATGTTTGTACCAACTAAGTAAAAAAATACTAAATAAAAAATGTATTGTTTCCATAGTTTATGTGATTAGTAGTTTTTAAATTCTTCTTTCGGTTGGACAGACCTCACAATAAGGTTGCCGACATATCTTGTCAATGCAAGAATAAGGTCAAACGTAGTTCAGAAAAATGAGTAAAAATATTTTTGTTTTGTTTTTTTTTTAGGGAAAAATTCCTTTTTGATGGATAAAAAAATTATTTCATTTTTTTAAAAATATTTAAATAATTATTAAGATTTATTTTTTTAAATTTTTTTATTTTTAAATAAGGATCACCGAACTCGAGGAAGTTTGCCTACATATCTTGTCGTGATGAGAATCAGGTGTGAGTAGTTCATTCAAATTAGACAATTAAACAATTTTTTTAAAAGCATAGAAATTTATTGACAAAGATAACTTTATTCTTTTCTTAATTGGTATAAAAACTTTTGATGTTTCTTTTTGTGAACTATACATTATAATAGAATATATTTTTTGTTATTATTTTTGTTTAGACGGGAGAAAATTTTCTTTCATTTCATTAGTCTCCACAGATCTTGTTTATATACAAAGAGCTTCCCAAAGAAATACATTTTCATATATCACATAGAATAATTTATGTGGTCAAATAAAATTAGTGTATCTATCATATATGGATTCAATCTTATGTCCAGTCTCATTAAGTCAAATACAAATTATTCAGATAGTTGAAACCTACTAGGGATAATCATTGATTTCATTTCTGACAAGGTTAAACTTGTAACACTCTGAAAGTCCAAGACCTAATCTAGAGCCTCACATGATTTTCTAGTGGTTAACACTTTTTTAAGGTCATAAATATGTATATATGTCATTTAGGAAGTTATGGATTCAATATGTCAAGAAAAATCCATTACGTCTAGAGTCTAGTCAAAGAAGTGCTAGTTTGCCTTACCCTAGTTTACAAGGTTTTAAGAGTTGGAATTAGGTGAAATTTTATGGGACGGTTTCAAACATATATTAGAACATGTTTATGGTAGAAAAATCCAGGTAATACTTAATTACCACCCTAAGGGTCCTTGAGGAGACATTTTCATTTTAGTCAAGAAGCTGCCTTGAGGCAGTGTCTAACTACGAGTGCCATAACCGGGGCGTAGGCCAATCGACGGGGCGTCGATTGCTTTCGTTGATGGAAACTTAAAAAAGTTAGGGAAATGGTAAAAAAATCATTGTCTGACCAAAACAACGATTGTGCAGGACGGTTGGGGGTGAAGTTGCCGACTCACCTACAACCCGTAGGTCGGGATCTCGTAGGTCAGGCATGCACTTTCTGTTAATTTTTTAATTGGTTCATTTAATTAAGTTAATTTGTTAGGGGTATACTTAGGGGGTTAAGGATTGGTTAATTAGATTAGTTAAGCAACTATATAAACTATCCTAAGCCTAACTACTTAACACCCCCTATTCCCGAAACACAAATTGTTATTCCTTCTTTCTACTTTCTCTCCCCCAAAGAAGACTCCATTGAAAGGCAAGGTCTATGGGTTCTAGGGAATCAAATAGGACACTTTTTTCCATCAATCTTCAAATATTGATAAGGTATGTGATCTTTTCACCTGTGAGATTCCTTTTCCCAAAGGGTTCTTCCAGAATTGGTTTTTAAAAGGACGATTTCATAAGGGTTTCTTCCTAATATGAATTTGATCTTCTAAATTGTATTGTTTATGGTTTATTTTTGTTATTATTATTAGATTACGTTGTATTATGGTTCAATTTTATTAATTCTTGATGAATTAACCTAGTGTGTGGAATAGATCATGAATTGACCCAAATAACCTAACCCTATGTGATGAACTCATGTTGAATTGATTAGTATTGATGCAATTGAGTTATTTATTGTGTTAATTACTATTTAATGATGTTATTAAACCAATTTATTGATTAAATTGTATTCGTTGAGGGTAAGACCAATGATGATGGCCTGTTGACGGAGAATTGGTAAGACTTTATGATCTTGAACTCTTACTTCAATTATGATGGCTTGTACTTGGTGGTGAAGTCCAATAAAAGTATATGTTGTGATTATATTAAGTAGGTGTTGGTATGCTGATGCAATTGAAATGTCTTGATTATGTGAAGGTGTAAAGTTATGTTAAGATATAATGATATAAGGTTGGTTATGAATTGCCTATGTGCCTTACTATGACATGATGATAATGTGTTGATCTTACATATGAGGGTTGTATTGAAAGGATATTATGATGCAATTATAATGGGCTCATAATTATTGTTATACAAGAGGTTAGCCAACAATTACCTATACTAAGTTATAATTATTAATAAAAGCTTAAAGACATTTCAAAAAAGGACATTAGCTTAGCACTGAGTGAACTAAATATGAGATGTGGTCCCTTCCCAATGTGGTAAGATAGGTTCACAATGGTTCTCATGAGATGGTGACATTAATGAAATTGTGCATAGAAAGGGTACCATGTACATCTCCTACTTCTTGAACTATGCCCCCGTAGGAATACTAGCTAGTGGATCCACCTAGAATGTTATGTTCATGATTTTGCACTACCTTGGCAAGTAGTCCACCTTCTTTCGATGTAGGATTTTATGAAACCGGTTTGCCATTTAACTTATGTGTTCTATGTCGGTTAAGACAAGTGTTCCCCAAAGTGAAATGAAGTAATAATATGAACACTAACTAGGGTGACCTAAGGGGTTTGACTTATTCTAGGTAGGGGTATGGGACTCTACCTATACATTGCACTAGTTGGCCTTGAGTATAGTCTTGAAAGGTTGTTCTTATGTTTTATAGGATAAATTATATGCATACGTTGCCTTTACATTTTAATTATGTTGTACTATGTTAGTAGCATTTATGAACATTATGATGACGAATACTCTTAAAGCTATGTTATATCATGTTAGACATTTCTTATGGTCTTTTGTTGGGTTTACTTGGTTTAGTAAGGTTATGGGGCTTTACTTGGTCATTGCACTTGTGGATTTGATGATGGGTGATGAGTAATGGTCTTGTATGTGTGGCAATGTTATAAACTCTTATATACATGCTTTGTTGTTATAACATGATGTTGGAGATGGGTTGGTTATATAGTCAATTATGCTATTACACATGTTGACTTGGTTATACTTGATGATGTCGGTCTTGTGTTGTATATGGTTTGTCTTAAGGAATATGTCATTATTGTCGTGTGTGTTGTTGATTGTGCATAAGGATTTTCAAAGTACTTAGACTGGTTTTGAACAAATGTCCCCTTTAGCATTATTTCAAATGTTTTATGAGCATATTCCCATATTTAGTACAAGTGCGTACTAACCCATATTCTATATTTCTACAATTATATGGGTTCCTGCCATTAAGTTTCTAGAAGGGCCATTTGAAGATACTTTTGTTCTCATTCTCCAAGATTTGGTAGGTCCTTACCTTCCGAGAACGATGTCACTATCTAGCTATTGACGTTGTTATATTTTATAGAGATTTAGTTCTTTCCGTTTCATTTGAAGACAATTGTTGTATATGCCTATATGTGGCGCTATTATTGAAGTAAAGGGCTATGCCGGAATGTTTTATCCGACTTAGATGGTTTATAAGCGAGACATATCCTAGACTTCCTATGGCATTATATTCTTATATTATGCACGTGAAATAAAAGTAGAAGCCTATGTAATGCTTTCTATGCGAGGAGTCTATATAAACTCCAATTATATATATAATATATATATATATATATATATATATATATATATGTGTGTGTGTGTGTGTGTGTGTGTGTGTGTGTGTGTGTGTGTGTGTGTGTGTGTGTGTGTGTGTGTGTGTGTGTGTGTGTATCTCTGTGTGTGTGTGTGTGTATTATGTGTAAGCAAGAGGTCTATGTAAACCTCAATGTAGAAGTAAATAAAAAGTTTTATATTTTTTGCAATTTAACCTATGAAATTTAATGACAAATGGCAAGATGTTAGTCACCGTCCTCTTCGAGGAAGACACACCGGTTACTACTTGCATCCCTACTCTGTCAAAATAGGGCGAAATGTCGCGGTGACTCAAAATAATTAAAACTTTAAGTTAGAAGAATTTTAAAATGAGTAAAAGGATATTAGGAAAAGGAGTTCAAAGGGATTAAATGGAGTCGACACCTAATTTTTAGGAAAACTAGGAAACCAATTATTAATCTACAAAACCGATTCGATTCTAGGTAAGGGGTTCAAGTTATTTCGAAGGGAAGGGTTAGGCACCCTTCGAAATCCACAATTGTGGTTCCCGACTGAATTAATTTTTTTTCAAATTAAGGAGGAAAATAAAATAATGTACGAATATAATAAACACACAATATACACAATAAAATAAAATAAAATAATAATTATCGGCCTAAGGTTTGCCTAACGTCAATATTTACAAAATAATGAAATAAATGTATGATTCGAACTTCATTCGGATAATTTCAAGGAGAAGCACCTCCGGATACCTGTAAAGACAATTAGTAAAAGAGTTAGTACCAAATAAATATAAATACAAATGAATAACTCAAATAATGACTAAAAAATAAAAATCTGTCTTATGGGAGGCCTTGGAAATCGATGGTAATTTCTTCATCGGCCAATTCCAACAAATAAAATTATATATAAACTTAAATTAGATTTTCGTCTTTTTAAATGGAAAGGCCTCCAAAACTGACGGAGAGTTTTTTCATTGGCCATTTTAACAATTTTAACAAACAATTTATATGAACTTAAACTAAAAATTTCCGTCTTTTAAAATGGAAAAGGCCTAAACCCGACGGATAGATTTTTTATTGACCAATTTAACAAATAAATATATATGAACTTAAATTAGATTTCCGTCTTTTAATATTGAGTAGGCCTCCAAAACTGACGGAGAGTTTCTTCATTGGTCATTTTAACAATACTTTTCAAGCACAAAACCACATCGTACAAACAAGAGATCATATATGTTAAATATATGTAACATGTTGAAAACAACAGTAGCCATTCGATAGTAATAAAACATCAACATAGTAACTAAATAATGATAACAAATGTTAGCATAGATTGTTGGAAACTTTTATTGTTCTCTTTTTATAAAAACAATAAATTAAAATTAAAAATAATCTTGATATTAGTTCAAATAAATAAAAAATGTAGCAAAAAATATGACAAACACGATAACACTAAGTAAATGAACCAAAATGCATATATAATATAATGAAATAAATAAATGGATTTCAAGTTAACAATGCCAATTCAATTATTAATACCAAATAAAATTCACATAAAATGAAAACTTCTTCAATAAATAAATAAATTAAAATGTCAACAAGTCACCAAAATGAAATAATGTAAATGAAGAACTAATAATTATTACTCCACACTATCAGATAAATAAATTATATAATATCGTTCAGTAAATCAGCTAAAAGGAGCATAAAACAATCAAGTTAACCTTATAAACAGAAAAAAAGAAAGTAAAATAGATTAAAAAAAAAGAACCATCTAAAAATGTTGAAATAAAAATGAAACTAACAGTACATAAAATCATTTGGCAACCAAAATATTGACTCAAATATGTATAAAGGCAAAGAATGAAAGCGGCTCACCGGAGTTCCGCAATTGTTGCTCGGCTCTCTGCCTCGCCGGAGTTCGCTGCTAATAGATTTTTCCAGAATGCCATTGGTATCATTCATCCTCGACGGAGAGAGAAGGCGAGGGAGAGGCGGCACTGCTTGGTCACTCACCAAAGCTGCTGCCGCTATGTTGTCGAATTGTTGTCGCCAGTTTGAGCTGCTGCCAGTTATGGAGGCTCGCTGTCCGGCTGCTATTGCTCTCCTCGCAGCTGCTGTCCACTATAAAAGGGAGAAGAGGCGGCGTTCTCGTGTTGCTGCTCCTCCGCCGGAGAAGAAGAGGGGGCGGTTGGAGAGAGGAGAGAGGAGAGGATGAGGGGAGAGAATGGAGAAAGGGAGGGGGAAGGGAGAAGAGAAGAGGCAGCTGGAGAGGGAAAAAGGGGTGAGAGAAGGGAGAAAGGGAGGGGGAAAGGAGAAGAGAAGAGGCGGCTTGAGAGGAGAAAAGGGATAGGGAAGGGAGAAGAGAAAAGGGAGGATGTAACGACCTGTTTAGTCGTTTTGAGCAGCACATTTTATTTCTGGTAAAACTGTCTGAGTCGACGGATCCCACGACGGACCGCCATGGGCACGACCGACCGTCGAGGGTGTCTCGTTCCAAAACACTTAGAATTCTGAAATTTGGGTACTGAAATCGACTCTCTGAACTTCGTGACGGAATTGCAGGACGGACCGTCGCAAGCACGACGGACCGTCACAAATGTTTCCACAGAATTAAATCTCTGAACTTTGTGACGGATCTGCGGGACGGACCGTCACAGCCATGACGGACCGTCACAGGCTGCGTAACCCAGACTGGGTCGGATTTCTGTTAAATGTTTTAAGGGGCGTTTTGGACTATTCCTGCTTATAATTAAAAAGTTTGTGGGTTAATATTAACAATTCAATTACTTGGGGGTTAAAAGAGATAACCTTGAATTAATTAATGGGTTAATTCATCATCTTTTATACTTAATTATATACTAATTAGGGTAAAAGAAAGAGGGTTGAAATAAGAAAAATAGAAAGAACAAGGAGAGGGAGAACGAACGAACGAGAGAGAGGAGAAACGAAGAGAGAAGCAAAGCAATGGGAAAGTAGATTGCTTGATCACAATTCTTCGGTAAAGGTAGGTTATGGTTTACACTATTTTCATAGTAAACTCTTAATAGCGAATGATATGTATTGGGTGATTATGTAAAATCCTCTATATGCTTGATTGTGTGTTTGCATGATATGATTATGTAATTGTGATGGATTAGAATGTTGAGGTTATTGAATCTTTAATCCTAAAATCTCTCTATTAAGATGACGACTTGGCATAAAGAAGGATTGATGAATTAATAGAATGAGATTAGTGAAGCGGGTGTCACGAACCGACACGTAGAATTAGGGCATCGGGTGTCACGAACCGACACGTAGAATTAGGGGATCGGGTGTCACGAACCGACACGTAGAATTAGGGGATTGGGTGTCACGAACCGACACGTAGAATTAGGGGATCGAAGTGTAACGTTCTGACACATAGTAGTAGGGGAGCGGGGTGTCACGTAACGACACAAGAGGAATGAAGATAATGAATCTTGAAATTATGTTAATAAATTCGAATGAAAAGAACCTATTTCCCAAATGAGTATGGTGTGGAGACTTGAGTTCTCATAGGTGTGTTTGATGTTGTTACACATGGTTTGTGAACTTGTTGTTTTCACCTGTTGAGTAATATGGTTGATTATATGTTATTATCTGATATATACTGTTTTCTATTTTGAGTTGGCCGATGATACCTACTCAGTACTTGTGCGTTGTACTGACCCCTACTTGTATTTGTTTTCTTGATTATTTGTGGAGTGCAGCAAACATGCCATTGTCTTCAACTCAACCGCAACTCTAGCCAGTCTTCATCAAGCCAGATTTCAGGGTGAGCTATTGCTTCTAGCTTGGACTGGATCTTCCTCTTCATGTCTTGATGCCTTGAAATTACGGCATGGACCAGCTTTTTACTTATTTTAGCTTCTTAGATACTCTTAGATTTAGTAATTCGAGGATAGATGTTCTTGTGGTGATGACTTCCAGTTTTGGGAATATTAAGTATTGAGTTTTTAGAAGTTATTTAATCGATTTTCATTAATGAGTTTTAAGTCTTCCGCAGTGTATTTTGTTAATTATAGTTGAATTATTGGTAAATGTTTTGGGTTTAAATGTGTTGGTTCGCTCACTTAAGGAGGTAAGTGTGGGTGCCACTCATGACTCGTTTTGTGTCGTGACAAACTTGGTATCAGAGCATTAGGTTCGTTGGTCTCATCACACAAGAACGAGTCTAGTAGAGTCTTAAGGAACGGTAGGGGGACGCCTTTACTTTTCTTTGAGAGGCTATAAGACTTTAGGAAAATTCCATTCTTTCTTTCTTTCTTTCGTGCTATTACTTGGATCCAATTGGTATCTAGGTGATACAAATTGGTATCTGACCATCTTCACTCTATTTCGCAGATGGTTAGAACTAGAGCAATAGCGGAGCCAACACCAACACCGGCAAGACAAGATACAACTGAGCCAGCCACTGGGGCTGTAGCTCGAGGAGGATTAGTGGCAAGAGGCTGTGGTAGAGGTCGCCGGAGGACGTCCTCTAGAAGAAGAGGACGAGCACCTGGCCCATCTAGTACTAGGGCGGTGACTCCTCCACCGACTGAGGAAGTAGTAAGAGAGGGTGAGGAAGGGGAAAGTGAGCAAGTGCAGAATGAGGAATTACCACCCCAACCTACCCCAGAGATGATTAATCAGGTTCTTGCCTATCTTAGCGGGTTATCTGATCATGGTCAGACACCTCCAGTGTTTTCTGCACCAACACCTCAGGCTCCGGAATTTCGACAGGCCGCTGCTGAGGCTCCCCGCATGGATGCCTCATTGGAAATAGGCACGTTTCCTCGTTTGACTACAGGGCCCATAATGACAAGTGATCAGCATGAACTTTTCAGTAAGTTCTTGAAATTGAAACCTCCAGTCTTCAAGGGTGTTGAATCTGAGGATGCTTACGATTTTCTGGTTGATTGTCATGAGTTACTACATAAAATGGGCATAGTGTAACGATTTGGCTTTGAGTTTGTAACCTAACAGTTCCAGGGAAATGCCAAAATGTGGTGGCGGTCACATGTTGAGTGTCAACCCGCACAGGCACCACCTATGACTTGGGCGTCATTCTCTAGCTTATTTATGGAGAAGTATATCCCCCGGACCTTGAGGGATAGGAGGAGAGATGAGTTCTTGAGCCTCGAATAAGGTAGGATGTCGGTTATCGCGTATGAGGCTAAGTTTTGCGCATTATCCAGGTATGCCACCCAGCTTTGTTGCAGTCCACAAGAACGGATTCGCCGTTTTGTGAAGGTGTTGAGGTCAGATTTGCGGATTTCAGCTTTACAGGTAGCGGCTACAGCAAAATCCTTTCAGGAAGTGGTAGACTTCGTGATAGAGGTAGAGGGAGTGAAGCCAGATGACTTCACCATGGCATCGACATCTAAAAGATTTCGTAAGGGAGGTGAGTTTAATGGTTCTTACTCCAGAGGGCAAGGTTCAGGAGGTTATTCAGCCCGACCCATTCAGTCTTCACTACAGACTGTAGTTAGGGGTCCACCGCAGACCGGTCAACACTTCTCTGAGTTTGGAGGTTATCCCCAGACTTCGTCATTCTCACAGAGACCTATGCTAGACCCCAGAGAATGTTATGGATGTGGGGAGACTGGACATATTAGTAGGAATTGTCCAAAACAGAGTTATAGACCCCCAATAGCTAGAGGTAGAGGTGGTCATGGTAGAGGCCGTCATTCTGGAGGACGTGGTGGCCGAGGTAATGGTGGTCACCAAAACGGCCGGGGTGACGGGCAAACTGGAGCCACTACAACACAACATGGTAGGGGCAACGGGCAGACACGTGATAGGGCCCATTGTTACGCTTTCCCCGGGCGGTCTGAAGCGGAGACATCTGATGCTGTTATCACAGGTAATCTTTTTGTTTGTGATTGCATGGCTTCTGCATTATTTGATCCTGGCTCCACATTTTCATATGTATCTTCGTCATTTGCTACTGGTCTTAATTTACATTGTGAATTGCGTGACATGCCTATTCGTGTTTCTACTCCGGTGGGTGAGTCTGTGATAGTCGAAAAGGTATATAGGTCTTGTCTGGTGACTTTTATGGGTAGCAATACTCATGTAGACTTGGTTATCTTAGAAATGGTTGATTTCGATGTAATTCTGGGTATGACTTGGCTTTCTCCAAATTTTGCAATCTTAAATTGTAATGCTAAAACTGTAACATTGGCCAAGCCTGGGACAGATCCGTTAGTATGGGAGGGTGACTACACTTCCACTCCAGTTCGTATCATCTCCTTTCTTCGTTCTAAGAGAATGGTTAGTAAAGGGTGCTTAGCGTTCTTGGCACACCTCAGGGATGATACTACCCAGGTACCTTTAATTGAGTCAGTTCCGATAGTCCGTGAGTTTCTGGATGTGTTCCCTGCAGACCTTCCTGGTATGCCACCGGATAGGGATATTGACTTTTGCATTGATCTGGAGCCGGGTACTCGCCCCATTTCCATACCCCCTTATAGAATGGCTCCAGTAGAGTTAAGGGAGTTAAAGGCCCAACTTCAAGAAATGTTAAGCAAAGGCTTCATTAGACCAAGTGCATCCCCTTGGGGTGCTCCGGTGTTATTTGTGAAGAAGAAGGATGGGAGTTTTCGGATGTGCATAGACTACCGGCAGTTGAACAAGGTAACTATTAAGAAGAAGTACCCCATTCCTCGCATTGATGACTTGTTCGATCAGTTACAAGGTGCTTGTGTCTTCTCTAAGATTGACTTGAGATCCGGTTATCATCAATTGAAAATACGGGCAACGGATGTGCCAAAGACTGCTTTTCGAACCAGGTATGGACATTATGAATTCGTAGTAATGTCTTTTGGTCTTACGAATGCCCCTGCTGCTTTCATGAACTTGATGAACGGGATTTTTAAGCCATATCTGGACCTCTTTGTGATCGTATTTATTGATGATTTACTGATATACTCCAAGAGTAAGAGGGAACATGAGGAGCATTTAAGAATTGTGTTGGAAGTATTAAGGGAGAAAAGGCTTTATGCTTAATTCTCCAAGTGTGAGTTCTGGCTAGATTCAGTGTCCTTCTTGGGGCACCTGGTTTCTAAGGATGGAGTAATGGTGGATCCTTCGAAGATTGAAACAGTGAAGAATTGGGTAAGACCTACTAATGTGTCAGAAGAAAGGAGCTTTGTTGCTTTAGCTAGCTACTACCGTCGATTCGTCAAGGGATTCTCTTCTATTGCTTCCCAATTGACGAACTTGACTAAGCAGAATGTTCCATTTGTATGGTCGGATTAATGTGAGGAAAGCTTTCAGAAACTCAAGACCTTGCTGACTACGGCACCTATCCTTACCTTGCCAGTAGAGGGTAAGAACTTCATTGTTTATTGTGATGCATCCTACTCTGGTTTGGGTGCAGTGCTAATGCAAGAGAGGAATGTAATCGCCTATGCTTCAAGGCAACTAAAGGTGCAAGAACGTAACTATCCGACCCATGATTTGGAGTTGGCTGCGGTAGTGTTTGCATTAAAGCAATGGAGACACTATCTATATGGGGTCAAGTGTGAAGTCTACACAGATCATCGTAGTCTATAGTATGTCTTTACCCAGAAAGATTTGAATTTGAGGCAGAGGAGATGGATGGAACTGTTGAAGGACTATGATATTACTATTCTGTATCACCCAGGAAAGGCAAATGTTGTGGCAGATGCCTTAAGTAGAAAGGCAGGGAGCATGGGCAGTTTAGCCCACTTACAAGTTTCTAGACGCCCATTGGCTAGAGAAGTCCAAAACATGGCTAACGACTTTATGAGACTGGAAATACTAGAGAAAGGAGGACTTTTGGCCTGTGTAGAGGCAGGATCTTATTTTCTTGACAAGATCAAGGGAAAACAGTTTGATGATGAGAAACTAAGCCGAATTCGGGATATGGTGTTGCAAGGAGAGGCTAAAGAGGCAATAATTGATGAGGAAGGTGCTTTGAGGATTAAGGGTAGGGTATGTGTGCCCCGTGTGGATGATTTGATCCACACCATCCTCACAGGGGGTCATACTTCCAGATATTCTATACATCCTGGTGCAACCAAGATGTACAATGACCTAAAGCAATACTTTTGGTGGAGTAGAATGAAGCGTGACATTGTTGAATTTGTAGTCAAGTTTCCAAATTGTCAGCAAGTAAAGTACCAACACCAGAGGCCCGGAGGAACACTTCAAAGAATGCCCATTCTTGAATGGAAATGGGAGAGAATTGCAATGGACTTCGTGGTTGGTCTTCCAAAGACATTGGGTAAGTTTGATTCTATTTGGGTAATTGTGGACAGATTAACTAAGTCTGCTCACTTCATTCCGGTCAAGGTGACTTACAATGCAGAGAAGTTAGCCAAAATCTATATATCAGAAATTGTTCGATTGCATAGAGTTCCACTCTCCATCATATCAGATAGAGGTACGCACTTTACCTCTAAGTTTTGGAGAACATTGCATGCTAAATTAGGTACTAGGTTGGACCTTAGTACTACATTTCACCCTCAGACCGACGGTCAGTCTGAGCGAACGATTCAGGTATTGGAGGATATGCTTCGTGCATGTGTGATAGAATTTGGTGGTCATTGGGATAACTTCTTACCCTTAGCGGAGTTTTCATACAATAATAGCTATCACTCGAGTATTGACATGGCTCCATTTGAGGTACTGTATGGGAGGAGATGTAGGTCCCCCATTGGTTGGTTTGATGCATTTGAGGTCAGACCTTGGGGTACTGATCTATTGAGGGATTCATTAGAGAAGGTGAAATTTATTCAAGAAAAGCTTTTAGCGGCTCAAAGTAGGCAAAAGGAATATGCGGATCGAAAGGTTAGAGACTTGGAGTTCATGGAGGGTGAACAAGTCTTGCTGAAGGTTTCACCCATGAAAGGGGTGATGCGGTTTGGTAAAAGGGGTAAACTAAGCCCCAGGTATATTGGACCATTTGAAGTACTTAAGCGAGTAGGGGAGGTGGCTTATGAATTAGCCTTGCCTCCAGGGCTGTCAGGAGTGCATCCGGTATTTCAGTGTCTATGTTTAAAAGATACCATGGGGATGGAAACTACATCATTCGTTGGGATTCAGTTCTGCTTGATGAGAATTTGACTTATGAGGAAGAGCCTGTTGCCATTCTAGATAGGGAAATTCGCAAATTGAGATCAAGGGAGATTGCATCCATCAAAGTTCAATGGAAGAATCGACCAGTCGAAGAGTCCACTTGGGAGAAAGAGGCTGATATGCAAGAAAGATACCCACACGTGTTTACAGATTCAGGTACTCCTTTTCGCCCTTGTTTTTCTTCTTGTGATCGTTCGAGGACGAATGATGGGTAAATTGGTATCTATTGTAACGACCTGTTTAGTCGTTTTGAGCAGCAGATTTTATTTCTGGAAAAACTGTCTGAGTCGACGGATCCCAGGACGGACCATCATGGGCACGACGGACCGTCGAGGGTGTCTCGTTCCAAAACACTTAGAATTCTGAAATTTGGGTACTGAAATCGACTCTCTGAACTTCGTGACGGAATTGCAAGATGGACCATCGCAGGCACGACGGACCGTCACAAATGTTTCCACAAAATTAACTCTCTGAACTTTGTGACGGATCTACAGGACGGACCGTCACAGGCTGCGTAACCCAGACTGGGTCGGATTTCTTTTAAATGTTTTAAGGGGCGTTTTGGACTATTCTTGCTTATAATAAAAAAGTTAGTGGGTTAATATTAATAATTCAATTACTTGGGGGTTTAAAGAGATAACCTTGAATTAATTAATGGGTTAATTCATCATCTTTTATACTTAATTATATGCTAATTAGGGTAAAAGAAAGAGGGTTTGAATAAGAAAAATAGAAAGAACAAGGAGAGGGAGAACGAACAAACGAGAGAGAGGAGAAACGAAGAGAGAAGCAAAGCATTGGGAAAGTAGATTGCTTGATCACAATTCTTCGGTGGAGGTAGGTTATGGTTTACACTATTTTCATAGTAAACTCTTAATAGCGAATGATATGTATTGGGTGATTATGTAAAATCCTCTATATGCTTGATTGTGTTTTTGCATGATATGATTATGTAATTGTGATGGATTAGAATGTTGAGGTTATTGAATCTTTAATCCTAAAATCTCTCTATTAAGATGACGACTGGGCATAAAGAAGGATTGATGAATTAATAGAATGAGATTAGTGGAGCGGGTGTCACGAACCGACACGTAGAATTAGGGGATCGGGTGTCACGAACCAACACGTAGAATTAGGGGATCGGCTGTCACGAACCGACACATAGAATTAGGGGATCGGGTGTCACGAACCGACACGTAGAATTAGGAGATCGGAGTGTCACGTTCCGACACATAGTAGTAGGGGAGCGGAGTGTCACGTACCGACACAAGAGGAAGGAAGATAATGAATCTTGAAATTATGTTAATAAAATCAAATGAAAAGAACCTATTTCCCAAATGAGTATGGTGTGGAGACTTGAGTTCCCATAGGTGTGTTTGATGTTGTTACACATGATTTGTGAACTTGTTGTTTTCACCTGTTGAGTAATATGGTTGATTTTATGTTATTATCTGATATATACTGTTTTCTATTTTGAGTTGGCCGATGATACCTACTCAGTACTTGTGCCTTGTACTGACCCCTACTTGTATTTGTTTTCTTGATTATTTGT
Source organism: Solanum peruvianum (assembly GCA_027705065.1). Classification (NCBI taxonomy): domain Eukaryota; kingdom Viridiplantae; phylum Streptophyta; class Magnoliopsida; order Solanales; family Solanaceae; genus Solanum; species Solanum peruvianum. The sequence continues at coordinate 22,865,550 of JAKWJD010001763.1, forward strand.
TGAGTGCAGCAAACGTGCCATCGTCTTCAACTCAACCGCAACTCTAGCCAGTCTTCATCAAGCCAGATTTCAGGGTGAACTATTGCTTCTAGCTTGGACTGGATCTTCCTCTTCATGTATTGATGCCTTGAAATTCCGGCATGGACTAGATTTTTACTTATTTTAGCTTCTTAGATACTCTTAGATTTAGTAATTCGAAGATAGATGTTCTTGTGGTGATGACTTCCAGTTTTGGGAATATTAAGTATTGAGTTTTTAGAAGTTATTTAATCGATTTTCATTAATGAGTTTTAAGTCTTCCGCAATGTATTTTGTTAATTATAGTTGAATTATTGGTAAATGTTTTGGGTTTAAATGTGTTGGTTCGCCCACTTAAGGAGGTAAGTTTGGGTGCCACTCACGACTCGTTTTGGGTCGTGACAGAGGAAGAGGAGGGCCTCCGATTTTGAGAGGGAGAGGAAGAGTGGATAGAGTTTAGTGTTCTCCCTCCTTTTTTTTTTCATGCTCTAGCCACAAAATATATCCACACCAATAAATTATAGGCCTAATTTATGGTCTTAGTATTGTGGCCCAAAATTATTGCAATAGAATTTCTAAATTTTTTTTTGTATTTGACTAAATTTTACACTATGCTAAATTCACATAAATATTAACAAATGTAACAAATAAAATAAAATTTTAAAATAATATAATGAACGTAACTAATGACATGTGAAATGCAATTTTTTCAAAAAAACAACTAACAAAAATCCTAAATTTTAATAAACAAAGATAGTTATTGACAAACTTCTTTAAACTATATTAATAAAACTACATTAAGCTATTAAATAAATAAAACTTCAAAATCATGATTTTTAAAATGTTAGGCGAAAATTGGGTGTCAACAGTTGTCCCTTTCATTGTGTATGATTGATGAAAGAAATCGTGGACAACGAAAATTGACAAACCGAATTTTGACCGAACACATGACCTTTGTAGAGAAGTGCGGTTGCATGTGGTGGAAGTCAATCCCAGACTTGTCTCCAAAAGGTTCTATGATGTGTTGCGTCCTTGTTGAAGAAGTTTGCACCTTTGTTTTTTAGTTTTTTTTTTTTTGAAGAAATTCATCCTTTCGAATGCTCTTGACAAATATTGAGATAAAACTCGTCAGCTAAAAAATGCAATTTAAATGGGAGACAGTGTCTTTCCCTGTGTCGACACTTAATTTCTCTCCTCGACATTTAACGTCAGTTGACGTTGAGGGATAAATATTTCATTTTAGATGCATGATTCCTTTTCTGGCAGTGCATGATTGCTTGCGGGGCATGAATATCTTCCCGCGATGCGCAAATTTTTGCGAAGGATGGAAACTTCTCGCGATGTATAAAATTTTGCGAGGGATGGGATCTTCTCGCAATGCATAAAATTTTGCGAGGGATGAAATCTTCTCGCGATGTGTAAACTTTTGCGAAAAATTGAATCTTCTCGCGATGCTTAAAATTTTGCGAGGGATTAAATCTTCTCGCGATGCATAAATTCCGCAAGGTATGAAATCTTCTTGCGATATGTAAACTTTTGCGAGGAATTACATCTTCTCGCGTTGCATAAATTTTTGCGAGGGATGAAATCCTTTCGCGATGCATAAATTTCGCAAGGTATGAAATCTTCTTGCGATATGTAAACTTTTGCGAGGGACGGAATCTTCTTGAGATGCATAAATATTAACTCGCGATGCATGAATATTAATCCACGATGCATAAATATTAATCCGCGATGTATGAATATTAACTCGCAATGCATGAATATTAAATCGTAATGCATGAATATTAAATCACAATGCATGAATATTAATTAGCGATGCATGAATATTAACTCGCGATGCATGAATATTAATTAGCGATGCATGATCTTCTGCTATGCATGAGTATTGACTCTCGATGCATGAATTAACTCGTGATGCATGAATTAACTCGTGATGTATGAATTGACTCTCGATGCATGATCTTCCTTGGCACATGAATATCTTCCCGCAATGCATAAATTTCGCAAGGTATGAAATCTTCTTGCGATGCATACATTTCTGCGAGGTATGACATCTTCTCGCGATGCATGAATTTTAACTCGCGATACATGAATATTAATCTGCGATGCATGAGTTGACTCTCGATACATGATCTTCTGCTATGCATGAGTATTGACTCGCGATGCATGAGTTAACTCGTGATGCATTAATTAACTCGTGATGCATGAATTAACTCGTGATGCATGAATTGACTCTCGATGCATGATCTTCTGCGGGGCATGAATATCTTCCCGCAATGCATAAATTCCGCAAGGTATGAAATCTTCTTGCGATGCATACATTTCTGCGAGGTATGAAATCTTCTCGGGATGCATGAAGTTTGTGCGAGGTATGAAATCTTATCGCGATGCATGGATTTTAACTCGCGATGCATGAATATTAATGTGTGATGCATGAATTGACTCTCGATGCATGATCTTCTGCTCTGCATGAGTATTGACTCGCGATGCATGAATTAACTCGTGATGCATGAATGAACTAGTGATGCCTGAATTGACCCTCGATGCATGATCTTCTGCGGGGCATGAATATCTTCCCGCAATGCATGAATGCCGCAAGGTATGAAATCTTCTTGCAATGCCTACAATTCTGCGAGGTACGAAATCTTTTTGCGATGCATGAATTTTATGTGAGCTATGAAATCTTCTCGTGATGAATGAATATTAACTCGCGATGCATGAATTAACTAGTGATGCATGAATTAACTCACTATACATGAATATTAACTAGAGATGCATGAATTGACTCTTGATGAATAAATTAAGTAGTGATGCATAAATTAACTCGCGATGCATGATCTTTGTATTTTCTATCAAGCTTCTCGCAACACTTCCTCAAAATTCTTTCCTATTAAGAATTTTGGCAAATCTCAAAATGATCTTCAATATTAACTTGTTGGGTATCTCTATTTTGAATTTTTGAAATATTTTCAAAAATTGTGTCCTAGTTTTTATTGTAAGGAGAAGTAATAATCACACTGGGTATATGACCGAGCCGTCGTGGTGCTTACATATCCTGTCGAAGCAGAAATCAGGTCAAATGTAGTTCCAATCTTGTTGATGATGAGTCCTGCAAAGAATCTAAAAGATTATCAGTAGAAAATGCACAGTATGAACATGATGAAATATGCAAATGGTATTCCTGCTATATTCAAAGCCTAAGAACAAGATATATCATATTTTGGGATGGAAAATCCAATGAAGTGAGATAGGCGTCTCACACATATAAGATTAAGTTAATAACACCTTTTATAATGAACCACTCAAAACACAATTATATTTTTTTTTCAAAATAAAAATAAAAAAAGTGATGAGATAGTCAAATCTTCACCTCGATTGGTACCAACAGTTAGGATTGCAGGTAAATATTTTTTTTAAAGATTGAATTTAGTTAATCGCTATAGTTTCAAGTGGTACCTCAAATATACCTAAGGATAAACAAGATACGTTCATCTTGTTTCAAACAAGGATTTTCAATTGTATCAATCCTCATGTTTCAAGTTCCCTCACGACAAAGGCTAGTCCTATTTCATACATATTTGAAATATTTGACCATAGGACATTTTCCATAGTGCACTCACACTCCCAAAAATATTCAATGCACACAACTGTGATACCATATGCTTGACCCTTATGTAAATTTCCACTAACGTGAGAATATTTGGAATGAGATCATGTAGGGCTTGTCATTGGCTTGTAATGCACGCTTAGGGATGGGTAGGATATTTATTTGAGAAGTGACTTAATTCCTCCTTGAGTGTTGCACAGAATTTGTGCTCTTAATAATTGATACGCCTTTGACGTCAGATCCTCTTCATTGTTCTCCCACCTTTCATCTTCTTTTGAATTCTCATTTTTAACGCTTTTTTCTCTTCTTTTTTTTTAGCTCTCTTTTTTTTTTTGCTTTTCTCTTCTTCTCTTCTTTTTTTCCCTTCTTTTGAGTCCTTATTTGTTGGAGCTTTTCATTTATTCACTACTTTATTATAATAATTTCTCTTTTTTGTTGGAGTATTTTCCTTTCCACCTTTCATTGACCCTGTAAGGGTATATTTTTTACCTTTGTTTATTTATTTCACTTTTTATTTCTTCCTTTCTCTCTTTTATATAGAGGTATTTGCTTCCTTTATTTTGGGAGACTCAATATCTTTGCTTTTGGAAATATTAAACATGGATTTCCTCTTATAATTTGCACATTCTTGGTGCACTCAAGAAGGTTGGGCCAAGAAAGGATAGTGCTTGTAAGCACTCAAAAGAGTAGTGGTTAAGATGTGGTTGTCCAAATAAAAGTTTCAGGCTCAAAATGAGAAACAAGGGATTAATGTAGTTTGGTAGGCTTTGAAAGGCACAATCGGATCAAAAAAGGCCTACAATCCTTTCTCAAACCAAACATTATTCATGATTTCGCCTCGAAAAACATTCAGGTCAAGTTCAAGATCAACACTGTAACACAATTGAACTTTGATCAAAATCTCAGCACACAATTCACATGAAACATAAGGTCAATTTTATTCTTATCTTGATTGCATGCAAGAGAATTTTCAAGTATCATAAAAGTACAGATAAGATGTACCACGAGAATCTATGGTTTACCGCAAAGTCATTCTTTTCCATCATATCGAATATATTACATGCTCCTAACTACATAGGTCCCGACCGAGTTGAAGACATGAATCTTACAGTATGTACAAACAATTTTTTTTTTGAAAAATGATTACCGAACCCGAGAAGGGCTGCCTACGCTTCTCATTAACATGAAAATCAGGTGTGCAGAGTTCACGTAGATATAATTTTGAAAATATTAACAAAATATTTTTTTTTATTTTTTTTGAAAAATATAATAATGAACCCAAGAAGGGTTGCCTACGTATCTAATTAAAATGAGAATCAGGTACGTGTAGTTCGTGCAGATATGACTTGGAAAATATGCACAAACTATTATAAAAAATTTTTTTTTTTCTTTTTTTTTCTTTTTTTTTATTTTTTTTATGTTTTGAAGAATATAATACCGAACCCAAGAAGGGTTGCCTACATATCTCATCGAAATGAGAATCAGGTACGTGTAGTTCGTGCATATATGACTTGGAAAATATGCACAAACTATTTTGTAATTTTTTTGGAGATGATAATACCGAACCCAAGAAGGGCTGCCTACGTATCTCATTAACATGAGAATCAGGTGTGCGTAGTTCACGTAGATATAACTTTGAAAATATTATCAAACTATTTTATTTACTTTTTTTTTCTGTAAAAGATAATACTGAACCCAAGAAGGGTTGCCTACGTATCTCATTAAAATATGAATCAGGTACGCGTAGTTCGTTCAGATATGACTTGGAAAATATGCACAAACTTTTTTATATTTTTCTTTTTGAGAAGATAATACCGAACCCAAGAAGGGTTGCCTACGTATCTCACCGAAATGAGAATCAGGTATGCGTAGTTCGTTCAGATAAGACATATAATAATTTAAAGATTTATACAACTCAAAGAAATTCCTAGGTTTAGCGCCACTAAAATTTGTAGTAATGGATTTTTTTTTCGCACCAACATGTTTTATAGCCTCTTCATCGTCAATATTTATACTGTCTGTTGAATGTACCCTACGAATTTCTAAAGTAATGATTTGTTGTACTCTTTTTGGATGTTTTCTTGGACCTTTGTCTCTCCCCAATTTTCACGAGGTCCAAACATTGTAATGACCATCCCCGACTGATGTGGGGGGACGGTATTCCTACAAAAATATGAGAAATATGTGAGAGCAAGACCATCATGGAAAATAATAATAAAAATAAGTGGGTGACACCTCATAGTCAAATACTCCCCTGATTTATCGTTTTGACTTGATATTAACGTCTTGTGAAATACAAGGGCTCAAATTTCTCAAATCCTCTTGTCTCTTGTGATTTTAGACAAATAATTATTTCTGAATTCGAACAAAAATCAATTTTTTGCTGTGAAGAACAACAACTCAAAATGTAAAAGTATTTGTTCCTATATGTAATGAATAATGAAAAATAGCACACAAATAATGAATAAAACACATAAATACTGTTTTAACTAAAGACAAACTAGAATATATCACATAGCATACAAACAATTATTGCGCGTCCTATACAAATATGTGACCCTTTTATGCCTAAGGTAGGCCTATCGATTTGAAGGATGTAATACACCCTTTGACAAATTTTCAAAGCCCCCCAAACACTTAGTATAATTTTGTGAATACATGAAATAGAATTATGAAGTTAGGGGAAAAGAAAGAAGAAAAAAATACAAATATTCAATCCCAAGTAGGGGTACCATCCTATTCAAAGCCTTTGCCGAAGGGTCTTTCTTTTGAAATTCTTGTCATCTCCTATTGTCAACACTTTGGTGGAATGATAGTTTCTTTTCTCGAGTTTGATAAAAGTAAACTATTAAAATAACCTTCTAATTCAGATGGACAGTGGTTTGTCAAACGATGCATACATCCTTCCAATTACACACAATTATGATCGTCCTTTTAGGCTAGAAGCCATTATGGATTCAAGGTGGTCTTTCTAATGGAGTCAACACGCCTTGGGTGTTGGTCATCTTAGGCTGATGCTTAAATTTGGATTTGGTTCGGCTCTACGCTAGTTTAATAGGAGTGGGTTGTATTTAGAGTGGAAAAGGTAACCCAAGCGGACTACTTGGGCTGGGACAGTTAACGATTGTTGACTACCAAGTAGCAAACTACACTCGTCAGGGTGCAAAGAGAAAATCTTTGGTTAATGAACGACTGCGAACCCGCATAATTGTCCTTTAGTGGAAATGAAATAATTATCGTTTCATGGAAAATATTATGCCATTAATGCAATGATAATATACACACAACAAGATAAATAATGAATAAATACAATATACAAATAATCAGAAAAATATAAAAATACAAGGTATAACATAATAATAAAGCAAAAATTTCCTCAATTTGAAAAAATAAATAAATTCATATTGTTTTAATCCTCTGAAAACTCCCCAGCAGAGTCACCCTTCTGTTTACATCCCTACTCTGTCAAAATAGGGCGAAACATCGCGGTGACTAAAAATAATTAAAACTTTAAGTTAGAAGAATTTTAAAACGAGTAAAAGGATATTAGGAAAGGGAGTTCAAAGGGATTAAATGGAGTCGCCACCTAATTTTAGGAAAACTAGGAAACCAATTATTAATCTACGAAACCAATTCGATTCTAGGTAAGGGGTTCAAGTTATTTCGAAGGGAAGGGGTTAGGCACCCTTCGAAATCCACAATTGTGATTCCCGACCGAATTCATTTTTTTTTCAAATTGAGGAGGAAAATAAAATAATGTACGAATATAATAAACACACAATATATACAATAAAATAAAATAAAATAATAATTATTGGTCTAAGGTTTGCCTAACGTCAATATTTACAAAATATTGAAATAAACGTATAATTAAAACTTCATTCGAATAATTTCAAGGAGAGGCACCTCTGGATACTTGTAAAGACACTTAGTAAAACTGTTAGTACAAAATAAATATAAATAAAAATAAATAACTCAAATAGTAACTATAAAATAAAAATCCGTCTTATTAACATGGGAGGCCTTGGAAATCGACGGTAATTTCTTCATCGTCCAATTCCAACAACTAAAATTATATATAAACTTAAATTAGATTTCCGTCTTTTAAAATGGAAAGGCCTCCAAAACCGTCGGAGAGTTTTTTCATTGGCCATTTTAATAATTTTAACAAACATTTTATATGAACTTAAACTAAAATTTTTTGTCTTTTAAAATGGAAAAGGCCTCTAAACCCGAAGTATAGATTTTTCATTGGCCAATTTAACAAATAAATATACATGAACTTAAATAAGATTTCCGTCTTTTAATATTGAGTAGGGCTTCAAAACCGACAGAAAGTTTTTTCTTTGGCCATTTTAGCAATACTTTTCAAGAACAAAACCACATGGAACCAACAAGAGATAATATATATGTTGTTAAATATATGTAACAAGTTGAAAACAACAGTAGCCATTCGAAAGTAATAATACATCAACATAGTAACTAAATAATGAAAACAAATATTAGCATAGATTGTTGGAAGCTTTTTATTGTTCTCTTTTTATAAAAAAAAAATAAATTAAAAATAATCATGATATTAGTTCAAATAAATAAAAAATATAACAAAAAATATGACAAACACGCTAACACTATGTAAATGAACCAAAATGCATATATAATATAATGAAATAAATAAATGGATTTCAAGTTAACAATGCCAATTCAATTATTAATACCAAATAAAATTCACATAATGAAAAATTCTTCAATAAATAAATAAAAAAAATGTCAAGAAGTTACCAAAATGAAATAATGTAAATGAAGAACTAATAATTATTACTCCACACTATAAGATAAATAAATTATATAATATCAATTAGTAATTCAACTAAAAGGAGCATAAAACAATCAAGTTAACCATATAAACAGAAGTAAAAAAAGTTAAATAGATATAAAAGAACCATCTAAAAATGTTGAAATAAAAACGAAACTAACAGTACATAAAATCATTGGCAACCAAAATATTGACTCAAATATGTATAAAGGCAAAGAATGAAAGAGGCTCACCGGAGTTCCGCAATTGTTACTCGGCTAACTGCCTCGCCGGAGTTCGCTGCTAATAGATTTTTCCAGAATGCCGTTGGTATCATTCATCCTCGACCGAGAGAGAAGGCGAGGGAGAGGGCGGCACTGCTTGGTCACTCACCCATGCTGCTGCCGCTATGTCGTCGAACTCTTGTCGCCAGCTGGAGCTGGTGCTAGTGATGGAGGCTCGCTGCCCGACTGCTATTGCTCTCCTCGCAGCTGCGGTCCACCAGAAAAAGGAGTAGAGGCGGTGTTCTTGCGCTGCTGCTCCTCCACCGGAGAAGAAGAGGGGGCGGTTGGAGAGAGAAGAGAGAAGAGGATGAGGGGAGAGAATTGAGAAAGGGAGGGGGAAGGGAGAATAGAAGAGGCGGCTGGAGAGGAAAAAAGGGGTGAGAGAAGGGAGAAAGGTAAGGGGAAGGGAGAAGGCAAGAGGCGGCTGGAGAGGAAAAAAGGGAGAGGGAAGGGAGAAGAGAAGAGGGAGGAAGAGAGGAGGGCCTCCGATTTTGAGAGGAAGAGGAAGAGTGGATAGAGTTTAGGGTTCTCTCTCCCTTTTTTTTCATCATCTAGCCAAAAAATATTATCCACACCAAAAAATTATGGGCCTAAGTTATGACCTTAGTATTGTGGCCCAAAATTATTGCAATAGAATTCCTAATTTTTTTTTGTATTTGACTAAATTTTAGACTGTGCTAAATTTACATTAATATTAACAAATTTAATAATAAAATGAAATTTTAAAATAATATAAGTAACGCAAATAATGACATGTGAAATGCAATTTTTTTTAAAAATAACTAACAAAAATCCCTAATTTTAATAAATGAAGATAGTTATTGGATAAACTTCCTTAAACTATATTTAAAAAACTATTTTAAGCTATTAAATAAATTAAACTTCAAAATCACAAAATTTTAAAATGTTAGGCCAAAAATGGGTGTCAACAATTACTTCTAGGGGTGCTCCCCGGAAGTGACCAAAACTTGTGGAGAGAAGTATCTAGACTGACTTTAAGACGAGCGGACAACTCAAGTTAAGGAGTAGCAACACACTGGTTGCAGTGCTTTCCAGCTTTGTGCATGAGTGCTCCCTATCCTTAATATGTGTGATTAAAAGTCCTTCTCTATGGACCGAAGATCCACTAGCTATCTTGACAGAAGTTGGGTGCACCGTCAGAATTCCCATAATATTATTATTGAAGACTCAAAGATATGCGCGGGAGAAGACAATTTACATGTAGTTCAAATAATATAAAACAGTAAATGAGTAAAAAATTAACATATTAAGCCTACAAATACAATATCCAAAAATATAAATAAATAAGTATAAGTCATATATAAGTCCAAATAATAAGATCGAATTTTGGTTATTCTTGCGGAGTAGCCATCTGTCACGTCTTTTTTTCCAAAATTTTTTTAGTACTGATTTGAAAGAAAATAGTTTTTCCCAATTAAAGTGAAATTTTGAAAAGTGATAATTTTAGTATTCAAAGTCGCCACTTGGAATTGAGTTTTGGTGTTTCAAGTTACCTTTTTATTCTAAAACTCTAATCAAAAGGAAATTTGACTCTATTTTTATTAGTCTGCGAACTAGAAATTTGGGTAAGGAATTCTGTTGACTGAGGGGAAGGTTTTAGGAACCCCTCAATTCCGGTGGTTCTAGAACGGCCGCTTTATTAACATTAGTATGAATTGACTTAATTTTTGGATAAATTTAAAACTTGAAAATTTGAATTTTCTTTTCCTTTTTTTTTTTGAAAAAATACTCAAGTACCTCCTCAACTTATGCCCGAAATCTCAGAGACACACTTATACTATACTAAGGTCCTATTACTCCCCTGGACTTATTTTATATGTAATTTTCTACTCCTTTTTAGCATACGTGGCACTAGTTCGAAAAAAAGGCAACCATCGTTGGGGCCCACAAGATAGTGCCACGTACGCTAAAAAGGGGTAAAAAATTATTAATAAAATAAGTTCAGGTGGGTAATAGGACCTTATTATAGTATAAGTGTGTATCTGAGATTTCGGGCATAGGTTGAGGGGGTACTTGGGCATTATCCCTTTTTTTTTTCATGTAGATTTGTATTAATAATTATGGACAAAATATATAAGCGTATTTAGTTGTTAGGAATTATGATTTATGTAGAATGAGATTTTTAGATTTTGAATAATTTTAATTTTGTTTATTAGTTATATTTAAATTAGGAGATAATATTTTATGAAACTTATAAATAATTTTAACAAGAAATTCTAAGTATACTAGGACTATTTTTCGATTTTTTTTTATTTTATTGTATTTTTTGTTTCTTCTTTTTCATATTATATTCCATTTTCTTCTCATTTTATTTATTTATTATTATTATTATTATTATTATTATTTCTTCTTCTATTTTATGCTTCCTCTTTTTTATTTTGTTTTAAATTTTCCTAATTATTCATTATTTATTTTCATAAATCTCTAACTAATATTCAGATATCCTCTTAATTATATATCTTAATAATTCGAATGAAAGTGACAGTCATCTTATGATTATTCTAACGAAAAAATATTATTATTAGTTTTTCAAATAATAATCTACAGTGATCTTTTATTTTTAAATAACTAATCAATGGAAGTTAGTATCTATCCTAATTTAACAAATCTACAATAAACTATTATCTCCTAATCAGATAGATTAATAATCAATATACAAAAAATTTAAATAATGAGCATGCTATTAGTACTTGGAATTAACATCTTATTACCACAAACGAAACATACTTATGTCTTCTTAAATTACATGAAAAAAATATGAATCTAAAAACAAAAACATGAAAATGTTCAAGAAGAAATCAGAAATTCATGGGATACATTTTTTGATGATTCTATGAAAAGGATCAAACATATAGTTTATATGAAAAGAAATTTCAATAATATAATAGGCTAAGGTAAAAATGCACCTTAAATTTATTTTTTACTAAACAATGACGAATAAGCTACAAATTTATTGATTTCCAAAGTTTAGAAAGCTAAATTTTAAGATCCAAGAACTTGGAATCACGCACTAAAGCTCTAATGCTAAACTTAATTTTCAAAAGAAAAACCTCACTTTTCTTCTCTTTGCTTTTGCTCTTGCTTTTTTTTTTCTCTGTGTATTTGTGTATCTCAGTCTCTATTTCTGCGGTCCTCCTTTTTTCTACTGAATGTGTGTTTTTATAATAGCATTGGGTCGTGAGTATGGGGCTAATTAAAAGGAAAGTAATGGAGTAGGACTTGGATTTAATTTGAAATTTAGTTGAGAAATTTAGTGTTGAGATAAGGGGAGAAATTAAAGTAAATAAATAAATGAGAATAATAATGTTAGTAAAACAACAAGTAATAAATAAAAATAATAATAAAAAAATAAATATAAAGAAGAAGATTGGAAAACGTGTGATGTTAATTTTTTATTTTACAATTATTTATTTACTTTTTAGAAAAAAGATTATGCAAGTAGAAAAAGAACAATCAAAATAAGAATAAAAATAAAATGAACCAGATGGAATAAGGAATTTTAGGAAATAAGTTAAGAAAGTTGGGGATAATTATGATAAAGGGTTAGCAATTTGGAAATTTTAGTACTCTTTTTCCCCCCTACTTTTTCATAATATATACTATTACTATTTTAAAGCTAGATAAAAGTTGAAGAATTAAAACAAATACCTTAAATTCACAACTTCTTTTTATTATTTTTTTATTATTAAACTTTAAATATAAATGAGCTTATAACTTGTAGTAGTTTATAATTTATTTTTTCATTTACTTTAATATAACGCTTTTGAAATAATAATATTTAATTATTAAAATTGGTGTACAATATTTAAGTTTTGGTCAAAATTAGGTGTTCACAACATCATTTCAGCACTCAACAAACAAAATCAAGTAATAACATGCTTACACATAGTCATATAAAGTGCTAAGAAAAGAATTTAGTACCGTGATTTGCATTCTCTCTTGATTCAAAGAGAAGTGGATATCTCTTCTTCATAACCTCCTCAGCTTCCCAAGTTGCTTATTCAACAAATTGATTCCTCATAAGGACTTTGACTGATGCAACTTCTTTTGTTCTCTACTTTTTGTCACGACCATGTAGCAACCCCTAGACGTATCAGGTGGCGTCGTCCTCGGAGAAGACTTTGACAAGGGCTTAACATTCGTCAGAACATATCATAGGTCAAATAATCGGATAATGATTTTTTTTAAATGTTGAGGTATACATACACCTCTCACATATCATATATGGAGTTTACATAGACTCTTCGCTTAGTGAATCTTACATAGCCTTCTCTTTTAGACAACATAGCCTACACATAGGAAATAGTATAATAAAGAGCCACATATAGGCCTAAATAAATAGTCTCAAGATAGAGGAATGAAATAGCGTCTTAGACATAACAACTGCATATCTAGAATAGTGAAAAGGTTACATCCCCGAATATTGGGGACCTACCAATACTTGGGGAAATAGTCTAATCCTTGTTGCAAAGTGGCTTCTAAACTTCAATGACCCTAACCTACATTGTTTGGGAAAGGGAAAGAATATGGGTTAGTATAACCACATGTACTAAGTATGGAAATATATGCAAGTGAAATAATTGAAAATCATTCTTAAAAGGAAATTCAGTTCCAAACCATGATAAGTCACTTTTAGAAGCCTTTATGCACAATTAAGAACATATACAAGCCAATAGACATAACATCACTTAAGATAAGTCCATATTCAACACAAGACCAACATCATCCTAAAGTCAAGTCAACATAGATATTATCAACTTAAGGTCATATCAACATGAATGACATCATATTAAGATCATATAAACATAATAACTCCCACATAATGTCATAGAATCAGTTTATGTACAAGAGTTCATAAAATCATAGAATATAAGACCCTTAATCACAATCCCTTCCCAAGCCTACAAGTGCAATGCTTATGTGAAGCCCCATAACCCCACATAATCAAGTAAATCCAACAAAGGATCATAAGCAATTTCTACATTCCATATATATTCAATCATGCATGTTCTTCATTAGATATATCAATTTCGGCCAATAATATGTTCATCAATGAAACTAACATCATATAGGATCATCAACATGTAAAGTCATCATATACATTTCATCCGTATCATAAGTACATAAGAAAAAACTCCTAGGAATTCCCTCAAGGTCAACTTGTGCCATGTATAAGTAGAGTCCATACCCTTAGCTACACGAAATATAATCCCTTAAGTCACCCTAATAAGTGTTCACTTTATTACTTTCATTTTACTTTCAGGAACAATATCCTTAATCGACAATAAACCATGTGAGATAAATATGGAATACGGTGTCATGAAACCCTACACCGAAAGAAGGTATCTACTTGCCAAGGTAGAACGAAAACATGAACATAGCATTATAGGTGGATCCAATAGCTATTATTCCTATGGAGGCAACATAGTAAAGTAACTAGGAGATATGTCTTGAACACTCTACATGCCCATTAGCAATTGAGTCCTCATCTTATGAGAAAACTTGGTGAATCTCCCTTCTATGGGGAGTCAACACTTCTCATTGTCAAGTTCACTCGGTTCTAAGCTAAAGTCCCTTTTTGAAATTTCTTAAGCCTTTCTTAATCATCATATGTTTTTATAGGCGATAGGAGACCAAACCATTGTATAACCATGTCATTAGCTCATTAGGTATAGAATGAGAATTTCCTTTCATAACAACACTTCATTTATGAGATAAACACATCATAATTATATCATAGTAAGGCACACAAGTGATACATATTCAACCTTGTATCATCATATCCTTAACAAGATCTCACAAGTCACACAGTCAAGATATTTCATCATTATATTAATATCATCATCTTCTTAGTCTAATCAATATAATAGTTCAATTGAATACCATTATCATGTATAAGCCATTATCATTGAAGTGAAGAACTCTAGATAACAAAGTCTTACCACATAGGCTTCATATGCCTCCTTCAAGATCTTACATAAATATAAACATATTTATACATCAATCAACTTAATCACATCATATAATATTAATATATACAAAAACTAAGTCAATTTTATCATTACTAATTAATTCAACCTTAATTCATAACCTAGGGTTAGGGGAAAAGGGTTCAATAATGAAGTCTTCCATAGAACTAGGTAAAAGACTAATAACTACAATAATTAAACAATATCCAATCGTATTCTATAAATAACAATCAAAGGAAACCAACATAAAAACAATTTGAAAGATCAATTTCGTAATTCGAAGAAAACCCGTGTTTTTGACTTCATTAGAACCAATTTTGAACAGCCTCTTGGGGAAAGAGATCCCATGAGGAATATCTTTCATACCTTAGGATTACTTAGTGTTTTATGGATAAAATATGAAGTCTTGAAGCCCTAGTGATTCTTGAATCTTTGTCTTCAGTGGTGTCTTTGAATAGAGAGATAAAATTGAGAGAATTTGGAGAGAATTGGATTTGGGAAAACATGGGGTGTTAGGTTAGTTTAATGAGGGGTAGTATGTATATAGTCCCCCAAATAACTAACTTAACCACCCCTTAAACCATAATTAATAACCTAACTAACGAACTAATTAACTACCTAACTTAACAACTTGGCAATCGACTAGGTGCCAAACTACTACACCCCGACCTACGATCCGTTGTCTTGACCACAGTGTTACACCCCAAGAGCATACCCTAGGAGCTATGGCACTCTGAGACTGCAACAAGGCGCACTTGACCTCTCGGAGGTCTTGTACAAGCACTTTGACATCATTCATTGCATACATCTATGAAAAGTAGTGCCGAAGTAAAAATTTTCACATGAAATATCTTAAAACATGTTTCATATTAAATTCATACGAAATACTAAGTCTCATGATATGCCTATTGTAGACTCAAGAATACTTGGGACGCGGCCCATACAATTTAATTATAGAAATACTTATTCTATTACAATACTTTGAATTATAGAAGTCTAAAGATAGTTATGTCCTCAAGTCAAATGAGGACATACTTCAACTTTGCTTAAAAGAGTCTAGATTCCAAACTTTATTTCAAGACGACCTTCCACCTACACCTTTAGATATTGACAAAATGGATGGAATTAGTACAAAGTATGTACTAGTTATGTCATAGTGCATAAAATCTTTAGGAATGCACATTTATGAGAAACATGTTCTTTTTTTTAATAAAACTTTATACTATAAGTATACGGATCACATTTAAACACCAAACATCACATTTAGAACACATTCCAAGAAATATCTAAATATTACAGTGAGCATTACAGTGACTTCATTGAAACTTCAAATGAAATCACACATAATAATATATCATCAAGAATATATCAACACAGATAAACATGAGGTCCTTCTACCAAAAGTGATTCGAAGCCTTGCTTGAGTGAGTTATGAAGCGACCACGCATACAATACCTTCACACACACAAAAGAGATCAATTAGACTACCTAAGATAAGGTTATTGGCACTTCACATAAGGCTATACATATAATATGACATTATCCTCCCAAAGGTTATCAAAAGACTAACTTAAGTACTTCAAAAGAGACCACCCATACACCCTTTCCAAGCTTACCAATATAATCCTTAAGACTACCTAGGTCTAGATTATGTCTACTTTATCAATTTACTTTCCCTATCTAGAGTTATTCTTAAGACTTCCCTCGGTAAGACATGAAGTGGACATTCCCATGCCTCTTCATACCTTAACTAAGCAATCCTTAAACTACTCTAGAAAAGTACTTATTCATTAAAAAACTTTCCAACTTAAGACATTATCCTCATTAATTCATTAAGAGACATTCAACACTTAAGGACATTCAAATAATGGTCTTGAAGAATACCTAGCGACTCACACACTAATATCTTAAAATTCTAATGATGTAATGTCTAGATAGCATCTCTTACCACCACCTAAACTTCATAGAACTTCTCCAATACTAGTAGGTACCCAACATGATTAGAATAGGCAATAACTGACATAGACATACTATTATACGTGAAATCCCGAGTCATTCCTACTCCGATAAAGGGTGTTCTACTTGTAAATGGTGGAACTAGGACACAACCCATGTAGGCACATGGTTGAGGAATATGAAGGGTTTCTTTGTACTCTAGCCTTATCCTCAACTAGAGCCAACCCCCAAACATACTCACTCATTGCTAGTCTTGTTCTCACAAAGTAGTACAATTGAGGAGTTCATGAAGAGGTTCCACATCTATTTCAAAACCCAATCACATTACACCTTACCAAAGAGGGTCCACACTAAGGCTGCCTACAATGGTCTAGAGGATAGCTCAATGAATTTCCTAAGAATTATTTCATGCAGTTCCAGGCAATCAACCCTAAGTCCATCATTCACTCAAGAAGGATACCATTACTACTTTCAACTTCAAAGAAGTCATAACCTTCTATCTAGATTGAAGGTTCCACATAAAGGACCTTCTTAACTATGTTCAAGGTCACATGTCACTCACACATACAAGACTAAGAATCTTTAGCATACTAAGTTAACAACTCATATTCACATTATACATGTATCAAGCAAGGGCACAAGTCTATCAAAACAAGACACATACATACTTCACCAAATCACATATAGCATACCATTCAAGAAGAACATAGTTATAACCAGTATCATCTATAGGTCATCCTAATCACTACTATAATATCATAAATATAAGTATCTTAAGTCTCATATAAAACATCAAGAATCATCATACTTAAACATCAAGTAATACACATAATGACTTCACTATAGCCTACTAGACATTCATACCATCAGCTAGAAGAATTCATGCTTTGACTTCACATATACACATAAGTCATCAAGACTCTCACAACACTCACATATTAAAGTTATAGCATGCTAAAGCCATAATACATAAATTAATGCCGACGAGGCCACATAATTCATAAGTATAACAGATAAGCACCACCACCATAAGTGGACCATACGAAAAATCATCATCATCTAAGAACTATACTACACAATATAGAGAAAGTTAGGTGAAAATACCATTAGTCCTACCTCACCACTCCAATCCATAGCCTACTCAACCAACACAATACTCAAATGCCCTTACCAATGGCCATGATCACCAGTTCAATCCAATAACTAAAATATACTATAATACAACATGAATTTATAATATTAGGACAGCATACTAACAATTATAACATGATTCATTGATAATTCATTAGTCCTAATCAAACTACACAAGAATTCAATAGCATAAAGACATAATCAATTCACCCATAAAGTAGTGAAAAACTAGGGTTACATGAATGTCATGGTTCATAGAGTTTTTGGTATAAAATCATAAAATTAACCTCAATTAAATCAATATACAATGATTAAAAACAATTTATGCAATAACCCATGGCTAGATATCAAAATAGAACAATTTCATCTTTTGAGAGACTTTGGAAATCACTTTGAAGATTGGATCCTTGAAGAAAGAAAATTCAAGGATGATTGTCATACCTTAATTGATGCAAGACCAAGAAATTTGAGAAGAAATGATGGAGAATCCCACTTCCAATCTCTAATCTTCCTTCAAGCTTTAATGGTGTTATACAAAGTTCTTTAGGGAATTTGAGTTTTGATTTTGAAAAGTGAATACATCTAAGTGTTTAGGACTTATAAACCCACTTAAAATACCCAAAATTAAAATAATAAGTAGACCAAATAATTTTAGGAAGGCTAGGTGAAAACTCCAAAGTACCCTTTGGCTGGTCGAGGTAGTTGCAGAATTTCTGGAGGTGCCAATCGACGGAGGGACTGACGGTTTGTACCAGGCGAAGACCCGTACTGGTGCCTCATCGTCTTAGTCAGAGACCCAGAATTTTGGGATTGATCTACATAATCTAAGTGTGGACCTACGCCCTAGTCAAAGGGGTGTCACTCCACCTACGAGACGAAGGTTGCCCTCCGTAGGTGAGATTGCTTTAGGCTGTTTTGGAAATCAAGATAGGTCCTTCTTCAAGGACCCTTGGTTTGTCCTTGGGGAGTTTTGCCTGGACATGTCCAACAATAATATGTTCGTATACGAGTTTAGTACATCTGACATCAATTTGATCCAAAAAAACACATAAATCTTAACGAATCACACTAACGCGTACAAGCACATTTCAAGGCAAACATTTCGAACGTCATGGACATTCTTGGATGTTTGAACTCCAAACTTCTCGAAACTCTATAAGCTGCCTCTTAAACTCATTTTAACTCATTTTAGGACTTCAAAACACCAAGACACTAAGTCATTTTAGAGGTGTTACATTCTCCCCCACTTGGACAACATTCGTTCTCGAATGACACTTGCTTCTTTTTAGACACTATCAAGATACAATAAACTCAATACATGAAGCATATAAGCATACCACACCATACAAAATACACAATTTATGAGGAACACCAATTTCAGGTACTTATGAAACTAAAAACACAACAAGAAGATAGAAACTAATCTACTACTCATTATGCAATAAAACTTGCATACTTCATTTCAAATAGGAGAAACTCCTTGTACATTAATTACCATGCTTATATACATCAAATATATACATATTAAAACAACTTCCAACCACATAACTATTTCATCAATTTTTCAAAAACTTCACACTAAGCTTCCATGCATTACAACATTCTCAAAATTTTAAAAAATGTAATTCTTAAGAAATTTATGATGAAAGAATGAAAATATGAAATATAAAATCATATAAACTCAATTCACAACGTAACTATAACTTCACATAATTTACAATGCAAGAAATCAATGAAATTTAATTCCAACAAGAATCCTAGACACCATGCAACATGCAACATGCTACTATGACTTTCTACTCTTAAGCTTGAATAGAATATAAGAGATGAGACAATCGTTCAAAGCTCCACTGCTCACCATAACTTACCAGCATCACCATCCAAAGCATTAGGAGAAACTTGCTTTCCCATTTTCTTCTTAGCCGTAATAGTAGGACAATCCCTCACCTTATGACCATCTTCGCCACAACCTTAGAAAAATCCGATACCGCCTAGACACTTCCCAACATGCTTCTTTTCAGGTAGAGCAAGTAGGCTTAACAATTTGAGATCCACCACCTCTCTCAAACTTGCACTTAGAAATACTAACCCCACTTTTATTTGGGGTCGTGTTCTTAAAGCTAGGTTGATTCTTCACATTGGATTGTCTCCTCTTCGAGATCCTTGTGCTTCTCCTAAGTTTGGATTCATCAACACCACATTACCTTCTATTAGGTCAATGAACTCTTCAACCTTCACCTTCCTCGTCTCACGGGGAAAGTACTTTTCTAAGAAAGCCTCCTTAAACTCTTCTCACTCTATAGAACCCGACTCAAGAGGCCTATTAGTTTTCCATTGAGTGTACCATACTTGAGCAACCTCCATCAATTAGTACGAATCTAACCACACCTTATACCTAGGAGTCACCCCATGGCACTCAACACCTTTTACACACCATCTAGAACTCTTGGGGATCATCTCCCACATTAAAGCAAGAAATATAGGAGGACTCATCCTCACAGGTACTATTAAGCCTTCACCCTAGGCTCAACACTACTACTCACAAGAGTTGCTATGACTTGGTCTAGGGAAAATAAAGCCTCTGTAATATCCCCATTAGTCATGTCTGGGGAAGCACCGGAACCTCATTACCTTTTTCTCAAATAGGGGCTTGAATACCTTGTGGAGGCACTTGAACATGTTGAGGATCTTGAAATCCTCTTGGATGTAATACCTCAAAAATGACTCAAGTGAAGATCTATCCTAACATGTTTTTAATGAGTTTATATGGTCTTAAATTTGTTTATAATGTGGGATTGAGGCATTGTCTAAGAATTTAGGTGCACTGGAAGTCAAACATCAAGGGACGACTAGGACGTTCGATGACTAAGTCACCTATGTGCTTCATTTGTGGTTATGTGACTATTTGTGTATTTCATTAGCTTGTGAGTATCTTATATGAGTTATTATAGTTTTTACAATCAATATGTTGAGTTTCATGAAGTTTAGAGGTTAAATATCCAAGAACGTCTATGACGTTGAAAAGGTTTGCCTTGAAACGACCTTGTGTGTCTCAGCATATTTCATCAAATTTTATGTGTTTGTTTTAGATGAAATTGATGTTTGAGGTCCTAAAATTGTAAAAACAAATATTCGGGTTGGAGATATCCGGGCGAAAATCCCTAAGGACCATCCAGGGGTCCTTGAGCAAGGACCTTTCCTTGAGTCAAAGGTTGTCTTAGACCAACCCAATCGACTAAGGTAATCCACAACCAGTAGCCTGGTCAACGCCCCGTTTATTGAGGGCATGGGTCAAGACATAGGCGTGGAAGGTCAAGCATATAATGAAAAGCCTCAATCCCAAAACGCGGACCAACAGGACGGTCCTTTTGTTGGGAAAGGACCAATCAATTGCATCCGTCTATGAAGCTGTTTTCCTCGCAACTTTACTGTAATTCTAGAAGTGAAGTGGTAATTCACCCCACGTCCAAATAGAGTTTTAGAGGTTACTTAGAGGTACTTTGGGTATTTTAAACATGTTTATAAGCCTTAAAAACTTAGGATAATTCATTCTTCAAAAAACAAAACCCAAAATATCTTAGAAATTCTCTAGAACTCCATTGAAGCCAAAACTCAAGGAAGATCTTAGATTGAAGATTTGAGTGGTGATTCTTCATAAATTTCGTGGATTAACATTATTAAGGTATGACTTTTGATCCTTTAAAATCTATTCATTAAGGAGCCAATCTTCAAAGTAATCTTCAAAGACTTCTCAAAAGATTAGTTTTCTAAAGTGATATCTATCCATGGGTTCTTTCATTAAAAGTTTTAAAACATTGAATATTGATTGAATTGTTGTTAATTACATGATTTTAACTAAAATTAACCTATGAACCATGTAATTTATGAACCCTAGTTTTTGGCTAATTTACGGATTAAGTGATATTCTTCTCATGCTTATGAATTCTAGTGTAGTTTTCTATGGGCTCTTGAATGATGTAATAATTGTATTCAATTGATGTACAGATTGTCATAGATTGATAAATCTATGTTGTATTGACATAAATTCATGGAGTATTATAGTTGTTGTATTGAATTGTTGATTATGACCATGGGTAAGGGCTTATGGTATTGAATTGGATGATTTACCAATGGATTGAAGTGTTAAGAATTGATTGGTGGTACGCGTCCCGATTCTCTTTATTTTATGTTAATTAGACTTGAATTATGTTGTTATTGATCTGTTCCACTTGTGGTTGTGGAGCTATCTTCTTTACTTATAATTGATGTGGCCTCGTCGGCGTTACTTTATGTATTATGAAGATCATGGATCTTGTCATGAACTGGATTTTGGAACCCAAAAATCGCAACCGGCGTTGTTGACCTCTCAGAGGTCGCAAACAAGCCTCATCCTTCATTCATCACATTTATATGGTTATTTTTAGCCAAAAATTTAAAACTTTTAAACGTATGAAGTATACATAGACTTCATATAGTTATTTCATGAATTCATCATATACTAAGCTCAACATAAATATAACAACCATCTATCATAAGTATCAGTTTGAAATAGAATAAGAATATATTATAAATCCATTTGCCAAACACGGCCTTATTACTAAAGCTTCGAAATGAAAAAATGAAAGAAACGCTATGATAACATCCACTAGGTTTTTATAAAACTAAGTCTAGACTAAAACTTTAGCATCCTCGAAATCAAGAGGACTTACAAAATTGTTTGGAGAAACGCTGATGTCCAAACCGTTGCAAGAGTCGTCAGTCTACCCCTTAACCTTCATCTATAAAATAGTAAATAGTAAGGGTCAGTACACCGCTTGTACAAAGTATGGGTGTATGCACACATACACATAAGGCTATGCATGGTCAAAGAAAGCTCTTCCTAAACAACATGCTATTTCTGGAAAGCCTAGTCACTAGACTTTTCAAAATCGTTAGTTGTGAATTGTGGTATGAATATGATATATTTTTATTCAGTCAAAGCACACAACTCATTTTCTATATGGTCACAGGATATTAGTATCAACAACATAATTTTAGAACAACTCGGGCGAAGATTTGAGATTTTTGATCCTCTTAGGCCGAGAGCTCCTCTTTGTACACTTAGATTATTTTAAAGTCTTTTTCTTCTTGTTCTTGTGCATATCAATAATTCATTTGGTCCTATGTTTTACGTAAAAGTGTAATGATTCATTGTAGTCCCATACCCACAATGAATCGATGTAAGTAATCCAAGGACTAAGGAATGATTTTCCTACCTTATATAGAGTCATCTTTACACTATATATTCATTACCTTTCATAAGCAATTCTCTTTTGATCATGCCATTGATTTCATTATTTTCATGTTTTATATATAATACATTTCATATAGACGACACTTTGGAATCGTTGATGTAGCATAAGACATCTCAAGAAAGGGCCCAACATATGGAACCTCAACCCGAGGGCCTTCTTTAGCAAACAAAGAGTCTGCTTCATTCGTTTATTCGTACTTCACATTAATCATTTCATTTATTCGTAGTCTGATGTAAGAACTAGCTATCTTAAGATGAAGTTCAATACTCTCATGGGATAATGAAGTGCAATGACTAAGAATGACCTAATGTCATTACTTGAATCTGATTTCACCTCCTTATAGTCTTGCACAAATACCTTCGGTATTGTTCATTTCATTATCTTTCATACTTTGAGGCTGGCCTCATTCTT
Source organism: Solanum peruvianum (assembly GCA_027705065.1). NCBI lineage: Eukaryota > Viridiplantae > Streptophyta > Magnoliopsida > Solanales > Solanaceae > Solanum > Solanum peruvianum. The sequence continues at coordinate 22,889,036 of JAKWJD010001763.1, forward strand.
TCTTTGGGAACCTTAACCTTAACCGACATAGACATTGTGAGTATCATGAAATCCAGTGTCTGTCCCACACCAAAAAGAGGTGGAATCACCGCCAAAGTGACCCAAACATGATAGCGTATATAGGGAGTCGAACCCTGATAGATCCCTATATTAGCAGTATAGGTTCAAAGACTAGTAGATATAAGGAGACCCATACCCGGCATGCTGGACAGTCTCATATCATGAGAGTTACGTGAAACTCTTCCCTTTTCGAAGGAAGGCATCACCGCTCATAGCTAGCCTATCGCTGCTCAGTATAAAGTTCCATTACATTCAACTCATAGATCATGGAAGATGGCTTCTAGCATGGACATCATAGCTCATTAGATGATTTCTCATCTCATCATTAGCATTAAGTATGTATTAACTTCAATACTTTCATTAGAGTGTTCATAGAGACTGGTCTCTTCATTAACTTTAAAATCTCATAGGTAAGCACGTTTTGGTAACATTTACTTAGGTTCATTTGAGATTGCTCTCATCTTTCACATCAGCCTTTTATCATGTTTTCACCATTTTCATTAGCATCATAGATTAACATAATTACTTACCTCATTACGTGAATGCTCATTTCTTATTTATCTTTTGGTGTTGACTCAACCATTATGGAGGCTTGCTTCTATATTGAGATTTACTTACTATTTTGATGACTTGTCATTCTTACTTTACATTGATGAAATGTGAATTGTCCTTACATAATATCCTTAATTTACATTGATCAAATATGAATTTTCCTTACATATCATCCTTACTTTACATTGATCAAATGTGAATTGTCCTTACATATCATCCTTACCTTACATTGATGAAATGTGAATTTTCCTTACATATAATCTTTAGGTTTTAATGTGACTAATCTCACAAATTCTAACAACTTCATTCATGAGTATTCTTTCAACGTAGTAGATTAGGTGTATGTAAGACTTGTCTCACTTCCTTTAACACCCCATTCTAGTCACTTACTTAATTAGGTCCCTTTAATTATGTTATAACTCACGTTACTTCTTTACTTTTGTGTAGTAGCTTCATGTCATCGTTTATGGATGATGAGCACTTCTTTCAATGAGTTACATATGTTCATAGTTCATTCTTTTAGAGTAATTAATGTCCCATTAGATGGCATGCCCTTAGTTATGGATTCATTGAATTACATTTGAAGTTCGTATGATATGTTTGATACTCTTACCATACAAGATCAGCATACGATTAGTATTGGCATAAACACTTAGGTATAGATTATATAACCATCTTGCTGGCATAGGCCAATTTCACATTCTTCATGCTTGGTTGGATATGTATATTGTTCATTAGCCAATATTTTAATTATTTAACATAATATTATTTCCATTTGCATGCATTCCTTTTGGACAACATATTGTTAGACATTTTATTAGCATAAGCCAAACAATTAGTCAAATTATGATTTCACGGAGATCTTTTTAGAAACCTTATAACCATAACTTTAGGCATGACATTTTTAAAAATCTTGAACAACATAATATGATCATTTAAAGAACACAACATATCAACAAGTCACATTTACATTAGGTATGCACAACAAACCGTGATCATCTTCATACATAACAGTGTTGGACACATCTCAAAATAGTATCATTCTCTTAACATATCTTTGTTCATGACTTTATGGTAACGTCTTTAAGACATATTTCACAACATCATATTAGTATTTGATGAATTTAACGCCTTCATAATGTCATAATAACAACAATGCAATCTTCGGACAAACACATTAACATTTAAACCAATTACGGATGTAACTAACACATCGTCGATTCATGATTCACGTTTTAAGCACTTAAATTTATATGATCACAACTTCATAGTTTAATCGACATTCATAATTCAAGAAAATTACACATAAGATCATCCAGCACCACATACCAATAACATGACCTCTAATCTATTCAACATGGAATCGAAAAGGATATTATGGACAAAGGAGTTCGATGAGAACATGAGAAAAACCCTAGTTTTCCAGATCTTTGAATCGTTGAAAAGAAAGTTCTCTTGGATAAAGAAGCCAAGTAGATAAACCCATACCTTATGTAGAACTTAATCTACGAATACCACCTTGAAAGAAACCTTGAAATCTCCCTAGAGAAATCGATAATTTTTTTGCCTTTTTCTTGCATTCGTTGCTTACTGTCTTTGCGTCCTTTTTGTCTATGAGTTTGAACGTGATTTTTAGGTTTAAGAAATTATATTGACTCATTAAACTTAGGGTTTTATAAGTTAATTTTTAAATAAATAAATTAACTAATTACTTAAAATCCCCTCTTATATTGACTAGAACTAGCAAAACACAATACTTGGTCAAATCTGAAAATTTTCCTAAGAATTTAGTTTTACCCCTTTAAATTAATTATTTAAATTTTTAATTTAATTAATGAAGGTACCTAGGGTAACTATTAAATTTCCCCTAAATCATTGGAACAAAAATTAACCCTTTTGGAGCATACTAGGTTAAGTACTAGGACGTTTCTTAGTTGTACTAGGTTAGCGTAAGAATTTCGGTTTGACCCCTTTAATTTAATAAATTAAATGGATAATTAATTAATTAAGTTACCTAAGGTAATGAATAAATTACCCTTAAGTCTTTATAACCATAACTAATCCTTTGAACTATCCTAGATTAGATACTAGGTTGTCATTTTCTTGTTTTAATCGAAATCAGGATAATGCTTTGTGATATCGGTTTTCCCTTTAAATTAATTTATTAAGTAGCTAAATTAATTAAGTAGACTAGGGTTATTAATAAAGTACCCTTAAGTTGTTAGGATCTTAACTAACTCATTGGATATCCTAGGTTAGGTAGTAGGTTGTCCGTTTCTTGTGTTAACCAAAATCTGAAAATTTCATTTTTATTTTTGATTTTATCCCTTTTAAATTAATTAATTAATTTGATAAATTAATTAATTAGGTAACCTAGGGGAATTAACAAAGTATCCCTAAGTTATTCGGACCATAACTAACCTTTTCTATTATCCTACGTTAGGTACTAGGTTGTCTCTTTAATTAGTACTAGGTTAGTAACAACCCGCTTTTGGTCCTAGGTTGTCGGGTGCACTAATGTTTCCAATTCGGTTAGTCCTAGGTTATTTAGTTTTTAGGGCAGTATGTTAGAGTCTAGAACATGTAGGTAGGTTAGGCCCCACATGGAGTGGTCCCTTGTGCTGTTTCCCCCCTAACTACCCTAACCGAATTCGGTTAGGGTGGTCCCATCCTTTGGAAGCTTCTTCACATGTCTTGCACATGTGCTTGCACATGGATTGGTTGCACTTTCCTAAATATAGATTATTTATGGTTCATTTTAGAATGTTTACTTATTGTCCCAAGGATCCTCACTATGTCCTTTAACACTTTTTATTCTACATAATCATTTTAAATAATTATGTGCTATGGTACTAAGCTTGACATTTTGATGCCTAGTACATTGTGTGAAACTATTATGAAAGGATTTTTCTTTTAGCTTAGGGTCTTCATTGCAGGTAAATTTATTGAACATCAATCCTGGATTGGGGTATGACAACTCAAAAAGTCTATTTCTTATTCGTATATGGAAAATTGGCTAATATCCCTTAGCCAATTTTTATATACTATGCTCAATATTTCTCAATATTGGGCATTGGGGTGCCTATGTACCCCTAACAGGTTATCCTAAGGGCATATTGGACTCTTCATTAGATATATGATTTTCCGGAATGTTAATGCCTTGTCAATATTACTTGATGTATTGTGATGATATGTGTAGTGAATTATGTGAAGTATGATCATTTTCATATACTTATGATTAAGTGAAAGCATGTGTTCTTCCATTGTTGTTGGGTGATCATGTTAGACTATGACTATGTCTTGGTATTTGTAGTGTTAAAGTTGATGCATGATAATTCCTAATTGACTATATTAGTCTATGATGGTTATATTGATGATATTATAGTATTGTATAGGATGACCTAAAGATGATGTTGGTTATGTCTACGTGCTTCTAAAGTGATATGTTATATGTAAAGTATGTTGTGTCTTGTGTTAGTAGACTTGTGTCCCTTACTTGATACATTTATGAATGTGAATACGAGATGTATTGACTTAGGATGCTAAGTCCTATTAGAATTGAATGTATGAATGAGATGTGACCTTGAATAATGTTAAGAGGGTCTTTATATGGAACCTTGAACCTAGTGGCAAGGTTATGAACATTGAAGTCGAAAGCCGTAATGTTCTTCATGTAATGAATGATGGACTCAAGGTTGGTTGGCTGGAATGACATCATATCTTCCTTAGGAAAGTCATTAAGAGTTATCTTGTCTCCATTGTAAGGTAGCCCTAGAGGACCTCTTTAGTAGAGTGAATATGATTGGGTGATGAACTTGATATGAAACCCCTTTATATGATCCATTAATGTAAATTACTCTATGAGAACAAAGTCTAGCACCGAGTGAGTATGGTAAGGGAAGTAGCCATAGTTAAAGGATGAGGCTAGAGTACAAAGTAAGCCCTTTAAATTCCTTAACCATGTGCCTACATGGGATGTGTCCACGTTCTACCATTTGCAAATAGAACACCCTCCATCATATTAGGTTACATATCCGGATTCCATGATTTGCTACCATGTTCTATGTTTTTAATTGCCTATTCTCGTCATATAGATACCTATTAGAATTAGAGAAGTTGTATAAGTTTAGGTGGTGGTATGGGACACTATCTAGACATTGCACAACAGGCTTTGAAGATGTTGGTGAGAGTCCCTAGGTCTTTTTCAAGACCATTACTTGAATGTCCTTATGTGATGAATGAGTCTTAAATGAACGATTAAATGTAATGACTTAAGTTATGAAAGTATGTTAAGTGAAGAAGTACTTATCTAGAGTAGTTGAGGGTTGTCTAGTTAAGGTGAGAAGGGGACTTAGGAATGGCACTTCATATCTTTCCTAGATAAGTCTGAAGAATGATTCTAGTTAGGGAAGTTGGTAGATTATGTAGACATGATCCAAACTTAGGTAGTCTTAAGGATTATTTAGGTAATCTTGAAGAGCTCAATTATGGACGTTATTGTCTTGATTTACTTAAGTAAGTCTTTTGATAACCTTTGGAAGGGACAATGTCATATAATATGTATGATATTGTATTAAGTGAGAATGATCTTGTCCTAGGTACTCTATAGAATCTCGTAAGTGTGTGTGAAAGGGATTGTATGGGAGGTCCTTTCAACACTCATTCAAGTAAACCTTAGAGTCACCTTCGGTAAGAGGATCTAATGTTTATGTGATTGATTTATTGTCAGGGTGTGTATCTCATTGTAGGTTGTCTTATCGATCATTTAGCTGTTCGAACAGAGGGTGTATGGTCGGTCTCTCTTTGTCTTAATTAAGTGAGTCTTATGAAAACTTTTAGTGAGAGGATTGCATGCTAGAAAGAGTCAAAGGTTAAGTTAAAGAAGTTCACCGTAACAGTGAAAAAGTTCACAGTAACAATGATTTAGTTCAATGTAAAGTGACATGGCTTCACTGTAATGTTTCTGAAAATGTGATGAATTTCTTAAGTTATTTCTTATGTGTTTCTAAGGTGTTAAATGTTTTTATTATGCTTATGTTATGATATTTAAATCAAAAGATGCATATTTGCATTAAATTTCCGTTTCCATGATTTTTATGCATTATGCCATACTTAGTATATGTGTTTGTAGTAATTCTATGTTTTTGTCTATCTGTAAAGTGATTCATAGGTGAAGGTGCTTTTGGGGAGATAAGCTTGGATTAGAAGATCTTTCTAGCTAGTTGAAGTATGTCCTCATTTGACTCGAGGGCATAGGTTTCTTTGATTTCTCTTATTGAATTATTGCAATAGAATAAGTATTTCTATGTCCTTATTGTATGGGCCGTTTCCCAAGTATGCTTGAGTGTAAGATTTGATGAAATGAGACTTAGTGTTTCCTATAAGAAAGATTTTTTCAGATATTCGTGTGAGAAGTTCTAATTCTGCACTAATTTTCATATGTTTGTATGCAATGAACGATATGGAAAGGCTTGTAAAAGACCTCCGAGAGGTCAAGTACGCCAGATACGATTTGAGATTGGAACTATCTTCTAGAGTGTGGTCTTGGGTCGTGACAGTTAAGCTAGTCGACCTTGAGGAACTTCCTCTTGCACTCCTTCCCCCAACATTCTAGCGGCCCATTCTTCTTGTAGTCGATATTAGGAATAGACACTTATAACCTAAACTCTATTGGAACGACACAAGATTGATGAAAAAAGTGAAACTATATCGTCCTATAGCCTCTCGTCCATAGATATATCGTAACTCACACCAATGAACAAGACTCTACTAGACGTGGATTTATGATACTTTTTGATTCCTAATACAACTTTCATATAATATGATCTGATACCAAAATTTTCACACCCCAAGAGCACACCCTATGAGGTATGACACTCTCAGAGTGAAACAAGGTGCACTTGACCTCTCGGAGGTCTTGTACAAACCCTTTGACATCATTGATTGCATACATGTATGAAAAGTAGTCATGAATAAAAATTATTCACACGAAATATCTTTAAACTTCTTTCGTATTAAATTCATAGGAAATACTAAGTCTCAAGATATGACTATCTTAGACTAAAGAATACTTGGGACACGGCCCATACAATACGATTATAGAAATACTTAGTCTATTACAATACTTTGAATAAAAGAAGTCTAATCATAGTTATGTCCTCGACTTATGTGAGGACATACTTCAACTTTGCTTGAAAGAGTCTACATTCCAAGCTTTTCTTCAAGACTCTTCTCACCTTCAACCTACACCTTTAGATATAGACAAAATGTATGTAATTAGTACAATGCATGTACTAAGTACGGTATAATGCATAAAATCTTGAGAAACAAACATTTATTAATTATAAAAACTTCATATTAAAAGAATAAGGATCATGTTTTAACACTGAACATCACATTTATAACACATATCAAGACATATTTAAATTATATGACATTATAAAATCTCACTGTAACATTACAGTGAGCATTACATTGACTTCACTGTAGCTTCAAATAACTCACACATCACAATATATCATTAAGAATATATCAAAACACATAAACATGAGGTCCTCCTACCAAATGTGATTCTAAGGCTCACTTGGGTGAGTTATGAAGTGACCACCAATACAATCCCTTCACAAACACCAAAGAGATCTTTTCGACTACCTAAGATAAGGTTTTTCTCACTTCACACTTAGTATATATATATAATATGGCATCCTCCTCCCAAAGGTTATCAAAATACTTACTTAAGTAATTCAAGAAGAGACTGCACATTTACTCTTTCCAAGACTACCTAAATAATCTTTAAGACTACGTAAGTTTAGATCATGTCTACTTTATTTATATACTTTCCCTATCTAGAGTTATTCTAAAGAATTCCTTAGTTAAGAAATTAAGTCATCATTCCCATGCCCCCGTCATACCTTAACTAAGCAATCTTTAAACTACACTAGATAAGTACTTATTCGTTAACATGCTTTCCAACTTAAGTTAATATCTTCATTGATTCATTAAGAGACATTAAAACTTAAGGATATTCAAATAATGGTGTTGAATAAGACCTAGAGACTCACACGCTAACATATTGAAAGCCTAATCGTGCAATGACTAGATAGAGTCCTATACCACCACCTAAACTTCATAAAACTTCTCCAATACTAGTAGGTATCCCACATGATGAGAATAAGCAATAACCGACATCGACCATAATAGCTATGCAATGAATCCGGATTCAACCCTAATCCGATAAAGGGTGTTCGAATTGCCAATTGTAGAACTAGGACACAACCCATGTAGGCACATGTTAAAGAATATAAAGGGTTTCTTGTACTCGAGCCTAATCCCAACTTGAGCCACTCCCCAAACATACTCACTCGGTTCTAGAGTTTATTATCATAAATTAATACAATAAATGAGTAAATGAATAGGTTCCATATCTATTTCAGAACTTAATCACATTGCACCTTACAAAACAGGGTCCACTAAGGCTACATACAATGGTCGAGATAATAGCTCAATAACTTTCCTTACAACTATTTCATGCAGTTCATGTAAATCAACCCTAAGTCCATCATTCACGCAAGTACACTTTTACTTTGAACTTCAAGGATATCATAACCTTCCATTTAGGTTAAAGGTTCCACATAAAAGACCTTCTTAACTATGTTCAAGGTCACATGTCAATCACACATACAGATCAAGAAGCTTTAGCATACTAATTTAAGAACTCATATTCACATTTTACATGTATCAAGTAAGGGACACAAGTCTACCAAAACAAGACACACACATACTTCACCATATCACATATAACATATCATTTAAGAAGAACATAGGTATAACCAATATCATCTATAGGTCATCCTTCTCAATACTATACTATGATCAATCTAAGTATCACAAGTCTCATATAATCTGTCAAAGAATCATCTTACTTCAACATCAAGTAATACACACAATGACCTTAGTATAGCCTACTAGAGAAACATACCATCAACTAGAAGAATTCATGCTTAGACTTCACATATGAATTGTAAAACCTTGAAAATGACTTAGGTGAAGCTAGAGACTAACATGTTTGTCATGAGGGTATAACGTACTAAATTGGTTTACAATGTGGTATTGAGGCAGTGTCTAGATTATTAGGTCATTTGGAAGTGAAACGTCAAAGGATGACTAAAACGTTCGACGACTAAGTAACCTATGTGCCTCATGTGTGTTTATGTCCATATATGTGTGTTTAATTATTTAATAGGTAACTAAATGAGTTATTATAGTGTTTATTTTCATTGTGTAAATTTTCATGAAGTTTTGATGTGAAATGTCGAAGAACGTCCATGACGTTCGAAAGGTTTCCTTGAAACAACCTTGTGTGTCTTGGCATGTTTGGTCGAGTTTTACTTATTCATTTTGTATGAAATATATGTGGTAGGTCCTAAAATTGTATACAATCATATTTGGGTTTGAAATGTCTAGGTGAAAATCCCTAAGGACCAACTAAGGGTCCTTGAGGAAGGATCCTTCTCAAGAGTCAAGGCTATCTAAACCAGGCCCCAAATGACCGAGGCAAATGACGGCCCATGGTCCAGTCAACACCCCATTGATGGATGTCATGGTTTAATACTTATCCTAGGGATATGTATCTCCAAAAGTCAAGTATCTGAACAAAACAACTAGAGGACAGGATGATCCGTTTGCGGACAAATGGTCCGATGACTGCCTAGTCGTCGATGGTGCTATCAATTACGCATGTCTACTATTAATTCTAGGGGTGAAGTGGTAAGTACACCCCACGTTCAAATAATAGTTTGAGTTGTTTCAAAAAGGTATTTTAAGTATTTTAATGTGCTTATAAGTCTTAAGCACATAGGAAAATTCATTCTTGAATAAATTATAACCCTAAATCCCTAAGAAACTATCTAAAACTCCATTGAAGAAAAATATCAAGGAAGATCTTGGATTTTAGATTTGAGTGGCTTTTCATCATAAAATTCGTGTATAAGCATCAATTAGGTATGCTTTTTGATCCTTGAAACTCTATTTATTAAGGAGCCAATCTTCAAAGTGATTTCCAAAGGTTAATCAAAAGATGACTTTTCTAAATTGAAATCTATCCATGGGTTCTTGCATTAGTGGTTTTAAAGCATTTAATATTGAATGATAACTGTTAATACTTTGATTTTTACTTAATTATTCTATGAACCCATGAAATTGATGAACCCTAGTTATTGACTACTTTATGGGTTAAATGATATTGTCTTAATGCTTATGAAATCTAGTGTAGTTTTCTATGGGATATAGAATGATGTAATAATTGTATTGAATTGATATTTAGGTTGTATTAGATTGTAAATCTATATTTAATTGACCTAGTTTCATTGAATATCATAGTTTATGTATTGAATTATTGGTATTGTCCATGGGTAAGGGCTTTATGGTATTGAATTTGATGATTTATCCATGGATTGAAGTTGTGAGAATGGTGGCAAGGTGCAATAATTATCTTTATTATATGTTAATTACACTTTTTTATATTGTGGTTGGTATGGTCCACTTTTAGTGGTGGTGCTAAGTGCTTTACTTTCAATTGATGTGGCCTTGTTGGTGTTACTTTATGTATTTTGATGATCGTGGACATGTCGTCACTACTTGAAGTATTATGATGATGTGTGTAGTTTATTTGTGTGGAGTATGGTCATATCTATCTGCATGTGTTTAAGTGAAAGTATGAGTTATTCTATTGTTGTTAGGTGATCATGTTAGACTATGATTATGTCTTATGTGTGTAGTCATAGGGTTGATGCATGATTATTCCTAATTGACTATTTGAGTTTATGATGGTTATATTGATGATGATATAGTAATGTATAGTATGACATAAAGATGATAAGGGTTATTCCTAAGTGATTAAAAGAATGAAATGCTATATATAATAAAAAAAAGTATCTTGTGTCTTATTTTTGTCGACTTGTTTCCCTTACTCGATACATGTATGAATGATATGTGAAATATGAGATGTCTTGACAATGTAAGCTTAGTGCACCCTTTTCATGTTTGAATGAATAATATGTGAGACCTTAAATGATGATAAGAAGGTCATGTACGTGGAACCTTAAACCTAGTGGCAATGCTATGTTATGGACTTGGAGTCGAGTGTCGCATTGGTATCCTTCTTGTAATGAAAATTGGACTTAGGGTTTATAGGCTGGAACGACATCATATCGTCATTAGGGAATTCATGATGAGCTATCTTAGTAGCCATTGAAAGGTAGCCCTAGTGGACCTCTTTGGTAGGGTGAATGTGATTGGGTGATGAACTAAATATGAAACTTCTTTATGTGATCCTTTCATGTCAATTACTGTATGAGAACAAAGTCTAGCACTGATTTTTTTTTTATGGGAAGTAGCACTACTTGAAAAGGAGAGTAGAATATAATGTACCTCTACATGAGAATGAGACTAGAGTATATTAAAGCCTTTCATATTCCTTAACCATGTGCCTACATGGGATGTGTCCTACTTCTACCCTTGGAAAGTATAACACCCTCATCGAAGTAGGTTAGAACTCCTGATTGCATGTTTAGGTATTATGGTCTACGTTGGTTATTGCCTTTCTCGTCATATGGGATACCTACTAGCATTAGAGAAGTTATAAGAGGTTTAGGTGGTGGTATGGGACACTATCTAGACATTGCACAATAGGCTTTGAAGATGTTAGTGAGAGTCCATAGGTCTTGTTCAAGACTATTAATAGAATGTTATTATGTAATGAGTGAGTCTTAAATGAAGTAATGAATGAAATAACTAAAGTTAAGAAAGCCTATTAAATGAGTAAGTACTTTTCTAGAGTAGTAAAGGGTTGTTTAGTTAAGGTGTGAAGAGGGCATAGGAATTGTCACTTCGTATCTTACCTAGATAAGTCTTACGAATGACTCTATTTAGGGAAGATGGTTGATTATGTCGACATGATTTAAGCGTTAGGTAGTCTTAAAGATTATTTAGGTAATCTTAAAGAGGTCAATTATGGAAGTTATTTTCTTTATTTACTTAAGTAAGTCTTTTGATAGCTTTTGGAAGGAGAATATCATATTATCTATATGTTGTGGTATTAAGTTAGAATGATATTATCCTAGGTAATCTATGGAATCTCTTAAGTGTGTGCATAAGGGATTGTATGGGCAGTCACTTCACAACTCACTCAAGTGAGACATCGAATCACCTTTGGTAGGTGGATCTCATGATCATATGTTTGATGTATTGTAAAAGTGTGTATCTCATTATAGGTGGTCTTGGGGATTATTTAGGTGTGCCTAGAGAGGGTGTATGGGAGCTCTCTCTTTGTCTTACTTAAGTTAGTCTTAGGATAGCTTTTAGTGAGAGGATTGCATGCTTGAATGTAACCCTTGTGAAGTTGAGAAACTTGACTGTGAAGTTAGTTCACTGTAACTTGGCATAAGCTTATTGTAACATTTCATAAAACTGTGATAAATTGATTAAGTAATTTCTTATGTGTGCTTAAGTTTTTAAATGTTATTCTTATGATTGTGATAGGATGTTTTTATAAAAAAAGATGCATGTTTCCAATAAAATGTCTATTTTCATGATTTTATGCATTATGCCATACTTCGTATATGTGTTTGTAATAATTCCATGCTTTTATCTATCTCTAAAGTGATTCATAGGTGAAGGTGCTCATGGAGAGCTAAGCCTTAATTAGAAGATCATTCAAGCAAGTTGAATTATGTCCTCATTTGCCTCAAGCGCATGGATTCCTTTTATTTCATTTATTGAAGTATTGTAATACACTTAGTAGTACTTATTTCTATTGTGTATGGGCCATGTCCCAAAGTGTTCTTTTGTAAAAGATTTGATGAAATGAGACTTAGTATTTACAATGAGTTTTATATCAAAGATATTTTAAATACTTATTGAATATTTGTGAAAAGTTTTAATTCCGCACTACTTTTCATATGTTTATATGCGATGAACGACACGGAAGGGCTTGTACACGACCTCTGAGAGGTGAAGTACGCCGAATGCACTCCTAAAGTGCCATATCTTCTAGGGCGTGGTCTCGGGATGTGACAAGCTTGGTATCAAAGCATAGGTTATGAAAGTGGTATTAGGAACCAAAACGTCTCATCAAGTCACGTCTAGTAGAGTCTTGACCATCGATGTAAGTCGCGACACATCTATGGGCAAGAGGCTATAGGACGATAGAGTTTTCCTTCTTTTCTACTCCTACATCGTACCATAGAGTAAATGTTATGAGTACTCTTTTTTATGGTTTTCCTTGTGTTTCTAGGAACATGAGTACAAGGAGGACAACGTCTAAAAAGTTGAGGATAATTATATGAATGAGGAGATGCATCCTCAAATTGAGCAAGTTCCTCAAGTTAAGCAAGGTGCTCAAGGATCTCAAGGTGATCAAGTCCCTGTGGTGGGTGGAAGTAATGATGTTCCGGTGGTTCCCCCAGAAATGTCTAATGAGGAGTTTAGAGAGGCTTTACTTGCTATATCCTGAGCTTTGTGTACCCATGTGATTATGGGTTTTGCACCAAGAGTGAATGTTGTGGAGAGAACTATGACATCTAGATTGAGAGACTTTGTGAGAATGAATCCTCCTATCTTTCTTGTCTCTAAGGTGGGAGAGGATCCCAAAAGTTCCTATATGAGGTGAATAAGATATGTATGTTATGGGGGTGACTTCTAGGCATAAATCAGAGTTGGCTTCGTATCAACTGAAAGATGTTGCTCAAGTGTGGTACACACAATGGAAAGGAAATAGACAAGTTGATTCGGGTCCTATAGAGTGCGAGGAATTCAAGGAGGCTTTCTTGGGAAAGTACTTTCCCAGTTAGAGGAGGAAAGGGGAGGTTGAAGAGTTTATCAATATTAAGCAAGGCAACGTGAGTGTGGAAAAGTATTTTTGAAGTTCACTATGTTGTCTAAATATGCTCCATCCTTGGTGTCTAACCTATGGATGAGATGAGTAGGTTTGTCACGGGTTTTGCCAACCTTCTGAGAGAAGAATGTCGTGGGGTCATGCTACATGATGATATGACCTTAGCTAGACTTATGGTGTATGCTCAATCCATAAAGGAGTCCAAACTTAAGAGGCTGTCTAGAAATTTTAAGAGGAGTGGACCAAGTGAGAAAGATCAACCTAGCTTCAAGAAGAGGGCTCCAACTCAAGATCGATCTAGTGCTCCTAAGGTCCAACATGAGAAAGGAGGTTGTTCTCAAGATGGCAAGACTTCTTGTGGAAAGAAACATTATGGGAAGTGTCTACACGGTACTGGTGGTTTCTTTGGTTGTGGGAAGGATGATCATAAGGTGATATATTGTCCTAGCATTGCGGCTAGAGGAAAGGAGGCCAAATGTTCCAAAAGATGATGTTCCAAAGGCGAATGCTCGTTTCTATGCACTCCGGGCTAGATGATCAAAGCCGAATGATGATGAGGATGATGGTAAGTACTTGCGTTTCTTTAGTGGTATGAGTTCCTTCTAAGTGGGGGAGTATGGTGAGTAGTGGAGTTTTAATTGATTGTCTCATCTCTTCTATTTAACTCAAGCTTGAGAGTAGAGAGTCATAAAAGTATGTAGTATGTGCATTATGTTTAGGGGTCTTGTTGAAATTGAATTTCATTGGTTCCTTGAATTGTGCATTCTATGAAGTTATTATTATGTTGTAAGATGTGTTATGTGGTTCTAAATTGCATATTAGCATGTTTCCATAATGAACTGCCTAACAAGTTACATTTTTGAAAATGATTGCATAATTCACTGTAGCTTTGGCAGTTTACTATAAAAATTTTGCAAAATTGACTAATTCATTATTTGGTGTAAAATTGTTGTGAGGTGGTTAGAACTGATTTATATTAGCATTATATTGAATATAAAATGAGTTTTTATTATTTGGAATCAAGGATGTGAGTTTTATGGCATAATGAGTTTTATAATTTATTCTAGTTTCTTGTGATGTTGTGATGCTCTTGATTACGTGAAATTGATGTTTTACTACAATTTTTTTTATTTAGTAGGTCTTATATGGTATGTTCATGAGATGTTAAGTTGAGTCTCTAGTCTTGAAAATGTTCGAAGAGTGGCAAGTGTCTTTCGAGGACGAATGTTGTTCTAGATGGGGAGATTGTAATACCTCGAAAATGACTTAGGTGAACCTACAGAATAATATGTTTTACATTAGGGTATAAGGTAATATATTGGTTTATAATGTGGTATTGAAGAAGTGTATAGAGTATTAGGTGACTTGGAACTGAAACGTTAAGGGACGACTAAGACGTTTAACGACTAAGTCACCTATGTTTCTCATGTGTGGTTATGTGCTTATACGTGTGTTTCATATGTTAATGAGGTAATTACATGAGTTATTATAGTGTTTGTAGTCAGTGTGTCAGTTTTAATAATGTTTGGAGGTCAAACATCCAAGAACGTCCATGACGTTCGAAAGGTTTGCTTTGAAACGACCTTATGTGTCTTGGCATGTTTCGTCAAGTTTTACGTCTTAGTTTTGGATGAAGTTCATGTGGGAGGTCCTAAACTTGTATAAAAACATATTTTGTTTTGAAATCCGGGTTAATGTCCGCAAGGACCAATTAAGGGTAATTGAGGAAGGACCCTTCTCAAGAGCCAAGGCTATCTAGACCAGGCCCCAAACGACCGAGGAAACCGACGACTCGTAAGCACGTCGATTCCACCCCTATGGGTGTCGTGAGTAAATAATTAGCCTATGGAGATAAATATTCCAAAGTCAAGTCTCTTAAACAAACAACGAGAGGACAGGACGGTCCGTCGACTGTCCAGTCGTGGATGGTGCTGTCAACTGTGCAGGTTTACTGTTAATTCTAGGGTTGAAGTAGTAAATTCACCCCACGTCCAAATAAGAGTTTTGGCGGTTTGCAAATGATCTTTTGGGTATTTTAAACTTCTTGATAAGTCTTAACACTTAGGAGAATCAATTTTTCAAAAAAAAAAAAACAAACCGAAATCCCTAAGAAATTCTCTGGAACTCCATTGAAGCCAAAACTAAAGGAAGAGATTGTATTGGAGTTTTGAGTGGCGATTCTTCATAAAATTTGTGTATTATAATCAATAAGGTATGCTTTTTATCCTTGAAACTCTATTCCTCAAGGAGTCAATCATCAAAGTAATTTTCAAAGGTTAATCAAAACATGAGTTTTCTAAATTGAAATCTATCCATGGGTTCTTGCATTAAAGGTTTAAAGCATTTGATATTGATTGAATTGTTTTTAATTTAATTATTTTAACGCAATTAAACTATGATCCCATGCAATTGATGAACCCTTCCTTTTGACTACTTTATAGGTTAAATAATATTGTCTTAATGCTTATGAATTCTAGTGTAGTTTTGTATGGGCTATTGAATGATATAATAATTGTATTGAATTAATATCTAGATTATGTTATGTTATGAACCTTAAACATAATGGTAATGTTATGTTATGAAATATGAGTGAGAGACGTGATGGTATCCTTCTTGTAATTAATGATGGACTTATGGTTGATTGTCTGGAACAACATCATATCATCGTTAGGGAAGTCAATATGATCTATCTTAGTTGCCATTGAGAGGTAGCCCTAGTGGACATCTTAGGTAGGGTGAATGTGATTGGATTATGAACTAGTTATGGAACCTCCTCATGTGATACTTTAATGTCAATTCCTTTATGAGAACAAAGTCTAACACCGAGTGATTTTGTTATGGGAAGTAGCTATACTTAAGAAGGAGCCTAGAATACAATGTTCCTCTACTTGAGGATGAGACTAGAGTACATAAAAACCCTTCATATTCCTTTACCATGTGCCTACATGGGATGTGTCCTAGTTCTACCCTTGGCAAGTAGAACACCCTTATCGGAGTTGGTTAGAACTACGGATTACATTTGTAGCTATCATGGTCTATGTCGGTTATTGCCTACTAGCATTAGAGAAGCTCTAAGAGGTTTAGGTGGTGGTATGGGATACTATCTAGACATTGCACAATAGGCTTTGACGATGTTAATGAGAGTCCCTAAGTCTTGTCAAAGACCATTACTTGAATGTCCTTATGTGATGAATGAGTCTAAATGAACTAATGAATTAAATGACTAAGGTTAAGAAAACATGTTTAATAAATAAGTACTTATCTAGAGCAGTTAAGGGTTATCTAGTTAAGGTGTGAAGGGTCCATAGAAATGGTCACTTCGTATCTTACCTAGATAAGTCTTAAGAATGACTCTAGTTAGGGAAGTTTGTTGATTATATAGACATGATCTAAGATTTAGGTAGTTTTAAGGATTATTTAGGTAATATTGAAGAGGTCAATCATGGACATTATCGTCTTGATTTACTTAAATAAGTCTTATTATATCGTTTTGAAGGAGAATATCAAATTATCTATATGTTGTGGTATTAAGTTAGAATGATATTATCCTAGGTAATCTATAGGATATCATAAGTGTGCGTGTAAGGGATTGTATGGAGGTCGCTTCACAACTCACTCAAGTGAGCCTCATAATCACCTTTAGTAGGAGGATCTCACGACCATGTGTTTGATGTATTGTAAAAGTGTGTATCTCATTTAGGTGTGCCTAGAGAGGGTTTATGTGTGTTATCTATTTGTATTACTCAAGTGATTCTTAGGATAGCTTTTAGTGAGAGGATTGCATACTAGAAAGTAACCCTTTTGAAGTTGAGAAACTTCATTGTAACCGTGAAGTTAGTTCACTGTAACTTGGCATAAGCTTACTATAACATTTCATAAACATGTGATAAATTAATAAGTTATTTCTTATGTGTTTCTAAGATGTTAAATATTATTATTATGATAATGATATGATGTTTTAATAATAAAAAAAAAGCATGCATGTTTGCAATAAAATGTTCGTTTCATGATTGTATGTATTATGCCATACTTAGTTAATGTGTTTGTACTAATTCCATGCTTTTATCTATCTCTAAAGTGATTCATAGGTGGAGGTGCTTTTGGAGAGCAAGCTTGGATTAGAATATCGTGCATCCAAGTTGAAGTATGTACGCATTTGACTCGAGGGCATGGATGGTTTTTATCTCCTTTATCGAAGTATAGTAATAGACTTAGTAGTACTTATTTCTGTTGAGTATGGGTCCTGTCCCAAAGTATTCTTGTGTCTAAGATTTGATGAAATGAGACTTAGTATTTCCAATGAGTTTTATATGAAAGATATTTTGAATACTTAAATAATGTTTTGAAAATATTTAATTCTGCACTACTTTTCATATGTTTATATGCGATGAACGATACGAAAGGACTTGTACAAGACCTCCAAGAAGTCAAATATGTCGTTCACTTTGAGAGTGCCATATATTGTAGGGTGTGGTATCGGGATGTGACATACACACAAGTCATCAAATCTCTCACAACACTCACATATTCAAGTTATAACATGCTAAAGCCATAATACATAAAGTAATGCCTACAAGGCAACATAATTCGAAAGCATAGCACATAAGCACCGCCACCATAAGTGGACCATACCAAACATCATCATCATCTAAGAAATATACTACACAATAAAGAGAAAATTAGGTGAACATAACATTATTCCAATCTCACCACTCCAACCCATAGTCAACTAAACCAACACAATACTCAAAGGCCCTTACGAAAAGCCATTATAACCAATTCTATCCAATAACCATAATATGATATGAATGCAAGATAATACATAAATGGATTTATAAAATTAGGACAGTGTACTAACAATTCTAACATATTCATAATTCAGTAGTTGTATTCAAACTACAAAAGAATTCAATAGCACAAAGACATAATCAATTTACCCATAAAGTAGTCAAAAACTAGGGTTACATGAATGGAATGAGTTCATAAAGTTTTTAGTCTAAAATCATTAAATTAACCTCAATTCAATCAATATACGATGATTCAAAATGTTTTATGCAAGAATCCATGACAAGATATCATAATAGGACAATATCATCTTTTGAAAGATTTCACAAATCACTTTGATGATTGGCTCTTTGAAGAAAGAAGATTCAAGGATGAATGTCATACCATAATTGATGATAAACCAATAAAATTGAGGATAATTGATTGAGAATCCCACTTCCAATCTCCAATCTCTCTTCAAGCTTCAATGGTGTTCTATAGAGTCAAAATTTGGGTTTTAATTTTGAGAAGTTATTTCATCTAAGTGTTTAGGACTTATAAACCCACTTAAAATACAAAAAATAACCTTAATAAATAGTCAAAATAATTTTAGGAAGGGTATGAGAAAACCCCAAAATACCCTTGGGCTGGTTGAGACACCTGCAAAAATTTCTGGATGTGCCAATCGACAGAGGGACTGACAGTTAGTAGACCAGGCGACGGCCTGTACTAGTGCCTCATCGTCTTGATCAAAGACCTAAAATTGGGGACTTGAGCTCCCCACTCTAAGTGTGTAATTAGTCCCTAGTCAACGGGGAGTCACATCACCTACGACTCGTAGGTTTCCCTCCGTAGATGAGAGTACTTTAGGTACTTTTTGAAATAAAGATGGGTCGTTCCTCAAGATCCCTTGATTGGTCCTTGGGGAGTTTTTCCTGAACGTTTCCAACCCAAATATGTTTGTATACGATTTTACGATCTCTCACATCAATTTCATCCAAAATGAACATGCAAAACTTGATGAAACACACCAAGGTACACAAGTACATTTCAAGGCAAACCTTTCAAACGTCATGGAAATTCATGGATGTTTGACCTCAAAACTTCATGAAACTCTAGAAACAACCTCTTAACCTTATTTTAATTCATTTTAGGACTTCAAAACACCAATAAAAAAATGTTAGGCTCTATTTTCACTTAAAAATACTTTTAGAGGTGTTAAACATGGACCACCTGATGGTCCGTGGTTTGGATAAGAGAGTGATATTTTGGGCCATTTTAGGAAAATGGATAAGTTTCAACCAACAGAGAAATAGATGGATCATCCATCAAACAATGACTCATTGTTTTGCTCGTGGATGCACAGTGCCCAAAATCGCAGTTCTGGGTCAAATAGAAGGGTCCTATACAAGGACTCTTGGGGTGGTCCTTGGGGAGTCATACCCGGACGTTTTGACCAAAAACACACTCTTCTATGTATTCAATACCTTTTTACGAATTTTTAATAAATTCTGACTCTAAAACCCCCATGAAACATGCAAAGGCACACTAGCACACATTTCAGTGTTCTCTTTACGTCATGGTCGTTTCTTAACGTTTTGAATCTAACACTTCATAATTCGTTTCAACTCTTTTTAGGCTACTGTTTTAAGTCTTAGTTGATCATGTGAAGCTCTATAATAAGTCATGGACTTTTCAGAGTGTTACATTATTCCTCCTTAGGAACATTCATCCCCGAATGACATTAAAATCTTTTTATCGAGGAATTAGGATAGACTCAATACTAGCAGCCCAACAAACAACATATAACCAACATGAGTGAAAACTCAAAGGAGTAATTAACAACTTTATTCAACACATAAACATGACATTTTCGCATAGCAACTCAAATGACAATTTACCACATATTAAGAACTCAACATCACCATATGAGGAACTTCATTCTCAATAACAACATGAGATGAACATGATAACGAAGAGTTACTTATGAAAATTTTATTTCAAAACACATTAACATGCTCAATACCATTTCATGAATGAAACAATATGCATAACACTAATAAGTGCAAATTAAACAAAAGAGCAGTTTTACATGAAAACTCATTTTAGCATGAACCTTTACCACAAATATACATATTTTAGCAAAGAAAGTTAAATTCAACATTGTTTATTATTTTTAATAGTATTATTACTAACCTCAACTTTGGCTAGAATTTTGAGGAAAAAGATGAGCATAACGGGACTTCATATCAGCCTAGGCCTCCCATGTTGCTCCCTCAACTAGGTTGTTTCTCTAAAAAAATTTTACAGAGGGTACTGCTTTGTTCCTCAACCGCTTGACTTGGCGATCAAGAATTTCCAACAGAACCTCTTCATGGGAAAGGTTCTCATCCATGCCTAACCCTTTCATTGGAAGAATGGACACGGGGTGCCCAATATACTTGTTAAGCATGGAGACATGAAATACCATATGAACCGAAGCTAGTTCACTAGGTAGTCTCAACTCATATGAAACTTTTCTGACCCGCTGCAATACCTCATTGGACCCATAAACCGGGGACTTAACTTCCTCTTTTTGCCGAATCTTATCACCCCTTTCATTGGTGAAATCTTCAAATACACCATATCACCTACTTCGTATTCAGTGTCTCTTCTTCAATTGTGGGCAAACAACTTTTGCCGACTATAGGCTATTTTCAAACTATCTCTTATCACCCGAGCCTTCTCCAAATCATCATAGGTTATTCCGAAACCAAGTAGTGAAGATTCACCAACCTCCAACAACCAAACCAGAGACCTACATCTCCTACCATAGAGTGCTTCCAAAGGAGCCATGGAAATACTCGAATGGTAGCTATTATTATAGGAGAACTCACTCAATGATAGGTGATTGTCTCAATTTCCTTTGACATCTATTACACAAGCTCTCAGCATGTCTTCGAGAGTTTTAATAGTACAGTCTTCTTGACCATACGGTTGAGGATGAAAAGCGGTGCTAAGATCTATTTGAGTACCCAACCCTTTTTGAAAATACCTACAAAAATTAGAAGTGAATTGAGCGCCTCTATCCGATATGATGGACACAGTGATCCCATGTAAGATCACTATCTCATAAATGTATATTCTTGCATAATCCTCCATCGAATAAGTACACTTGACGGGAATAAATTGAGCGGATTTTATCTATCCATAAACAATAATCAAAATTGAGTTGTTTTGCCGCTGGGTTCGCGGCAACCAAACAATAAAGTCCATATTAATTTATTCCCACTTCAAACTAGGAACTTCCATTACTTGGGTTAGACCACCCGTTCTTTGCTGCCCGACTTTAACTTGTTGGCAATTTGCATACTTAGCTAATATCTCAGCTATATCCATTTTCAGACCATCCCACCAATATACCTCTCTAAGATCACAATATATTTTTGTGGCACACGGATGAATAGAATATTGGTACCTAAGCACACCATCCCCCCTTGGGAGAATGAGTTAATGAACTTTCAAACTACCAATTTATTCAACTCCATAAATAGAGTATAAAGATGTAGCTTAGAGTTCACTCAACCACTAAAGATGACTCCGCATTATTATGAACCATAAAAACACCTTTCGGAGAATCTTCTAATCGAACACCCAAGCGATCTAATCTATGAACATATTTCACAAGGTCATTCTGACCTTCTTCCACATGAGACACACCACCCATGGTCATACGACTTAAAGCATCCAGAATCACGTTGGCCTTGCCTAAGTGGTAATGAACACTAATGTTATAATCCTTCAATAATTCCAACCATCTTTGTTGTCAGAGATTCAACTTCTTTTGAGTGAACACATATTGAAGACTCTTACGGTCGGTATACACATCCACATGAACACCATACATGTAATGCCTCCATATTTTCAAGGCAAACACTAAGATCGCTAATGTAAAATAATGACTTGGATAGTTCTTCTTATAAACCTTGAGTTGTGTAGAGGAATAGGTTTCCACATTTCCATGTTGCATAAGGACTTAACCAAAACCCACTCGGGAAGTATCAAAATATACCACAAAATCCTTGGTACCCTCTGGCAAAGTCAACAGTGGAGCGGAGGTAAGCCTATCTTTCAACACTTGGAAGATTCTTTCACAAGTCTCTGACCATTAAAAGTTAACACTCTTTTGGGTCAAGGTAGTGAACGAGAAGCAATGGATGCGAACCCATCCATAAACATCCTATTGTACCCGGCTAAAGCAAAGAAACTTCTAATGTAGGTAGGAGTCCATGGTCTAGACCAATTCTTAACCGCTCTGGTTTTTTTTGCATCGACCTCTATACCCTCTCTTGAGATTATCTGACCAAGAAATTGCACCGATCTCAACAAAATCTCACACTTACTATTCTTGGCAAATAGTTGGTGTTCCTTAAGAATTTGATATACTACCCTGAAATGTTCTATATGTTCACCTTCACTCTTCAAATATACCAAGATATCATCAGTATAGACAATTATGAAGGAATCAAGGTAAATACAAAATATTTTATTCATAAGGTCCATAAAAGTCGTCGGGACACTTGTGAGACCAAAATATATCTGTAGGAACTCATAATGACGATACCAAGTTGAAATAGGCTTTGTATTCAGTAATAAGTCTATACCAAATTCTATTTCCCATATGGGAGGAATTCCAGGAAGTCATTGCTAATGACTTCCGGAAAATCCTTCACTACGGGGACAAACTTTAAAGAAGGAATGTCGGACTCAAAATCCATAAACCTTATAATATGGTAAATATACCCATTGTAGATCATTATACAAGCTTTTAGACAAGAAACGATACGACCTCTAGGAATTGATTACCCCCCTTTCACTCTGAGACGGGTTCATTAGGAAAATTAAACTTAACTGCAATCAATGGAAGCAAAACAAGCATGCAACCAATCCATTCCAAAGATGAAATCAAAATCAACCATATCTAGTTTTACAAATCCACCTATGTAACTCTATTGGGCAAAGATATATGACAATTCCTGAAGACTCTCCTAGCCACAAAGGAGTCGGCCACAAGGATAGTAACAAAAAAAGGGTTCAACTAGAATATCGGGTAGAATATCAACTTTTTATATACTAGAGGAGTTAAAAATAATAAAGTAGAACTAGGTCAAGTAAAGCATAAACATCAATAGTGAAGACTTGTAACATACCCACGACCACATCGGGATATTCCTCTTGCTCACAACTAGAACAGAGAGCATAGAAGTAGTTCCTCCTTGGAGAATCAGATCCAGGACCGCTTGTCTAAGCTTGAATACTACCCTTCTCTTGAATCCTCACATTAGGAAAATCCCTAACCTTAGGGCCATCTTTTGCACAACCAAAGCAATTACCCTTTCTTTCCAAGCATTCACCCCTATATGTCTTACACACTTGGCATAAGTAGGTATGTCACTAGGTGAATTTCCACTTCTTTCCTTTTGAGACATAGGTTAGAAACCCTATACTTGTTAGCCTTAGAGAAATTGTAACAAAATTGGTTGGATAACCTCTTCTAGAATCTAGGCTTATCTTGAATTTGAAGCGTACCGTTGGAAGTACCTTTCTCATAAGACTTGGCTCTATTAAACTCACTATTCTTCCTCTAGTGTCTAGTATCCTCGACATGTTGAGCATGAACAATCAAATGAGGAATTTCCATATTATCATGAAGCATCACCGAACAACACTCATCAACTAGATCATCGAATAATCCCGTCACAAAGCGTCTCATCTTATTCCTAGGATTGGATACCAAGAAAGGAGCATACCTGGACAATGTAGTGAACTTCAAGGAGTACCCTTGCACACTCATACCTTCTTGATGACGGTTGATGAATTGTTTCACTTTTGCCTTTTTTTTCTCCCTTGGGAAGAACCTATCAAGAAAATCCCTTCTAAACACCTCCCAAGTTATAGGACCCGCTCTGAAAGCCCTATTGTCTCTCCATTGGGTATACAAAGTTTGAGCCACATCATTGAGTTGATAGGAGGCTACATAGGCCTTATCTTTAGAATTTACTCCCGTAGAATAGAGGATCTTGTAGACCTCATCAAGAAAATCGTAGGGATATTCATTCAACTTAGCCCCAAAGAACATTAAAGGGTTAATCCTTGTGAAGTCCCTCAAGTGAGAAGACATAGTACTAGCATTTTGTTGAACATGGGTTCCAACCTCCCAGTTTGCTTGAAAAATCATGGCTTGAGTTTCAGTAGCTACCGCTTGGGCTAGCGTAGTCATAACTTGGGCCAAATTTAGGAAAGCCGACATTATCTTTCCATCTGTCATGGGTGAAGGAATGAACATATCTTTGTCTTGGGGAGAAACTTGATTTCCTTGTGGTAGCACATAGTTAACTTCAGAAGGTTCTCCCGCATCAGCAAACTCTTACTCCACTCTCCTTGCAGATTCCCTTCTCGTTATCATCTCCTATATCCACAAGATAAAAATTAAAAGTAAAAGGGACACGTAGATTATAAGACCTCAAAAATAAATTAGTTTAACTAGAGCCTAAAATAGTTTTAAAAGTGGTATAATGTCCTAAAATTGGTCTATAATGTGTTATTGAGGCAGTGTCTAGGATTTTAGGTTCATTGGAAGTCAAACGTCAAGGGACAACTAAGACGTTCGACGACTAAGCCAACTATTCTTCTATGTGGTTTTATGTGTTTATGTATAATTGATGAGGTTATAAGTTCCTTAAATGAGTTTTTATAGTGTATATAGGCCATGTGTCATGTTTCGTGAAGTTTGTACGTCAAACATCCAAGAACGTCCATGATGTTTGAAAGTTTTTCCTTGAAACGACCTTGTGTGTCTAAGAATGTGTTGTTGAGTTTTATGTGTTAGTTTTGGGTGGAATTCATTTTATAGGTGATAAATTCATATACCAGCATGTTTGGATTCAAAACGTGCGGGAAAAATTTCCCAAGAACTAGTCAAGGGTCCTTGATGAAGAACCCAAAGTTGGTGTCTAAGACTTCCCAAGACATTCTACCAACGGAATGCAATCGACGCCCAGTGGTTCAATCGACGACCAGTTGGTGGTGGATAGTGTATTGGGAATTTGTTTTGAAAGATACGAGACCAATGTTGAGTCTCTGAACCAATCGACGGAAGGATAAGACAGTTCATTTGTGGACAAATGGTCCGTTGACTGCCAACCGTCGATGGATTTGTCCCTGCGTGGTTTCTTCCAAGTGAGGCGTGAACTTGTAAATTCACCCCACTTTAAAATAAGGGTATTGTCGGTTTCTTAAGGTTATTTTGGGTATTTTAACTATGTTTATAATCCTAAAATAATTAGAAGATTTCATTCTTCAAAACTAAAAACCCAAATCCCAAAGATATTTTCCTAGAACTCCGTCGGAGCAAAGACTCAAGGAAGGGCTTGGATTGGAGAATTGAGTGGAGATTCTTCATAAAATGTAAGAATTATCTTCATTGAGGTATGGTTTTTGATACTTGAAACTCTCTTCATCAAGGGGCCCAACATTCGAAGATGTTTTCTAAAGTTTTCCAAGATGAATTGTCCAATTTTATGATCAATTCCATGGGTTCTTGCATTAATAGTTTTTAAGCATTTAATAATGATTGAATTGTTATTGTATTGATGATTTTGAACTAAAATAACCAATGAACCCATGAATTGGATGAATGATACGCTCAAATTTACTTCTCAAATGAGAAGTAAAGCGGTCGCGTCAAGTAAATAACCCAACTAGTGAGGTTGGGATCTTTCCCACGAGGAAAATAGTCTAGACTTAACTTCAACTTGTTATTACTATTGTTCCGTTGATGACTTCCTTAGAAAGTAAAAACATAAAAAGGGGGGTTTGTATTTCCTAATGAGTAAAAATAACTAACGAAATTGAAAGAGACACTTAACAGTTTTGAAAGTTGAATTTTAATCAATTAATCAAAGTGACTAGGGTTTACGTGTTCCCCACAGGTTCATAACTTGATAATTCTAACTAAAAAATTTCTTTCCTAGTATCTTGCATGCAAAGTGATAAGTTATATATTTCTAAATCCTTGGTCCGGCATCTAGAAAATCTCACTCTGCACCTTGGTCCGGCAAGTAGCATTTAGGCGAGTTCTAACGTTGATCATCCGTTAAAAAGACTTCTAAGCGAAAGAATTATTAATACATGCAAGACACTATTCTAGAATTGTTATTTTAGCTAGGGTTTATCTCATTATTTGCCTATGGTTCCCACAACCCTAGTTATGGAGTTTAGTTACTCATATCCATAAACACAATATTCAAATATATTAAATAAGAATTCATGTACTTACTTCAATGAGAAAGAATAAAGTCCGAAAGTTTGCTTGATTAATCACCAAAAATCACTTGTAAGAATCTCCAAAATCAAACACTAATACACAAAGTCTAATAAAATGATGTCTTATCTAGCAGAGTCTAATCCCAAAACGAGGTTTTTCGAACTATTTATAAAAAATAAAAACCTAATTAAACAAGGATTCTAATTACTGGAAATCTGCCAAAACGCGGCTGGGCCGACGGACCTCGCGACGGACCTTTGTGATCACGACGGACCGTCATGGA
Source organism: Solanum peruvianum (assembly GCA_027705065.1). Taxonomy (NCBI): domain Eukaryota; kingdom Viridiplantae; phylum Streptophyta; class Magnoliopsida; order Solanales; family Solanaceae; genus Solanum; species Solanum peruvianum. The sequence goes on from JAKWJD010001763.1 coordinate 22,915,892, forward strand.
CTCCGTCGTCCCATACTTTTAGCAATTTCTTCTGCTTCTCTCTTCATTCCCCTTGATGGCAAGTATGGCGGACCGTCATAGGCACAACGGTCCGTCGAGGGTCTTCATTTCAAAATACTTCAACTCTTGGAATTTGGGTACTGGGATCACTTCTCTGAACTTCATGACGAACGTGCAGGACGGACCGTCATAGCCACGACGGACCGTCACAAGCTCCGTAACCCCACACTTGGTCAGACTTCCCCATCTTCCTTCAGCAGCTTCTCTATGATGCCACCTACGGACCGTCACAAGCACGACGGACCTTCATCAACTCCGTAGGTAGCCTTTTCTGCATTTTTTCACTCAAAATCTCCGCATTCCACTTTGGACAAATTTCCTGCAAAACAAAGAAAAACTCATATAAAAACTAGCACAAAAAGACTTTCGGACACACTAAACTTAAGGAAAAAGTATTAATTATACTGTGAAACCACGTTATATGAACACCCTCAACTTAAATTCGTTGTTTGTCCTCAAGCGACGCACTATGACTCACTACACAATCTTTGTACAATAGTATTCATGTTTTATCCGTTGCAATCATTTGGCTATCAATCCCGATTAATCTCATCAAATCTATGCATGCTATCACTATTAGGCTTGAATTTTGTTGGTTTCGAACATGACACAGACTCACCATGCACTAACACGTATCCTCTTCAATTTCTCACCGAGGTGCTAACAATTCCACTATTGCAACTAGTGTCCTCACTTCAAAACAAAATCCTCATTTTTCACACAATGATTTCAGTTTGAGTATAAGGATTACTTTTCAACACTCGCTCTCAGAACAAAGTCACACTCATTCATACCTATTACCATAAGCTTGCCCTTTTTTTCACTACCTTAAGTTCGCTATACAACCCTTAGGATCACGATAGGACTTTTTTAGCTTGTAACATAGGCTCAGAGTCAGGTAGGGTATAATTAGGTATACTTTAGTGACTTTTTGCCCTCTTTGACATGTCGGCTAAACCTTCCACTGTCTATCACTTTATCTCGCCCAGTTTCTCCCATTCTTTCACATTGCTATTTTCCCTTCTTTCTTCATTTGTGTAAGTGACTCTTTTCCTTTTTTCTCTTTTTTTTTTCAACGAGTTCTTGAGTCACTTTACTTTTGTTCTTTCTCTCTATTTGTTCTTTCAACCCCACTTTCCAGAGCATTCCTCAAAACAGTCACCCTCATCTCATGGCTTTGCCATGAGTCAAGGTACATAATACCCAAAGTTGGGTCAGGGCCATAACGAAGGCTGTTTATGCATTAGCCACCCTCAACTTATGCTTTTGGCATAAGATGAGGTGCACATGTCCAAGGAGGGACCAGGGCCAACATATTGTTCCCAGAAAAGATCAAGTTGGGTGAAAAAGAAAGGTCTAATTTTAAGCTCATATTTTTTGGATCAAAGAAGGATAACTTTCATTTGGTTTCTTTTATTTAGGCTAGAAATGGGTTATCTTGAATAAGGGCCTATGATCCTTTCCTAATTGTCTGTTACACCTTACTTTTAGCAGGACTAACCAGGCAAGTTCTAGCTCAGTACCAATAGTGGACTATTCAAATTTCCTAACACTCACTTGACATCTCATCACTATACCAGATTATTAGACACCTAGTTCGAATTAAAGACTTAGGGTAATGCAATGGTGTAACTCTATTTCATACTTAGAGCCACACAATTATCAGTTTACTATGCCTAGTCATGCAACATTTTCCAGTTTTATCAGGATATCATTTTAGCCATCATGCTTCAGAGTTAAACTATGTACAAAAGATGTAACGTGCCGGTTCAACAGAAAAAGTAATCAGTCTTTTGGGGAAAAAGAACACAGGCAAGAAAACCCCAAAAGAGGATAGTGAGTTGGGCTACTCAGACTTCACCCTAACACTCACTTTCCATTTACCCCAACCCCAACAAAAAAGCATGCAATTGTCCCCAATGCATAAAAATCTAAATATTATAGTGGTAGATGAAGCAAACCTGTGGCGCATAGCGCCGTCGATCAGCAAGCTGGTGGGTCCGGTTCCCCGGAACCCACGTCCTCTGCAATCTGGACACCCTCAGTGGTGTCCTCAGAAACAACCGCACCATCAGTAGTGCCTCCTGTTGTCTGTACAGTGCGGGATCTAGACGCCCCAGCCGCTATCTGCGATGCTCTGATTTGGTGTGCCTCCGCCTCAGCAAGTGAGGCTCTCCTCGCAGCCTCCATCTCTCGGTGCTCCTTCTTCCTTGCTCGCGCCTCATCCTCTGCTCGACCCCTACGCCTCTTGGCCCTCTCTCGAGGGGGAGGTGGAGGAATTTCTGAAGTGGTAAACAGGGCCGCCAATACAGTGTCCTCAACAGGCTCGACAGAATCCGGCACCCTCGCCTCTAGGATCGTGTCGATGTCTGCACGAAGACTGTCGACTGCAGCCTGAAGAGTCGACACATCCACCGGAGGGGCTGGTCAGGCTAACACTCTCAACTCAAAGGCGTCTAGGCGCTGGTTAACTTCAGCAATCTTCCGCTCTGTAAACTGCTGAATTTTCCTCTCTAGACGCTCTTCAGACTCAGTGATCGAATTCTGCATCCAAGACTGGATATGATGCTGAAGAGTGGCCATTTGTGCCTCTAATTTTTGGACCCTAGCAAGCGGGACCAGTGTCGGTAGAGGGGCTGTGCGAGAGGAGCTCGGGGCTGGGGTACTACCCGGGATAGACTCAACCGGGGTAGTGTCAGTGGACGCCTGTGTAGCTGCGCGGGCCTGGGCTACCGTATCCGCAAGATCATCAGCAAGTGATTGTAGCTCTGGACGGGGCCTTCTACGTGGGGCCACCTCATTGGCCTCGTCTCTGATGAGGCCGACGTCAACGGTGCCCTGCGGGGTCTTCAACTGATCTATGGGCCATATGGGCACACCTGCGGACCTGCAAAGGGCAAAGATTATACATGGGAAGGGGTAGGTAGTAGTGACCTTGAATGCCCTCTCGTGCATGATTGCCTGGAGAAGCCATGCGAAGTCCACCTCGAAGCCGGCTATCATCGCCGCCATCAACAGTGCTCGATCCCTGGTGACGATGTTATCAGCAGCTGTGGGGGAAAGGCAGTGACGGACGAGCAGCCACAAGAACTTTGCAACGAACGTGAGGTTGTCCTTCTTGATGGCCCCCTTCGACTCAGTGACCCAATCGGCACCTTCTCCATCTACTGACAGGTACAGGGACATCCACCTCTTGGTGGTATCTCTCAGTGCTGGCTCGCGCAAGAACTGTCCACCCTTTACTATCTGCCAGCGGTAGTCAAACTCGGTAGTGATGGGGGTCGGAGTAGCATCTGCGCTCTCGCCGTATAGAAACCTGCGGATGGCTGGCAGGGAAATGTCAACCTGCACGCCCCAGACTCGAACCTGCTCCAGTGGGGCCTGTTTAGCGGGAGCAGCCCGCCAATCGATCTGTGATCGGAGAGTCGCTACATAGGATGCGTAGAACTCTCGGACCATTTCTCGCTGTATCGTCCCAACGGACGTGCTGTCCACTCTAAGCGATTCCTAGTGAAGAGGTTATGGATCTCCGGCATCGTTGGGAGACTCCCTGTAAGTACCCGCCGCTCCAAGGTGAGTGTTCGAGTCATTACTCCTTTATCACTCAGGAACATGGCGTCGGAGTAAACTTGAAACTGGCCGTCGACACACCACCGGTTTGGCTGGTCAGAGGCTGGGGTGGGGACCTGGGCTGGCGCGTCGGATGTAGAGTCTGAATTGTCAGCCTTATCAGACGAGGCCGACGCTGCAGCAGTGGCGGGTGCGGGAACCTCAGCAGAGCCAGAGGCTTCCTCGGACTAGGATACTCCTAAGGAGCCAGACGCTCCTTCCTCATTTGTGGCTGACCCAGAGGGTGTGCCGGTCAGTGTGCGCTCCTCATCAGACTGGGAGGCAGTGACTACGCCGGACGCCACCTTTTTGGGTGTGGATCTAGGAGCATGTGCAGCACGGGAAGGGGCGGAAGTACCTGGGGGCACATACTCAGGGTCCCGCTCATAATCAGAGCCGATGATCAAGCGTGCAGATGGGGCAACAGACTTTGATCGCCCGCGTGCGTAGGTTCGGTCTTGCTTGGGTGCCATAGTAGATAGTACCTGCAAAGGATCATTATTAGTACGAGTAGTGGCAAACAAGACAAGCGAAACCATACGATATAAAACAGTGAAAATAATATGTAAATGCTGTATAAACAGTGACACACGACGAGCCTGGTGACGGCTCGTCGGGACTATGACGGACCGTCGTGAGGTCCGTTGTGGTGTACTTGGACTCTGTATAAATAGAGAACCCTGAAAGAGGGTCTCTGACTAGCATGATGGTGTGTGTAGGACGGACCGTCACAGTTATGACGGTCCGTTGTAGATGTCCGTCATAGGACACTTGAAAAAAAAATGGAGACCCATAGGAGAGGGGTCTCTGACTGCTATGACGGTCATGCAGGCCGGACCGTCGTGGGTACGACGGTCCGTCACAAGTGTCCGTTGAAGGACACATGGAAAAAAATGAGAGACCCCTGGAAACAGGGTCTCCTGTCTGGCAAGACGGTTATGCAGGACGGACCGTCGCGAGGACGACGATCCGTCACATGTGTCCAGTAGACAGGGGTGCTAGGGCTTGTGCAACGGACCCTACGACGGTCCGTCATCGGGGTCTCGTTCTGAATGACAGAGACAGAACTGTAGGTACCCTAAACAACCCCGATGAACCAACATGGTCTTGTATTGTTGTGGACCTATGTGTGTCTATCCCAACTACCTAGGAAACTATTAGTGCAAAATCACCTATGTCTAGGGTTGTCAATATGGCAAATTTGAACATTTTGAGCCTAGGTTTAAACATAATCATTTAAAGGAAACAATATACGACTAAGTACTAAGCTAATACTAACTAAAACAAAAATACAAGATAAATGAGTATAAATTTAGAGACACATACCTTAGAAATTGAGAAAAAGCAAATGGACAAGGACTCAGTTGGCAGGATAGACAGCAGCAACTCCGACTAGTAGATGATAGTTTTAAGGCTTTGGAGAATTGTGGGGGTAATGATCAGTGAGGGGAAAATGTGGAAGTTGAAAAGAGAGGGGACATGAGAAGAATAATGAATGAATGGGGCAAAAATGAGGGGTTGGGGTGTTTAAACGGTCAGATTTTGAATAAGGGTCCAGCCGGGTCGGGTCGGGTATAATTAATTAATCACGCGACGGTTCCCCGATGACGGTTCGTCACAGTTGTGACGACCCGTCGTTGGTTCCGTCGTGTGTGCCCTAATTTCAAAATAGCAGAAAAGCGTACCTGGTACGACGGATGTATACGACGGTCCATCACAGGTGCAACAGTCCATCGATGTGTCCGTCAGTGACTGCTGCAGAGTAATTTTCTACAGAATTCCCTGGTGTTGTGCCTGCAAATTTAAAACCCATTAATAGAAAAAATGCTACCATTACTAAAAATACGATCAGTATTGGGTTGCCTCTCAAAAAGCGCCAGATTTGGAGCCTGTTTGGCTCAGCTTAAAAGCTGGTCAAACTGACTTAAAAGCTGGTTTTTGACTTATTTAGTTGTTTGGCAATACTCAAAATAACTTATTTTAAGTTAAAAAAAAAAACTTATTTTAAGCCAAAAGTTAAAAGCTGGGGTAGGGGTGCTTTTTTTTTTTTTAGCTTATAAGCTGTTTTAAGTTGACCACTTTTTTATCTTTTTGCCCTTAATATTTTTATACAATCTCCAAATAACCCACATAACTCTAACATCTCTTTCATCCATTTTTCACTTTCACGTTTGGTATAGCAACTTCAGCACTTTTATCCAAACGCATAACTGCTTATTTTAAAAATAAGTTTCAGCACTTTCAAAAGTACTTTTTTAAAGCTGCCTTTATTAAGCCTATCCAAACGGGCCCTTAATGTCGTGGCACGACTGGGGACCCTTGATTACTCAGACTTCATCAAGATGGTATGTTTCTATCGCTTCTTTCCCCGATGCTTTATGCCCAAAATAGAGTTTTATTCTATCTCTAGTAAGGTCCAGTCCATTTGGACTTGAGCTTGCCCGGAAGACAAGGTGACCCAGAACTGTCTACAAGCACCAAGTCTCCAACCATACACTCTTGTTTTGCAGTTTTTTGGTCATACTCCTTCTTCATCTCTTCCTTGTGGGATATGGCAGATACCGATTGGAGCTCACCACTCTGCCTCATGGTCTTACAAATGTTGAAGGTCGCTTCTTCATTATTCAATCGAAATGTCATCTGTCCCTTCTCCATATCAACTAAGGCTCTACCTGTAGCTAGGAATGGCCTCCCAAGGATAATAGGCACTTTAAAATCAACCTCACAATCAAGAATAACAAAATCAGCCGGAAAGATGAATGACTCCACTTTTACTAGCACATCATGAAGTATCCCTATGGGCCGTTTCACTGTCCGATCAGCCATCAGTAGCCTCATCGCAGTGATTTTTTGATCCCCCAAACCCAACTTCTTGTAAATTGAGAGGGGCATGAGATTTATGCTTGCCCCCAGATCACATAATGCTTTCGCAAAATGTAATGACCCAACTGTACAAGGTATAGTGAATGCACCCGGATCTTCTTTCTTTTGTACGAGGGATCTTGTAGTAGTAGCACTACAATGCTGCAGTCTATCATCATCCTCAAAAGTGACCGATCTTTTCTTGGTAACCAGATCTTTCATAAATTTGGCATAACCGGGCATTTGTTCTAGAGCTTCTACCAAAGGGATATTGATAGAAAGCTGCTTCAACATTGTTATGAAGCGCCGGTATTTACCATCTTTGGTCTTTTTCACTAATCTCTGGGGGAAAGGTGGTGGTGGAATAGGCATGGGGATTACCTTCATAGGTATTTCTACATCTTTTCCATTACTTTCCTCTGCTTCACCATTACCCTTTTTCACATTATCATTATCCTTTCTCACATTTTCCTCAGTAGATGGCATAGGTGGGTCAATGGTTTGCTTACAACCCCGAGTAGTGATCGCCATACAGTGCGCGTCATTCTTTGGATTTTGGACAGTGTTGCTAGGAAGAGTGCCCGGTTGCCGTGTGTTTACTGTCGCAGATAATTGTGCCATTTGCAATTCAATCTGCTTAATCGAAATTGCATGTGTATCAACTTTTTGCCAATACTAGCTAAGTCACCCCTTAACTCTTTGATGTTCTCATCACTAGCATGGAATGTCCTCATCATTTTGTGCAACATATCCTCAACTCGCGCCATACTATCTCCACCATCCCTAGGAGTAACTTCACGATTTTGGGGAGGGATATAGGGCCCATTCCTATAATTTTGTTACCGTAGTTACCCCTGTTGAAGTTGTTGTTGCGGTTACCGTCTCGGACATAATGACCCTCACGGTTGTAATTACCATAGTTCCGACCTTGGTTACCTTGACCTTGGCGCCAATTATCCTGATTTGCGCCTTGGGCGCTTGGTCGGAAACCCCCCATCTGCTCATTCACTGCATAAGTGTCCTCCGCATAATAACACTCATCGTTTGGAGGTGGTGGTTTAGCCAGGTAGTTGACTGCATTTACCTTTTTTTCACCCCTAGTGACATGTTTTAGTACCAACCCAAGCTCAGTTCTCATTTGAACCATTTCTTCACGAATCTCGTCTGTGGCTGGGTTGTGAGTGGAGTGCACTGCAAAAGTGTTTCTCCGTGTATCGGACTTCCTAGTACTCCAATCTTTGTTATTTCGGGAGATTTTCTCTAATTTTTCTGCGATCTCAGCATAAGGGCATTCTCCATAAGATCCAGCTGCTATAGTGTCCAATACCGCTTTGTGGTTATCATCATGTCCCCGATAGAAGTATTCCTTCAATGACTCATCATCTATACTGTGATTTGGAACACTTCTCAAGAATGAGGTGAATCTATCCCAAGAACTACTAACTAACTCTCCTGGTAGTGCAACAAAGTTGTTCACTCTGCCTTTGTGGTTTAGTTTCTTTGAGACCAGATAGTAGCGTGCCAAGAACACATCCCTTAACTGGTTCCAAGTAAATATTCAATTGTATGGGAGCTCAGTGAACCATATAGCAGCCTCTCCCGTCAGTGAGAGAGGAAAAACTCTGAGCCCTATCACATCTAGATCCAAATCACGCCTCCTTACACAACTTTTACACACTGCCCTTACCTTAGCTATATGGGCATGTGGATCCTCAGAAGGTAGCCCTGAAAACAAACCTCTGGCAGTGAGCATTTGCATGAGGCTACTAGTTACCACAAAAGTGTGGCCTGTGGGTAGAGGGGGCAAGACAAGTGTCCCATCCGAGTCTGCTATGTTATCATACCCTCTGCAGTATGCTTGGGGCCGTGGAGCGGGATTTTGTCCCCTCTGTTGATGTTCACCCGGAGCGTCGGGTAACATCTGACCATGAACATCCACTAGATATGGGATGTTCTGGTTTGGATCCTCATCATTTATTCCCAAGTTTCGATTCATATTGAGCAGTGTACGCTCTAGCTCATGATCGTAGGGAAACAAGGGTTCTCTTCCTCTCCGTGTATTTGGCATACAAGGAGGATAGTTCTGAAAGGAAATCAAAAACAATAAAACAAAGTAGAATCAAGAAAATATCAACTAAACTTTAGTAATAAGTTTAAGTTAATCTAAAAGCTAAATTCCCCGGCAACGGCGCCAAAATTTTATACGCTCAAATTTACTTCTCAAATGAGAAGTAAAGCGGTCGCGTCAAGTAAATAACCCAACTAGTGAGGTTGGGATCGTTCCCACGAGGAAAATAGTCTAGACTTAACTTCAACTTGTTATTACTATTGTTCGGTTGATGACTTCCTTAGAAAGTAAAAACATAAAAAAGGGGTTTTGTATTTCCTAATGAGTAAAAATAACTAACGAAATTGAAAGAGACACTTAACAGTTTTGAAAGTTGAATTTTAATCAATTAATCAAAGTAACTAGGGTTTACGTGTTCCCCACAGGTTCATAACTTGATAATTCTAACTATAACAATTCTTTCCTAGTATCTTGCATGCAAAGTGAAAAGTTATGTATTTCTAAATCCTTGGTCCGGCATCTAGAAAATCTCACTCCGCACCTTGGTCCGGCTACGTGTGTTGCTTTCCTAACCCTTATCTTTATGTTATATTAAGAATCGTATTCGATATTTGACTAAGTTATTACCTCGTACCAATCAATACTAGCCTATTAGATAGTATACACTAAATCTATGTTAATAATTCTTTTCCTATTATCTACCTCCTTGCTCCGGCAAGTAGCATTAAGGCGAGTTCTAACATTGATCATCCGTTAAAAAGACTTCTAAGCGAAAGAATTATTAATACATGCAAGACACTATTCTAGAATTATTATTTTAGCTAGGGTTTATCTCATTATTTTCCTATGGTTCCCACAACCTTAGTTATGGAGTTTAGTTACTCATAGCCATAAACACAATAGTCAAATATATTAAATAAGAATTCATGTACTTACTTCAATGAGAAAGAATAAATTCCGAAAGTTTGCTTGATTAATCACCAAAAATCACTTGTAAGAATCTCCAAAAATTAAACACTAATACACAAAGTCTAATAATATGATGTCTAATCTAGCAGAGTCTAACCTCAAAAACGAGGTTTTTCGAACTATTTATAAAAAATAAAAACCTAATTAAACAAGGATTCTAATTACTGGAAATCTTCCAAAACGCGGCTGGGCCGACGGACATCGCGACGGACCGTCATGATCACGACGGACCGTCATGGACTCCGTCGTCCCATACTTTTAGCAATTTCTTCTACTGCTCTCTTCATTCCCGTGGACGGCAAGTATGACGGACCGTCATAGGAACAACGGTCCGTCGAGGGTCTTCGTTTCAAAATACTTCAACTCTTGGAATTTGGGTACAGGGATCACTTCTCTGAACTTCATGACGAACCTGCAGGACGGACCGTCATAGCCACGACGGACCGTCACAAGCTCTGTAACCCCACACTTGGTCAGACTTCCCCATCTTCCTTCAGCAGCTTCTCTATGCTGCCACCTACGGACCGTCACAAGCACGACGGACCACTCCGTAGGTGGCCTTTTCTGCATTTCTTAACTCTAAATCTCCGCATTCCACTTTGGACAGATTTCCTGCAAAACAAAGAGAAACTCATATAAAAACTTGCACAAAAAGACTTTCGGACATACTAAACTTAAGGAAAAAGTATTAATTATATCGTTAAACCAAGGTATATCAATGAACCCTTGTTTTGACTAAGTTATGCGTTACTTGATATTGATCTAATTTTTATGAATATTTAAATGTAGTTTCATATAGGCTATTGACTGATGTAATAACTGTAGTAAATTGATATATAGGTTGTAGTATATTGATGAATATGTTGTAAATTTACCTAGTTTCATGAATATTGTTATAATTTTATTGAATTGTTGGTTATGTTCATGGGTAAGGGTCTTGTGATATTGAAATGGGTGATTTGGCATTGGATTAAGGTTTTGAGGACGAAGTGATGGTAAGATGATCTATTTTCTTTATTTAATGATTGTTAGACTTCAATTATGTTGAGATTGGTATGGTCCACTTATGGTGGCAGCGTTATGTGCTTTACTTGCAGTTGATATGGCCTTGTCGGCGTTATTTTAAGTGATATGACGATTATGGCCTTGTCGGCAAACTACTTGAAGTAATGAGATTATTTGTGTAGTTGATTATGTGAAGTATGATAAAATCTACCTATATGATGATTAATGTGAAAGTATATGTGTTCTTCTATTAATGTTCTTTTAGGTAATCATATTAGACTTTGACTTTGGATTTGTATGGCGGTCTCTCTTTGTGTTGCTTAAGAGAGTGTTAGCATAGCTTTTGGTGGGCAGACTACATGCTAGGAATTGTAAAAAGGGAAGAGGAAACACTTCACTGTAACGGTAAAGGACTTCACTGTAACAGTGAATTGAAGCTACCGTAAAGTGCTCCCATAAATTATAATAAATCGTCTAAATGTTATCTCTGTGTTTCAAAATTGTTAAATGTTGTTCTTATGATTATTATATGATTTTTAGATGAAGTCTATATTTTCCAACAAATTTTAGTTTTCATGATTTTTATGCATTATGCCATATTCAGTACATGTGGTTGTACTAATCCATGATTTTATCTATCTCTATAGTTGTTGGTAGGTGAGGAGCATTTGGGAAGCAATACTTGGATTGTAGCATCATTGAACTGAAGTTGAAGTATGTCCTCATTTGATTTAAGGGCATAGATGTCTTTTATGTTTGTTTTCAAAGTATTATAATAGACTACGTTATTCTATATTAGTATTGTGTATGGGCCGTGTCCCAAAAGTATTCTCGTGTCTTTAATTCGATGATATTAAGACTTTAATATTTTACTATGACTTTATATGTAAGAGTTTTTAAATACTATGATATGCTTTGTAAAAAGTTCTAATTCCGCACTATTATTCATTATGTATATACATTAAATGATATGTAAGGTCTTGTACGAGACCTCCGAGAGGTCAACTAAGCCGTGTTGCAGTCCGAGATTGGACCTAACTTCTAGGGTGTAGTTTTGGGATGTGACAAAGAGTTATCAATCTTGAGGCACGACTTTCAAGATTACCAATAAGTGAGAATTCCAAAGCGTCACATAGCCTCTCATTCATATGTGTGACACGCGTCACACCCATGAACAAGACTATACATAAACGTGGTTTAGTGAGACATAAATCCTAGTCTTACTTCAACCTCATGCTTTGATACAAATTTTGTCACGATCTGGGAGCACCCAATAGATGTAACCGGCATCATTGTCCTCGGTGAGGACTTATACAAGTCCTTAACATTCGTCATAACATATCATAGGTCAAAAATGCAAAAAAATTAAAAAACTTATACATATCGAGGTATACATAGACCTCTCACATATCATATATGTAGATTACATAGACTCCTCACTTAGTGAAGCTTACATAGAATTCTCGTTTAGACCAAATAGCCCACACATATGAAATAGTTTAATAACATTGTCTCATATTAAACCATCTAAAGAGTCTTACAACATTTGGGAATAACCCATACTTTAATACAAAAGAGTCATATATAAGCTTACATCACTAGTCTGAAGATTGAGGAATGAAATAGTGCCTTAGACACAACAACTTCATAGATAAAATAGTAAAAAGGTAACATCCCCAAACATTGAGGAACTACCATTACTTGGAGAAATAGTCCAAGCCTTTTTGCAAAGTGGCCTTTTAAACTTCAATGGCCCGAACCTACATTGTTTGGGAAAAGGGAAAGAATATGGGTTAGTACAACCACATTTACTAATTATGGAAACATATGCAAGTGAAACCATTGAAATCATTATTAAAAGGATATTTAGTTCAAAACCATACAAAGTCACCTTTCGAAACCTTTATGCACAATTAAGAGCATATACAAGCCAATAGACATACCATCACTTAAGATAAGTCCATATTCAACAGAGGACAAACATCATCATAAAGTCAAGTCAACATAGATATGATAAACAGAAGGTTATATCAATATGAATGATAGCATATTAAGATCATATGAACATAACAACTCCCACATATTGTCATAACAACAATTCATGTATAAAAGTTCATATAATGATAGCATATAAGACCCTTACTCATAACCTTTTCCCAAGCCTACAGGTGCAATGCTTATGTGAACCATAACCCCACATAATGAAGTAAATCTAAAGAAGGATTATAATCAATGTCTACATCCCATATATCTTCATATCATGTATTTTCTTCATTATATATATCAAATTAGATCATAACAAGTTAATAATTGAAGAAAACATCATATAGGATCATCAACATGTAAAGTCATCATATACATTTCATCCATATCATAAGCACATAGGAAAAAACTCGTTGGAATTCACTCAAGGTCAACTTGTTCTATGTATAAATAGAGTCCCATACCCCTACCTACACTAAGTACCCCTTATGTCACCCTAATTAGTGTTCACCTTATTACATTCATTTTATTTTCGAGAACAATCACCTTAACCAACAATAAACAATGTGAGCTAACCATGGAATATGGTTTCATAAAACTCTACATCGAAAGAAGGCAGTCTACTTGCTAGTATTCCTTTGGAACATAGTTAAGTAACTAGGAGATATTTCTTTAACATTGTACATCCCCTTAGCAATTGGATTCCTCATCTCATGAGAAAACTTCGTGAATCTCTCTTCTATGTGGAGTCAATGCCTCCCATTGTCAATTTCACTCGGTGCTTAGCTAAAGTCCAGTTTTAAAATGTTTCTATACCTTTCTTAATCATCATATTTTAATATAGTCCATAGGACACTAACCCATTGTATAATTTTGTCATTAGCTCATTTTTTATTGCATGAGAATTCCTTTCATAAAAACCCTTTATTTGTGAGATCAACGCATCATAATCATATCATAGTAAGGCACACAAGTGATTCATATTCAACCTTGTATCATCATACCCTTAACATGATCACACAATTCACATAGTCATACATTTCATTATTATAATCATATCATAGTATTGCACACAAGAAATACCATGTTTTGACTTAATTAGAAACTAATTTTGAAGAGCCACTTGGGGAAAGAGATCCGAAAATTGAATAGCTTCCATACTTTAGGATTTCTTAGTGTTTAGTGGATAAAATATAAAGTCTTGAAGCCCAAATTATTCTTTAAACTTGGTATTTAATAATGTCTTTGAATAGAGAGAGAAAGTAGAGGGAAGTTGGATAGAATTGGGTTTGGAAAAATATGGGGTATTAGGTTTGTTTGATGAGGGTTAGTAACTATATAGTCCCCCAAATAACTTAATTAACCACCCCTTAACCCTTTATTAATACTCTAACTAATTAACTAATTGACTTCCTCACTTAAAAATTTGGAAGTCGACAAGGTGCCAAACGAAGAGACCCCGACCTATCATCCGTTGGCTTTACCACGGTTTCACACCCCGAGAGCACACCCTAGGAGGTATGGCACTCTCGGAGTGTAACAAGGCCAACTTGATCCCTCAGAGGTCTTGTCTACATCATTAAATGCATACATATCTGAAAAGTAGTGTAGAATTAAAACTTGTTAAATTAAATATCTTAAAACATCTTTCGTATTAAAATCATAGGAAATACTAAGTCTCAACATCATCCAATCTTAAACTCAAGAATACTTGGGACACAACTCATACAATATGAATATAGAAACAATTAGTTTATTACAATACTTTGAATAAAAGAAGTCTAAAGACAGTTATATCCTCGAGTCAAGTGAGGACATACTTCAAGTTTTCTTAAAAGAGTCTAGATTCAAAGCTTTGCGTCAAGATCCTTCTCACCTTCCACCTACACCTTTACATAGAGACAAAATGTATGGAAATAGTATAATGAATGTACTAAGTATGACATAATGCATAAAATCTTCAGAATTGGACATTTATGAAAAATATGTTCTTTTTTATTAAAACTTCATATTATAAGTATAGGGATTACATTTAAAAACCAAACAACACAATTAGAACACATTCCAAGACATATCTAAAATTTATGAAATTATAAAATCTCACAGTAACATTACAGTGAGCATTATAGTGACATCAGTTTAACTTCAAATGAAACTCACACATCACAATATATCATCAAGAATATATCAAAACAGATAAACATGAGGGCTTCCTACCGAAGGTTATTCTAAGATTCACTTGAGTGAGTCCCACAGAGTCCCTTAACACACACCAAAGAGATCCTTCAACTAATATATATATATATATATATATATATATATATATATATATATAAACTATGACATTCTCTCCCAAAGGCTATCAAAAGACTTATTTAAGTAATTCAAGAAGAAACTGCCCATGCACCTCTCCAAGCTTACCAAAATAATCCTTAAGACAACCTAAGTTTCGATCATGTCTACTTTATCAATTTACTTTCCCTATCTAGAGTTAAGACTTTCCTAGGTAAGACATGAAGTAACCATTCCCATGCCCCCTTCATACCTTAACTAAGCAATATTTAAAATAATCTAGATAAGCACTTATTCGTTAACATGCTTTCCAACTTAAGTCAATTCGTTAATTCATTAAGAGACATGAAACACTTAAGTACATTCAAAAACTGGTCTTGAAGAAGACCTCGGGACTCACACACTAACATCTTCAAAGCCTAATCGTGCAATGTCTAGATAGCGTCCCATACCACCACCTAAACATCATAAAACTTCTCCAATACTAGTAGGTATCCCACATAATAAGAATAGTCAATAAACGACATCGACCATAGTTGCTATGCATGGAATCCGGAGTCAACCCTGCTCCGATAAAGGGTGTCCTACTCGCTAATGATAGAACTAGGACACAACCCATGTAGGCACATGGTATAATAATATGAAAGGTTTTTTTGTACTCTAGCCTCATAATCAACTAGAGAAACTCCACAAACATGCTCACTCGGTTCTAGCTGTTATTCTCATAGAGTAATTCAATAAAGGAGTACATGAAGAGGTTCCATATATAGTTCACAACCCTATGACATTACACCTTACTGAAGAGGATCCACTAAGGCTACTTACAATGGTCAAGAGGATAGATCAATGACTTTCCTAAGGATGATTTCATTTCGTTCTAGCCAATCAACCCTAAGTCCATCATTCACGCAAGAAGGATACCATTACGACTTTCAACTTCAAGGATATCAAAACATTCTATCTAGCTTAAAGATCCCATATAAAGGACCTTCTTAACTATGTTCATGGTCATATGTCAATCACACATAAAATACTAAGAAGCTTTAGCATACTAAACTAAGAACTCATATTCACATTATACCTCTATTAATTAAGGGACACAAGTCTACAAACAAGACACACACATACTTCACCATATCACATATAACATATCAATAAAGAAAACATATGTATAATAAATATCATCTATAGGTCATCCTTTTCACTTCTATAGTATCATCAATCTAAGTATCACAAGTCACATATTGATCCATCCTGAATCATCATACTTCAACATCAAGTAATACACGTAATGACCTTACTATAGCCTACTAGAGACACATACCATCAATTAGATAATTCATGCTTAGACTTCACAGATGCACATAAGTCATCAAGACTCTAAAAACACTCACATATTCAAGTTATAACATGCTAAATCCATAATGCATAAAGTTATACCAACGAGGCCACTTAATCCATAAGTATAGCACATAACCCAACCACAATAAGTACACCATGTAAAAAATCATCATCATCTAAGAATTATACTACACAATATAGATAAAGTTAGGTCAAGATACCATTATTACAACCTCACCACTCCAATCCATAGGCAACTCAACTAACACAATACTCAAAGGCCCTTAACAATGTCCATGATCACCATTTCAATCCAATAACCATAATAAACTATGAATTCAAGATAATACAACATGAGTTTATCAAATTAGGACAGTCTACTAAAATTTTTAACATAATTCATTCATAATTCATTAGTCCTAATCAAACTACAGATGAATTCAATAGCATAAAGACATAATCAATTCACCCATAAAGTAGTAAAAAACTAGGGTTACACAAATGGAATGTGTTGATAGAGTTTTTAGTCTTAAATCAACAAATTACTCGCAATTCTATCAATATACAATATTTCAAAATATTTTATGCAAGAACCCATGGCTAGATATCAAAATAGGACAATTTCATCTTTTGAATGACTTTGAAAATCACTTTAACGATTGGCTACTTGAAGAAAGAATATTCAAGATGAATTTCATAATATAATAGATGATAGACCAAGAAAATTTAGAACAATTGATGGAGATTCATACTTCCAAGCTCCAATATCCTTTAAAGCTTCAGTGGCATTCTAGGGAGTTCTTTAGTGAATTTGGGTTTTGATTTTGAGAAGTGAATTCACCGAAGTGTTTAGGAATTATAAAACCACTTATAATACCCAATATAATCTTAAGAAGACGTCCAAATAATTTTATGAAGGGTACGTGAAATCCACAAAACACCCTAGGGCTTTTTGAGTCACATACATAATTTTTGCATGTGCCAATTGACAGAGGGACTGACGGTTAGTAGACCAGGCGATGGCCCGTACTGGTGTCTCATCGTCTAGATCAAAGACCCAATACTAGGGGCTTCAGCTCCCCAAGTCTAAGTGTGGACCTACGCCCCAATTGACGGGGCGTCACACCACCAACAGGGCGTAGATTGGCCTCCGTTGATGTCACGACCCAAATCGGGGACGCGACTGGCACCCACATTTACCCTCCTATGTGAGTGAACCAACCCATCTAAACCTTAACATTTCAAGATATATCAACTTGAAAATAATGCGGAAGACTTAAACTCATTAATAAAACAATTCAAAACTATTATTATTATCCCCAAAATCTGGAAGTCATCATCACAAGAACATCTATCTTCAAATTACTAAACTAAAAACGTCTAAGAAGCTCAAACAAATAAAAGCTAGTCCATGCCGGAAGTTCAAGGCATCAAGACTTGAAGAAGAAGATCCAGTCCAAGCTAGACGCATTAGCTCACCCTGAATTTCCGAAGGTAGTGAAGACTGGCTAGATCTACTGTTGAGTTGAAGTTGACGGAACGTTTGCTGCATTCCACAAATAACAAAGAAGAAAACATAAAAGTAGGGGGTCAGTACAACCACAAGTACTGAGTAGATATCATCGGCCAACTCAAAATAGAAGATAATATATATCAAGTAATATTATAAATCAACTATAAACTCAACATGTAGCATCAACAAGTACCATCAAGTTCATCCCTGAGGGCTCAATCCTCAATACCATACTCATTTGGGAATTAAGTTTATTAGATTGAGTATATTTATCATCTTTCAAGATTCATTATCTTTCTTCCTCTTGTGTCGGTACGTGACACTCCGATCCCCTACCACTATGTGTCGGTACGTGACACTCCGATCCCCTAATTCTACGTGTCGGTTCGTGACACCCGATCCCCTATATGTGTCGGTACGTGACACTCCGATCCCCTATATGTTTCGGAACGTGACACTCCGATCCCCTATATGTGTCGGAACGTGACACTGCGATCCCCTATATGTGTCGGTACGTGACACTTTGATCCCCTAATTCTACGTGTCGGTTCGTGACACCCGTCCCACTAATACTATGTGTCGAAACGTGACACTCCGATCCACTAATACTATGTGTTGGAACGTGACACTCCGATCCACTATTCTCATTCTATCCGCTCATCAAGCCTTCTCTATACCAAGGCATCATCAATCCCATTACTTTAATTCATCAAGCCTTCTTTTATACCAAGGCATCATCATTAGTAAGTAGATTAAAGTTTCTTTCAAGATTTGGGATTCAATGGTTTTCATCATGCTTGTTTTATCAAAATCACATAATCATATTCATGCAAGCAAACAATTAAGCATATAGACAGGTTTACAATACCACCAATACATATCATTCACTATTAAGAGTTCACTACGAATATCGTAAAATAAACCATAACCTACCTCCACCGAAGAATTGGAATCAACAAGCAATTTCCCAAGCTTTGATATTCCCTCTGCCTCTTGATCGATCAATCTCTCTCTCTCCTTGTTCTTTCTATTTTCTTTATTCAAACCCTCTTTCTTTTACCCTAATTAACATATAATTAAGTGTAAAAGATGGCAATAATACCCCACTAATTAACCCAAAGTTACCTCTTTTATCCTCAAGAATTTGAGTTATTAATATAAACCCACGAAATCTATAATTAAGAAAGAATAGTCCAAAACGTCCCTTAAAACGTGTAAGAAATCTGATTCTGCCTGGGATTTGCGCAACCTGTGACGGGCCGTCGTGCCTGTGACGGTCCGTCACAAAGGTCGTCGCAAGGACCAGAACTCCATTTTTCACCAAGGAGTCTCTGACGGTCCGTCACACATGTGACGGTCCGTCCTGCAAGTCCGTTACGAAGTTCAGAGAGTCGATTTTCAGTACCCAATTTCAGAATTCTAAGTGTTCTGGAACGAGACATCTGTGACGGGCCGTCGTGCCTATGACGGTCCATCGTGGTGTCCGTAATCTTAGCCAGTTTTTCCAGAAATGAAATCTGCTGCTCAAAACGACTAAACAGGTCGTTACAATAGATACCAATTTACCCATCGTTCGTCCTCGAACGATCAAAAGAAGAGAAACAAGGGTGGAAAGAAGTACCTGAATCTGTAAACAGATGTGGGTATTTTTCTTGCATATCTGCCTCCTTCTCCCAAGTAGCCTCTTCAACCAGTCGATTCTTCCATTGAACTTTGATGGATGCAATTTCTCTCGACCTCAACTTGCGAACTTCTCTATCTAATATAGCAACCGGTTCCTCCTCATAAGTCAAATTCTCGTCAAGCAAAACTGAATCCCAACGGATGATGTAGTTTCCATCCCCATGGTATTTTTCAACATGGACACATGAAATACCGGATGCACTCCGGACAGCCCTGGAGGTAAGGCTAATTCATAAGCCACCTCCCCTACTCGCTTTAGTACCTCAAATGGTCCAATATACCTTGGACTTAACTTACCTCTTTTGCCAAACCGCATCACCCCTTTCATGGGTGAAACCTTCAACAAGACTTGTTCACCCTCCATGAACTCCAAGTCTCTAACCTTTCGGTCTGCATACTCTCTTTTGTCTACTTTGCGCTGCTAGAAGCTTTTCTTGAATGCACTTCACTTATCTAACGAATCCCTCAAGAGGTCAGTACCCCAAGGTCTAACCTCAAATGCATCAAACCAACCAATGGGAGATCTACACCTCCTCCCATACAATGCTTCAAATGGAGCCATATCAATACTGGAGTGATAGCTATTATTGTATGAAAACTCTGCCAAAGGTAAGAAGCTATCCCAATGGCCACCGAACTCTATCACGCATGTACGAAGCATATCCTCCAACACTTGAATCGTTCGCTCCGACTGACCATCAGTCTGAGGGTGAAATGCAGTACTAAGGTCCAACCTAGTACCCAATTCAGCATGCAATGTTTTCCAAAATTTAGAAGTAAACTGCGTACCTTTATCTGATATGATGGAGAGTGGGACTCCATGCAACCGAACCACCTCCGAGATATAGATTTTTGCTAACTTTTCTGCATTATAAGTCACCTTGACCGGAATGAAATGAGCAGACTTAGTTAACCTATCAACAATTACCCAAATCGTGTCATATTTACCCATTGTCCTTGGAAGACCAACCACAAAGTCCATTGCGATTCTCTCCCACTTCCATTCAGGAAAGGGCATTCTCTGAAGCGTTCCTCCGGGCCTCTGGTGTTCATACTTTACTTGTTGACAGTTTGGACATTTGGAAATAAAGTCAACAATATCGCGCTTCATTCTACTCCACCAAAAGTGTTGCTTTAGGTCGCGGTACATCTTGGTTGCACCCGGATGTATAGAATACCTTGTACTATGAGCCTCTGTCAGAATAGTGTTGATCAAATTATCAACGCGGGGTACACATACCCTTCCCTTAATCCTCAAAACACCTTCCTCGTCGATTGTTGCTTCTTTAGCCTCTCCTTGCAACACTTTATCTCGAATCCGGATCAATTTCTCATCATCAAACTGTCTTCCCTTAATCTTGTCAAGAAAAGAAGATCTTGACTCCACACTAGCCAACAATCCTCCCTTCTCATTTATTTCTAACCTCATCAAGTCGTTAGCCAGAGTCTGAACCTCTCTAGCCAATGGGCGTCTAGTAGCTTGCAAATGGGCTAGACTTCCCATGCTTCCCGCCTTTCTACTCAAGGCATCTGCCACAACATTCACCTTCCCCGGATGATACAAAATAGGATGTCGTAGTCCTTCAGTAGTTCCATCCATCTCCTTTGTCTCAAGTTCAAATCTTTCTGAGTAAAGACATACTGTAGACTACGATGATCCGTATAGACTTGACACTTAACCCCATATAAATAGTGCCTCCATTGCTGTAGTGCAAACACTACCGCGGCCAATTCCAAGTCATGAGTTGGATAGTTACATTCATGCACTTTTAATTATCTTGAAGAATAAGCAATCACGTTCATCTCTTGCATTAGCACTGCACCCAAACCCGAATAGGATGCATCACAATAAACAATGAAGTTCTTACCCTCTACCGGCAAGGTGAGGATAGGTGCGGTAGTCAACAAGTCTTGAGTTTTTGAAAACTTTCTTCGCACTCATCCGACCATACAAATGGAACATTCTGCTTAGTCAAGTTCGTCAATTGGGAAGCAATAGAAGAGAATCCCTTGACAAAGCGGCGGTAGTAGCTAGCTAACCCAACAAGCTTCTTATTTCTGATACATTAGTGGGTCTTACCCAATTCTTCACTGTCTCAATCTTAGAAGGATCCACCATCACTCCATCCTTAGAAACCACGTGCCCCAAGAAGGACACTGCATCTAGCCAAAACTCACACTTAGAGAACTTGGCATAAAGCTTTTTCTCCCTCAACATTTCCAAAAAAATCCTCAAATGCTCCTTATGTTCCTTCTTACTTTTAGAATATACCAATATATCATCTATAAATACGATCACAAAGAGGTCCAAATATGGCTTAAAAATCCCATTCATCAAGCTCATGAAAGCAGCGGGGGCATTTGTAAGACCAAAGGACATCACTACAAATTCATAATGCCCATACCTAGTCCGAAAAGCAGTCTTTGGCAAATCCGTTGCCCGTATTTTCAATTGATGATAACCGGATCTCAAGTCAATTTTTGAGAAGACACAAGCACCTTGTAACTGATCGAACAAGTCATCAATGCAAGGAAGAGGATACTTGTTCTTAATAGTTACCTTGTTCAGTTGTCTATAGTCTATGCACATCCGAAAACTCCCATCCTTTTTCTTCACAAACAAAACCGGAGCACCCCAAGAAGATGCACTTGGTCTAATGAAGCCTTTGCTCGACAACTCTTGAAGTTGTGCCTTTAACTCACTTAACTCCGCGGGAGCCATTCTATACGGGGGTATAGAAATGGGGCGAGTGCCCGGTTCCAAATCAATGAAAAAGTCGATATCCCTATCCGGTGGCATACCAGGAAGATCTGCAGGGAACACATCCAAAAACTCGCGGACTACCGAAACCGACTCAATCGAAGGTACTTGGGTAGTGTCATCCCTAAGGTGTGCCAAGAAAGCTAAACAACCCTTACTAACCATCTTCTGAGCACGAAGAAAGGACACGATAAGAACCGGATTGGAAGTGTGTAGTCGCCCTCCCATACTAACGGATCTGCCCCAGGTTTGGCTAACGTTACCGTCTTAGCATTACAATCCAAGATCGCAAATTCGGAGAAGCGCCAAATCATACCCAGAATTACAATCAAAATCAACAATTTCTAAGATAAACCAAATCTACATAAGTGTTGCTCCCCACAAAATTCACCAAACAAGACCTATATACTTTTTCAACTATCACAGACTCACCCACCGGAGTAGAAACACGAATTGGCGTGTCAAGTAATTCACAATGTAAATTTAGACCATTAGCAAATGATGAAGATACATATGAAAACATGGAGCCAGGGTCAAATAATACAGATGCCATGCAATCACAAACCAAAAGATTACCTGTGATAACAGCATCAGACGCCTCCGCTTCAGATCTCCCAAGGAAAGCGTAACAATGGGCCCTATCACCAGTCTGTCGTTGCCCCTACCATGTTGTGTCGTAGTGGCTCCAGTTTGCCCATCACCTCTGCCGTTGTGGTGACCACCATTACCTCGACCACCACGTCCTCCGGAAAAAGCGGCCTCTACCATACCACCTACCTCTAGATATTGGGGGTGTGTAACTCTGTTTTGGACAATTCCTCCTAATATGTCAATCTCCCCACATCCATAACACTCTCTGGAGTAAGGCATAGGTCTCTCGGAGTAGTGTTGACCGTTCTGAGGTGGACCCCCAACTACAGTGTGTAGTGAAGACTGAATTGGTCGAACTGAGTAACCTCCGGAACTCTGTCCTCTAGAGTAAAACCATTAAACTCACCTCCCCTTCGAAACCTTTTGATGTCGATGTCGTGGTGAAGTCATCTGGCTTCACTCCTTCCACCTCTATCACAAAGTCTACCACCTCTTGGAAGGATTTTGCCGTAGCCGCTACCTGTAAGGCTGAAATCCGCAATTCTGACCTCAACCCTTCACAAAACGGCGAATCCGTTCTTGTGGACTGAAACAAAGTTGGGTGGCATACCTGGATAATGCACATAATTTGGCCTCATATGCGTTAACCGTCATCCTACCTTCCTCTAGACTCAAGAACTCATCCCTTTTTCTATCTTTCAAAGTCCTTGGGATATACTTTTCCATAAACAAGCTAGAGAACGATGCCCAAGTCATAGGTGGTGCCTCTGTTGGTTGACACTCAACATGTGACCGCCACCACATTTTGGCGTTCCCTTGAAACTGATAACTCACGAACTCCACGCCAAACCGTTATACGATACCCATCTTGTGTAGTAGCTCATGACAATCAACCAGGAAATCGTAAGCATCCTCAGATTCTGCACCCTTGATGACTGGAGGTTTCAATTTTAAGAACTTACTGAAAAGTTCATGCTGATCATTTGTCATTATAGGCCCAGTAGTCAGACGTGGAAATGTGCCTATCTCCAATGATGCATCCATGCGGGGAGCCATAGCAGCCGCATGTCGTATCTCTGAACCGGAGGTTGTTGGTGCAGAAACCACTGGAGGTGCCTGACCCTGATCAGATATCCCGAAGATAAGCAAGAACCTGATTGATCATCTCTGGGGTAGGGTTTGGGGTGGCAATTCCTCATTTTTGCACTTGTTCATTCTCCCCTTCCTCACCCTCTCTTATCACCTCCTCGGTCGGTGGAGGAGTCACCGCCCTAGTATCAGATGGGCTAGGTTGCTTGTCCTCTTCCTCTAGAGGACGTCCTCCCACGACCTCTACCACGACCTCATTGCGCTACTCTCCCTCGAGCCACAGCCCCAGTGGCTGACTCAGACGTTCTTGTTTGCCGGTGTTGTTGTTGGTGTAGTCGTTGCTCTAGTTCTGGCCATCTGCAAAATAGAGTGAAGATGGTCGATACCAATTTGTATCACCTAGATACCAATTGGATCCAAGTAATAGCACGAAAGAAAGAATGAAAGAATGGAATTTTCCTAAAGTCTTATAGCTCTCAAGAAAAGTAAAGGCGTCCCCCTACCGTTCCTTAAGACTCTACTAGACTCGTTCTTGTGTGATGAGACCAATGAACCTAATGCTCTGATACCAAGTTTGTCACAAACCAAATCAGGGACGCGACTGGCACCCACATTTACCCTCCTATGTGAGCGAACCAACCCATCTAAACCTTAACATTTCAAGATATATCAACATGAAAATAATGTGGAAGACTTAAACTCATTAATAAAACAATTCAAAACTATTATTATTATCCCCAAAATCTGGAAGTATTATCACAAGAACATCTATCCTCAAATTACTAAACTAAAAACGTCTAAGAAGCTAAAACAAATAAAAGCTAGTCCATGCCGGAAGTTCAAGGCATCAAGACTTGAAGAAAAAGATCCAGTCCAAGCTAGACGCATTAGCTCACCCTGAATTTCCGAAGGTAGTGAAGACTGGCTAGATCTACTGTTGAGTTGAAGTTGACGGAACGTTTGCTGCATTCCACAAATAACAAAGAAGAAAACATAAAAGTAGGGGGTCAGTACAACACACAAGTACTGAGTAGATATCATCGGCCAACTCAAAATAGAAGATAATATATATCAAGTAATATTATAAATCAACTATAAACTCAACATGTAGCATCAACAAGTACCATCAAGTTCATCCCTGAGGGCTCAAGCCTCAATACCATACTCATTTGGGAATTAAGTTTATTAGATTGAGTATATTTATCATCTTTCAAGATTCATTATCTTTCTTCCTCTTTGTGTCGGTACGTGACACTCCGATCCCCTACCACATGTGTCGGTACGTGACACTCTGATCCCCTTGTCACGACCCAAATCGGGGACGCGACTGGCACCCACACTTACCTCCTATGTGAGCGAACCAACCCATCTAACCTTAACATTTCAAGATTATCAACAGAAAATAATGCGGAAGACTTAAACTCATTAATGAAACAATTCAAACTACTATTATTATTATCCCCAAAATCTGGAAGTCATCATCACAAGAACATCTATCTCAAATTACTAAACTAGGAATGTCTAAGAACAAAATAACTAAAAAGCTAGTCCATGCCGGAAGTTCGAGGCATCAAGACTTGAAGAAGAAGACCCAGTTCAAACTAGACGCATTAGCTCACCCTGAATTTCCGATGAAGTGAAGACTGGCTAGATCTATTGTTGAGTTGAAGTTGGCGGAACGTTTGCTGCATTGCACAAAAAACAAAGAAGAAAACATAAAAGTAGGGGGTTAGTACAACCACAAGTACTGAGTAGATATCATCGGCCAACTCAAAATAGGGAACAGTATATATCAATAATAATGTAAATCAACTACAATACTCAACATGTAGCAATAGCAATATTAATTCATCAATAAATACAACCGAGTTCACACATGAGGACTCAGGCCTCAATACCATACACATTTGGGAATTAAGTTCATTAGATTGAGTATATTCATTATCTTTCAAGATTCATTATCTTTCTTCCTCTTGTGTTGGTACGTGACACTCCGCTCCTCTATTTCTATCCTGGTGCCGAAACGTGGCACTCCGATCCTCATATACTATCCGTTACCGGAACGTGGCACCCGATCCATATACTATCCTGTGTCGGAACGTGACACTCCGATCCTCATATTACTATCCTGGGTACCGGAACGTGGCACCCGATCCATATTCTATCATGGTGTCGGAACGTGACACTCCGATCCTCATATTCATTCTACCTGGTACCGGAACGTGGCACCCGATCCTCATATTCTATCCTGGTGTCGGAACGTGACATCCGATCCTCATATTCTATCCTGGTGTCGGAACGTGACACTCCGATCCTCATATTCTATCGGGTACCAGAACGTGACACCCGATTCATTAATACTATCCTGGTGTGGAAAGTGACACCCAATCCTCTATTTCTATCCTGGTGCCGGAACGTGACACCCGATCCACTAACCTCATTCTTTTAGTTCATCAAGCCTTCTTTTATACCAAGGCATCATCATTAACAAAGAGGTTTCAAGGTTTAGGATTCAATAGCCTTATCATGCTTATTTTATCACAATTATATAATCACATCATGCAAACACACAATTAAGCATATAGAAGGGTTTACAATACTACCAAATACATATCATTCGCTATTAAGAGTTTACTATCAAATAGCATAAAATAACCATAACCTACCTCCACCGAAGAATTGATCAAACAAGCTAATCCTCAAGCTGCGTTTTTTCTCCTCCCTCTCGATCAATCCCTCTCTTTCTCTTTGTTCTTTCTGTTTGTTTTATTCAAACCCTCTTTCCTTTGCCCTAGTTATCATATAATTAGACTAAAAGAGGACAATAGAACCCACTAATTAACTTAAGGTTACCTCTTTTAACCCCAAGTAATTAAGACTTATTAATATTAACCTCAATCTTATAATTAAGGAAAGAATAGTCCAAAACGACCCTTAAAACTTGTAGAGGAATCCTATTCTGCCTGGGATTTGCGCAACCTGTGACGGGCCGTCGTGCCTGCGACGGTCCGTCACGATGGTCGTCGCAGCCTCCAAAAATCCAGGTGAACTGTGACGGCCCGTCACACCAGTGACGGTCCGTCCTGCACCTCCGTCCTGACGGTCAAAAACTCGTTTCTTGTACCAAATTCTCAAAAGTTGAAGTGTTTTGCAACGGGAACTCACGACGGTTCGTCGTGGATGTGACGGCACGTCCTGCAGGTCCATCACAATTTACAGAGAGTCGATTTTCAGTATCCAATTTCAGAATTCTAAGTATGCTGAAACGATGCACCCTCGACGGGGCGTCGTGCCTGTGACGGTCCGTCGCAGTGCTCGTGGTCTTGGCCAGTTTTTCCAGAATTAAAATTTGCTGCTCAAAATGACTAAACAGGTCGTTACAATAGATACCAATTTACCCATCGTTCATCCCCGAACGATAAAAAGAAGAAAAACAATGGCGAAAAGGAGTACCTGAATCTGTAAACAGATGTGGGTATTTTTCTTGCATATTTGCCTCCTTCTCCCAAGTAGCTTCTTCAACCGGTCGGTTCTTCCATTGGACCTTGATGGATGCAATTTCTCTCGACCTCAACTTGCGAACCTCTCTATCTAAAATAGCAACTGGTTCCTCCTCATAAGTCAAATTTTCATCAAGCAAAACTGAATCCCAACGGATGATGTAGTTTCCATCTCCGTGGTATCTTTTCAACATGGATACGTGAAATACCGGATGCACTCCGGACAGCCCTGGGGGCAAGGCTAATTCATAAGCCACCTCCCCTATTTGCTTAAGCAATTCAAATGGTCCAATATACCTTGGACTTAACTTACCTCTTTTACCAAACCGCATCACCCCTTTCATGGGTGAAACCTTCAACAAGACTTGTTCACCTTCCATGAACTCCAAGTCTGTAACCTTCCGGTCTGCATACTCTTTTTGTCTACTTTGCGCCGCTAGAAGCTTTTCTTGAATTCGCTTCACCTTATCTAATGAATCCCTCAAGAGGTCAGTACCCCAAGGTCTAACCTCAAATGCATCAAACCACCCAATGGGAGATCTACACCTCCTCCCATACAATGCTTCAAATGGATCCATATCAATACTGGAGTGATAGCTATTATTGTATGAAAACTCTGCCAAAGGTAAGAAGCTATCCCAATGGCCATCAAACTCTATCACGCATGCACGAAGCATATCCTCCAACATTTGAATCGTTCGCTCCGACTGACCATCGGTCTGAGGGTGAAAGGCAGTGCTAAGGTCCAACCTAGTACCCAATTCGGCATGCAATGTTTTCCAAAACTTAGAAGTAAACTGCGTACCTCTATCTGATATGATGGACAGTGGAACCCCATGCAATCGAACGATTTCTGAGATGTAGATATTTGCTAACTGCTCTGCATTGTAAGTCACCTTGACCGGAATGAAATGAGCGGACTTAGTTAACCTATCAACAATCACCCAAATGGAGTCATACTTACCCATTGTCTTTGGAAGACCAACCACAAAGTCCATTGCGATTCTCTCCCACTTCCATTCCGGAATGGGCATTCTCTGAAGCCTTCCTCCGGGCCTTTGGTGTTCATATTTTACTTGTTGACAGTTTGGACATTTGGCAATAAAGTCAACAATATCGCGCTTCATTCTACTCCACCAGAAGTGTTGCTTTAGGTCGCGATACATCTTGGTTACACCCGGATGTATAGAATACCTTGTACTATGGGCCTCTTTCAGAATAGTGTTGATCAAATTATCGACGCGGGGTACACATACCCTTCCCTTAATCCTCAAAACACCTTCCTCGTCGATTGTTGCTTCTTTAGCCTCTCCTTGCAACACTTTATCTCGAATCCGGATCAATTTCTCATCGTCAAACTGCTTCCCCTTAATCTTGTCAAGGAAGGAGGATCTTGCCTCCACACAAGCAAACAATCCTCCCTTCTCATTTACTTCTAACCTCATGAGGTCATTAGCCAAAATCTGCACTTTTCTAGCCAATGGGCGTCTAGAAGCTTGCAAATGAGCTAGACTTCCCATGCTTCCCGCCTTTCTACTCAAGGCATCTGCCACAACATTTGCCTTCCCCGGATGATACAAAATAGTGATGTCGTACTCCTTCAGTAGTTCCATCCATCTCCTTTGTCTCAAGTTCAAATCTTTCTGAGTAAAGACATACTGTAGACTACGATGATCCGTATAGACTTCACACTTAACCCCAAATAAATAGTGCCTCCATTGCTTTAGTGCAAACACTACCGCGGCCAATTCCAAGTCATGAGTTGGATAGTTACGTTCATGCACTTTTAATTGTCTTGAAGCATAAGCAATCACGTTCTTCTCTTGCATTAGCACTGCACCCAAACCCGAATAGGATGCATCACAATAAACGATGAAGTTTTTACTCTACTGGCAAGGTAAGAATTTGTGCAGTAGTCAACAAGGTCTTGAGCTTCTGAAAGCTTTCCTCACACTCATCCGACCATACAAATGGAACATTTTTCTTAGTCAAGTTCGTCAGTTGGGAAGCAATAGAAGAGAATCCCTTGACAAAGCGGCGGTAGTAGCTAGCTAACCCAACAAAGCTTCTTATTTCTGACACATTAGTGGGTCTTACCCAATTCTTCACTGTCTCAATCTTAGAAGGATCCACCATCACTCCATCCTTAGAAACTACATGCCCCAAGAAGGACACCGCATCTAGCCAAAACTCACACTTAGAGAACTTGGCATAAAGCTTTTTATCCCTCAACATTTCCAATACAATTCTCAAATGCTCCTCATGTTCCTTCTTACTTTTAGAGTATACCAGTATATCATCTATAAATACGATCACAAAGAGGTCCAAATATGGCTTAAAAATCCCATTCATCAAGCTCATGAAAGCAGCGGGGGCATTTGTAAGGCCAAAGGACATCACTACAAATTCATAATGCCCATACCTAGTCCGAAAAGCAGTCTTTGGCACATCCGTTGCCCGTATTTTCAATTGATGATAACCGGATCTCAAGTCAATTTTTGAGAAGACACAAGCACCTTGTAACTGATCGAACAAGTCATCAATGTGAGGAAGAGGATACGTGTTCTTAATAGTTACCTTGTTCAACTGCCGGTAGTCTATGCACATCCGAAAACTCCCATCCTTCTTCTTCACGAACAAAACCGGAGCACCCCAAGGAGATGCACTTGGTCTAATGAAGCCTTTGCTCAACAACTCTTGAAGTTGAGCCTTTAACTCTCTTAATTCGGCAGGAGCCATTCTATACGGGGGTATAGAAATGGGGCGAGTGCCCGGTTCAAGATCGATACAGAAGTCAATATCCCTATCCGGTGGCATGCCAGGAAGGTCTGCAGGGAACACATCCAAAAACTCACGGGACTCCGAAACTGATTCAATCGAGGGTACTTGGGTAGTGTCATCCTTGAGATGTGCCAAGAAAGCTAAACACCCTTTACCAACCATCTTCTTAGCACGAAGAAAGGAGATGACACGCACCGGATTGGAAGTGTAATCACCCTCCCACACTAACGGATCTGTCCCAGGCTTGGCTAACGTCACTGTTTTAGCATTACAATCCAAGATTGCAAAATTCGGAGAAAGCCAAGTCATACCCAGAATTACATCAAAGTCAACCATTTCTAAGATAACCAAATCTACATAAGTGTTGCTCCCCACAAAGTTCACCAAACAAGACCTACATACCTTTTCAACTACTACAGACTCACCCACCGGAGTAGAAACACGAATAGGCATATCAAGTAGTTCACAACATAGATTTAGACCATTAGCAAATGATGAAGATACATATGAAAATGTAGATCCAGGATCAAACAATACGGAAGCCATGCAATCACAAACCAGAAGATTACCTGTGATAACAACATCAGATGTCTCCGCCTCCGATCTCCCAGGGAAAGCATAACAATGGGCCCTTTCTTTGGTTTGCCCGTTGCCCCTAACATGTTGTGATGTAGGGGCTCCAGTTTGCCCATCACCTCTGCCGTTTTTGTGACCACCATTACCTCGGCAACCACGCCCTCCAGAATAACGGCCTCTACCATGACCACCTCTACCTCTAGCTAGTGGGGTTCTGTAACTCTGGTTTGGACAATACCTCTTAATATGTCCAATCTCCCCACATCCATAACATTCTCTGGATTCACGCATCAGCCTCTCAAAGAAGTGTTGACCGGTCTGAGGTGGACCCCCAACTACAGTCTGTAGTGAAGACTGAATTGGTCGAACAGAGTAGCCTCCAGAACTCTGTCCTCTAGTATACGAACCGTTGAACTCACCTCCCTTTCAAAACCTCTTTGATGTCGATGTTGTGGCGAAGTCATCTGGCTTCACTCCTTCCACCTCTATCACAAAGTCTACCACCTCTTGGAAGGATGTTGCCGTTGCCGCTATCTGTTAGGCTGAAATCCGCAATTCTGACCTCAACCCCTTCACAAAACGGCGGATCCGTTCTTGTGGACTGAAACAAAGTTGGGTGGCATACCTTGATAAAGCACGAAACTTAGCCTCGTATGCGTTGACCGTCATCCTACCTTGCTCGAGACTCAAGAACTCATCCCTTTTTCTATCTCTCAAAGTCCTTGGGATATACTTCTCCATAAACAGGGTAGAGAATGATTCCCAAGTCATAGGTGGTGCCTCTGTTGGTTGACACTCAACATGTGACCGCCACCACATTTTGGCGTTTCCTTGAAACTGATAGCTCACGAACTCAACGCCAAACCGTTCTACTATACCCATCTTGTGTAGTAGCTCATGACAATCAACCAGAAAATCGTAGGCATCCTCTGATTCTGCGCCCTTAAAGACTGGAGGTTTCAATTTCAAGAAATTACTGAAAAGTTCATGCTAATCATTTGTCATAATAGGCCCAGTAGTCAGACGTGGAAATGTGCCTATTCCTAATGATGCATCCATGCGGGGAGCCATAGTAGCCGCATGTTGTACCTCTGAAACCGGAGGTGTTGGTGCAGAAACCACTGGAGGTGCCTGACCGTGATCAGATAACCCGCTAAGATAAGCAAGAACCTGATTGATCATCTCTGGGGTAGGTTGGGGTGGCAATTCCTCATTCTGCTCTTGTTTAGTTTCCCCTTCCTCTCCCTCTCTTACTACCTCCTCAGTCGGTGGAGGAGTCACCGCCCTAGCCTCAGATGGACTAGGTGCTCGTCCTCTTCCTCTAGAGGACGTCCTCCCACGACCTCTTCCACGGCCTCTTGCCACTGTTCTTCCTCGAGCTACAGCCCCAGTGGCTGGCTCAGTCGTTTCTTGTCTTTCCGTTGTTGCTGCTGGTGCGGTCGTTGCTCTAGTTCTAACCATCTGCGAAATAGAATGAAGATGGTCAGATACCAATTTGTATCACCTAGATACCAATTGGACTCAAGTAGTAGCACGAAAGAAGAATGAAAGAATGGAATTTTCCTAAAGTCTTATAGCCTCTCAAAGAAAAGTAAAGGCGTCCCCCTACCGTTCCTTAAGACTCTACTAGACTCGTTCTTGTGTGATGAGACCAATGAACCTAATGCTCTGATACCAAGTCTGTCACGACCCAAATCGGGGACGCGACTGGCACCCACACTTACCCTCCTATGTGAGCGAACCAACCCATCTAAACCTTAACATTTAAAGATATATCAACAGAAAATAATGCGGAAGACTTAAACTCATTAATGAAACAATTCAAAACTACTATTATTATTATCCCCAAAATCTGGAAGTCATCATCACAAGAACATCTATCTCAAATTACTAAACTAGGAATGTCTAAGAACAAAATAACTAAAAAGCTATTACATGCCGGAAGTTCGAGGCATCAAGACTTGAAGAAGAAGACCCAGTTCAAGCTAGACGCATTAGCTCACCCTGAATTTCCGATGAAGTGAAGACTGGCTAGATCTACTGTTGAGTTGAAATTGGCGGAACGTTTGTTGCATTGCACAAATAACAAAGAAGAAAACATAAAAGTAGGGGGTCAGTACAACCACAAGTACTGAGTAGATATCATCGGCCAACTCAAAATAGGGAACAATATATATCAATAATAATGTAAATCAACTACAATACTCAACATGTAGCAATAGCAATATTAATTCATCAATAAATACAACCGAGTTCACACATGAGGACTCAGGCCTCAATACCATACTCATTTGGGAATTAAGTTCATTAGATTGAGTATATTCATTATCTTTCAAGATTCATTATCTTTCTTCCTCTTGTGTCGGTACGTGACACTCCGCTCCTCTATTTCTTTCCTGGTGCCGGAACGTGGCACTCTGATCCTCATATACTATCCTGGTACCGGAACGTGGCACCCAATCCATATACTATCCTGGTGTCGGAACGTGACACTCCGATCCTCATATACTATCCTGGTACCGGAACGTGGCACCCGATCCATATTCTATCCTGGTGTCGGAACGTGACACTCCGATCCTCATATTCATTCTATCCTGGTACTGGAACGTGGCACCCGATCCTCATATTCTATCCTGGTGTCGGAACGTGACACTCCGATCCTCATATTCTATCCTGGTGTCGGAACGTGACACTCCGATCCTCATATTCTATCCTGGTACCGGAACGTGACACCCGATTCATTAATATTATCCTGGTGTCGGAACGTGACACCCGATCCTCTATTTGTATCCTGGTGCCGGAACGTGACACCCGATCCACTAACCTCATTCTTTTAGTTCATCAAGCCTTCTTTTATACAAGGCATCATCATTAGCAAAGAGGTTTCAAGGTTTAGGATTCAATAGCCTCATCATGCTTATTTTATCACAATTATATAATCACATCATGCAAACACACAATTAAGCATATAGAAGGGTTTACAATACTACCCAATACATATCATTCGCTATTAAGAGTTTACTATGAAATAGCATAAAATAACCATAACCTACCTCCACCAAAGAATTGATCAAACAAGCTAATCCTCAAGCTGCGTTTTCTCCTCCCTCTCGATCGATCCCTCTCTTTCTCTTTGTTCTTTCTGTTTGTTTTATTCAAACCCTCTTTCCTTTGCCCTAGTTATCATATAATTATGACTAAAAGAGGACAATAGAACCCACTAATTAACTTAAGGTTACCTCTTTTAACCCCCAAGTAATTAGACTTATTAATATTAACCCTCAATCTTTATAATTAAGGAAAGAATAGTCCAAAACGACCCTTAAAACGTGTAGAGGAATCCTATTCTGCCTGGGATTTGCCCAACCTGTGACGGGCCGTCGTGCCTGCGACGGTCCGTCACGATGGTCGTCGTAGCCTCCCAAAATCCAGGTGAACTGTGACGGCCCGTCACACCAGTGACGGTCCGTCCTGCACCTCCGTCCTGACGGTCAGAAACTCGTTTCTTGTACCAAATTCTCAAAAGTTGAAGTGTTTTGCAACGGGAACTCACGACGGTTCGTCGTGGATGTGACGGCACGTCCTGCAGGTCCGTCACAATTTACAGAGAGTCGATTTTCAGTATCCAATTTCAGAATTCTAAGTATGCTGAAACGATGCACCCTCGACGGGCCGTCGTGCCTGTGACGGTCCGTCGCAGTGCCCGTGGTCTTGGCCAGTTTTTCCAGAATTAAAATCTGCTGCTCAAAACGACTAAACAGGTCGTTACACCCCTAATTCTACGTGTCGGTTCGTGACACCCGATCCCCTATATGTGTCGGTACGTGACACTCCGATCCCCTATATGTGTCGGAACGTGACACTCCGATCCCCTATATGTGTCGGTACGTGACACTCCGATCCCCTAATTCTACGTGTCGGTTTGTGACACCCGTCCCACTAATACTATGTGTCGGAACGTGACACTCCGATCCACTAATACTATGTGCCGGAACGTGACACTCCGATCCACTATTCTCATTCTATCCGCTCATCAAGCCTTCTCTATACCAAGGCATCATCAATCCCATTACTTTAATTCATCAAGCCTTCTTTTATACCAAGGCATCATCATTAGTAAGTAGATTAAAGTTTCTTTCAAGATTTGGGATTCAATGGTTTTCATCATGCTTGTTTTATCAAAATCACATAATCATATTCATGCAAGCATACAATTAAGCATATAGACTGGTTTACAATACCACCAATACATATCATTCACTATTAAGAGTTCACTACGAATATCGTAAAATAAACCATAACCTACCTCCACCGAAGAATTGGAATCAACAAGCAATTTCCCAAGCTTTGATATTCCCTCTGCCTCTTGATCGATCAATCTCTCTCTCTCCTTGTTCTTTCTATTTTCTTTATTCAAACCCTCTTTCTTTTACCCTAATTAACATATAATTAAGTGTAAAAGATGGCAATAATACCCCACTAATTAACCCAAAGTTACCTCTTTTATCCCTCAAGAATTTGAGTTATTAATATAAACCCACGAAATCTATAATTAAGGAAATAATAGTCCAAAACGTCCCTTAAAACGTGTAAAGAAATCCGATTCTGCCTGGGATTTGCGCAACCTATGACGGGCCGTCGTGCCTGTGACGGTCCGTCACAAAGGTCGTCGCAAGGACCAGAACTCCATTTTTCACCAAGGAGTCTGTGACGGTCCGTCACACATGTGACTGTCCGTCCTGCAAGTCCATTACGAAGTTCAGAGAGTCGATTTTCAGTACCCAATTTCAGAATTCTAAGTGTTCTAGAACGAGACATCTGTGACCGGCCGTCGTGCCTATGACGGTCCGTCGTGGTGTCCGTAATCTTAGCCAGTTTTTCCAGAAATGAAATCTGCTGCTCAAAACGACTAAACAGGTCATTACAGTTGATGAGATTACTTTAGGACCTTTTTGAAATCAAGATGGTCCTCCCTCAAAGTCCATGGTTTGTCCTTGGGGAGTTATTCCGGATGTCTCCAACCTGAATATGTTCGTATATGAGTTTCGTACCTTTCACATAAATTTTATCCTAAACGAACACGTAAAACTTGACTAAACACACGTTATGGACATTCTTGGAAGTTTGACCTCCTAACTTCACAAAACTCTAGAATTAATACACATGTAGTTGTAATATTGTTTTTCTAGTTTCTGTCGTTCAATTTAACATGTTATACTACTTCTCTTATGCCGAAGTAAATGTTAATAAGCGTGAATACACCTTTCAATGAACTATACCTAATTAGATTGGGACATCATTGATAAGCAAAATAAAATATTTTGCAAGTGGTAACTGATGCAAAGTCATATATTCTTAGAATTCAGATACCTGCAGATATATACAAGGCCTTTGTGGAAGATTAAATTGAAACCCTTGTCAATACTCTTAATTTTGTTTTTACTAGTATTATTCGTCTTTAGACTTGTTTGTTTATAGTTATCTAGGATACTTCACAAGTGATTTTGGCCATAGTTCCTAACAATATGATACTGGTTTTTGAATCTGTGAAATTGGTATGATGCTTTAGATTTGCCAGAGCTACAACTTTTGTTCTTCATCTATTTTTGTGAATACAACCGCTCATAAATTTACGCAGCTGAAAAAAAAGGCTGCAAAAATCACAGTTAGAAGAGATGCAAAAGAGACCTTATGTTGATGCGAAGTCATATTATTTTAGAATTCAGATACCTCCATTTTAAACAGAA
Source organism: Solanum peruvianum (assembly GCA_027705065.1). Classification (NCBI taxonomy): domain Eukaryota; kingdom Viridiplantae; phylum Streptophyta; class Magnoliopsida; order Solanales; family Solanaceae; genus Solanum; species Solanum peruvianum. The sequence continues at coordinate 22,952,322 of JAKWJD010001763.1, forward strand.
AGAATGACTTTTCTGAGCAAAAGATCAGTAAACAGAAAGAAAAAGAAGAGAAATCAAATGTCAAAATCGCAGTTGTAAAAAAAGGAAATAAATATGTTGTTGTTGAGAATACAAACTGGTGATTTGAGGCAGAGCTGAATAACTCTAGGTTATTAATCAAGATGTAAGGAGACACTTTTGTTGAGTTGAGTGAAAGACATTCACTTAGAAGGACGAAGAAGAGACATCATATATTAGATTCGCAGTTGAGAGAATGTTGCTTCTAAGAATACGTTTAGAGGATTTAATGCAGATAATACATCTAGTTGACCTGCGTTGCTACTCAAGGTATGAAAAAGAAAAACTTTTGGGCTTGAGAATATACGTATAGGACAAAGTTGTGACCCGTGGATATTTATTTTTTAAAAATACTTTTTTTGGATTTTAGAAAATATTATCTCATTTTGGCACTGACATTTAGTAAATTTTTCAACATAGTTTTGCCGGTCCCGCTAAGTCTCTTGATTACAATTGGGACAAGTAATTAGTTTTCTTAGAGACCACATTTTTTACCTTCCTAATAACATATACCTTTTAGGACTGAAATATAATCATGTCTTAATATATATACTTTTTGTGAAGGGATTATTCACTCATCCCTACATGTTGGTCTTAACTAAACCTTTTTCTTGTAGTGGTTAACATTAGCAATAATCCTCTTAGAAATGATAAATAATGTTTAATTTGTCTTTCTTTGAGAAACTGTGCATACTTAGGGTAAAGGTTCATGCTAAAATGAGTTTTCATATAAAAATGCTCTTTTGAATAATTTGCACTTATTAGTGTTATGTGTATTGTTGCATTCATGAAATGGTGTTGAGCATTTTAATGTGTTTTGAAATAAGGTTGACATAAGTGACTCTTGATTTTCATGTTGAGCTCATGTTGTTATTAAGAAGGTAGTTCCTCATGTTGTGGTGTTGAGTTCTTATATGTTGGTAAATTTTGATTTGAGTTGCTATGTGTAAAATGTCATGTTTATGTATTGAATGGAGTTGTGAATTACACATTTAAGTTTCCATTCATGTTAATTAAATGTTTTTGTTTGGGCTGCTAGTATTGAGTCTATTCTAATTCCCCTATAAAATGATTTTACTATCATTTGGGGATGAATTTTCCTAAGAAGGGGATAATGTGACACTCCGAGAAGTCCGTTACTTATTCTAGAGCCTCACATGACGAAATAAGACTTAAAACATTGTTTCTAAGCCTAAAACAATGTATTGAAACTAACTAGGAAGAGTTAGAGTCAGACCGTTAAGAAATGACCTTGACGTTCAGAGAATAGTGAAATGTGTGCTAGTGTGCCTTGGCATGTTTCATGGGGTTTTAAGAGTCAAAATTTAATAAAAATTGGTAAAATGGTGTTCGATACATAGAAGAGTATTATTAGGGTGGAAACGTATCGGTACAACTTCCCAAGGATCACCCTTATGGTGTATGGAGAGGACTCTTCCATTTGACCCAAATTTGCCATTTTAGGGTAGTGTGCATTCACGAGCCAAACGACAGTCATCATTTAATCGATTCTCCATCGATGGATCCATTGGTAGAAACTTAGCAATTTTTCCTAAATGGCCAAAAATATCACTCTCTGATCCAAACCACAGACCATCACGATAGCCCGTGTGTAACACCTCCAAAATGATTTAGGTGAAACTAGATCCTAACACTTGTGTCCTTGATTTTTGAAGTCCTAAAATGAGTTAAAATAGGGTTAAGAGCCTGTTTGATCGTAACATGTTTTATGGTCGTATAAATGATCAACATCGGCCTAGGATTATACAACTCTGCCTCAAATTCTCTGTACATATTCGCAACAACAATGTCTTTGTTTCTTTCTCTCAACTAGCAATTTCGAGTATGATGTCTCCTACTCTTCTTCATGCTTAATATGTCGGTCAAATTTGCACCATTCTCCTATTTTATTGAGTCCGGATTCTAATTAAATGTTTAATTATTTTTGAAGTGTAATAATGTTTACAGTATATTCTGTGTTCGAAAAATCATATTACCCATAATATAAAGCTTTTTTTTAAGAAAAAATAATTACAAGGACACCCTTCCTCTTTTCTGCTCTGTTTCATGATTCCCCTGTTAATAGACAACAAAGTCCCTTTTATTAATGAATATATGAGTCTTGTTTGAGTACTTGTTGATTATACAACATAAATATTCTATACAATAGAGTCTTGATCCACTTGTCATAACAAAAATGATTAGTTTTTATGTACTACAAGGTAAGCAATTACTTTCTTTTATTAATGTTTTATAGGTCATTAAATCGACAAATATTTTTAACATCACAGATTCACCTGTATTTGAAGTCTTTAACCAGTGAAGTAAACATAGTGAACGCTAAACATTATTTTGACGAGTGACAAGTAAAAGGTTCTTTTTTCATTAACCTTATTGTTTTAAACAACAACTCATGATTAAGTCTTAACATGTTTGATCTAATGAATCATTTGGTAATATAAAGAATACAAAAGTGTTAGAAAAAGAAACTATGTACTTCGTCTGTTATCTAAGTAGGCACTCTCACGCAAGCAACATAGAAAGTCTCCTTCGCAGTGTCCTCCCATATTGTACTACTTCCTTCTTCTCTTATTCTTTTGTTCTCTTCTTTATGGTTTCCCTTGTTTAATTGACAAAACAAACCCATGTAGAAATGGGTATATGGGTCTTAATGGATTATATGTTGACTGTAAAACATGAAGATTGTTTATATTGGAGTCTTCATCGAGCTAATTGATTGATATCTTTTATTAATGTGCTACAGGTTGTTAATATACATATCTGTTAACATAAGTATTTACTTTACTTTGGAGTCTTTGAAAAATTAACTGAAGATAGTGATCAAGAAACAATTCAATTTGAATGGTCATTTATTTCATATCTAGTCAACTAGCAACATCTAGTTTTAAAAGAATTCATGTCTACTAATCAGATTGTCGAAGAAAATATTTATAAAAGATTGAAGAGAAAGAAAGAATGAGTAAAAAGCCAAGGATATCTCAAAGAAACACTTGATAGCCAAGTGTAATTATTTTTTCTAAAAAAAAGCTTCATATTATGGGTAATGTGATTCTTCGAACACACAATATACGGTAAACATGATTACACTTCAAAAATAATTAAACATTTAATTAGAATATGGACTCAATAAAACAGGATAATGGTGCAAAGTTGAGCGACATATTAGTAAACATGACGAAGAGAATGAGACATCATACTCGAAATTGGTAGTTGAGAGAAGGAAAAAAAGTCATTGTTGTCGTGAATATGTACAAAGAATTTGAGGCAGAGTTGTATAACCCTAGGCCGATGTTGATCATTTATATGACCATAAAACATGTTACGATCAAAGTTAGTACACATGTGTTGTAATATTGTTTTTCTAGTTTCTGTCCTTCAATTTCACATGTTATACTACTTCTCTTGTGCCGAAGTAAATGTTATTAAGGGTGAATACACCTTTCAATTAACTATACCTAATTAGATTGGGGCAACATCGATAAGAAAAATAAAATATTTTGCAAGTGGTAACTGATTCAAAGTTATATATTCTTAGAATTCAGGTACCTGCAGATATATACAAGGCCTTTGTGGACGATTAAATTGAAACACATGTCAATACTCTTAATTTTGTTTTTACGAGTATTGTTCGTCTTTAGAATTGTTTGTTTGTAGTTATCTGGGATAGTTCACAAGTGATTTTGGCCATAGTTCCTAACAATATGATATTGGTTTTTGAATCTGCGAAATTGTTATGATGCTTTAGATTTGCAAGAGCTGCAACATTCGTTCTTCATCTATTTTTGTGAATACAACCATTCATAAATTTACGCACCTGAAAAAAAACCCTGCAAAAATCACATTTAGAAGAGATGCAAAACTTCATCATGGAAGAGTGTCTTCGAAGCCAACATTATTCAAGAGAAGCCTATACCAAAGAATCTCATAATGGGTTGTTGCGTACTTCATCAATAAAAATTTCTGCACAACTGCACATAAGTTTCTTTCTCTATATTTGTTAATTTTTGCACTAGTGTGTTTTTGGACAACCACTTGATATGTTAGACTTTATGCACCCAAATAATGTTTGAATTCTTTGTAAATGCATCTTAATGATCTTCTAACTGATTTTTCATATGTTCTGCAACTTGTGTGAATATTTCTAGATAACACGTGGTAAAGTTCTAACCACTTTTGGGGTGAGCAATCTACCTAATTCCTGTATATAATTGATATGTATACCATAATTATTTATCGTTTTTAAAACTTTTGAACTTACATATTTTGAAGGTAGAAGTTTCAAGTAAAGATACAAGCTTAGAAGAAATGCACAAGCTTGTTATCAGTTTGCCGCTAATACTATGCGAAACTCGATAGTATAGAGTCTAACTCAGATGTTTGCTAAGTTTTTTGAATAAAATATTGAAACAAACATCATGGGATGTTGACCAGTTTATTATGATTAATTGAAATCTTTATTTCTGTCTTCTTGTTTCTGTGTCAGTATATTTTCTTTTTGAATCTAAAGATTTAGTAGAAATTTAGTATTTGTTAAATTTTTTTTATTGTGATATCAATTGATATAACACCATTGATTGACAATCTAGGACCAACAATATCTCTTCTATATAACAAATAAAGGACCAAAAAGTTCTTGTCCCTAAACATGCTCAAGGACAAGGTCATCCTCATCTTTAAAACTATTCAACGACCATTACAATATCGTCCCAATAGGTGATGAAGAACCAAAGTATAACTCGATAGTAGTCCTATATTTCAAAACATGGAATCTTCTTTCACAAACATCCGACCAATAAAACTTACTACTCTTTTTTTTGTCAAGGTAGTCAAATGAGAAGCAATGGATGCAAACCCATCCACAAACCTCCTATGGTACCCATCTAAACCCAAGAAACTTCTATCGTCGGTTGAGTAAGTGGTCTAGACCAATTCTTAACCTTTGTAACAACCCGTAAATGACTATACGAAGTTATGCCTAAACGTACCTAGAATGCCTAGATTAGAACGGGTTCACACGCTTGATGCACGTGGAAACCAGACCTCAGAACCGATGCACCAGCAGAGCCAACCTACTTGGTGGGTTAGTTTATCTAGGCAGGGTTAGTTCCAGCCATGTGGGGTACCCGAATACTAGGATTCACCCGGATGAGTCTTAACCGGACTTAGAGCGTTAGTCAAAGGTTTTAAGGAATCTAGGGGTATAAAGGTAATTTTGGTGCTAGGGGTAGTATGGTAATTACCCTAGTATTATATTTAATTAATCAAATAAGGGATTAATTAGTTGAAATGGGTCAAATCTAGGTGGTGAAACCCAAGTTTGACCGGATCTCCACAACTCGAGTTTGAGCCGAGTTGGAAGGATAATGAGGTATAAATTAAAGGATATAAAGTTAAGAGAAAATAAGGAGGTCATTATAATAAATTAATATATAATTATAATATGATTTTTTACATTGAGTTGAATAAGTCAACAACAATTCCCACAAAAAGGACCGCACAACTCCCACTAGGATTGTGCTTCTTTCCCACTCTTAATTCTTTAATTTACTCCTAAAAACGTTTTCAACCTTATACCAAACTTTAAATACAGAATATGACCATAAAATTCACTATTCGAAAAGTTTTCTTTTCTGAATCCATAAAAGACAAAAGGAAGAGTTCGTACGCCTAAGTGTTTTAATTAAAGAACTTCACTTGCAAACAAGAATAAAAGATCGGAAGAAAGGTTTGTGTGTGGGATGGGGCGTGTGGTTGAGGCTGGTTTTCAAGGCTTAAAAGGTATGGGTGTTCTTCACTCTTGGTCCCTTTCCCAAGAGTCCCTTAAGGTTCAGTTTAAATCCAATCTAAAAACTAAGGTTGTCCCCGTTGTATGCCCCTGTCATTTGATCCTATGAACAAATTGATGCATGCATTTGTATGAATTCTGGTAGATCATTTTAAAAATAATTGTGATTGTGTGATATGTCTGTGTTTCGTACTGTGTATTAATTGTTAAGTACATCCAAATATTGAATGTCATATGTTCACCAACATGCTGATTTTCCTTAATTTTTATTGTGACTGTTCACTTGAAGAAAATGGTAAGTCACGTGATATGAAGTGTTGTGTGTGTTAAAATGCAAAAAGAATTTGTGATGTTCATGAATAAGAAAGTGAAACTAAGGTCCATAATGAATTATCTAAAAGTATATGTAAAACTATGAGTTAAACGCCTAGACTAAGTGTAAGAAAGTGAATGCAGTTTATATATTTATGGAACATGGGTTCGACTAGTTACTAGTATGGATGAAGGGAAATAGTTGCTGCAATTTAGTGGTGAATCTCGATGACCTTAAGGTTCTAGCACTAAAAGAAGAAGCCGTAATGTAAAAGAAAAGAAATTATGGAGAGAGAGGGGATTCGAACCCATCTAATTTAAAGAGGCCTTCAAATAAAAGAAAAAGAAAATAGTTAGAAGGAGGTAGATCGAACTTGGCTCCTTGGACAAGGGTGTGAGATACATACATCTCACACCAAAATAAAAAAAATAAAAAAATAAGGTTCTGCCAAAGGGGTTCGAACATGCTTTCTCTTGGCTGAAATTGTGAGACACATAAAATAATAAAAAGGTGAGGCCACTGGGATTCGATCTCAGATCCTAATGGTCGAATTTATGGAGACACTTAGCCTTTAAATAATTAAAAATAAACTGCTGCCCAAGGGATTCGAAAATGGGTCCTCTTGGCTGCAATTTTGAGACAATAATTAAATAAAATGCAACCACTAGGGATTCAACTTGGGTCCCTTGGATGAATGTGTAAAATGAATGAGTCGTAAACAACATATCTTAGAATATCACGAAAAACTTATCCAAATATGAGTAACCCAAAATGGGTATTACCGTGTGTAAATGGTAAGACTAAGAAATGAACATTCACGTAATGAGGTGAGTAATTATATTATACTATAATGCTGATGAAAATGGTGAGAACATTATAAGAGGCTAAGATGAATTGTGAGACAAGTATCAACAAAGCCTAAGTAAATGTTACCAAACGTACTCTCCTATGGGAATGTAAAATGATGTAGAGTGAAGTCTCAAGCATACTCCAAAAGAAAGTGTTAAGAATTGATTCATAGTTAATATGTAAATAAAAGAGTGACTACATGATAGGATAGTGTAAGTGAGACAAGCTACATCTACGCCTAAAAAGAAAATTTCACTAAATGCAATTTCTAAGAGAGCATATCTATGTTAACCGATAAATAAATAATGAAAGGTGAGTACAGATTAAATGAAAAGATGTAAAGAAAGAACAGGGTGGCACCACAATGTGAGGCTGCTGCAAGTGAGACAAGTTGTACTTACGCCAATATAAGGTAAGCAAAAGTACTCACCTAAGATAGTGTTGAATATTAATAGACAAGTCTCAATCACACTCTATATGTAAGTTTAAGGACAATTCACACTTAATACGCAAAGAATAGACTATAAATCATCTAATGAGCTATGACTGCCTCATGCTAGAAGCAAGCTTCAATGATGTATGAGTTGAATGTAAATAGGAACCTTAAACGGAGCACCGATACGCTAGCTATGAGTGGTGATGCCTTCTTTCATAAAGGTAGAGGTTCATGTAATTCTCATGATATGAGACTGTCCACCAAAGTGTGTATGGGTCTACCTAAATCTCCTAGTCTTTGAACTATGCTGCCAACATATGGATCTAGCCAGTGGTTTTCCACCTAAGCGAGCTAGGGATGTTTTGGTTTCATCTTGGCCAGTGACTCCACATCTTTTCGGTGTGGGGAAGACATCAAATTTCATGATTCTCACATGATCTATGTCGGTTAACGTTGAAGTTCCTCAAAGTATGAAAGATAATGAAATGAATGATACTAAATATGCATGTTCAAGACAATCAGGAGGTGAAATCAGAGTAAGGTAATGACATTAGGTCATTCTTTGTCATTGAACTTCATGATCCCAATGAGAGTGTTAAACTTCATCCTAGGTACAACTGGTGTTTATATCAGCCTACGAATGAATGAAACGAATAATGTGATGTAGGTATGAATGAAAGAAGCAGACTCTGTGTTTTCTAAAAAACGATCCCAAGTTAAGGTCCCATTTGTTAAGCCCTCATTTGGGGATTCCTAATGTTATTTCCGTGATTCCAAGGTCTCATGGTGTATAAACAAATAATATGTGATATATGTATGTGTTATATGATATATGTTATGTCTTGGGTGCAATATGAAAAGAATAATGATGCATGTTACTCTCATAGCATGACTTTCCTAATCTAATTTGGCAAGTCCAGCTGACTTGGCTTTCCATAATTCATATCGTTAGGAGAGAGATCTTCTTAATCATGCATGTCCTTTGTGTGTACTTGCATACACCTATACTTAGTACAAGTGTGTACTAATACTTTACATTATACTATTTTAGGTGTAGGTTCAGGAGGGTGTTGAAGAAATTCATTGCACATTTTCGGATATCAGAGCTTTTCATCCGAACCTAGTACGTCCTCATGCATTCGAGGATGCCTGCCGTTATGTTTGTAGCTTAGTAATAGGTTTAGGCTAGTGGACCATGTTCCACAAGTATTTCTTTGCCAAATTTTTTCTTATAATATAAGACTATTATTTCAAGATTTAATGATCGTTTATTAGATGGTTGATATACATGAGTAATGAACTTCTTTATATGCGTATGCATACTATTTCTATGAATTCTATGTACACTTCAAAAAAAACAAAAAGTTTCAAATTTTCCGCTTAAATTAACCGAACGAATGTAACGACGACGTAAGTAGTCTTGTCTACGACCTCAAAGTGGTCAACGATGCCGGTTTTGGGTAGGGTCTATACGCCGGTTGTGAAAAACTTTGTATCAGATCATTAGGTTAAATATCAAATATATCAGGCTCAAGTCAACCACGTGAAGTAGTTTCTAAGCTATTGTAGTGAAGTGAACCATTATTATGAATTAGAGACTGCATAACGTTTAGTAAATTTTCCCTTCTTCTAATCTTATCGTGCCTTGTGAAATTTTGTTACTTGGTATTAAGAGCGTATCTAACATCAACTCTGGTTTTTCAGAAATATGAATACAAGGAGAAATAGGCAGAGGGATTGGAGGAGCAGCTGCTGGGGGAAATCAAGTTCCTCCACACGTTCCAGGTGCTGAATGGAGAAGCCTATTAACCCAGCTGGGTTGACAGATGGAGAAGTGAGGATAGACCTGGCACATACGGCTAAAGCCATCACTTTCCAAGCTCTGTCTATGACAGTCCAGGCGGAGCAACGAGGTGTTCCCATAGAGAACCCACCTGCCAGCACCATGGTTAGGAGGTTAAGGGACTTCACGAGGATGAATTCTCCCATTTGCACTGGATCTAAAACTGCGGAGGATCCCCAAGAGTTTGTGGATGAGATCCACAAGATACTATGTGCGATGGGTTTGACTAATGTGGAGAAGGCTAAGATTGTATCCTACCAGCTTATGGATGTAATTCAATCCTAGTGTAAGTTGTGGCAAGATGGCAGGGCCTTAGGAGGAGGTCTTATAACTTGGGATCTTTTCAAGATGGCTTTTCTAGAGGGGTTCTTACCCAGAGAAATGTAGGAGTCTAGGGTTGAAGAATTCATTAAACTTAAGCAGGGCTTGATGTCAGTCAGGGATTATGTCAGGACTGGAGTCTAGACCTTATACGTGACCGGCGTCGTTGACCTCTCAGAGGTCGTAGACAAGCCTAGTTACATTATACTTACTACATCTAGGTTAATTTTAGCGGAAAATTTGACACTTGTAGTTTCTTATCATATATGCTAATCATTCTATTAGATTCATATTTGTTCACCATCAACCATCTAACTTAACATCATCAAATGAAATAAATAGTTTAATATTGAATTAAATGTATACTTGCCAAAATGGCACAAGTACAATGTCTGAACAAAATGGAAATAAACACTAGTGGAACATACTACAATATCTCAATACTATAACTAATCTAGAATATAATGGGCAAACATCCACGAATGCATGAGGGCGTACCAAGTCCGGATAGTTTCAGTGTCAACCTGTAGCTCTAGCTCCACTTGTGCCTGCACCTAAAATTGTAGAGTTGTATAGGGTCAATACACACTTGTAGTAAGTATGGGTATATGCAATCACACACCAAGGACATGCATGATTAAGTATATCTCTTTCGTAACAACATGATTATGAAAAGTCAAGTCACTGGACTTGCCAAATTTCGATTAGGAAAGTTGGTGAGCTTTCCAAATTTTATAAGGTTATTGAGAGAACTTTCAAAATTTGTGTTTGAAAGTCATGCCATGAGAGTAACATGCATCATCTTACTCATTATATTGCACACATCACATAACATCTAGCACATAGCACATGACATATTGCATACAGAACATAACATTTTTCATATTATTCTTTCATTTGCCATGAGACCTTGGAAACATGGACTTGACATCAAGACTTCCCGAAAATGAGGTCTCAACCTATGGGACCTCAACTAGGGAGCCTTCTTTAGCAAACACTGAGTCTTCTTCATTCATTCTTGCGTACTTCATTTTATTTCATTCATAGGATAGTATAAAAACCATCTATACCTAGGATCATTTTTCATATTATTCTAGCTCACCTCCTGATTATCCTATCCTAACTTCTTTGGTATCGTTCATTTCATTATGTGCATCATTTGAGTCTGACCTCATTCATTCATGGGGAACTTAAACTTTAACCGACATAAATCACGTGAGCATCATGAAATGCAGTGTCTCCCCCATACCGAAAAGAGGTGGAATAACTAGCCAAAGTAAACAAAAACATGCTAGCGTACATGCTAATTGAACCCCGCCAGAACCCCTATTTTGGCAGTATAGATTCAAAGACTAAGAGATATAAGTAGAGCTAAACTAGGCATGCCGGAAATTCTCATCTCATGAGAGTTACGTGAACCTCCGCCCTTTCCAAAAGAAGGAATCATCGGTCATAGGTAATCTATCGGTGCTCATTATAAAGTTCCATTACATTAAACTCATACATCATGGAAGCTGGCTTCTAGTATGAGGATATCATAGGTCAATAGATGATTTATCATCTCATCATTAGTATTGAGTGTGTTAACCTCAATACTTTCATTAGAGTGTATTAGAGACTGGTCTATTCATTAACTTTACACTCTCATAGGTGAGTACGTTTTGGTAACATTTACTTAGGATGATTTGAGATTGGTCTCATCTTTTACGTTAGCCTCATATTATGTTGTCACCATATTCAGTAACATTAGCACATTTTCTCTTCATACTTACTCACCCCATTATACGTGAATGTTCATTTCATCATATGCCAATGCACTTGGCCATTTAGTGTGTTTCACACACTTACTTAACCCTTCTAGGGTTTCATTATTTCAATGTTCATCTCATCATTTCTTTGTTCATTTCATCATGTTCCAACATACTTTTCCATTTAGTGTGTTTTACAATCTTACTTAACCCTTCTAGGGTTACATCATTTCATTACATACATCTTAGGTTCACCTATTTTCAACGTATGCTATACTTATTGGTTATACATACAAGTCATGAGGCTTCATTCATCGTTCGTTTAAGTGATTCATATCTTTCTATGATTATGTGGTACAAGACTTATGCACATTGTATGTATGCCAAGATCTCGATTTTAATCTAATTAGGCAACATTATTCTTGAATATTTAATTCACGTATGGCTTATGTATCAATACGGAATTTGGTCAAGGGAACCCAATTTTAAATCCCTTAGATAATACTTATATTTTTTTATTTACTGTATTTCGGTCCACATGGCTTGGGGACCCATGATCGAGCCCCAACACCTTCATTTTAATTTTCCCTTAGTTTTTCTGTTCATTTTTTGCTCAATGGGATTGAGAGAATGTGGGATCGAATCCCCACAACCTCATTTTCTTTTAATTTATTTTCTTTAAACTCTCTCTCTCCCTTGGCTGAGGGGTTGTGGGTTCGAACCCCCACAACCTCTCTTTATATTCATTAAAAATTTTGACCTTGAATCAGCCTAGGAGATCATGGGTTCGATCCCTACGCCTCCCATTTCTTTTTCTTTCATTTTTCTTTGACCCTCATTCGTTGCCTAAAGGTCATGGTTTTGATTCCCACGCCCCATATTTATTTTTTTATTAATTTTTTTTGTACATAACTTTTCAGCCAGAACACCAGAGATCCAATCCCCTTGACCCCTATATCCCTTTTTGCGATTTTAAGGCATTATACGGGTGAGGTCCCGAGTTCGAATCCTGGTGACATCACCTCATTATTCATTCAATAAAATTTCAAGATTTGTTCATCTACATTTAGCCTAAACTAAACGTGTTAGTTGATGGAAATTTGGTCACATTTCAGCTCACTTTCATCAATATTTTAACTTGAACTCATAGAGTAATTCGTAGACCATTAAACATGTTTTGGGGTGCATTTTTCATAGATTCGTTTAGCAAAGAGATTGTTACTTAAATCATCCATATTCCATATTTTATGAACATCACGATTTACATAGGTTTATGCACGTAAAATAACAACCACAACATTACACATTTTGGAGCCTCAAGCCGAGACTCTAGTCATAGTAACATTCTCGCACACGTATGCACATAGTTGCGAAAACACATAGGTTGTCATTCATACTATTTCAAATACACAAACATAAACATATTAATCACGAAAACATAACATAAACCTAATACTACAAGAAATCATACCCAACATAAGAACAATTGGGAGCTTGTGACAGGGACATGCAACGGAGAACAACCCTAGTTTTCAGACTGAATAATCTGAACCTTAAGGGCTCTCTTGGGAAAGGGACCAAGAGAAAAGAGAACCCATACCTTTTTGACGTTAAATCCTTGAATTTATGTCCAAAAAAATTCACCCAAGATCACGTCCAAGTCCACTCAATGTCAGCACCACTCGACGGACAACCTCCCTTTGCCTAACGTGTGATAAACATTTATTTTCTTGTGATGTCGTGTGAGTTCTTCAAGTGTTAATAACTTGGTTTATTTTTATGTTCTTGAAAGTTACATTGGAAGAGAGAGATCATGAATTAGAGTGATAGAGACGTGAGAGAGAAAGATGAGCGTGGGAGAGAAGAATTTTCTTAGGCTTAGAAGTCTAGTTTAGGACATAGTCAAATAAGGTGTTATTGAATTATTAAAAATATGGCTTCCTTTTATTTTATATCAGCTAATAAATTAAAAATATAAATTAATTTCATTAATTTACCAACTTAAATTAAAAATAAATTAAATTCATTGCTTCCACCTAGGTTCGAACTCGGGTGAAGCAATAGTTCACTTCCTGGGCCAATTTTCGGCCCTTTCTCCCAAAATACCCCTCTACCTTATAAATTGATTAATTAATTATATATGTAGGGTAATAACAATACTACCCTTACCCTAGAAAAGACCATTTTACCCTACACGCTCTAAACCTAAGATTTTCCCTTTTTAAGACTGGTAAAGACTCATTCGAGTAAATCTTCGTATTCGAGAGCTCTACATGGCTGGACCCAACCTTTTCTAGCTCAACTAACTCCCCAGGTTTGTTGGCTTGGATGTAGAAAGGGTTCAGAGCTCTGTTTTTACGCGCATCGATCCATGTGAACTTTGCCTAATCGTAAGCATTCTAAACACATTAATAATTATTTATCTTATACATTTTTATGGTTGTTATATTATCCCCCATTTAGGAACATTCATCCCCGAATGACACTACTAACTATTTCGCTTAATGCCAAACAGATCATAACATAGTTACTATAAACAATCAAGCAATAGCAACAAAGAATGGAGAGATAAGGAAACTTAGAATTAATAGTAGGGAGTCTAATCACAAGAGCTAAAAAGATGGGGGTAGAGGATCTTATATCGGCCTCGGCCTCCCAAGTAGGACCTACAACAAGATGATTTGTCCTCAATACCTTCATTGTGGAAATCTCCTTGTTCCTCAGACGTTTGACCTATTTGTCTAAAATATCAACAAGTACCTCCTCACAAGGCAAATTTTCATCAAACTCCAAACCTTCAAAAGGTAGAATCGATGTTGGATCATCTAGACACTTGTTTAAAATAGAGACATGGAAGACGGGAAGAACAGAATCTAGCTCCGCAGGCAATGTCAACTCATAGGCCACCTCACCCACACGCTATAGGATCTCATATGGCCGAACATACCTCGGACTCAACTTCCCCTTCATGCCAAACCTCATCACCCACTTCATAGGTGATATCTTCAAATGAACGTGGTCACCATCATCAAACTCTAAGGGCTATTTTCTATTATCTTCATAAGACTTCTGCCGACTGTAACCAATAGCAAACTTATCCCTAATTACCCTGATATTCTCTAAGGCCTCATGAATGATCTATGGACCAAAAAAGGATGACTCTCCAACCTCGAACTACCCAACTGGAGACCTACACCTCCTACCATACAGTGCCTGAAACAAAGCCATTCCAATGGTGGAGTTATAGCTATCATTATACGAGAACTCTGTCAAAGGTAGATGGTTATCGCCACTACCATTGAAGTAAATCATACACGCCCTTAGCATCTCCTCTAATGTCGTAATGGTGCGCTATGCCTCCCCGTCAATGTGAGGATGAAAGAAAGTACTAAGTTTGACCTGTGTGCCTATGCACTTGTAGAATGATCTCCAAAAATGTGAAGTGAACTAAGCTAATCTATCTGAAATGATAGAGAAAGGAACCCCATGACACCTCACAATATCATCAATGTAGAGTTTCGTATAATCCTCGGCTTTGTAAGTACACTTCACAGGGATAAAGTGGGGAGACTTAGTAATCCTGTCCACCAAAACCCATATGGAGTCATGCTATCTCCTAATCTTCAGAAGAACAACCACGAAGTCTATATTAATGGCCTCCCATTCCAAGTCGGAACCTCAATAATCTAAGTAAGACCGCCAGGCTTAAGATGTTCTGCTTTAACCTGTTGAAAATTAGGACACTTGGCCATAATATGCAATGTACTTCTTCATGCCATACCACCAATATGTCTGTTTAAGATCATGATAAATCTTGGTGGAACCTGTATGTATGGAATACTTAGAACCATGGGCCTCTACAATGATCCTGGTCCGCAAATCATCAACATCTGCTACACATAGCCTGTCCTGGTACCTAAGTATTCCGTCATCTCCCATAGCAAAAGACTCATTCATCTTAACAAACACTCAGTCCTTCAACTCCATCAACACAGGATAAAGATGCTCACCCTCCTTGACTTCAACTACTAAGGATATTAAGAACTAGGATGAACTGAAACACCCCCATTAGTGGAGTCAACCAACTGCCCATCCAGTCTGAGCAGTCTATGTATATATTTAACCTATTTCTTTTTCTCATCCTCAACGTGGGTTGTACTTCCCATGCTCATCCTACTCAAAGAATCAACTAAAACATTAGCCTTACCTTGATGGTAGTAGACATTCATGTCATATTCCTTAAATAGCTCCAACCATCTCCGCTGACGTAGATTCAACTCCCTCTATGTGAACACGTACTGGAGACTTTTGTGGTCTGTGAACATATCAACATGCACTCCATACAAGTAGTGCCTCCACAATATTAGTGCAAACACCACACCTGCCAACTCTACGTCATGAGTGGGATTATTCTTGTCATGAACCTTGAGCTGTTTGGACGCACTATATATCACCTTACCACACTTATAAGAACAAAACTAAAACCATCCCTAGATGCATCACAATAAACAATGTAATTCTCACCACACTTAGTCAAAGTACGCACCGGGGCTGAAGTGAGTCTATCCTTGAGCTCCCGCAAAACTCTTCTCACAAGCCTCCATCCATTCAAACTTGGCCTTCTTCCTAGTCAAAGCTATCAGTGCAGCACCAATGGAAGAAAAACCCTCCACGAACCTACAGTAACAACCAGCCAATCCCAAGAAGTAACTAATATCTGTGGGAGGAAGAGGTTTTGGCTAGTTTTTAACATCTTCAGTCTTCCTTGGATCAACCTCCACACCTTTGTCGAACACAACATGATCCAGGAAGGTCACCGATCTAAGCAAGAATTCACACTTGCTGGATTTGGCATACAAATGATGTTGTCTAAGTACCTACAAAGTTAGTAGCAAATGTTTTTCATGATTTTCCTTGGTCTTAGAGTAGATGAGAATGTCATCAATAAATACTATGACGAAGGAGTTAAGGTATTCAGGGAAGACTCTGTCAATGAGATCCATAAATGCAATATGTGCACTTGTGAGACCAAAAGACATAACTAAAAACTCATAATGACCATAATGGGTACGAAAGGCTGTCTTTGGAACATCTTCATCCCTAACCCTAAGCTGATGGTACCCTGAAAGAAGATCAATCTTTGAGAAGAAACTAGACCCTTGGAGTTGGTCGAACAAGTCATCTATTCTTGGAAGTGGATACTTATTCTTTATAGTAACTTTGTTGACCTACCGATAATAGATACACATTCTAAGGGTTCCATGATTCTTTTTCACAAACAACACTAGAGAGCCTCAAGGGGATATGCTCGGCTGTATGAAACCCTTGTCAGTGAGATCTTTTAATAGTAGCTTCAACTCTTTGAGTTCAGTTGGGGCCATTCTTTAAGGAGGAATGGAAATTGGTTTAGTACTGGGTTCTAAGTCAATCCCAAAGTCAATCTCTCGAGGGGGAGGAACTAGAGACAAATCATCAGGAAATACATCTTGGAACTCATTATCTACATGCACTGAGTCTATGAAAGGAATGTCATGATCTAAATCATTAACACTCAAAAGATAACATAATAACCCATTGGTCATCATTTAATTGGCTTTAAGATTCTAAATCAAGGGATTAGGACGACTCGAGTTGTATTCTTCAAGATTAGGTCTTCTTCATTCAGGAGACGATGCAACCATAATAACTATGAATCAAGCCCATTCCAAGAATAACATCAAAATGATATATTGGTAACTCAACCAAGTCTGCACCCATAGTCTAACCACATACAACTTTTGGGAAATCTTTGTATACTCTAGCAGTTCGTACATTTTCTCCTAAAGGTGTACTAACAACTATAGGATCATGCAGAACATCATAAAATATCTCAAAAGTGAGACCAAGCAAAAGAGTTACAAAGGAAAGCGTAGACCCTGGATCACGTAAAGCATAAGCAGAAGTTGAGAATAATTGCAGCATACCTGTGACCACATCACCTGACTTATCCTGCTCTTCCCTGCCCTTCAGGCCATAGAACATGTTCCTCTTAGGAGGCTCGGCTGCTGTTACATCCTGAGGATTAAACCTAGGCTAAGCATTACCTTCAGCCTTACCTTTGTTCTGTGGGAAGTCTCTAACCATGTGTCCACTCTTACAACACACGAAATAGGAATTAGTGCCCTGTTTGCACTCTTTAACACGCTTAACACATTTCTTTCTGGGACGCTGCATCTCACCTCCATTGGCCTTCCTTGGCTCGGGTCTTCCTCCTCTAGGTGTTGTACTCATCTAAGAGTTAGAATTCCCTGAACTCTGTTTCCCCTTTTTTAACCTGGGCTGCTCAAGGACGCCAAAATCTTTTCTGTGGCCTCCATGGCTGGGACTTGCCTGATCTTGAGGCTTAGGCCTCCTAACATCACGAATGCCCCTCTTTTTGCGGTTGTCCTCTATATGTTGGAAATGCACCATCAACCTGGAGAGGTCCATATTATCATGGAGTATCACAGACCGACACTACTCCTCCAGATCTCCATTGATTCCTATCAGGAACATGCTAATCTCATCCATGCAGTTAGATAGAAGGGAAGTAGCATACCTGGAAAGCTTAACAAACTTCAGGGAATACTTCCTGACTATCATGGGTCCGTGCTTAAGGTTGATAAACTCCTCAACCTTGGCCTCCCACATCTTTTTGAGAAAGAATCTCTCTAAAAAAGGATATCTTAAACAACTCCCAAGTGATTGGAACTCCGCCTAAAACTCGGCTCTCTTGCCATATCTTGAACAAAGTCTGTGCAACATCCTTGATTTGATAGTAAGCCAACTTTGCTTTCTTAGTATATGTGGCCCCAAAATCCACCAAGATCTTACTCACCTAATCCACAAACTCTCGAGGATTCTTCGAAGTCTTAGACCCTGTGAATATATGAGGATTCAGCGTTGTAAAGTCTCTCAACCTGTCAGCCATACTGCAAACAGGTGGGTTCTCCCTCTGAAAATTCTTGAGTTGACCTTGTCAGTCATGGCCTAGGACTTCATAGTGATGGTCTATTCCATCTGGTTCCAGAGATGACCGCACTTCATCATCATTCAACCCAGCAGGATAAACCGGCATAGCCGCTCCTACAACTGAGCCTGGGGTACAACCTATTTGCCCGAAACAGATGCTCCTCCTCTCCTTTGAACAATTGTTCTCCTAGTATTAATTCTCTGAAAATAACAAGGATTGATGTTAAACACGCTCATAACACCTAGAAAATCAGACATTAAGAAAGACACGATAAGATTAGAAGAAGGGAATTTTCCTAAGCATCATGCATTCTCTAATTCATGATAGTGGTTCACTTCACTACCATGACTTAGAAACTAATCAATGTGGTTGATGTGGACTTATTATCGTCGGAATTTAACCTAGTGCTCTCATACAAATTTTGTCATGACCAGAGTTTAGACCCAAACTAGACCGGCGTCGGTGACTTTTCAGAGGTCGCAGACAAGCCTACTTACGTCATTATTACTTCGTCTAGGTTAATTTAAGCAGAAAAATTGAAACATTTGTTTTCTTAACATATATACTAATCAGTCTATAAGATTCATAATATTTCACCATCAACCATCTAACATTAAGATCATCACATTGAAGAAATAGTTTAAAATAGTGTCAAACGTATGCTTGCCAAAATTTCACCTATACAATGTCTGAACAATACAGAAAGAAATGCTAGTGGAACATAATCCACTAGCTCAATCCTATATCTAAGCTAGAATATAATGGGAAGCTTCCTTGAAAGCATGAGGGCGTACCATGTCCGAATGAATGCTCCACGATCGAATAGTTTCAGCGTCAACCTTAGCTACAGCGTCCATCTATGCCTACACCTAAAATTTTAGAGTTGAATAGGATTAGTACACATTTGACCTAAGTATAAGTATATGGAATCACACACCAAGGACAATCATGAGTAACATTATCTCTTTCCTAACCACATGATTATGGAAAGTCAAGTCACTGGATTTGCCAATGTTTGTGAGCTTTCCAAATTTGGATTAGGAAAGTGAGTTAACTTTCCAAATTTAGATTACGAAAGTCATTCTATGAGAGTAACATGTATCATCATACTTATCATATTGCACATAGCACATTTCTTGTTATTAATTTTTTTTGTACTTTACTTTTCAGCTAGCATACATGAGATCGAATTCCCTTCAACCCCATTTACCTTTTCACGATTTTAAGACATTATACAGGTGAGGTCGCGAGTTCGAATCCTGGTGACCTCAGCTCCTTTTGCACTCAATCAAATTTCAAGATTTGTTCATCTACATTTAGACTAATCTAAAAATGTATGTTGCTGGAAATTTTGTCACATTTCAGCTCACTTTCATCAATATTTTCACTTGAACTCATAGAGTAATTCATAGACCATTAAACACGTTTTTGGGTGCATTTTTTTATAGATTCATTTAGACAAGAGATTGTTACTCAAATAATTCACATTCCATCGTTTATGAACATAACAATTCACATAGGTTTATGCACGTAAAATAACAACCATAACGTTACACATTTTGGAGACTCATGTCGAGACCCTAGTAATAGTAACATTCTTGCACACACATGCACATAGTTGCGAAAACACATAGGTTGTCATTCATACTATTTCGAATACACAAACATAAACATATTCATAATTAAAACACAACATACACAGAACTCTACCAGCAATAATACCCAACCAACGAATCATTAGGAGTTAGTGACAGGGACATGCAACGGGGAACAACCCTAGTTTTCAGACTAAACAATCTAAACCTTAAGGGGTCTCTTGGGAAAGGGACCCTGAGAGAAGATAAACCATACCTTTTTTATGTTAAACCCTAGTCTTGATGGCCTAAAACCTCCCCCAAGATAACGTCCAAATCCCCTCAATGTCAACATCACTCGACGGACAACCTCCCTTTGCCTAACGTGTGATTAACGTTTGTTTTCTTGTGATTTCGTGCGAGTTCTTCAAGTGTGAAGAACTATGTTTATTTTTCTGTTCCTCAAAGTTACCTTGGCTGAGATATATTGTGAATGAGAGTGACAGAGACGTGAGAGATAGAGATGAGTGTGGGAGAGAAGACTTTTCTTCGGCTTATGAGTCTAGTTTAGGACTTAGTCAAAAAATGTTTTATTTAATTATTAAAAATATGATTTCCTTTTATGCTAAATAAGATATTAAATAATTAATATAAATTAATTTCATTAATTTACCAACATAAATTAATGACAAATTTAAGTCATTGCTTCACCTAGGTTTGAACCCTGGTTAAGCAAGACTTCACTACAAGGACCAATTTTCGGTCCTCTCTTCCTAAAATACCCCTCCACCTTTTTTATTAAATAACTAATTATATATGTTGGGTAATTAGTATACTATCCTTAGCCTTGAAAAATACCATTTTACCCCTAGACCTTCCAAACCTCAGATTTTCCCTTTTTAAGTCTGATAAACATGCAAGTAAATCTTCGTATTCGAGAGCACTACATTGATTTAACTAACCTTTTCTAGCTTAACTAACTCCCCAAGTTAGTTGGCATGGCCTTTGCAAGGGTTCAGAGGTTTTGTTCTATGCGTATCTATCCGTGTGAACCCGGTCTAATCGTAATTTGTAAAAACACATTAAGCATTACTTATCTTATACATTTTTAGCATTGTTACAGATTACTCCCTAAAGTTCGTAAAACTTTTTCAGGTATGACACTTCCCTTGTATCTAACAACAGGGAAAAGTGAGTATATTCTTGACAGAGATTCCTGAGGATCTCAAGGAGGAGTGTAGGGCAGCTATGTTGCATCACAACATGGACCTTTCTAGACTTATTGTCCATGTAAATCAAGTGGAAGAAAATAGGAAGAGGAAGTACACTAGGGAAAGGAACATGTTAAGGCAAGCTGAGAAGAATTTTTGATGGAAGAGTAGTATTGAAATATGAGATAAGCCCAGGTCTAAGAAGGGACTCTCCCACCATGGGAAGTCAAGTTCATCCAAGGGTCGCTATGATAGGGATTCCGAGCCCAGAGTAAGAAGGAACAATAAAGTAGATACACCTCAGGAGACGCCACTATGTAAGAAGTGTGGCAAACTGCACGGAGGAGAGCATATGATGGGCTCTTATGCTTATTACAGTTTTTGGCAATCAGAGTCACATGATGAAGTATTATCCGAAGAGGAGAGGTCAAGAAAAGGGAAGGAGAAAGTTCAACCTAATAGTCCAAGTGAAAAGGCTCCAAGGAGGAAACGATTCTTCGCACTCAAGTCTAGGGCTGCAAGGAAGGCCCTTCTGGTGGTGTCTCACATGCGTAGCCTTAATTATTCTTTCATGTGTTTGTCTGTCTCTGGTTCTTTTATGCACTAGTATGAGGTTAATATATTTGAATCATCATGTGGGTTGCTGATTTATGTGACTTATATATTTACTTGTGAAGTATTCTTGGATGAGACTAGTTTAGGAAAGAGTCTATTAATGTGAAGCTTCTAGTAGGTTTCAAAGATATGCACCACCATGCTATTAGGAATTAGATATTCACCAATGAAAAGTATTGAATTGCTTATGTATGGATATGTTCTA
This sequence comes from Solanum peruvianum, assembly GCA_027705065.1. Lineage (NCBI taxonomy): Eukaryota > Viridiplantae > Streptophyta > Magnoliopsida > Solanales > Solanaceae > Solanum > Solanum peruvianum. Next base: position 22,974,291 of record JAKWJD010001763.1, read on the forward strand.
TGGATAACTAGTTTGTTGCTAGTAAAGAGTAGTGTCATTCAAGGAAGAATGTTCCTAAGGAGGGGATAATGTAACAACCCAAAAATGACTATGCGAAGTAATTCCTAAACATACCTAGAATTCCTAGATTAGACCAGGTTCACACTCTTGATGCGCGTGGAACCAAAACTCAGAACCTATGCACCAACAAAGCCAACAAACTTGGTGAGTTAGTTGAGCTAGGCAGGGTTGGTTCCAGCCATGTTGGGTACCCGAATACTAGGATTCACCTGTATAAGTCTTAACCGGACATAGAGGGTTAGTCCTAAGTTTTATGGGTTCTAGGGGTATAAAGGTAATTTCGGGGCTAGGGGTAGTATGTTAATTACTCAAGGCTGATATTTAATTAGTTAACTAAGGTATTAATTAGTCAAAATGGGTCAAATCTCGGTGGTCAAACTACGTTTGACCGGACATCCACAACTCAGGTTCTAGTCGAGTTTGAAGCATAATGAGGCACGAATTAAAGAATTGAAAATTACAGAAAATAAGGAGGGGCATTATAATAACTTAATATATAATTGTAATCTGATTTTTTAGAATTAAAATTGTGTTGAATAAGTCAAAAACAATTCCCACAAAAAGGACCGCACAACTCCCACAAGGAGTGTGCTTCTTGCCCACTCTTAATACTTTAATTTACTCCTAACAAAAATTTTCAGCCTTATCCCACACTTAAAAACTAGAATATAGACGTAAAATTCACTATTCTATAAGTGTTCTTATCTGCATCCATCAACAAACAAATGGAAGAGTTCGTACCCCTAAGTGTTTTAAGTAAAGAACTTCACTTGCAAACAAGAATCAAAGCTCGGAAGAAAGGTTTGTGTGTGGGTTGGGGCATGTGGTTGTGGCTGGATGTCAAGAATGAAAAGGTATGGGTTTTCTTCTCCCTTGGTATCTTTCCGAAGACTCAGTTAAGGTTAACTTTAAATCTAGTCGAAAAACTAAGGTTGTCCCCGTTGTATGCCCCTGTCGTTAGATCCTATGAACGAATTGATGTATGAGTTGGTATAACTTATGGTAGATGATTTTAGGAATAATTGTGATTTTGTGAAATGTGTGTATTTCGTATTGTTTTTTTAATTGTTAAGTACGTCCGAATATTGAATGTAATATGTGCACCAACTTGCTGATTTTCCGTAGTTTGTATTGTGATGGTTTACTTGAAGAAAATGGTAAATCATGTGATATTAAGTGCTTTGTGTTTAACATGCAAAAAGGATTTGTGATGTTCATTTTAATAAAGTGAAAGTAAGGTCCTTAATTATTTTTTAAAAAAAATGTAAAACTATGAGTTAAAGGCCTAGACTAAGTGTAAGAAAGTTATTTAAAATTATATTTTCTTTGAACATGGGTTAGGCTAGTCACTAGTATGGATGAAGCGAAATAGTTGCTACCATTTGGGGGTTAATCTCAATGACCTTAAGGTCCTAGAACTCAAAGAAGCAGCCTTAAATTAAAATAAAAGAAAATAGGGAGAGAGAGGGTATTCGAACCTGGCTCATTGAAAGAATCCTTAAAATAAAATAAAAAGAAAATAGTGAAGGCGCTCGAACTTGGCTCCTTGGACAAGGGTGTGAGATACATAAATCTCAGAAAAAAATAAAATAAATAAATAAATAAGGTGATGCCCAAGGGGTTCGAAGGCTACTATGATTCGATCTCAGATCCTGTTGGCCGAATTTATTGAGACACTTAGTAATTTAAATAATTTAAAATAAAGTGTTGCCCCAGGGATTCGAATAGGGGTCCTCTTGGCTGCTATTGTGAGACTATAATTAAATAAAACGCAACCACTAGGGATTGAACTTGGGTCCCTTGGTTGAATGTGTAAAATGCATAAGTCTTACACAACATATACATTTATTATCATGAAACACTTAGCCAAATATGAGTAACCCGAAATGGATATTACCATGAGTAAATGGTAAGATTAAAAAATGAACATTCACGTAATGAGGTGAGTAATTGTATGAAATTATGATGCTACTGAAAATGGTGATAACATGATAAGAGGCTAAGATGAATTGTGAGACAAGTCTCAACCAAGCCTAAGTAGATGTTACCACATGTACTCACCTATGGGAGTGTAGAATGATGTAGAGTCAAGTCTCAAGCATATTCCAAAACAAAGTGTTAAGTGAATTCATAGTTAATGCTTAAAGAAAAGTGTGGCTACATGATGATAGGCTAGTGCAAGTGAGACAAGCTGTATCTACACCTTAAAAGCATATGTCAAATGCAATTTCTAATAGAGCATATCTATGTTAACCGATGAACAAATAATGAAAGGTGAGTAAAGATGAAATGAAAATATGCTAAGAAAGAAAATAATGGCACCGCAATGTGAGGCTAGTTCAAGTGAGACAAGATCTACCGATGCCAATATAAGGTTACCAAAAGTTCTCAACTAAGAGAGTGTTGAATATTAATAGACAAGTATCAATCACACTCTATATGTAAGTGTAAGGACAATTCACACTTAATACGTAAAGAATAGATGATAAATCATCTAATGAGATATGCCTACGACTTACTAGAAGCAAGCTTCGATGATGTATGAGTTGAATTTAAATAGGAACTCTAAAAGGAGCACCGATAGGCTAGCTATGAGTAGTGATGCCTACTTTCAAAAAGGGAAGAGGTTCACATAATTCTCATGAGATGAGACTGTCCACCAAGATGGGCATGGATCTCCCTAAATCTCCTAGTCTTTGAACTATTATTCCAACATAAGGAACTAGCTAGTGGTTTTCCACCTAAGCGAGCTAGAGATGTTTTTGTTTCACCTTGGTCAGTGACTCCACCTCTTTTCAGTGTAGGGAAGATACCGAATTTCATGATGCTCACATGATCTATGTCGGTTAATATTGAAGTTCCTCAAAGTATGAAAGATAATAAAATGAATGATACTGAAGATGTATGTGCAAGTCAATCAGGAGGTGAAATCACAATCAGGTAATGATATTAGGTCATTCTTGGTAATTGCACTTCATGATACCGAGGAGAGTGTTAAACTTCATCCTAGGTATAGCTGTTGTTTATATGAGCCTAAGAATGAAAGAAATGAATACTGTGACGTACGTATGAAATAATGAAGCAAACTCTGTGTTTTGTAAAGAAGGATCCCATGTTAAGGTCCCATTTGTTAAGCCCTCATTTAGGGAGTCCTAATGTAAATTCCGTGATTCCAAGGTCCCATAGTATATAAATGAATGATATGTGATATATGTATGTGTTATATGTTATATGTTATGTCCTGGGTGCAATATGAAAAGAACGATGATGCATGTTACTCTCATAGCATGACTTTCCTAATCTTATTTGGCAAGCCCAGCAGAATTTTGTTTCCTTAATTCACATTGTTATGAGAGAGATCTTCTTAATCATGCATGTCCTTTGTGTGTACTTGCATACACCTATACTTATTACAAGTGTGTACTAATCCTATACATTATACTACTTTAGGTGCAGGTTTAGGAGGGTGTTGAAGAAATTCATTGCAGCTTTTCGGACATCAGAGATTTTCATCCGAACCTAGTACGTCCTCATGCATTTGAGGATGCCTTCAGTTATGTTTCTAGCTCAGTAATAGGTTTAGGCCAGTGGATCATGTTCCACTAGTATTTCTTTCAATTTTGGTTCAGACTTATGTAATGGTGCCATTTTTGCAATTGTTTCTTATGCTATAAGACTATTATTTCAAAATTTAATGATCCTTTATTAGATGGTTGATACACATGAGTAATGAACTTATTTATACGCCTACGCATACTATTACTATGAAGTCTATGTACACTTCAAACAAAAAAAAGTTTCAAATTTTCCGCTAAAATTAAGCGAATGAATGTAATGATGACGTAAGTAGGCTTGTATGCGTCCTCCGAGAGGTAAACGACACCGGTTTTGGCTAGGGTGTAGACCCTGTTCATGCAAACTTTCGTTTTCTTCGGATTGACCTCTATACCCTCACATTAGATAATATGACCAAGAAACGCCACCAATCTAAACCAAAAGTCACTCTTACTATACTTTGGAAATAGTTATTGTTCCTTTAGGACTTTGAATACGAACCTCAAATGGTATATATGTTCACCCTCACTCTTTGAATATACCAAAATATCATCAATGAAGACAATCGCGAAGGAATCACAATAATTCTGCAAAACATTATTCACAAGGTGTATAAAAGTCACGCGGGGAATTTGTGAGAGCAAAAGACATCACTAGGAACTCATAATGACCATATCTTGTTTGGAAGGACGTTTTAGGTACATCCTAACCTATAACCCTAAGTTGGTGATACCCCAACCTCAAATAAATTTTAGAAAAGTAGCTTTCCCATTAGACTTGATCAAACAAGTCGTCAATAAGAGAGAGCTAGAGTACTTTTTCTTAATTGTGATCTTACTGAGTTGAGTATAATCAATTCACATCCTAAGGGACCCTTCCTTATTTTTAACAAACAACACCGTAGCTCCCCATGATCCCTGGTCGAATAAGTCTTTCAGTTTACGTTTTATATCTTTCAACTCGGCCGGAGCAACCGATGTGGAGGGATTGAAATAGGCTTCGTGTCCAGTAATAAGTCAATACCAAAGGCTATTTCCTGTTCCGGAGGAATTCCGGGCAAGTAATTGGGAATGACTTCTGGAAAATCCTTCATTACGGGGACTGACTCTAAAAAAGGAATGTGAGACTCACAATTGTTAGCCCTTAAAATATGGTAAAGACACCCCATACAGATCATTCTAAAAGCTTTTAGACAATAAATGATACGACCTCTGGAAATTGAGTTACCCCCTCCAACTCTAAGATGAGTTCATTGGTAAAATTGAACTTAAATACCCTTGTTCTACAATCAATATAATCAAAAAAAGCATGCGACCAATCCATTCCGAAGATGATATCAAATCAACCATATCTGGTTCTATAAAATGCACCCATGTAACTCTATTGGGCATAGATATAGGACAACTCTTTGAGACTTTCGTAACCACAATAGAGTCGCCCACTAGGATGGTAACCAAAAATGGGTCAACTAGAATATCGGGTAGAACATCAAAGTTTTTAGCTACAAGAGGAGTTACAAAAGATAAAGTAGCACCGGGGTCGAGTAAAGCATAAAAATCAATAGAGAAGTGTTGTACTGGTGACCATATCGGAATATTCTTTTTGCTCACCCATAGAATGGAGAGCATAGTTATGGTTCCTCTTTGCATCATCAAAACTAGGACAACTTTCTTGAACATGACTACTCCCTTTCTATTAAGTCGTCACATTAGGATAATCCCCAACGTCATGGCCTTATTTTTCACAACCAAAGCAATTAGCCGTTCCCACCAAGCATTCACTCCTATACATCTTACTACACTTGGCATAAGTAGGTTTCTCACTAGGTGAATTTCCACTTTTTCCATTTTGGGACTTAGGGTTAGACACCCTATCCTTGTTAGCAATAGAGAATTCCGAAGGAACTTTGTAGGAGACCGTCTTCTTGAACCTATGTTTGTCTTGAATTTCAATCCTACCCTTGGAAGCACCTCCTTCATAAGACATGACTCTCTTAAACGCCCTATTCTTCCTCTTGAGTCTAGTATCTTAAAATTTTTGAGCATGAACCATCAAATGAGAAATATCAATATTATCATGAAGCATCGCCGAATGACACTCATCAAAAAGATCATCTGACACTCTTTTTACAAAGTGGCTGATGTCATCGCGAGGATTAGACCAAGGAAGGAGAATACTTGGACAATTTAGTGAACTTAAAGTAGTAATCTTCCACTGTCATACCTCCTTTATGAAGGTTGATGAATTCTTCAACTTTCGCCTTCCTTTTCTCTATTGGGAAGATCCTATAAAAAAAAAAGCCCTTCTAAACACCTCTCAAGTTATAGGACCCGCTCTCAAAGCCTTATTTCCTAGTGGAGGGGCTTGGTTGTATTGTGGAGGAACTCCTGTATTTGACAACTCTTCCTACTATCTCTAAGTGTCACATAGCCTCTCATTCATAAGTGTGCACGCTTCACACCCATGAAAAACACTCTACGTAGACATGGTTTAGTGAGACATGAATCATAATATTATTTGAACCTCATCCTCTGATGCAAAGTTTGTCATGATCAGGGAGCACACCCTAGATGTAACCGACATCGCCATTCTCAGAGAGGACTTATGTAAGCCCTTAGCATTCATCATAATATATGATAGGTAGAAATGCGAAAAATTAAAAGTTTTTTACATATTGAGGTATACATCGACCTCTCACATATCATATATGGACTTTCTATAAACGCCTCGCTTAGTAAAGCTTACATAGGCTTCTCATTTAGACAACATAACCAACACACAAAAAATAGTCTAATAATATTATTGTATCACATTAAACCATTTAAAGAGTATTACAATATTTAGGCATAGCACATACTTTAATACAAAGAGCCACATATAGGCTTACATCAATAGTCTGAAGATAGATGAATGAAATATTGTATTAGGCATAACAACTTCATATATAGAATAGTGAAAAGGTAACATCCCCAAACATTGAGAACCTACCAATACTTAGGGAAATAGTCCAAGTCTTCTTACAAAGTGTTCTTCTAAACTTCAATCGCCCGAACCTACATTTTTTGGGAAAAGGAAAAGAATATGGGTTAGTACAACCACATGTATTAAGTATGGAAACTTATGCAAGTGAAACCATTGAAATCATGCTTAAAAAGACATTTAGTTCAAAACTATGCAAAGTCACTTTTAGAAGCATTTATGCACAATTAACAACATATACAAGGCAATAGACATAACATCACTTAAGATAAGTGCATGTTCAACAAAAGACTAACATCAACATAAAGTCATGTTAACATGGATATTATCAATTTAAGGTCATATCCACATAAATGGCATCCTATTAAGATCATATAAACATAACAAGTCCAACATAATGTCATCGCAAAAATTCACGTACAAGAGTTCATAACATGATATCATACATAATGTCATCAAAAAAATTCATGTACAAGAGTTCATAACATGATATAATTTAAGAAACTTACTCATAACCCTTTCCAAAGCATACAAGTGCAATGCTTATATGATGCCCCAAAACCCCACACAATCAATTAAACCCGACAAAGGATCAAAATCAATGTCTAAAGTCTATATATCTTCATCTCATGCATGTTCTCCATCATATACATCAATTTAGACCAATAACATGTTAATAAATCAAACTAACATCATATAGTATCATCAATATGTAATGTCATCATATACATTTCATCCATATCAAAGTACATAAGGACAACCTCCTAGGACTTCTGTCAAGGTCAACTTGTGTCATACATATGTAGAGTCACATAACCATACCTCCACTAAGTAGGACAACTTAAGTCACCCTAATTAGTGTTTACTTTATTACTTTTGTTTTACTTTCTGCAACAATCACCTTAATCGACATAGACCATGTGAGCTAAACATGGAATCCGGTGTCATGAAACCCTACACCGAATAAAAGTGGTCTACTTGATAAGGTAGAAAAAAAACATGAATATAACATTTTAGGTTGGATCCACTAGCTAGTATTCCTATGGAGGCAACATAGTTGAGGAACTAGGAGGTATGTCGTGAACCCAACATCACAATGTCTCACCACATAGCCTTCATAAACCTTCTTCAAGATCTTGTATTCAATACAACCATATTCATACATAAATTAAATTAATAACTTATATAATAGTAATTTATACAAGAACTAAGTCAATTGTATCATCACTAATCCATTCAACCTCAATTAATAACCTAGGGTTAGGGGAATAGGGTTCAATCACGAATTCGTCAATAGAACTTGGTCAAAGACTAATAAAAACAAAAATTAAAAAGTATTAAATCATAATATATCAATAATAATCAAAGTAAACCAACATCAAATCAATTTAAAAGATCAATTGCGAAATTGGAAGAAAATCAATGTTTTCGACTTCATTATAAACCAACTTTCAAGAGCCTCCTAGGGAAAGACATCCCAAGAGTAAATACATTCGATACCATAGGATTACTTAGTGTTTTATGGAGAAAATATGAAGCCTGGAAGCACTAGTGATTCTTGACGTTGTTCTTCAATGGAGTTTTGATAGAGAGAGAAACTAGAAGGAAGTTGTAGAGAATTAGGTTTGAGAAACTATGGGGTGTTAGGTTCGTTTAATGAGGGTTAGTCTTTATATAGTCCCATAAATGAAAATATGGGGTGTTAGGTTCGTTTAATGAGGGTTAGTCTTTATATAGTCCCATAAATAACTAATTAACCACCCCTGGACACCTAATTAATCACCTATCTAATTAACTAATTAAATCCCTAACATAATAAATTACATTCGACTAGGTGCCAAATGATTAGACCCCTACCTACGTTCCATCGTCTAGATCACGGATTGTCCTGCTGGTCTGTTGTTTCGATCAGAGAGAGACATTTTTGGAAATTTTGGGAAAATTTCTAATTGTCGACCGATGAAGTCATCGATGTAGCATCAATCAAATGACGGCTAGTCGTTTGGCTCGTGGATGCATAGTGCCCCAAATGGCAATTTTGGGTCAAATGGAAGGGTCCTCTACAAGGACAATTAGTGTGGTCCTTGGGGAGCCGTTCTAGATTTTTCGAACCTAAACACACTATTCTACATATTTAACACATGTTTACCATTTTTGAATTAAATTAAAAGTCTTAAAACCTAATGAAACATGTTAATGCACAATATCACACATTTTACAATTCTCCGACGCCATGGCTTTGTCATAACATTCTAACTCTAACATTTCCTAATTAGTTGCAGTAAATTTTTTGAGGATTAGAAACAATGTTTTAGTTATTATTTCATCATGTGAGGCTATAGAATATGTCATAGATTTTTCTGAGTGTTATACTTTCAAACTTGACGTCCAAAATTTCAACTGAAACCTCTTTATAGGATTAACTATCATTAATACCAATATTTTCAATTGGTAAAATCAATGAAATATCACCCAAGAACTTCTTCAACATAGAAATAAGGAATACCAGTTGAATCGTTGCTAACTCTTAGGGTAGCTCCAACTAATAAGCTACATTGCCAACTCTCTTGGAGATTTTGTAAGGACCAATATACCAGGGACTAAGTTTACCCTTCTTACCAAACCTCATTACACCCTTCATGGGTGAAACTTTAAGATACACCCAATCATTCACTTCAAAATCTAACGACCTTCTCCTAACATCCGTGTTAGACTTTTGGTGACAATGTGCCATTTTCAATACCTCATAAATCACTTTTACCTTCTCCATAGCTTTATGAACTAGATATGGTCCTATAAACCCTGCTTCACAAACTTCAAACCACCCAATAGGACATCCGCATCTTCTCCCATAAATAGCTTCATATGGAGCCATTTGGATGCTCGAATGATAACTGTTGTTGTTAGCGAACTGAACGAGAGGTATGTGATTATCCCAATTCCATTCAAAATAAACCACACAAGAACTCAACATGTCTTATCAAATATGGATAGTACTCTCTATTTGTCGAACCATCTAAGGTTGAAAAGTCGTTCTTAAGTTCACCTTCAAGCCCAAACTTTTCTAGAAAGAATCCTGAACTTACCAGTAAATTGTGCACCTCTATCTGAAATAATGGAGATAGGAACTAAATGAAGTCTTACTACTTCTTCAATGTACAACTTATCATAATCATTGTCCTAATAGGTACTCTTTACCGACGAAATTGGGCTGATTTTGTCATTCTACTGACAATTACCTAAATAGCATCATGATGCATGTGAGACCTTGGCAATCCTGTGAAAAAGTCCATACTCCCACTTCCATTCTGGAAGTTCTATATTTTTGACAAACTTCTAGGTCTTTAGTGCTCAACTTTAACTTTCTTGAAATTCAGTCACTTGGCAACAAACTGAACAATGTCTTTCTTCTTACCTTCCCACCAATATACCTCTCTCAAATAATGGTACATCTTGGTGGACCCTTGATTAATGGAGTATCTGGAATTATGAGCCTCCTCCATGATCCTCTATTAGAGTCTATCCACCCTAGGTACACACAAGTTACCTTTGTACTTCATCACACCATCTTCCCCTTGTTCAAAAACCAATACTCTTTGCTTCTGAACGTTATCCTTAAAATTAAGCAAAATGATGTCTTGGTCTTGCATTTCTTTCACCTCAGACACTAGCGATGATTCAGCACCATTAGTCACCGATATCCCTCTTTTTGTGGAATGTATAAGTCAGTCTCCCAGGTGTGTCAATCTGTGCACATCTTAAGCTAACTCCCTTTTTCTTCCATAACATAGGCGGTACTCCCCATGGATAACCTGCTCAAGGCATTAACAAACACATTAGCCTTACCTGGTTTGTAAATAATACTCATATTATAATCCCTGACTAGTTCTTACCACCTCCTTTGTATTAGGTTGAGGTTCTTCTGGGTGAAGATGTATTGTAGGCTCTTATGGTCAGTGAATATATCCACATGAAAATCGTACACATTGTGAAACCCTTTTTTCAAGGCGAAAACCACAACAACCAACTATAAGTCATGGGTTGGGTAGTTCATCTCATGAACTTTCAACAAATTAGAGGCATAGGCTATGACATGGACTTTATGCATTATTACACAACCCAAACCAACTCTTGATGCATCACAGTACACAACAAAACCTTGAGTACCTTCTTGTAAGGTAAAGACCGGATGAGCAGTCAACCTCTTTTTCAGTTCCTCAAAGTTTTTCTCATAAGCTTCAGACCATTGAAACATTATTGTCTTATGAGTCAACTTGTTCAATAAAGAAAAGATAGATGAAAATTCCTCGACAAACCTTTTTGTAGTAGCCAGCCAAATCCAAGAAACTTCTAATATCTGTTGGAGACGTGGGTCTAGGCTAATTCTTAAGTGCTTTTATCTTTTGGGAAACAAATGTAATCCCATCACCAAAAACTATGTGACCCAAGAATGTCAGAGACTTAAGCCACAACTCATACTTGTAGAACAAGGAAAACAACTCCTTTTCTTTCAATGTCTAAAGTACTATCCTTAGGTGACTAGCATGATGTTCATCATTCCTTTAATGGATTAGTATTTCAGCAATAAAGACAACAACAAACATATCTAAGTAAGGCTTGAAGACTCTGTTCATAAGATCGATGAATGTTGTTGGTGTATTTGTCAACCCAAAAGACATAACCAAAAACTCATAATGCCTATATGTGGTTATGAAGGTTATCTTTGGGATCTCACATTCTCTAACTCTTAACTGATGGTAGCCAGATCAGAGATTAATTTTCGCAAAATAGGTGGCAACCTGAAGTTGGTCAAAAATATCATCTATAGTTGGAAGAAGATATTTATTCTTGATGGTCACCTTATTGAATTTACGGTAGTCTAAACACTTCCTAAGGAACTATCTTTCTTCGTCACAAATAAGACTTGAGCACCCAAGGTGTGATACTTGGTCAAATAAAACATTTATCTGACAGATCTTTCAACTGCTCCTTCAACTCTTCTAACTCTACTGGTGCTATTCTATATGGCAGAATAGATATAGAAACAGTATTTGGAATGATATATATGCCAAAGTCTCTATCTCTCTCTCTCAAGGGACTCAAGGTATATCATCAGGAATTTTTTTTCGGAAACTCTTTTACTAAAGGAAAATTTTTGGAAACTCTTTTACTAAAAAACTGACTTAAGGGAAGGTACCTCGGTACTTGAGTCATTAACTCAGACTAGTTGATAGATACACCCCTTTGAAACTAATTTTTGCACCTTAAGGAACGAAATAAAATGACCCTTAGGTACTGCTGAACTACTACTTTAGTCTATACTGACTCATTAGGAATTTCAAACTTGAAAACTTGAGTTTTACAAGATATTGACGCGTAACAAGTATGGAGCAAGTGCATACCTAGGATGACATCAAAATCTACCATGTCTAACTCCTCTAGGTCATCCATGGTGTTCTTTTGATTGATAGAGATAGGACAATCATGATAGATCCTTTCCGCTAGAATAGACTCTCCAACATTGGTAGATGCACCGAAAGGTTCATAAATTTTCGCAGGAAGACTCTCAAACTCATTTGAAACATAAGTAGTTACAAAAGATAAACTTTCTCCTGGGTCTAACGCCAAATAGACATCAAAAGTAAAGATTTTGATCATACCCGTGACAACATATGGTGAATTCTCTTGCTCTTGTCGTCTAGTGGCTTCTCTAGGCGTAGCCCTATATGGTGGAGAAACTGATTAAGATTAAAACCTATTGTTGCATTTCCTCTGTCTTGCTTATCCTTAGGGCACTCTATAATGCAGTGAACCTTTTGACAATACATGAAGCAACCTTCATGGCCATCACAACAATTACCAGGGTGGTTCTTACAACACTTAGCACATGTAGGAGTATAAATTCTTCCTTGTACCAAACTACCTTGGGACTTGTCTGTCATACCCTTGAAGTAATGCAAATTTTGGCCATTATACTCATATCTGTTTCTCAGTGCAGATGCAATAGTAGATGATGGTTCTTGCCTTTTATCTTTCAGAAATTGTGGTCGATTAGAACAAACTTTTTCATGTAGACTCATTCCAAGTCTTAAATTTCTTGTTCTTGTAATACTCTCTTTCCCTCTGCTTCTCCTCTTCAACATGTTGCACATAACCCATTAATCGGGATATGTCCATGTTCCCAATTAGCATTTCCGCCCTGACCTTAATATTAGATACACGACCCAGACAACTGACAAACAAACCCATTTTTCTTTTGATATCTTTAACCATATCAGGGGCATAGCGGGACATGTGGGTGAATTTCAACCCATATATATGAACACAAAAGGATTCCTGCTTTAGAGTAAGCAACGCCCATACCTTTGTCTCCTTTAGTTCTCGGGAAAAGAAGGACTCATCGAAACATGACCAACTTGAATGTGGTGCATCCTCATCTCTGATCTCCTTCCACTAGTCGAACAAAGTCCTAGATACATTCTTCATTACACATTCATCTAGATCAACCCTTTCATTATCATCCACATGAATCACTTCAAACACCTTATTCAACTCTTCCACAAAGTTTTCCGGATCCTCAATAGTGCTTGAACCAAAAAAACCTCATGGATTCAATCTCTAGAACTCCCAAATCCTCAAAGTATAATCCACTTCTTGTCGTGCTCCCCTTTGTTGCCCAACTTGGTTACTCACCACTTTGCTTAGTATTCGGATTGCCTCGCGGAATTCATCATTGTTGACTCTTGAGGTTGCACATTCTGTGCATTAGTTACCTTTGGTTCCTCAGCATTCCATCTAGTTGGTCGATCTTTGACTTCTCTTCATCGAGGCATGATGACCTAAAACATGCGCAAACACGAATTAGGGGAAAACTTTTATGAGAAAAACTGTAACAAGAGAAAAAAATATAAAGGAGATGAAGAAATTCATAAAAGTCGCAGCCTCTTAATCATAGATCTGTTGTGCTTCACACCGATGACTAAGACTCTACATATACAACTTCATAGACTCCATAGGACTCTTGAAATCTATGATCTGATAACAAGTTTGTCACGCCACAAACCTGCACCCTGGACGTGGACGGCACCCAAAGACCATTGCTGCCTTGAGCAAACCCTTGGCTTGACTTACTTAACTCAGCAGAAGAATTAACTCAATAGTAAAACAAGAACATTCTCATAATTAACTGAAATTAATGTCTTTGCCAAAATGGAACAGAAGTCTCAAATATAACCTCTAAAATAAAAGAGACTCAACTTAACTACTTACTATCAATCTATGAAGCCTGTGCAAATACTTTGATGAATGCTGGATAGTCCCCACAACATTCTAAAATAGAAAGACTAAAAAGCATAAGAAGGATCCTCTAGAATGCAAGGATGCTCAACACTGACTCTGATAGCTCAAATTGGATCAATGATGCGCTGGATGCACATCCTGGTTGCCTGCATCTGCATCATGAGACTATGCAGACCAAATGGTATTAGTAAATTGAATGTATGAGTATGAGAGTTCGAATGCTAAACAACGATTTATGTTTGACGGGGAATAATATGAACTTACATTCTCATTGCTCAATTCAAGAAATATTTAATTCATTACATGTATCTAAAGCAATTTAAAACACATGAGATCTATAAAAAGCTGGTACAATAGTAAAGTAACATAGCTCATAAAAGAAAAAGTAATACTAAACTCAACTTTACTTATATATGAATGTAATATAATTCACTGGGAGTTCTCTAACTGACGAGCACCACAATGAGCCTAAGTTGTGATACATCATCTCTCCCACCCTACCAGAACTGTTCTATAGTTAGCCTTAGCATAGAACTCCTCACCGTAGTGGACCGCTAGATTAACTTACATGATTATCTAAAAATTATTTTCCGTTAATACCCGTGATGGCTAAATGGTTTACATGAAGACTTGAGTCATTATGGACTCTCCTCCCCACATCGGTGCTCAATACTACTCCGAAAATATACTTTATGTCATTCTTTTAAAATAACTTCCTTCATTTGACTTGAGATAATTTTGTCAACACTTTTAGCTTTAAAAACCCTTCTTGGAATCACTGTTCCTTTTATTGTTGAAAAATCATGTGGGAATTCATAGTTTCCTCATAACTTAAATGATAAAATATTTATAAAGTTTCTTGGGAATATTTACTTCCCGTATATCTCTTTAGAAATGAACTCAACTCGTTACTCATAACTTGACTTGAAAATCTTGATCTTAATCATCTCTTTAGGAATATTAGTTCCTTTATACATCTTTGAAGGAAAGACTTCAACCCTTAATCTTTCTTTAACGTGAAACGTGAGCCTGAAAATGAAGTTAAAATGTTTAAATAAGACCCTTGTAAACTTTAAGAAACTCTACTTTAACTTACTTCATAGCTATAGAGTTGACTTCTTAACTTCCTTGACTTTGATCTTAACTTTCCTTGAATTGATTTATGGATTCAAGGTTCATGATCTAATGTTTATGGATGATTTCATGATTTTATATCTTTCTTAGAGTTTTGGAATCAACTAAGAAGAATGGGTACATTACATGGGGAAAAGATGGGGAAAGAACAGGGTCTCCAAACAATCCTGGTGCTCTAAGACGCGCAGGGCGCCATGACTTGATGTACAGATGCTTTCTTGAGAGGCTGTGGCTGGTACGGCACACTAGGCCATGACAGATAGACACTGTCCTGAGGGGATTTGGTAGGCACGATGCCTTATGGTCTATCAGACGAGACCTCTGACTTTTCTTTTCCGTTTACATCAATAAACTCTAAACTTCCATGGATATTACCCCAATCATTTATGATCACTAATAAACTAAATACCCAACAGATTGCACCTGAAAAACAACCATGAAACATGAAATCCAATCAACTAAACACACTATAACTCATCAAACAAGAATTTAACATTGTTCATTAAGAACTTGAATGTTCATCATTCAATATATTCAAACTTTGCTGAATTGAACAAATTGGTGTGTGGGTGAAATAGCCAAGCAGAGAAAGATCTCACATCAATTATAGGGATCACCCCTAGAAAATTCCATTTGAATATGTTGGTGTTCTTGATGAATTCTTGGCCTTTTCTCCTTTCTCCTTATTCTCTTTTCTCCATCCTTAGGCGTATTCGATTTTTTTTTGAAATTGACTAAAGGCTTTATTTTACCCCTATTAAACCTTTAGATTTAAAAATGAAATAGTAGGGTGAAAAGACTACTTTACACTAACCCAAATCCAGATTGGACTTTTCTCAATCCACTAGCCAACTTCCAATAGACAAATCTCTCTCATATGATGTTGAAAATGCGCAAACTCAGTTGCGTTGGAGAGATAATACAAGGGCTTTCAAATCATATAAACAATTGACTCTAAATGATCCTAATCTAGAAGTTATGACCATTTGAATATGACAAAAAACTCACTTTCTACCCTAGTTAAATTTTCTAAATTTTTTCCATATTCTTTCCATAAATAATAAATTTTAGTTTTCTAACTTATTCTTGGCTATTACGAGTTACGAGATGTTGCACCATGCTTAACCAAGATGCGATATTTATGCGCATATGAGCTTAAATGGGTTTCTTCACATCTTTCAAAAGCCTGCCCAAGGTGTGACAAATATGTTTCAAAAGAATCACCCACCACTAAGATGTCATCCTTGAAGAATGCCACCGAATATTCTACCATATAAACAAAAAAAAGACAACTCGAAACGTTGAACATTGTTGGGGAATTACACAACTCAAAAGGCATCCTTTTGAAAGAAAAAGTACCACATGCACAATTGAAAGTGGTTTTTCTTGATCTTCTGATAAGATCGAGACTTTATTATCCCTGGAATAACAATCTAAGAAGACATACAATCAATGCTCTATAAGACAATCGAGCATTTCATCCATCAAAGTCTTGGGAAACGAGATTTTTTTGTCTATGAGTTCAACTTCCAATAGTCCATGCATACCCTCCATCCGGGTTAAGTCTTATACAAACAAGTTCCCCTTTCTCATCTTGGACTATCATGATGCCACTTTTTTTGGGTATATAATGCACCAGACTCATCCATTTGCTATCCCCAATACGGTAGATAACACATGCACCCAAACACTTTATTATCTATTTTATCACAACCTCTTGCATTGGTGGATTTATTCTCTTTTGATGCTCGACACTCGGTTCACACTCACTATAAATTTAATATTGCGAGTGAAAAAGCCAAATGGACATCGCAAAATGTCATCGATAGTCTATCAGATAGCCTTGATATAACTTATAAACACTTCAAAAACTAAATTTAACTTGCCAATAAATCAATTCCGTTGCAACTATTATATGCAGAAGTGTTATTTGCTCCCAAGAATGTATATCGAAGATGAGTAGATATAATTTTCAACTCAAGCTTTGGTTGTTCCTCCGTGAATGGTTTAGCGGGTGGATTTTTTGATTGTTAAGATCATTGCCTCACTTCAATGGGTTCATTGCGTATCCACCTAATCCAGACAAAGAAGCTAAAACTTCATCATACCCTTGAACTTTGGTCTCATCATAATTCGCAAGAATAAACTCAAGAAGGGGATTTTGGTTCACATAGAGCTTTCGAAAATTGAATCATACCGATAGTGCATGGGATGGTAAATTCCCCCAAATCTTCTTAAATTTTAATCATCTCGCAAGTAATAATGGAACTACAATTATGAGAAACTTTGATTCTCTTGATGTTCATGCTTCTTTTCTGGGTGACGAACTCTTTCATTGATTTTGCCTAACCTAAAATATCTAAAAATGCTTCCACAAATAGTAGATTTATAGAAAAGTATCTTGAACATTGGCATGAACTTCTCCAACTTCTGATCCTCATTTTTGTTCATGAGATGTTTTTGAAATGGAGGATCTATTTTTTGAAGAGGTTAAACAATCTTTGGACTTAAGGTGAGCTATTCTGTACTTTTTTCAATACACTTTGATAGGGCTTTTGTTATGATTTTCCTCCATCTCTTTGAGGATATTACTTTCTGGTGCTTGAATGGGATTCTTTTTCCCGTAAGTATCTTTGTCTTCTTGATGATATTTAACCCCATCATTACCGTTCATACTACTAAACACCATTTTTCTAGTACAAGTAACAACTAACAAATATTTGTCACATTCATTCCTCAAAGTTGTTGCACATTAAGACTCACCTTTGCAAACATATGAGGCTCCAATTATGTAGAAACTTAGCCTAGTTTATCCTCAAGTTGTTTGATTGTGTCAGCATAACAATTGACCATGTTATTCAATGATGAGAAATAATATTTCATATCTTTAAACATATCTTGTTATGATTCAACCTTTTGTAGGTTACGTGACAATAATTCATCCACCCTTAAGTTATTTAAAGTGCCCTCAATCTTGGATTATTACTTGATTTGTCTGGTACTCTTCATGACTATCTTATCTCCCCCAAGAGTTTTTGTGTTCACTCCAATATTAATGGTAACACATTTTCCCTTTATCTTTATGTAAATTCCCACCTTGATTTACACCTGCCTTGATGTATCTTTGATGGGAACCCTCTTCAAGTCTTCACACTTTCCTTACTTCTATGGGTTAACCCACATTTTGTAGCATTTGTTTTTGTAAAATTCCATTTGCCACAGAATCTTACCAATATTTTGATCCCTCTCTTTTTCTTTTTCATGTTTCTCTTGCGTCATCCTAAAGAAAAATCTGGGAAATTCTCTCCTCTTGAGATTACTATGCTTGATTTAGCTTTGTTATTTCACCAACAAGGTACTAGGCTACCTGAAGTGATTCCTTTTTGATACAATTGGTCAGACACTCCTTTGATCATTGAGTCGAACCTCTTATGAAAATACCAAAGTATCACACCACTAGGCAGCCCATGAGTAGGAAATAGTAATCGTAATTTTTGATACATAAGACAGGTTCCATGAATTAGTTCCCCTTCTACCCTCTCAAACTTGTTGATGTCATTGTTGATGAGTACTCATATTGGACTCATTTGAGCCTTATTTCAATGAAAATAGTGTCCTAAAATTCTTATTCTATCTCAATATCTGATGAAACTCTCAAGTTTCAGGTATTTAGAGTGTTATTGTAAGAATGGATACTTAGGGGCAAATTGGGAATAAAAAGGATGTAAAAGATATAAAAATTAAGCCTCAGAATCGCCAACAACGCTTGGCGATTTGATGAATAGAGACTTTTCGCCCTCTGTTCTAGAAAGCAAACCCTTGAAGGAAGTTGATTTAGAAGGTGGTGAAAAGGAGCAGTCTGCGCTTCGCCAAATAGTTCTACAAGGCAGACTTATTCCTCCCAATGTTACAGTACACATAAACAATAAAGGAAAAGCACAATCGGTGATGAATTATCAAAAGAAACTTTCACCAAATCACTCGGCGATTAAAAACTAAATTTTCCGAATGGATCCACCAACACTAAATTTGAAAACTATAAATACTAGCCTTAGTTATTATTTTTGTTGAGTCCGAACATTATTGTCAAGTTTCACTTTTAGAACTTTAGTTTTAGTGTTTTCTCTTTAATTTAGAGAGAGTTTTGTGCGAGATTTGAAGAAAGAAGTTCTTCTGTATCAAATCGGAATTAGGTCTTCACCATCTTCTTTCTTTTCTCAAATTAAGGTTTAATTTCTTTTACCCGTTTGATTTGTTTATAATTTTAGGTTTATTTGATTATTGGATTGATATGTCGCTAACATCCCCCCATTATTGGTGTGTGATGTAATAAATATTTGTTGATATGAATGTTGGGTCTTGCTTGCTGATAGGATAAGATGCATTTTAATGGTAATTTAACCTAGTTGTTGTGGATTTATTTTATGGATTTGTAGTTGCAAACATAAAACCGCCCATGTGTTTTCGGATTTCTCTAGACAAAGGTCGCGAAATCACGACCGGTGGATTGATGCCTATGAAGTGGGGAGACATGAGGATCATCCCAAGATGGTGAACCTTAGTCCCATATAAAAGCAATCTTCATCGAAAGAGATGGTGTGGATAAGGCATCGACTGGTCTTTATTAGACGAGTGGGTGTCCTAGAGAACCCATTTGATATGGTGTATGTTTCCCGAGAGTGAATCTACTTGCACCTAAAACTTAATCTAGTTACCATTATTTTGAGATTTTTCCTATCAAAAGAATGTACCATTGATTTACGTCAACATATATCGCAGTAACACCCCATGAACTTTCCCCCATACTCAATTTTCTCTTTATTTTAATTATTTTTACTAATTTGACAAAACCCACTTTTCGATATTTGAAACTTCGTTCTTATAAATTGAATTTATGTTGCTTTATTTGAAAATATCTTAAACTACTACTAAGTAGAACAAAATTCTTGTTGACTACCATTTTCACTACCACTCCCTTGGGATAGGACCCCAACCTATGGTTGTGTTACTTAGGTGATTCGATTCATAGACACTTAGACTGTAGGCGAGTATCGTTTATCACAATAAGAGAAGAACAAATCAATATGGCGCCACTGCCTGGGAATGGTGACATGTGAAAAGGTAGTTTACTTGGAGTTATTAATTCTTTGTAGTGTAGTGATTACTAATTTTATTTTTAGTTTAGTTTTGTGAATAGTTTAAGTATTTCAAAAAGTATGAATTTTAATAGTAGTAACGGGAGCCAGGTGCTCCATCATGATGATATTGGCAAACTCAACTATGTCCAATATCCCAACATCAATGATCCGCATATCATTGGAGGTGTTAAGGCCATCCATTTACCAAAACTGATGGAAATGCAATATTCAACATACCAAGTACCTTGTTAAACCTCTTGCTACTAAAGAGACTTTTCAATGGATTAGCTCACGAAACCCACACAAGCACCTTTGAAATTTTTTAGATGTGTGTGGACCATTCTTTGTCAAAAACATCTCGCATCAATAAATCAAATTGAGGATATTTCCTTTCTCATTGATCGGTGAGGCAAGCAAGTGGCTAGTGAGTTTCCACACAACTCAATCACCTCTTGGGAAGAATTTGTTACCTCTTTCAATGTGCGTTCTTTCCTCCCTCGAAGATGACGACCATCCGAGACAACATCTAAAGCTTCAAGCCGTTTTATGGAGACCCTCTTCACCAAACCTTGCTCCGGTTTAAAATACTAGTGCTACAGTTCCCAACATATGGTCTGTATGATAATGTGCTCATTCAATACCTTTACAGTAGTTTAGACTCAGTCAAAAAAGGGGATTCTGGCCAACTCTCACCCGGAGGTCTCATGCATCAGCCACACGTAGTGGAAGCCCAACTTTTAAATGGAATGCGAACCATTAAGAGAGCATGTTACACTTCTGAGGACCAAGTTTCCCTGGTCACCTTTTAATTATATAATGAGCAATAAAAAGGACAATGAGAGGGTCCAAAATATGGCTAAGATAATAAAACAACTTCATAATCTTCCTAAGAATGTTATGGAACAACACGCCCATTGTGTCAATATTGTGGTAGTTGGGAACACGAATCATGATAAAATGACATTTCAAGCTCTATGTAGTGAGGAGTTCAACTTTCTATCAAACCAAGGCGGTGGTTATCGTTCAAACTACTCGAGGAAGGGTGGTAACTAAGGTTGGTCTTGAGAAGAAGGGTAGAAATATCGATTTCTTTAATTGAGGAACTGAATCCTAATTTGAAGGATGAGGAGAAGGAGAAATATGTACCTCCCCATAGGAGAAAAAACCTTTATGATTTTGAAGGTTGTAGGTCTGAGGAAACTCTCTCGAGTATCCTAAAAAAGGAAGGGTGGATAAGATGTTAAAGGTTAGCACGTCATCACACTTTAAGTCAACACTAGTAATCTTACCCGTTATTTATTTTATCAAAACTTGTACTTATTTAGATAATCATTGATATTTCCAAATACTTGTTGAGTCTTAGAGTTGATAGGATAGCATATATAATTGATCACTACTTGATATTTCCTGCGTAATTGGTATAATTCCACTCCATTGTGGTTTGAGCTTAATTATTATGTGTTTGGATGGCGGAAATATGATGGATCTTCATTAACACTAATGTTAAAAAGTTTTGAATTGCATTATCAGGGGTTTTGAGGTCGTATATTAATGAATGGAGTGAAAATAGGCACGTTGGGCTATTTGGTGAGCTTAGAGCAGCCCGCCAAACTGCGCGGCGTTTTGCTCAAGTGTCACCATGTTCCCTTTAACTGAATTTTTTATATTTTGGATGACCTATAAAATTCGGTGGTCAGATGAGTTTCCAATTACACTCAGAGACTCGTGAAAAGACTCATTGTTTGCCCTTTGTCTGCACCCTTATATCATTTGTACATCTTCTAAACGAAAACCCCAACATAATTAACGCACAACATATTATCTTGGCAAAGTGTCTCTACATTAAAAACCTCAATTGCCCCTTCTTAAATTACTGCCAAACTTTTCATCTGGGTTTTTGCATAATTGTCTAGAGCAAAATTCGAAGCGAGAAAATGATAAACCCATTCCCATAAGAGCATGAGAGTTTAAAGACGAGGAAAAGATAGTGGAGATAGAAAAAAAAAGGAAATATACCAAAGAAGCTTGGGACAAAATAAAAATTCACATCGATACTAATGTACCTACATAAGCTTAAGATTTCGTTAATGTTATCAATTCTTTAGGGAAAGCTCATGATACAGACAAAATGATTGCAACTAATATTTGAAGAAGTTGAGGAAAATAAAAATGACAAACGACAGAAGGATAATGCTCTGGGGTCCCTTGTATATTTGCAAGAAGATGCCTCACGAACTAATGCCCTGACACGAGAAGAGGTTGCATAAAAATGACTATTTTACACCCCTCTCTTTATATTATCTTTAGTCAATTCTATATACTGTTATTATTTATATTAAAGGAAAGCTAGTTTTTTTTGTGGGGTGGGGCCCAAACCTTTTTGTGTGCTTATTTAAATATTAGTATTATGGTATATACATATTTGGGTCGTATCTATTAGATTACGTTTTTAAAATTGCTTTTTTTTGTGATTGTTTTAGCTTATGGTTCTCTCTTTGTTTAAATGCAAAATAATTTTGAACCTTTCGAGAAATTTTAATTTTTAAAAATTTTGCCTCCTCTTCTATTGAAAGTGGTTGTTCTTGTACAAAATTAAAGTCTCGTTTTCGATAAAAATTGACTTGATAGTGGTCTATATCGCAGAAACATCAATGAACAGCTACGACGAACCTATGAAGTTGCATATACAATGCGTGAACTCTTTGCATCTCGATATGGTTAGCAATTCATCCGAATGATTCTTTTATAATGACCATTGCACACTAACGAAAATGTCTAGTGTTGTTTGTAAGTGTCAATATCTTGTGTGAGGAGCTTACTTTTAACCTTGCATGAATAATTAGAATCTTCCCGGTTAGTTTGATTGATTTAGTTCTTACCAAGTAAAAATTAGAGAAACTATAGTAGGTATGGAGGGATGATGAGAGAAGGAGAAATTACTAAGGAGATTATTAGTAAAAGTACATGGAGTTGTTAGAATACTAATCTTTAAAATGGTGTGGTTAACTATGAGGTAGTTCTTCATATGATACCAAGGTTGATTAAATGAGTTGGGAAAGAGTAATGTTCTTGTAATCAGACTCCATATAGAGGCACATAATCCGAACCTTAGGATTTGTATTACACTGGAATATAGTAAGAGCACTGTTAGACTCAGTCCTTCTTAAGGGAAGTCATGTGCCCTTAAGGAAACTAGGAGTTGAAGCCAATGAGGTATGATATAAGGAAAGTAAAGAGTAGTTGAGGAGTATTGCTAAACATAATAATTAGAAGTCATATTACCCATGCATTATATTCCTATTCTTAATTTACGAGCAAATTTCCTTTATTTTGCAAAAAGTAAAATAGGAGAGAGTGTGACTATGTGTCACGATCCAACCCATCAGGTCGTGCGGGCACCTACTCTAAATACCTAAGAAGGAGAAGCGTCCATTCATAGTTGTTTAAAACACGCGGAAGATTAAGACAACTAAGATAGAGAAAAATTCATAGATATTTGTATAAAATAAGAACTTAATACACTTCAAAGCTAATACTGTAAAATAATTAACACCCCAGATATCTATTCTAAAAAGGTACAAGAGCTGCTAAGAGGGCAAGGTGTACAAAGTTTATATGTAACGTAACTTCTAACGTGCGGAAGAAAAAGTAGAAGTTCGGACATATTCATCTTTACCTATTAAACATCACTGATGATGCAACAAGACTATGCCAAAAGGCATCGCGAGAGTACCATCACTACAACTACACATACTTGTAGGCATCCTTAGTCAACCCGATACACACCGCCTAATATAAGAAATTTACTAGCAAGAGACATTCAATAGGATGTTCATTCATTCAACTTTATAATTTGCAAATGCCTTAAAGGTTATATCCCTTACTCGCTCCATGCTTTATCATAATTTATTACTCCATCCCTTAGAGGAAGTTCAGGAATTAACTTCAACTAATCTTCTCAAGACGCACGACAGACACTTACTTCATTTCAAATACCAGTCAACTTGTGACCCTAGGGTACATCCACTAAGGCTTGTTACACATTTAGATACTACCTCCTTATGGGGGAAACCCAACTAGTAACACTACGACATTAAAAGACCCCGATCCCCAATGACATTACACATCACAACCTTTCTAAATAACTTTATAATGTTGAGACTCTAGGTCTTGACTCGCATCCCAATATGGACTCTCCAGGTCACAAGGCATTCATTATGAGATACAACCAATTAGCATACGACACTATGAGCTCATATATAAGAAGATAATGTGAAATCCAATTTTCTAAAAGATGTCCAATTCAAAATTATAAACAATTGGAATATATGGCAAGTTACTCTCATGAAACCTACACCCAAATAATTTGTATGCATGATCATGATAATCGATCAAATACACATGTCGTACGTGACATACAAACCCAATGAGTGTATTGGAACAAACCACCTCATCTATTCTACATATCACAATCAAATCAGAATGTACATTCTCATGATCAAACAATCAAGTGTTGGTTCATGGCATACAATTATTCATATTCTTTCTTTTCATAATGTGTGATTCATATTATCTCTAAATCCATACATATATGCATTTCACAAAAACATTAACAAGTTTATTTCACAAAAAGAGAGCCGACCATCACATAGCCTTAGTTCATGGGATAGGGTTTCCCCTAATGTACATGTTTGACGTAACAATTAAGACTATACATATAATCATCTCTTTTTCAGTGCACAAAATCCTACAGATGAATACTATCATCAATTACCAATATACTATAAGTCACAATTTTAAACTACTCAATTGACAAACCAAGACTACCTGGGTGCCAAGCAACTTGATGGGATTATCGCTCAAATTTTTTTTTGGACAATGAAATTGTGGTCATTACCAGAAATCCATAAGTTATCGACATCCTCAAGCTCACCTTCCTTCCCAACCCTAGAGACACATTTTAAGAATTTATGGGGAAGATCCTCGCCTATTTTTAGTGTTTTCAAAATAAAAGAGAAAATTAGACTTCACGTTATTTGCATTCTATATCACCCATCTTACTCTAGCATCCAATTATCCTGACAAAGGGACACCGCCCTAGCATTATCAATCCAGCTTCTGCGGGCTTTGAAACCTAGTTTTCCTACCATTTCTCATTTCTTATTTAATGACTGATCAGATTGTTAAAATAGATAAAAATTTATTCCTCGTTCACCCCCAAATGACTAGTGAACGGATAAACCTCTGCCCTTCATGGTGTTCTTCTAAATTAAAAAATTGGCTCATCATAAATGGTGGTAGATCTTCAATATTAAGAAGGAGAGGTTTTATTCTCATGGGACTTGATATGGAAATTACGCAACACATGGAGGAAATAAATTCGTCCCACTACATATCATGTCGCCCCAAAGAGGTAGGGTTCCCGGCCGAGGCAGAGACGTTGTGGTGAAGATACTCTTATTATAGACAGGAATTGTAACCAGTTAATAGGATGAAAAAAACGTTTTCTCTATTTCTCCTAAACATCCCTCCAAATTCAAAAACACTCTCAATTGCTCAACTTGGAACATAAACTTTAAGGTAATTCTCTTATTCCTTATTTTAACTACTTCATTAGTTTCTAAATAACGAATGCATTACATTAAACAATTGATTACAAGGGTCTTGGTTGAGCTTTTTGAAATGACAAGGTTTTCTTTATATTGTTAGATAATTGTAGCCTTAACTCTTCCATTACGCCCAAAAAGTCTCCACAATGTTGTAGGTGTAACGATTTCCTAAAAATACAGTTGAAACAATATTGAATTTGGGTAGAGAAGTTGAAAGGTTCTATTTGTGCAAAACTCGGATTTAGACCTATTGAGGAGTTATTTGCAAGAATAATGGTGAATTAGGTATACAATGATTTGTTGAGTCATATATGCTGAAATTATGTGAAACAAGGGTTTCAGGATGAAGTGGCACCATGATTATGCATTCATTCCATTATGGCGGACCCTCTCTTCCCTCTTTAATAGGGTTTGCACAAATATGGTAAGACTCAGTGGGGCACTAGCCCCTTTCCACTTACATCAGAAAACTTTTCCTTTTCTTGACCAAACATTATGAACTCGACCCTAAGATTTTTTACGTATAATCTTAGAAACAATTGTAGGTTCATCTACTATGGTTTCCTTTAACGAGGAATTTACCTTCGTTTTATGACAAACATTGCAAAACCATGTTTTCTTGGGAGCAAGGTTTCTATTTACTAAACTTAGAGAAGAATGCGGCTAGCTTTTATGCTTGGCTGATAGAGTTCAAATGGTCTCCACTATTGGAGGTTCCGGTGCCACACACTCCACATGGGTGAGGGAGTTCTATGCCATCCTACCTAAATTTACTAGGATGATCCCCACCCTAAAATTTGCATTTGAGGATTTGATATCCCCTTGAACGCTTCATTCATTAATTAATCATACATGAGGTACCTGAGGCAGACAGAGAGTATAAGGTAAAGCTAAGGGATATGGCATTAGGCTGGTTCAGGGATAGACTGGTTGAGCCTAACCACTGGAATAGGGTTTACTGGTCCACTATAGAGGGAATCACTAGCACAGGCTTGTCATATGATGCTATGTAGTGGCTGAACTTGGATGCCAAGAGAATCCGCGAATCGGGAAACGATACTAACGTGACCTTTCGATGAACTTCAGTAATATCTTGCGGTGTACGGGGGATTACACTAATTATGGGCATGCATATAATTTTTGAGTTTAAGGTGTTCTACCGGGGTAACAAGTAGGTGTTTTTCTTGATGGGGCTAGTGATTACAATGTGGAAAAAGGAAAGGGTTTCCACTCTTGGACACTAACGAGGTTCTTCCCATGGACACCTGTTTACCCTCTATTAGTCAGGAAGAAATCTACTTCACAGAGAAAGATGATGAGGACAGAAAGGGCAACCAACAATTAGGAGGTTGCCGAGGTGAATGATAAATGAGGGCATGACGATGAAGGCAACAACATTCTTCATGCCCGTTCCCAGCCCCTATCAGGTGCACAGGTGGAAGAGGACCAGAAGGCTATCTAGAGGCGGTTCATATGTTCTTTTGCTAGAACCACTCACTTTTGACCCAATATTGCCCTCGAGGATGCGATACAAGAACAGAAGGAAGGTTCTTGAGAGGGATCGCTTGAATGCCCAGATAAGAAAGGACGAGAGGATCATCTTATCTTGCATTGCCCTATAGATGATTTACCTGAGTTGACAGAGGAGACTTGCATAATTTTACTATTATGGAAGAGGCTGTGAATTGTCAGGTTCCTCTAGATGACCTAGACTTTGATAATGATACCTCACATTCCCTGGGATGCTTATTTGAATCACTCCCCTCTTTAAGCATGTGAAGATAAAGTTAATTTTTTTTACAAGCACACGGATGCTTGTTTTTGCTGTTTATCACACCTGGAGGAATTAATATCACCCTAGGGGCTCTAAAGGAAATAGAACCCAAGTAACAAACTTATTCTAGGCACTACTTGTTTCTAAAATGTTCCTCTTATTTCCATGTCATAACTACGCATTTAGGATAAGTCCCTTCCCTAGAATGGTCAATGTTTATGCCAAGAGATTTTTTAGGTTCATACTCCACAACGTACTCTCGTTAATTATACTCCACTTCCATACACATTTCCTTAAAATGCCCAGATTTTGTTCAGGAATTACATCACAATATATATAGCCCCTTGAACTTAACTTTGGCAATTAAGACTCGCACAACTTCAAACATTTAGTCTTTCATATTTCATATATAAAATTTAGACGAGCAATATTGTACACATAGTCATGTAATTTCATCCAAGCAAACATACCTTTCACACCATTAACTAATTTACACAAAATACACATTCATACACATTTTCAAGTTACAACCTACATACAAATCCAAATTGTTTAGTTTATTTGCTCCATGGATGACGATTGTTGATCATATATGAATTTACACAACCCATAGGCCCATATACCAATTAGAACCTTCTCATTTTTCCAATTCACCTTGCTTGTGTCCCTTCAACCTTGACTACGGTGTCCCTTCCACTTTGTTGAGAAACCAACTCTGATCAAGAGATACAATTTAGACTCAACTCATACCCCAAACAATAATTTGCATGAAAAAAAAAAGAAATGAAACAAATTGCTAAAATGCTTTATAGCTTCCTGAAGATTAGATGTGGAGTCAACACATCATTCTTGATGATTCTATTACACATTTTCTCTTGTACTTGAGACCGGAAACTTGCGCTCTCATACAAATTTTTTTACCTCCCAACCCACCGGACCGTGGGGGCACCTACTCTAATATCTAAGAAGGAGAACCCTTTTTTCCTAATTGTTATAACATACAGAAGAATAAGAAAATTAAGATATAGAAATAATTTCATATAGATTTATATAAGTAAGAATTCAAAATTTTCAAAATTAAGACTTCAAAAGTAATTAAAACCCTACCGATCTAGTCTAAATAGGTATATGATCCAGTAAGAGTCAAATCAATGAAAAAATTATATATGACGCAACTTTCATTTTGCAAAAAAGTAGAAGTTGTTGGAGATTACATTTTTCTTTACCTATGTAACATCATTGATCATGTAGCTAGACTATGACAAAAAGCATAACAAGAGTAGTATTAGCATAAAAACACGTACTTGTAGGAACCTTCTGTCAACCCGATACTCACCGCATAAATTAAGAAATCGACTAGCAACAAACATGCAGTAAGATTGATCATTCCTCCACCTTTATAATTTAAAATGCCTTGGAGACACTAACACTAACTCTCTCTAATCTTGATCATAATTAACCATTTTATCCCTTAGAGGAATTTTTTTAAAAAACGACTTCCAACAGACACTACTCAACTTGTAACCCTATGGTACGTCCATCAAGAATGTTAACCGTTTTTATGCCACCTCATTTCGGGGGGAAACCTTAACTATTAATACAATGATTTTACATTACCCCATTTCTAATAAAAATATACACGTACAAGTTTCTAAAAACAATGATAATGTAGGGACCTTAAGTCCACACTCGCATCCCTATCTGGAATCGACCATTCATAGTTTATTCATTATGAGATGTACACAATTACCTTACAACACCATGAACTCACATGTAAAACAATAATGTATAATCACTTTATCTTTTCCAAAACATATCCAATTCCACACAATCAACAATAATCGTATATGACAAGTCAATGGTCCTCTAATTAAACCAACACCCAAATTGCTAGTGTGTTGGATCTTTACACCCGACCCAAGTTAATGTATATAAATGTCTCACTCAATCATATATGTACATTTGTACGTGACATCCGCTCCTTTTTAGTGTTTTGGAATGCAAAACCCGATCCATACATTAAGCAATCACAATCATAATGTACATTCTTCTATTCAAACAATGAAGTCCTGCTTCATGGCATACAATTATTTAGTCTTTTCATTAGGTAGAATTCATATTATCCCTAATTCCATACATTTATGCATTTCGTGAAAATATTATTAATTTTATTTCATAAACGGAAAATTGGCCATCACATACCCCTAGTTCACAGGATAGTACTTCCTCCTATAGTATACAGTTTATGTAAAACTTATGAATATAGATACAAATATCCTTTTTTGTGCAAAAAATCCTACACATGAATACTACCGTTAATTACAAATATACTACGTAGTAAGTCATGAATTTATAATTCTAAATTAATAAACCTATCCCAATAGGGCGCAAAGAAGCTTCAATAAATTCTCCTTCCAATACATGTTTGTGGTCGACGAGATGCTGGACTTAATTAAAAATCATCAAGGTTTTGATATCGTTATTATACAAAACACTTTCTCCTTGATCATCCAAGTCTAGAGCGACCTTTTGATTGTTTCTGGGGGTGATCATCTCCTCTTTCTGGTATTTTTTTTAAAAGGAGAAACTCAAAGTTCGTGTTATTTACATATTGCCTCACCCATCCTACTCTGGTGGACACTTATCTCGCTAGAGTGTCACCACCCTAGAGGCACCATGCTCTCTCAATTGGGATACGAGACCCAATTTACCCGACATTTTTCATTTTTAGAATTAATGAAGTTCTAGTCGTTACACTATGTTAACAATATCATCAATTTTTATTTAGGTGCTACATAAGGTCTAAACTATTGGTAGGAACTAGTCCATCCTATTATCATAGGCATGTTAATGATCCATAAAAGATAGGGAGAGTAACCTCTTTCCATCACTATTCCATCTGTCATTCGAGGACGAATGATTGAAGGGGGAAATAATGTAACATCCCTAAATATTTTTAACTAATACTCCAACCCTA
Organism: Solanum peruvianum; assembly: GCA_027705065.1. NCBI lineage: Eukaryota > Viridiplantae > Streptophyta > Magnoliopsida > Solanales > Solanaceae > Solanum > Solanum peruvianum. Next base: position 23,004,816 of record JAKWJD010001763.1, read on the forward strand.
CTTCGTCGTAAGTATGTTTTGACTTACGAATAAAAAATAACCTAAGTAATAAGGTAAGGTCAGTAGGTATAGAACTTTGAGTTCTAGATATATTTAAAGAGAATTCATCCAAGTCATTCCTTTGTTATTTCATGTTTAGGGTCAGCTTTAAAGGACTATAAATTTTAGTAAAGGATTAGTTAGGAGACCCATAAAAGAAGAAATTAAAGATCTCTGATTCTTATTTCCAACACCTCTGAGTTTGTTAATGTTTTAGCTCGTATGAAGGAGATATGCCTTTTTGAAGTAAGTCTGTCCATTTAACAAAAGTTGCCCAAATATATGAGGGACATTTGGGTATTTCTACAAAAATAGATTAACACGAAATATGGTAATATTCAAGCGTTCGATTCTGTTTTCACATATCCTAATTACGTTTTGAATATTAGAAGAATGTTCAAGATGTGAAAATAGGAGAAATGGGGAAAAGGTTCAAGGTGTTCATCGAAATTTATTGCAATCTTAGGGTTTTTTAAAATCAATTGATCCTATGAAGTACGTAAGTTTCCATAGTGTTGGGTTTGTTAACCCACTCGCCAATCATGAGTTTGTTATGCAAATCTATCCATAAATATTGAGAAATTTATGTTCTTGAAGAATTATTTTCATTGTTGAATTTGGATGATTTTATATGTTCTTGAGAGGAATGTTATGATTTTGAGAGTTGTTATTCAATAGATTTTCATGTAATTATATTTGGTATTCAAATCTAAGTATGTATGTTGGGAAGAAACTTTCGTTTCTAGGCAAATTAAAGAAAAAAATTGAAGAAGAAAATTTGTCGGATTTTTATGGGGAGGGATAGGGTGGCATGCCACAGATGGACCATATGAAGCTTTGGGAGACGACCCAGCAGTGTGGCAAGGTCGCCTGCCCCCCCCCCTTTTTTTATTCGCCATTTTACTCGTCTATGTTCTTTTTAAGTGTACCTTTAGTCCCTATTGAATATAAGAATTCTAAACTACTTATGAACATGGAGAAATAATTCATAACATGAATCATCACCTTGAATTCATAATTAATAATTCAAATTCAAGAAAGGTTTAAGAGTAAAGTTCACTAAAGTCCATTTGAGTCTTTTTGAGTATTATATACAATAACTTTTAAAATTTTCAAGTCTTTAGTAAGGGAGTATTAAACGAAGGAATATGTATTCATGAGTATACATTATCATTGAGATACTCGAGTTAAGTCATTCATGCACATATATTCCGCGTGAACTCCATAATATTACAATCTTTGAGAAGAATAGCATTTTCAAGTTTTATGTTCTTGAGTATTGATTTCCTTATCTGTTTTTGAAACTAAGTTTCATAATTTTTTATTTCCATATGATATTTAAGGGGATCCTTGAATTGACTGGGTCATGCCGATAATCCATGAACCCTATGAGTTGAGCGTTGATCAGTCCACAAATTGGACCCATTTAGGAATATATATTGATAGAATTAATGTTACCAAATGCATATTTTGTCTCAAAACCTTATGAAACATTAAGCTTTAGGTATTAAGACTTTGAGACAATGCATGGAACAAATCAACAATAAAGGAACAAACGAAGATTAAAGGATGAAGAAATGAAGATCCAAAAATTGTGAAACCCGTCTGGCGAGTCCCCAAAAGGCTACCCTTGACTTTATTTCCACTGTGATGAGCTTAGAAGGAAAGTATCAAATATGCGTTGAAAAAGAGTTGTCGCCGTTTCGTCGAGAAGTTTTGTGAAGTAGTACTATGTCCGCCCAAAGTATCCAATACATGACGATGCTAAATGCAAGAGCAAGGCGGCGATGAAACCTACAATAGAGTGGAGGGGTGAGTTGATTGGCAATCTGGACTAACTGCGCTGAGTGGTCCTCCGCGGCATAAATTTTCAAAAATTATAAATACTTGCTTAAATTTTGAAATTTGTATGAAGTCATAGACAATTAATATTGAGACTTTCAGTTTCAAGTTTCGAAGGGTTTTTTAGACATTGTTCTAAAACCTTGAAGATTCAATGGGTTTCAACTCCATGAAATTGGACGTGGGTCCCAAATATTGTTCATTCTTAAAATGTTTTAATACTTAATTATTCATAACCTAAGGGTGGAACCTGATGTTTGTATTGATTTTTACCTCTTTTATGTGTCTAGTGAAAACCCCATTTCTTTGGGTGCTATTTTGTGAATATGGGTTAAGTTAATTGTTAGATCTGTCTTGCTAAAAATTTAGTCATTATTTAAATGTGATTTCGTTGAGTATTTGTGTTGGAAATTCATGAAAATGTAGTTGCAAATACAATCTCACGTTTGTGTTTTTCTCTAGCTTGAGGCAAAGGTCGTAAAACTAAGACTACTAAATTGATAGCTAGTTGTATTGGGTCGACATGGGTTCTGCTTGAGAGAGTGAATCCTAATTATTCTCCCACACATTAAGCTCAAGAGAATAAATGGGCTAAGGAAATGTTTGTGCTAAATGTGGCAACATGGTGTTCAAGAGAAACCTAGTTGATTTTAGATAAGTTGCTCGTGAGATAATTTACTCCCACTATTGTCTAGATTAATCACAAATATTCAATGAATTTACTATCAAAAGCATGTACCCAATGATCTTGTTTAACTTGTATTCCAACCACATCCCAAGAATCACGTCTCCTTTATTCGTATCCTTTTATTTTTGTTGTTTTTGTTCGTTGGCTTAACAAAAACCACCATTGATAATTGACTCTTGTGTTAGTCCTTTAAATTTAGGATATTTATGTTCGATAATATTTATAGCTTTGAATAAATAGAATTTAATTTTTTTTCCTATTAATTCTCGAAACCACACCCTTGGTACTCGACACCAACCCTTGGTTGTGTTACTTTACTGTTGTATGATTCTAGATAGTTGCATTGGAAATTGTGCCTTACGCAAACATCAAAATGGTGTTGCCTTACAGGAATGGTGTTATTAGTAGTTAGTAATATTTTTGTTCTTCTTAGTTGTAGTTTTACTAACATTATTTTTATTTTTGTTTTTCTTTGATGTTTTGTTTTAGACAGATAACTGGAGCATGAATGAGGGAAATGGTGTCAACTTCGGTAAGGAAAATCTAGAAGTCGATAGATACATCAAGTTAACCACAGTAGTAACTTAGTTGAACGATTTGGAAAAAAAATATCGAAGGTGGAAGACCAAGGCAAAATTCAAGGGAGGTACATACCCCCTCATGAACTTAAAAGTCTAGGAAAAAAGAGAAAAATAGTGTCAAGGAAAAACTGCAAAATATTCTCCAAAAGATCAACGAACAAGATCGTTTGTTGGAAGAGATGAAACAATATATTAAAGTATTGAATCAGATGATTGGCTCTCGTTCATGTGTTATGTAGTTCCCCATGCCCACGCAAATGAACCATTGGAGTTACCTAGTAACTTGGGCTAACCCCAATAATGGATAGTGAATAAAGGCTTCTATCAGGCCGTGAAGTTTACTAAGGCTCTTCTTGGGAGGAAACCAAAGTTCATAACTTCTTTTTTTTATTATTTTAGAAATAATGTTGTGTTCAATGTACATGTTAAAGTTTTGGAGTCTGAGTAAAATGTGTTTGGCGAGATAAAAGTTTCATTCCATGAATTGTCGCATAGGTCGGTGATCATGATGTTGTTCGTTGTTTGGACTCCCAAGTAAGTGAAGGTCCAAGAAGATCCACGAAGCAGGTTATGCCTCAGTGAGGCACAAAGTAGATTGCCGAACAGTACTAACGTCATCGAGTGGACGCGAACTGAATAGATATATATGGCCAACGGTTTCAAAGTTGTAAATTTTTCACTTTCCCATGATTTTAAACTGAACAAACTCACACCGAATTACTATTTTAAATGTTTTTGCATTCCATTAGTATTTTTATTGTTAATCAGTGTTAGTATGTTAGATTTCATTGCCACCAAGCATTTCAGAGAAATTTAATCGACACAAAATGATGTATTCTAGACCCCGAATTTACATTCAAAAATTTTGCACTCATTTGCAATGATCCTATCATAGTATCATGAGATGAGCCTCTCTCATGGATTTAGATTGTTTGCCTACCTGTTTTAATTCAAAATGTGCATATTGTCTTGATTCTTTTAACTCCCATATATTGGTGCCTTGAAATGAATGAAATTTTATGGGGTTACGCTTGCTTATTGTATATATGGGTTGGTAAAGTCTAAGTAGCCAATATTTGCACTACATGATGTAAATTGCTCAATGATTGAATGGGGGACACCATTTTTATGGGAAATGGTTGTCAAATTGACAAACTTGGCAAAACCAAAAAAAATTGAAATACCCTAGGGAAATGAGTGTTATGGGTCCGAGTTTATTAGTACTAGTGAATGCTTTGATTTTGTGTCCTGGGGTTGCAGGGTGGAATTCGATATAATGTGGTTAAAATAGGCACGTTAGGCCGTTTGGCGAGCTGGGTTGAGCTGTCCGAACCACTCGGTATTTTGCCTACTCAACCCATATCGCCTATAATTTCAGGTTATATGTGATTTTTGTTATTGCAACGTTCGGTTAGAAGACTGAGTTTGCTAAAAAAATTCGAGATTCGCCGAAAGTCTCTGTGATCTCCCTTTTTTACACCCCTGAATCATTGTTGAATTGTGACTTTCGGTTGGCAAACCCTTGGTTGCAGAAAGTAGTCATCAATTAGGAGAAAGGGTAATCCCATTTCCCAGTTCCTGAAATACTCTGACAATTTCTTTTGGTTAGCTCGACATAGTTTGCCTAAGAAGATCAGCGACTCACCAATTGGATTAGTGAGCGGGTCTGCCACTTTTTCTGTACTCTTAATTGAATCTTTTTTTTATGCTTTGAAGATATAGTGCGGACTTATCTAACAAGGACTCCCCAGAAAAAAAACATAGGGTATTAACATAAATGAAGGGGGATCAAATCTCCGAAAGAAGAGAAGACAAGAACTCCAATTGGGAGACAACGACAAATACAAAATGAACACATATGAGAGAGTAGTTGGTGACACTCGATATGGTCGAGAAGTTCACTACACCTCGAGGTCCATACATTCCTTCGTGGTTCCAAATGTTCTATGAAGCTTATAGTAGCTTACTGCCGTATAGAAAAAAGAATTCCAATGAATTAAGACAAGTTAAATCGGTAATGTTTCATGTTAAGGAAGTTGACTGCAAGAGAAAGAACACAAAATTGTTTTGGGTAGGTTTCTACATTCAATACCTACATATGATGGATTCTCCATCGATCGGTACATAGAGAATTGAAAGGCTGGTTGGCACAACTAACCTATGATATTATTACAAAGATGATCGAGATAGGGGTACCCAATAAAAATATATATTTGAATATTAAAGAACGTTTATTGTTTGGATTCATTAGCAACACCTTAATGCCTTCCCACAAAAAATCCTTCATGTGTCATTTGAAGGCAGATTGTTTTGGTTCCATCATCTTCTGAAAAAGCATTAATCTAGGACTCCTTATTGAGCAATAGATTGACATGAGGTCCAATCACAACAAGCGTTCTGTACCATTTGTTGTGTTGATTATAAAGCTTTGGCAGCATGCAGGAGTACACCAGGATGCTGCTAGTGATTTTTACGTGACCCATTCATTCTCCACCGACATATGGTATATCGAGACCCAATACTAGAGAGGAGGCTTACTAGATAAGGTCTTCTTCGGTAGAAATATCTTGGAGGGGGATATTGGCTTGTTATATGATAGACATTTTTGCCTACTCAGGCCTCAAGGCCTTCTTGTACTTCTTACTCTACCTCTACTTGACATGATCCAGGGGTGTCCACCACCTCTTAGCAGCCCAAAATTACTCAAGCGATTATACTTAAAATGGGACACCTTCCTCAGTCAACTTACATGAGAGACACTAGAATTGATGGAGACGTCGGCATGTGAGAGATGTCACCTTTCATGATTTAAGTCGTTATGCTAGATACATTGACTCCCTATAGGCTTCTCTTGATGATATGTCTATTAGATTAACATATTCTTAGTTCATACAAGAGGAGACCTCTAAGGCTTTGTCTTTGAAGGCTAAGGGAGAAAATTTGATGAAGCATGTAGACTTTTTGAAGTCTACCGATATTAATGAATATTATTAGGATACAAATGACATGGATGATCTTGATACCTCAGGAATTCCTCCAGATACTATCGGTGATGAACATAGGGATGATTTTTAAGTTGAGTACTCGGATGATGAAACTGGGGAGGAGCAAACTAGAGTACAGGAGAAGAATATATTCATATATTATCCTGAATTTCCAGGAACCTCCATATCTATCTCTAAGCTATTTTCGAGCGCTGATAACAAAGTAAAGACTATTGCACAGTGCACTAAATTCAAGACAGATTGAGAAACATCATATATATGTTCCTTTCTTTAACTCCCTCTCTATCTTTCTTCTATAACTTTTGGATACTTTAATTTATTTGCATTTTAAGACAAAGGTTTCTTATTTTTTGTGGGGTGATGTCCACCTTTTTTGGGAATATAGATGTTCGTAATATATATATATATATATATATATATATATATATATATATATATATATATATATATATATATATATTGGGATGTTATGTTTAAACTTGTGTTATACTACTTTTTGTGGAATATTTGTGCTTAAGGTTCCATCTGTTTTTTACTGCAAATGATTTTTACCCATGCGTATTTTTTTTTGCCAACTCTTGTGTGTACTGGAATATAGCTTTTCTTTAGCTAATGTGCATCTTGGTTTTGATAAATATCAACGAGTCAAACATTTCTTACATATGTGAACTTTTACATCTCATTCTGATTAGATATTTATTAAATTTATTATCTTGGGATGAACGTTTGACACTAGGGAAAGTGTACGTCTTGTTTGACTTTAGTGTCAATGCATTATGTGATGAGCTCACTGTGAACCATGCTTTTTTACCACCTAATATGTAAAGACCGCTTTTCATCGTTATAGGAATTCCAACGGGGAAAATTAAGGCAAGAAAATACTTCTTCGTAGTACTAAGATTTTTCCAATGTTGTCAAGATCTGAAGAAATTTAGAGTCATCAAAGTGTAAGGAAATCAGGTAGCAATCGAGTTGAGTAAATGTAGATTTATTACATAATAATTGGTTAGATAACTCGTTAAGGTATCCGTATGACATTATGAAAGTGAATTTGTATAAGTAGATCATCGGAAATTAATCTTGGAGTTAATGGAACTTTTGCAGCATAGTTGGTTAAGAGTATACTTTAAATGAAGAGAAGTGGAAATCTCTTAAGGGGATCACTACCTTGCATAGTGCCGCTGCAGCGGGATTCACGCTGCTGCAGCCACACAACTACAACGGGATGGGTACTGCTGTAGCGGGAGGAAGAGATGGAGTAAAAGTATTTTTGGGATTTTTCGGGGAAAGCTCACTGGTTCACTTTGTGCGCTGCACTGACACCTTTAAAATGGATGCGTGTTGTTGTACTGGGATGAGGGATTTTTAAATCGTAAATAAAACCCTTAGACGATTTTATTTTGTATTTTTCAAATTTTTGAGTTAAAAAATGACCGTTGGTCAATTCAAACTTATTTTCCACCATTCTTGAAGTTATAAATAAGATTTTAACTCTTCGAACTCGATTTTGGATCCATAGAATGTTTGTAGAATGGGCCAATATTTATTGGAAGAATATCTTGAACAATCCTATGGTGGCATTACCCTTAATTGACTAGTTAGGGTCATGGGTTTTTTACTAAGGTTAATAGTTTGTTAGTTTTCCAAGAATATAGTGTCTCTTTATTGATTTATGCAAATAAATTCTCTATTGCTAACCACGAACAAGGGGAACAAATCCAAAAAAGAAAGGATCAAGTTTCCTAGGGCTACAAGATTTTTTCAAGGTAGATCATTCCTGTGATTCAATGATTCTGTGAAATACGGTTTGCTTGTTTAATTGTTATACTTTTATATGTATGTCTGTTGAAGTACTGTTCATAGATTTTTAATTTGAATATATGAATATTCATACCATGAAATCTTGACTTGAATATATGATTTTGATGTGTTATTGCTTTGTCATTGGGATCGGCTGCCACTTTCCGACACTTAAACTTGGATCAGATTGCAACTTTCCTGCACGCTTACAAGGAGCGTTTGCCACGTTATGACATAAAAATGGGATTGAACTACCACGTGATGAAGCATGTGATTTGTGATATTAATTTCATGATGATATAGAATATGTTGTTATTTATATATATCATCTAATGTTGTAATTGTTTGTTTATGTTATACTAGTGGGATAGCAGCGTTATTCTACTAGTACATAGTGATTTTGTACTGATTACCCACTTGCTCTTATTTTTGTTCAGTAAAAGACATCTTCGAATGACTGTTGACAGATCTAACATAGGAGATCGTGATTGCTTCGAGTTCAAGGGTGAGCCACATTGTTTGGGCTGCCATGCAATTCTCCTTAGTTTAAGTCTACCACTTTCTGACAAATAAATTTTTTTAGTTAGGTGGTATTTAGTTATTAATCTCTTGTTAGATATGAATATCGTTATAGTTTTGGTACATTGACTTTTAGATCCTAGGTTTATTTTCCGCAGTGTTAGTGAGCTATTGGATCTTAACTTGCCTTTAGTTATTTAACATGCTTCAGTAACTTAAATACCTTAGATTTAGATTTTTTGCTTTAGTTTGTTATTAGTATTGGTTCTTCTACTGAGTTGTAGTGCGGGTGATAATCACGACGTTCAGGATCGTGAAAAATGTTTGTATCAGAGACTAGGTTCATTGATCTCGATGTACTGAAATGAGTCTAAAAGAGTCTTGGAGAATGTTTTGAGGACACTTTTACTTTTCTTCGAGAGTTTATAGGACTTCAGGAAATCTCCATTTTTTCTTGTCTCCTTCGTGCTATGACTTGATTCCATTTTGCATATGATGATTCAAATTTGTATCTAATTTCTTCCACTCTTTTATCAACAAATGTTTAACACTAAGTATAACGATGTTAGTCCCGTATCTCTTGCTAATGCTCCATTTGAGGAACCCGCAACGAGAGGTCGCGTAATAGGTGGAGGTAATGAAAGAGCTGGGGGTATAGGTTGTGGGAGACTGGAGACTGCTTATGATGAGGTACCAAACAAATATGTTCCGGTGAATGATAACCCTCCGGCACATGAGGAAATAATAGGAGATGATGAGGATTTTAAGAATGTTGAAGTGGTTGAGTAGGAGGAAGGAGGCAAAGCTAAAGCCATAGGAATTCCTCCCATTTATCTGGTGTTAGCTCAACCTATCGTATTATTTTTTAAAGGATTGGATGTACAGGGATGATTCTACGGACTCAAGCCCCCCACAAATTCTCTTACTGCTAACAATATGCCTATTCTAATTGTAGAGGTAGGTAATGAAGCTTTCTTCAATCCTTTGTTGGGTTTTTTGATGACCGGTAATGAGAATGAGATGTTAACCAAGTTCTTGAAGCTCAAGCCACTGATATTTATTTGTTTGGAGAAAGAGAATGCTTATGACGTCATATTGGATTGTTATGAGATGTTGCATAAATTGAGTATTATTTACCAACATGGGTTAGAGTTCGTGTCTTTCAAAAATCAATGTGAGGCCAAGCAATGGTGTAGAGCTTACATGAAATGGACGGACTCGACGTTACCCCTACTTACTTAACCTAATTTCATGTCTTATTCTTAGAGAAGTATGTGCTAGAATTTTGTGAGATCGCAAGAAGGATAAGTTTATGGTATTAGAAAAGGGTAGTATGTATGTAGTTTTTTATGAAATTAATTTCCATGCTTTATCAATATATGCTACATAGTTTGTTACCACAAAAGGGGAGAGGATCCGGTTGTTCATTAGAGATTTTATTCTAAGCTACAAGTGTTATCAGTTCACATGAATTCTTTAGGAAGAAGTTTTAATGAAGTAACTGATACCTAGGATGAAGTTTATGACTCTCATCGGGATCATGAAGTGCAATGACCAAGAATGACCTAATGTCATTACTTTAATCCGGTTTTCACATCCTTATTGTCTTGCACATAAACCTTCGGTATCGTTCATTTCGTTATCTTTCATACCTTAAGAAACTTTAAACCTTAACTAACATAGATCACGTGAGCATCGTGAAATCCGGTATGTTTCCCACTCCAAAAAGAGGTGGAGTCACTGGCCAAACTGAAACAAAAACATGCTAGCTTGATAGGTTCGAACCAAGCTATTTCCATATGTTAGCAACACAATTTAAAGACTAGGAGATTTAGGGAGACCCATACCCACCTTGGTGGACAGTCTCATGTTCATGCGAATTACGTGAACCTCCACCCTTCCTGAAAGAAGGCATCACCACTCATAACTAGCCTATCGATGCTTAGTTGAAAGTTCTTTTTTACATTCAACTCATACATTATTGAAGCTTGCTTCAAGCATGAGGTAGTCATAGCTCATTAGATGATTTATCATCTCTTGTTTACGTGTTAAGTGTAAATTGTCTTACATTTACATATAGAATATGATTGAGACTTGTCTCGTAATCTTTAACACTCGCTTAGGTGAGTACTTTTGGTGACCATTACATAGACTTGGTTGAGACTTATATCACTATTCATCTTAGCCTTTTATCATGTTGTCGCCATTTTCATTAGCATCATAGTTTAAGATAATTACTCACCTCATTACATGAATGTTCATTTCTTTATCTTGCCATTAACTTACGTCATATGCTATGCACATGGCCTTTAGTGTACTTTACACTCATGGTAATACCCCCTTTCGAGTTACACATATTTGTCTAGGTGTTTTATCATCATCTCATTGAATATTGTGCAAGAATATGAATCTTTCACATTCGGTCAAAAGAACCCGTGTTGGAATCCCTTGGGCAACATTTTCTTATTTATAGTGTTAGGTATCTTCATATAGTTGGACAAGAGGATCTGAGATCGAATCCTTGTGGCCTCAATATTATTTTTTTTGTGTGAGATTTATGTGTCTCACCCACTTGGCCAAAGATCAAGGTTCGAATACCCTCTCTCACACTATTTTTTTCTTTTAATTCAAGGCCTGCTTTCTTAGTGATAGGACCTTGAGATCTCGGGTTCCACCCTCAATGGAAGCATCTCCTTTTCTTGATTGTTTTACAAGTGGTTAGTCGAGACTTAGTCAATTAGTATAGGTCTTTAGTTCAGTTTCTTGCATTAGAGTTTTAGGTGAACTTTTAAGCAATTCGTAAAGGACTTTACTTTCATTTTCTTGTTCATGAACATCACGATTTCTTCTTGCATGTTAAAAACACAACATTACGTAACACATAATTCACAGTTCCTTCAAGTCGACCGTAATAACATAATCATGGAAAACAATATACTTGTGCACATTTAACATTCAACGTTCGCGCATACATAAAAAATCATAAATAGTCCGAAATTCATACAATCATAATCATTCCTAAAATCATCTACTAGAAGACATACCAACGCATGTACCAATCGTTCATAGATTCTAATGACAGGGGCATGCAATGAGTACAACCTTAGTTTTTAGATTAGATTTGAACTGACACTTAGGGCACTCTTGGGAAAGGGACCAAGAGAGAAGAAAACCCATACCTTTTTCAAAATTTACAAACAGCCACAAACTCGTCCTGACCATGCACAAAACTCTCTCTCGAGCCCTGATTCTTGTTCACAAGTGAAGTTCTTCACGTGATTTCTTAAAACACTTTGGCGTATGATTTTTTTGTTGATGGATGAATGCCGAGAAATATTAGAACAATAGAATTATTTTATTTTTTTCTATTTTTGAATTGCAAGGTAAAGCTGAAAAAAGTTTTGTTGATATGTAATTAATTAAGAGTGTACATGGAGTACACTCCTAGTTGGAGTTGTGCGCCCCATTTTCTTGGGTATTTTTGTTGACTTATTCAACACAATTTAAACTGTAAAAATCAAATTATAGTCTATATGTTAAGTTACTATAATGCCCCTCCTTATTTTGTCTAATTTAATTCACTTAAATCGCCCACTTTAATGCCTCCAACTCGGCTCGAACCCGAGTGTAGAGATCCGGTCAAACTTGGATTTGACCGCCGAGATTTGACCCTTTTTGACTATTTAAAAACTTTATTTAATTAATTAAATATCAACCTAGGGTAATTACTATACTACCCCTAGCCCCGAATTACCTTTTTACCCCTAGAACCCTTAAAACCTAGGACTTACCCTCTAAGTCTTGTTAAGACTCACACGGGTGAATCCTAGTGTTTGGGGACCCAACATGGCTGGAACCAACTCTGCCTAGCTCTACCAACTTAAAAAGTTGGTTGTCTTGGCTGGTGCATAGGTATAGGGGTCTGGTTCCATGCGCATCAAGTCGTGTTAATCCGATTTAACGTATGCATTCTAGGCACGTTTATGTCTTACTTAGCAAAGTCATTATTGGACTGTTAGAGTTCTTCTCAAGCTATGACCCATGAAGGGTAATGAGATTTGGTAAGAGTTTTAACTTGAGTACCTGATATATTGTCCCCTTCGAGATCCTTGAATGTATAGGCTCGGTGGCGTATAAAATGGTGTTACCCCTCTTACCATAGTGTTAGTGAATATGTCATTAAGTGGGACTCAATATTGCTTGATAAGGACCTCCAATATGAAGAGGAACCAATTGTTATTCTGGAACGTGATGTTCATAAGTTGAGGACCAAGGAGATTAAGTCCATGAAAGTTCAATTGAAATATCATCCGATTGAGGAAGCATCTTGGGAGACCGGGAAGGATATGCGAAACTAGTTTCTGCAATCGGTCATCAAATCAAGTCTACCTTGTTATTTTTCTATCCTATATTTCCTTAACTGATAAATCAAGGATGAGTGATTAGTAAATTAGAAGTATATATTTGACGATTGGGTTTCTCACTTATAGGAGTGACAATGAGGAAATATTAGTGATGGGAAAAACTTTTCGTACTACTATGTTTTTTCAACCTTGTATAGATTTGGTGAAATTTAGATTCATCAAGGTTTAAGGCAACCTGGTAGCAATCGGGAGGAACAAATGTGGACTTGATTAAACAATCAGTTATATAACTCATTAAGGAGTCCGTGAGACTTTATGGAATTGAATTTTTATAAGTAGATAATTTGGAATGGATCTTGTCTTTAAGGGCACTTTGTCATAATAGTGGGTTAAGAGTATCTTGTAAAAAGTGAGAAGTACAATTTCTCTTATAAAGCATAGTGCCTCGCTTATTTCTGTTACAACAACGGAAGTATAGTGGGATGGGTACCACTATAGCGGGAGAGGTGCATATGCAATTAAAGGAATTTTGGGATTTTTTGTGGAAGCTCACTGATTTGCTTCGTGCCGATGCAGTGGGATAAGTGCCACTGCTGCATCTTAGCTACAGGGGGTGGGTATCGCTGTAGTGGGATGACAAGTTTTTTAATATTAAATAAAACACTAATACAAACTAATTTTGTATTGTTTCGACTATTTTAGTTAAGAGAGGACCCATGTGCTATTACAACTTGTTTTCCACCATTCTTGAGGCTACATGTAAGCTATTAACTCCATGGACTATTTTTTTTTTTTGTCCATAGAGCAGATTAGGATGAGTCAATATTGATATAGAAGGATATCTTGAGGAAATTTATGGTGGAATTGAACCTAATTTACTAGTTGGGAGGCATGGGTTTTTAACTAGGTTTCATAGTTTGTGAGTTTTCAGAGAATCTAGTTTTCCTTTTTGGATTTCCATATATACATTAATGATCGCAGACCACAAAGAGGCGGACCGATAAGGGAAAGGGAATATAATGTTGTCTAGGGATACAAACTTTTTTCAAGGTAACTGATGGTTGTAATTTTATGATTGTGGTGATATACACTTGTTTTGCTTTGTTCTGATACTTGTATATGTATTTATGTTGCAATATTGATCATAGATGTTGAATCGACATAGATGAATATTTATGCAATGAAATCATGACTTGAATCTATGATCTTTATGTGTTATTGTTGCGCGATTGGGATCCCCAAGGACGTTTCGACACTCTAACTTGGATTAGATTTCCACATTTTGGCATGCTAATTGGGATCCATTGCTATGTTTCGGCTTAAAAATTAGATTGAATTGTCACATTCTGGTATGCTAACTGTTCAACTTTGGGTTTTGTGAGAGGACCAACTACATTATGAAGCATGCAATTTGTGATATTTACCTTATGATAATATAAAATATGTTTATATTTATGCAAGTGTTATAATGTTGTTAGCTTGTTTATATTACACTAGTGGGTTAGTCGCGTGATCCTACCAGTACAGTGTGGTTGCATACTAATTCTGCACTTGCTCTTATTTTTTTTTAGTAGAGGGCATCTTCGCGCAGTGTTGATGGACCTCACTTAAGAGATCAGTGATCGCAATGAGTTCAAGGATTAGCAGATTGTTCGGGCTGCCATGAAATTCTCTTTAGTCTATATACACAATTTTATGACATAGACCTTGCTTTTATTAGTTGATAGTTTGTTAATAATCTCTTGTTAGATATGGATATTGTTATATTGTTTGTACATTGACTCAGTTTATCTTCTGCACTGTTACTTAGTTATAAGATATTTATTTTGTAATGAAATCTTACCTTTAGTTATTTAACTTTCTTCCATAACTTAAATACGTTAGTTTAAGATTTCTTGATTTAGTTACTTGTTAGTAGTGGTTCTCTGACCGAGTTGTAGTGTGAGTACCAATCACGATGGTCAGGGTCATGACAAAGAGTTTTCCCCATTGGTCCTTTCGACTACATAAGGTTATCTCATGATATGATATTAGGCAACTTCTAAGAGTGTATGACAAGTTGACATATATCTCTTTTGTGGCCTACCTTGTGAGTGTGTGAACCTATTTTTAACACCCGCTGAGCCTTATCTTTCATCTTAAGAAACCTGATGAAAACAACACTTCTCTTAATCCACTACCTTTAGTCCATTGATTTGTGGTTGATTGAACTGGAAACTTTGTCCAAAAGCCTATGTTGTGGGTTTGATGAAAATGTAATGTCAAGCAAAGAAGTGCAAGAAAAGTCTACTTTAACCCACATTTTTGAGAAAAAAAGGAGAAAAATAGAATAAAATAATGAAAAAGAAATGTTACGGTATAAAGTACAAAAAAATGTAGTTCGCAAATAATATATGGAAAGTGAATAAAAGGATGACTTATTAGCACTAAATAAATGATGAAGGAACACGAAAAGAAGTGTTGTGAGCACCACATTTCATGGGGATGAAATTCATTAAGACTGAATAACCATACCTTTGCACTTAACCACATTACAAGACTTAAAAGAACTTTTTGATCTCTAGTGAGATGAAACAAATGTAGATTGGAAAATACGGCCAAACCTATGGGTGAAAGTATGCATTTTGTTCTTCTTTGTGGAGTGAGCGTTGCATTTTATTTCGTAACATCAAATGATTAAACCATTGTTCGTAAATCTGGAATCATACATTGTGTGAGGGAATTCAAATACTTTTGTTGAGCTTGAACATACATTTGAAGAATGTATTGTGAATTTGAGAATCTTTTCTAATGGTGTGTCACAACTTAAACCTTTGATTACACAACCTGGACCTGTAAATTGAGTCTTTTTATGTTCATTCATTGTTTAATCTTGTGTATCACTTTTTGAGATATCCTTTTTGAACTTTTGAACTTGAATGTTACTTAGGACAAGCAAAAGCTTAAGTTGGGGGTATTGATGAGTCCACAATTTGGGCACATTTCAGGATATATTTTGATAGAATTAATGTCCTAAAATGCATATTTTGTCTCAAAAACATAAGAACAACTTTATGTTTCAAGTATTTAGACTTTACGGCAAAGCACGGAAAAAATCAAGAAAACAAGAACAACGACGGCTGAAAGAACACATAAATAAAGATTTGAAGATTGTCGAACCCGTTCATCGACTCGCGAAAAGGTCTTATCCTCGCCCTTTGTTCTGGTGTGCTGAGCCCTAAAGGAAAGGATCAGATCGGTGGTGAAAAGGATAAGTTGTCATGTCGCCGAGCATTTATGAAAAGCAATATTGTGTCACTCAAATTGTCCAAAACACTATGATGTTGAAGGCTAGCGCATGACATTGATGAAACCCACCAAAGGGCGGATCGCCAAGTTGATTGGCGAACCCGAGTTACTACATAGACTATTCCTCCACAACATTAATTATAAAATATTATAAGTACTCGCTTAAATTGTTAATTTAGTACCAAGTCCAAGAAAATTATTATCAAGACTTAGAATATTTCCAATTTCAAGTTTTAGAGGGTTTTGGAGACTCTGTTATAAAACCTTGAAGATCCAAAGGGTTCCAACTCCAACGAATTCAACGTGGGTCTCAAACAATTCTTCACTCTTGACGTATTTTAAGATTTAATTCTTAATACCTACTTGATAGAAACGGATATTGGTATTGATTTGTACCTCTTTTACATGACTACCTAAAACCACAATTCTTATTGTGTGATTTTATGAATATGGTTTGAGTTAATTGTTTGGTCTTTTTGATAATTTAATCGTTGTTTAAATGTGAATTTAGTAGTTGTGTTAGAAATAAATGAAATTCTAGTTTTAAAATAAGTTCACCTTTGTCTTTTCGGCCCTAGAGAGAGAGAGAGAGATCTAAAAACTAAGATTACTAAATTGATAGTTAGCGGTATTGGATAGTCACTGGTTCAACTCGAGAGAATGAATCTTAGTCTTTCTTTCACACATTCATCTCTAGAGGGTGAATGAGATAAGGCAGAGATTTTTGCTTAATGTGGAAAATCAGTGTTCAAGAGAAACAGAGTTAATTTGGGGTAATTTGCTCGAGAGTCAATTTAATGCCACTATAGTCTAGCCTAGTCACAAATAATCAAAGAACTTACTATCAAAAACATCTACCAATTGATTTAATTTAACCTGTATTCCTATCAAATCCCAAGAATTACTTCTCCCTAATTCATATCCTTATAATTTTGCTATTTGTTTATTAGCATAACATAAAAACCCATCGATAATTGATGATTGCGTCGAGCCTTTAAATTTAGTACATTTATATTCAATAACGTTTATAGATATGAGTAATTAGAACTAGAATTTATTTTCAATTAATTCTAAAATCCATCCCCATGGAACTCGACCCCAACCCTTTGTTGGGTTACTTACGATTGTATGATTGTAGACATTACGCAAATATGAAAAATTCATTACATAAGTAATATTATTGAACCCTTGAATTTCGAAGACATTGAGTGTTAAATATTGAGTTCAACATATGGTTAATAAAAACCTTGAATTGAGTTCTTTATGTCCATAATTAAGCATTAACTCTAGTTTGACACGTCTTTTACAATCATTCATAATTTCTTTATAGGTTTGAGTAAAAGAGTATGATAAAGAGTAGAGTAAATATTCATTAATTTTAAGTGTTATACAATAATTTGTGTATTCCCTAAAGTGAATGTTTCCACATATAAAAGAGGAGGAAGTGTGATTCCAAAAGAGTTTTGAGTAGTTTGATTACAATATCCTTTAAGAGAAAGATTTTTGAGCAATAATCTCAAAACAGAGAAAGTGTTATGTTTTCATTAAAGAGTAGTATTGAGCAACGATATGAACGAGCAACTCACATCCCCCATAAATCATGTGTCAAACAGCGGTATAAAGGGTCTTACTTTTTATATGATTAATTATGATTCTTTTTAACATAGACTAGTTAATCTACTAAGTTAATATGTATCATATCAAGACAAAGTATAGGACATTTCCGGCAGTTTGGGCTAGATGTTGTATAATAATATTGCTCATAATGATGGTTGTCCGTTAGACAATCTCCAAAACACAGTTTTTTTTATCTTTACATAAACATAAGTATTATTATTTTATTTTCATAAACTTGGGTTATTATTGTATTTGTGGATACAACTCATTTATTATCAAGTGTTTAAAGCTTTTTACATATTGCATCTTTGGTTTTTTCTTTATCCTTGAGTGTCCAAAATTGAACTATATTTCATAAAGTTGAGTTGAACTATGTTTCACTTAGTTGAGCATATTATTATTGAGTTGATTCCTTTTTTTCTTCAGTTGAGTTGAACTATGTTTTATTGATTTTAGTATGTTACTATTTAGGTGAGCCCTATTTCCTGTGAGTTGAGTGTTTAACCATGTTTGATTGAGTTGAGTTGAGTGAGTTTAGAAGAGCTAAGTATGTTTCTTTTCCAACACTTCAATCTTATGCCTATGTTTTACAATTACCCTTACATACTTGTTTATTCCACTTACTGGGTCATTTTGCTTGCATCATTTCATGATACAAATATAGGTATTCATGAGCATCAACAAGTGTTTCGTGAAGAGCATGTGATACTCGAGTTAGCATTGGTGAGCATATCATATTCTTGAGGACTTCAACTTTATCTTTTATTTATTAGTTTGGAGATGTTGATGGTCTTGTCTCATTATTCTTCTATGATAGTAAAGGTTCCATAGTTTGACGAGTTGAGGAGTTTTTGTATTTACTTTTATTTTGAGTACTGTATAGACTTTTTAAAAAGTTGAGTATTTGAGTTCAATGTAATTTAGATCAGTTTTAATCATTTTTATGTTTGAGTTAGTCTTCCGCTTATAGCCAACCAGGATTAAGGTTCACTTAGGGACAAACAATGGTTCTCGAGTGTTAGTCACATCCACGGTGTAGGCTCTGGTCATGATAGCCTAATTTGTTCGGAATAACGTGAACTCCTTAACTATTATATATGGGTTCCACATTTATTTTTCAATTGGTTTCCTAGTTTTTCCTTAAATTAGGTGGTGACTCCTTAAAAATATATTGTTTTATAAAAACTTTCAAAATTCACTTAATTGATTATTTTTGAGTCACCACGATGTTTTTCCCTATTGGAATAAAGTAGGGATGTAAGGTCATATGTGGAATAAAAATTTGTGTCCTATGTGGTGACTTACATGTTTTATATCATGTATGAATCATGTGTATCTTGTTTTTCAACTTATACAAGTTTAAGTGTGTATTTTTTTCTCACTCAAAGTCGGATCAGACGGTTAAAAGACATATTTGTGTATTATGGCATAGATTTATCGGATCAAAGAAAAATTAGAAACTTCAATTATGATTTCCAAACATATAACCTACAAATAATTTGAATATAGAACGGATTTCTCTCCAATCTCCTTTCGCCCGTTCACTCAGTACTCAGTAGCAGCTCCCGTATTCGCGATTCGCGAGGGTTGAAAATGGATTTCAGACAATATGAACCACAATAACTCGACATCAGGATCCCGATTCATGGATCTCTCGGTTCGAGAAATCAAAATAAGAGGCTCGAACCATTTCTTCTGACTTTTTTTTGTAACATTCTTCAATGATAGTAGTTAATGGAAGCCCCCCACCCTACCCCCTTTTATGGATGTCGTTCTACAAATTTTTATTGTCAAAAGAATGTGAGATTATGTTTAGTTGAGCAACATCACTTCGAAGCATTAAGATATTAATGATTGAAATTTCGAAGTCGAGTTAAGAGATAATAATGTTTTAAGAGATAATTTAATAGATTAATACTTTAGGTAGGCTCATTTTATTAAAAAAACATTTCAAAATTACTACACTTCATCTAGTGATATTAGTGCCCATAAAGTCACGACCAAAGAGAATCCCCTATTAATAACACAACGTACTCGAATTCAAAGGTGTCTCATAAAAGCCTCATAGCATTCTTGAACCTAAGAACATAGCAAAATATAGAAGAATTACAAACATCCATCATATTCGAAGACATTTTCATAATGAAATAAGCGGAAGACTTTCTAGGCTTTATACACTATGTCTCGAGCAATCTAATACATTGAATACAACATCGGCAAGCCCATACAAAAATATTAACATAAGCTAATGACATAAAAGGAATATAACAGGGTTTTGTCCTCGAAACTATGAGGACTCACCAGGTCTTCATCTTCAAGAAGCTTACAAATCTATCCTTCAAGCATAGAACATAAATATCTCCAAGGCTAACACTTTATTTATAAAAGTCGAAGAATGGGTTAAGCATATTAAATGTACTACGTATGATGACAATGCAAAAACAATCTTAAAAGGACATTTATTTGAAAGTCGTGTTTTTTTAAAACTTTTGTAAAACTTCATGCCCATTTAATAAAATAGGAATAATATAAGTCACTACCAACATAGAAGTCATCATTTCATATTAGAACAAGACATATATATCTCTTTACCTTTACCTTAAGCCTCCACTTAATGTATCCCTCGCGATATACCTTGTGAAATATATGGGTAACATCCCATACAACTAGTCACACTAAGGTATCACCTTATGGTCAAGAAAAGTGAACTTACCATTCATCCTTTACACCTTCACACAATATAGCACATAAGGAACATAAATATCACATGAATTACATTATCACATTAAGACCAACATCTAAGACGACTCTAGGTCATACTTGTGCAATGTGCAAGTATCATACTGTACTACTACTCATACTAAGTACTCCTTTGAAGTCAACCTAGACAAGCCACATTCATATACAATAAGTCATGACAATAAAGAAACTCATAATAAAATCTAAGTATAACATACATCTTTACATTTAAGTATTTGAGCCAACATTCTACATTATGTTCATTTAGGATACATTCATTCATTTATTGGATCTTTCATACAGAAAGTTATTAAGACAAAAAGAACTCACTATAGAATCTTAAAAGCCTACTCGTGCAATGTGCAGATAGAATCTCATAGTACTACCTACACTTTGTAGTACTTCTAAAGTAACTATAGTACACATGTCACATTATGGGAATATGCATTTTTGACATAGACCATGAGACAAAAATCATGAAATATAGTGTACTACCCCACATTGTAAGGGTTAATCTCCTTCCCCATGGTAAACCCGTAACATTAGCTAGAATGAAATTTGTTGGCTAATATATTATGTCAGCACATAGTTATGGGAAAAGAAGATGTTCATTGGAACTCTAACCTAACATTAGGAGAGTGTGGTGCTTAGCTTCCATTTTGATAGAGTATTTAATTCCTTTCAACATCATTGCACATGAGAGGTGTACCAACACTTACTCTACCGACCAAAAGTAGATTACACAAGAAAGGGCCACCATTACTAGGTCTACCGATTCAACGTACATTAGGGATAGCTAATTGACTTCCCATGAAATGTGCTATAAACATTGGGTCAACCAATAGAAGGTCATAATTTCGTACATAAAAGGGCTACCAACACTAGGTCTACCAATTTATGATTTTTACATTCCTATGCGGATCTAGACTCATCATGAAGGGATACAAGGCTTTGATGTACCGGTTCAAGACATAGTATAAAATGCCTCATCATTCATTTATGAACAGAATGCTTTTCCTATCGATACATATTAATCAAGTTAAGACACATTCATTATTCAAAAAAATGAGGCCTAGGCTTTCCAATTCTATACATTAAGACAATTAGTCAAGACACATTTCATTAGTGAAGTGAAGGATGCCTAAGCCTGCCAAGTTAGGATATCACATCTAACATAACTTTCATTTATGAAGGGAAGGCACTTCGGTCGACCAATATAAGATACAACATAACCTTCATATTCTATCATCAACATTCATGAGTGTTAATTTAGAACTTGCCTTCAATCATAGCACATTTAAATTCACAACATGACTACCTTTACTTAATTAGATTCTCATACAAATCCTCACATCACATTCACGTATACAATAACATGATAATACTTCAATTCATTAAAATATGCCTTCATGTCCATGATCAGAATATATATTGTAAGTAAACACCTCCACCTTTCAAGTGAATCAACCATTCAAACTCCAATCTATACATTAGGTAAACTATGCCCTTTCAAGGATATGATCACAAGTCCTTAATTCACAAAATATCCATTGTAACTTGACATAGATAGTGATACAAATGAATAATTTTAAATAATCTACACATAAATCCATTGTCCATTTATTTTTAATCAACAAAGACACTTCAAACGGCAAAATTTTGGAATTGAGAGAAATCATGGGTTCGTATAATTTTTTATCTTATATTACAAACTAAACATCATCATTATCATAATTTACCATTTTAAAATGTTTGAAGTAAGAACCCAAGAGATTGAGGGAAACTTAGGGTTTTTTTGTAACTTCGAAAACCTTGAAAACTTCTTTGAAATTGACTCTAGGATCGCAGAAAACCATGTATGAAGAATCACCATACCTTTACTTGAATAAATACACAAAAATCAATAAAACTAGCGTTCCTTTTCAAAACCTAAGACTTCTTCTTTCCTTGGTCTATAATGAAATTCATAGAGAAAATATATTTTGAGAGGGAGGGTTTTGATATGGGGAAATATGAAAATAAATTTAAAAATAGTGTATCAGTGTTTTAATAATCCTTAAATAACTTATTACATATAAAATAGTCGTCCATGAATTAAAAACAATTAATTAACTAGTTACTGAAGGGACCTTACCTTGGCCGAGACTTGCAGCCAAAAAACAGTACCCATTCACGGCTCGCATCCATGGATCCGGGATGAGTTGACGGAACAGTGCTTTCCCTATGTGTATTGGTATTTAGACATTGTTTTGGGATTCATGACCTTTGGAGGCCATCCACGGGGCATGTATGGACATATGGGGTGTGAACCTCATCCATAGGTCACGTAAGTAAGCAAACTAGATGGTTTCATTTGTTTCTTGGTGTTAGACTAAGGGTCCTGCTCAAGGACCCTTAGGTTGGTCCTTGGGGAGTCTTACCTTGACTTATTACCCCTAAGCACATCAACCATACCTCGGGAAAACATGAAACACCATCAAAACTCAAGAAAACCACAAATTCACACACTTCAGGCTCTAGTTTTGCTAGTTCCTTTTTTGGGTCGTTACAATAAAATATTTTTGATAAATAAAGTTTTTTTCGGAAATTTTTTAGTGAAACTAATGAGAAGGAACTAAATAATTGTATGAATCATATCTTTTGCCCTCCTTAATCTTGTTTTCAACTTCGTCCTCTTCTTATTATAAATATATTGCTTTAGAACTTTATGATTAAGTAGTTTAAAGAAAAATCATAATATTGATATTTCAAAAAAAAAATTTAAATTATTTTATTACATTTTATATTCCAAATGTCCAAAAATAAATTTGAATAACTTTTCAAGAACTAATTAAACTTTTTTAAAATAAGTTAAATGAAATTTAATAATATATTTATTTTTAGGTTCTGAAATATCAATAAATTGTGATAATAATCCTTATGATATTCCATTTAGCACCTTCTGCTTTTAATTGATTGAAATATTCATTTTTTAATGTTTTGCATGTTAAAACTTCATAAATTTTAAAAGTTATTATTTTTAATTATATATATATATATATATATATATATATATATATTGTATACATGAATATTTAAGAGAAATTTATCTGTAATACAATCTAAATGTAACATACTTTCTACATTAAATGATTGAGAAAATATCATAAAAAGTAATTTGAAACGTACGCAATTTCTACTCATCAAATTACATTAAATAAAATATAAAATTAAATTTTTGTCATGACCCAAAACCGAGCCGCGAGTGGCACCCACACTTACCCTCCTATGTGAGCGAACCAACTAATACAACCCCAACATTTTAAACATAATGAACAAAAATACATTGCGGAAGACTTAACTCATCAATGAAAAACAATTCAATAACTTCTAAAAATTCAACAACTATTATTATCCCCAAAATCTGGAAGTCATCATCACAAGAACATCTATCCTCAAATTACTAAACTAAGAGTATCTAAGAAAGCAAAAACAAGTAAAAAGCTAGTCCATGCCGGAAGTTCAAGGCATCAAGACTTGAAGAAGAAGATCGTGTCCATGCTAGAAGCATTAGCTCACCCTGAAGATCCGGTGTGACGAAGACTGGCTAGAATTACTGTTGAGTTGAAGACGACGGCACGTTTGCTGCACTCCACAAATAACATAGAAAGAAACATACAAGTAGGGGTCAGTACAAACACAAGTACTGAGTAGGTATCATCGGCCAACTCAAAATAGAAAATAGTATATATCAGTTAATATCATAAATCAACTATAATACTCAACATGTAGCAACAACAAGTACTATAATCATCAAGAAGTACTACCACGTTCATCCATGAGGACTCAAGCCTCAATACCATACTCATTTGGGAATTAGGTTCATTAGATTGAGTATATTAACATCTTTCAAGATTCATTATCTTTCTTCCTCTTGTGTCGGTACGTGACACTCCGCTCCCCTACTACTATGTGTCGGTACGTGCCACTCCGCTCCCCTACTTCTACGTGTCGGTTCGTGACACCCGATCCCCTAATACTATGTGTCGGTATGTGACACTCCAATCCCCTAATTTTACGTGTCGGTTCGTGATACCCGATCCCCTAATACTATGTGTCGGAACGTGACACTCAGATCCCCTAATTCTACGTGTCGGTTTGTGACACCTGATCCCTTAATTCTATGTGTCGGAACGTGACACTCCGATCCATTAATCTTATTCTATCAATTCATCAGGCCTTCTCTTATACCAAGGCATCATCAATCTCATTAGTTTAGTTCACCAAGCCTTCTTTTATACTAAGGCATCATCTTTAACAAAGTAGATTAGGGTTTCTTTCAAGATTGAGGATTCAATAGCTTCATCATGCTTATTTCATCAAAATCATAACATCACAATCACGCAAGCATACAATTAAGCACATAGAAGGGTTTACAATACCACCTATACATATCATTCGCTATTAAGAGTTTACTACGAATAGCATAAAAACCATAACCTACATCCACCGAAAAATTTGATCAAGCAAGCAATTTCCCCAAAGCTTTGTTCTTCTTCTCGTTTCTATCTCTCGATCGATCAATCCTCTCTCTCTCTCTTTGTTCTTTCTATTTTTCTTATTCAAACCCTCTTTCTTTTACCCTAATTAGTATATAATTAAGTATAAAAGATGACAATAATGACCCACTAATTTACTCAAGGTTACCTCTTTTAACCCCTAAGTAATTAGACTTATTAATATTAACCCACGAAATTTATAATTATAGCAGGAATAGTCCAAAACGTCCCTTAAAACATTTAAAGAAATCCTACCCAGAATGGGATTACGCAACCTGTGACGGCCCGTCGTGCCTGCGACGGTCCGTCCTGCAGGTCGTCGCAAAGTTCAGAGACTCCATTTCCACCAAAGAGTCTGTGACGGTCCGTCACGCCTGTGACGGTCCGTCACGCTTGTGACGGTCCGTCCTGCCATTCTGTCACGAAGTTTAGAGAGTCGATTTCAGCACCCAATTTTCTAATTTCTAAGTGTTATGGAACGAGACCCCCTCGACGGTCCGTCGTGCCCATGACGGTCCGTCGTGGGGTCCGTCGTATTAGCCAGTTTTTCCCAGAATAAAATCTGCTACTCAAAACGACTAAACAGGTCGTTACAATAGATACCAATTTACCCATCGTGCGTCCTCGAACGATCACCAGAAAAGAAACAAGGGCGAAAGGGAGTACCTGAATCTGTGAACAGATGTGGGTATTTTTCTTGCATATCAACCTCCTTCTCCCAAGTGGCCTCTTCAACTGGTCGATTCTTCCATTGAACTTTGATGGATGCAATCTCCCTCGACCTCAACTTGCAAACTTCTCTATCTAAAATAGCAACTGGTTCCTCTTCATAAGTCAAATTCTCATCAAGCAGAACAGAATCCCAACGAATGATGTAGTTTCCATCCCCATGGTATCTTTTCAACATGGACACATGAAATACCGGATGCACTCCGGACTGCCCTGGAGGCAAGGCTAATTCATAAGCCACCTCCTCTACTCGCTTAAGTACTTCAAATGGTCCAATATACCTTGGACTTAGCTTACCCCTTTTTCCAAACCGCATCACCCCTTTCATGGGTGAAACCTTCAGCAAGACTTGTTCACCCTCCATGAACTCCATGTCTCTAACTTTTCGATCCGCATATTCCTTTTGTCTACTTTGAGCCGCTAAAAGCTTTTCTTGAATAGCTTTCACCTTCTCCAAGGAATCCCTTCAACAGATCAGTACCCCAAGGTCTAACCTCAAATGCATCAAACCAACCAATGGGAGACCTACATCTCCTCCCATACAATGCTTTAAATGGAGCCATATAAATGCTGGAGTGATAGCTATTATTGTATGAAAACTCCGCTAAGGGTAAGAAGTTATCCCAATGACCACCAAATTCTATCACACATGCACGAAACATATCCTCCAACACTTGAATCGTTCGCTCAGACTGACCATCAGTCTGAGGGTGAAACGCAGTACTAAGGTCCAACCTAGTACCTAATTTTGCATGCAATGTTCTCCAAAACTTAGAAGTTAACTGCGTACCTCTATCTGATATGATGGAGAGTGGAACCCCATGCAATCGAACGATTTCTGAGATGTAGATTTTGGCTAATTCTCTGCATTGTAGGTCACCTTGACCGGAATGAAGTGAGCAGACTTAGTTAATCTGTCCACAATTACCCAAATGGAATCAAACTTACCCAATGTCTTTGGAAGACCAACCACGAAGTCCATTGCAATTCTCTCCCACTTCCATTCAGGAATGGGCATCCTCTGATGTGTTCCTCCGGGCCTCTGGTGTTCATACTTCACTTGCTGACAATTTGGACATTTGGCAACAAAGTCCACAATGTCACGCTTCATTCTACTCCACCAAAAGTGTTGTTTTAGGTCACGGTACATCTTGGTTGCACCAGGATGTATAGAATATCCGGAACTATGAGCCTCTGTAAGAATAGTGTGGATCAGGTCATCAACACGAGGCACACATACTCTTCCCTTAATTCTCAAAACACCTTCCTCATCAATCATTGCCTCTTTAGCCTCTCCTCGCAACACCATATCCTGAATTCAACTTAGTTTCTCATCATCAAACTGTTTTCCCTTGATCTTGTAAAGAAAAGAAGATCTCGCCTCCACACAAGCCAAAAATCCTCCCTTCTCATTCACTTCTAGCCTCATAAAGTCATTATCCAAGTTTTGGATTTCTCTAGCTAACGGGCGTCTAGAAATTTGCAAATGAGCTAGGCTTCCCATGCTTCCTGCCTTTCTACTTAAGGCGTCTGCCACCACATTAGCCTTTCCCGGATGATTCAGAATAGTGATATCGTAGTCCTTCAGTAGTTCCATCCATCTCATCTGTCTCAAATTCAAATCCTTCTGAGTGAAGACATACTGTAGGCTACGATGATCCGTATAGACTTCATACTTAACCCCATAGGAATAGTGTCTCCATTGCTTTAGTGCAAATACTACCGCGGCCAACTCCAAATCATGGGTCGGATAGTTACGTTCATGCACCTTTAATTGCCTCGAAGCATAAGCAATCACATTCTTCTCTTGCATTAGCACTGCACCCAACCCAGAATAGGATGCATCACAATAAACAATGAAGTTCTTACCCTCTACTGGCAAGGTAAGAATTGGTGCAGTAGTCAACAAGGTCTTGAGTTTCTGAAAGCTTTCCTCACACTCATCCGACCATACAAATGGAATATTCTGCTTAGTCAAGTTCGTTAATTGGGAAGCAATAGAAGAGAATCCCTTGAAAAATCGGCGGTAGTAGCTAGCTAAACCAACAAAACTCCTTATTTCTGACACGTTTGTAGGTCTCACCCAATTCTTCACTGTCTCAATCTTAGATGGATCCACCATCACTCCATCCTTAGAAACTACGTGTCCCAAGAAGGACACTGAATCTAGCCAAAACTCACACTTGGAGAATTTGGCATAAAGCTTCTTCTTCCTCAACAACTCTAATACCATTCTCAAATGCTCCTTTTGTTCCTTCTTACTCTTTGAGTATATCAGTATATCATCAATAAATACGATCACAAAGAGATCCAGATATGGCTTAAAAATCCCGTTCATCAAGCTCATGAACGCAGCAGGGGCATTCGTAAGACCAAAAGACATTACCACAAATTCGTAATGCCCATACCTAGTTCGAAAAGCAGTCTTTGGCACATCCGTTGCCCGTATTTTCAATTGATGATAACCGGATCTCAAATCAATCTTAGAGAAGACACAAGCACCTTGTAACTGATCGAACAAGTCATCAATGCGAGGAATGGGATACTTGTTCTTAATAGTTACCTTGTTCAACTGCCGGTAATCTATGCACATCCAAAAACTCCCATCCTTCTTCTTCACAAATAGCACCGGTGCACCCAAGGAGATGCACTTGGCCTAATGAAGCCTTTTCTCAACAACTCTTGAAGTTAGGCCTTTAACTCTCTTAACTCCGCGGGAGCCATTCTATAAGGGGGTATAGAAATGGGGCGAATAACCGGTTCCAAATCAATGGAAAAATCAATATCTCTATCCGGTGGCATACCAGGAAGATCTGCAGGGAACACATCCAGAAACTCACAGACTACCGAAACCGACTCAATTGGAGGTACTTGGGTAGTGTCATCCCTGAGATGTGCCAAGAAAGCTAAACACCCTTTACTAACCATTCTCTTAGCACGAAGAAAGGAGATGATACGAACCGGAGTGGAAGTGTAGTCGCCCTCCCACACTAACTGATCTGTCCCAGGCTTGGCTAACGTCACAGTTTTAGCATTACAATCCAAGATTGCAAAATTTGGAGAAAGCCAAGTCATACCCAGAATTACAGCGAAGTCAACCATTTCTAAGATAACCAAATCTACATAAGTGTTGCTCCCCACAAAAGTCACCAAGCAAGACCTATATACTTTTTCAACTATCACTGACCCACCCACCGGAGTAGACACACGAATAGGTATGTCAAGCAATTCACAAGGTAAATTAAGACCAGTAGCAAATGAAGAAGATACATATGAAAACGTGGAGCCAGGATCAAATAATACAGAAGCCATGCAATCACAAACCAAAAGATCACCTATGATAACCGCATCTGATGTCTCCGCTTCAGATCTCCCAGGGAAAGCGTAACAATGGGCCCCATTACTTGTCTGTCGGTTGCCCCTACCATGTTGTGTTGTAGTGGCTCCAGTTTACCCATCACCTCTGCCGTTTTGGTAACCACCATTACCTCGACCACCACGTCCTCCAGAATAACGACCTCTACCATGACCACCGCTACCTCTAGCTATCGGGGGTCTATAACTCTGTTTCGGACAATTTCTCCTAATATGTCCAGTATCCCCACATCCAAAACACTCTCTGGAGTCAAGCATAGGTCTCTCAGAGAAGTGTTGACTGGTCTGAGGTGGACCCCCAACTACAGTCCGTAGTGAAGACTGAATTGGTCGGGCCGAGTAACCTCCTGAACCCTGTCCTCTAGAGTAAGAACCATTAAACTCACCTCCCTTTCGAAACCTTTTTGATGTCGATGTCGTGGTGAAGTCATCTGGCTTCACTCCTTCCACCTCTATCACGAAGTCTACCACTTCTTGGAAGGATTTTGCCGTAGCCGCTACCTGTAAGACCGAAATCCGCAATTCTGACCTCAACCCTTTCACAAAACGGCGAATCCGCTCTTGTGGACTGAAACAGAGTTGGGTGGAATACCTGGATAATGCACGGAACTTAGCCACATATGCATTAATTGTCATCCTACCTTGCTCTAGGCTCAAGAACTCGTCTCTTTTCCTATCCCTCAGGGTCCGGGGGATAAACTTCTCCATAAACAAGCTAGAGAATGATGCGCAAGTCATAGGCGGTGCCTCTGTTGGTTGACACTCAACATGTGACCGCCACCACATTTTGGCGTTCCCTTGAAACTGATAACTCACGAACTCAACACCGAACTGTTCTACGATACCCATCTTGTGTAGTAGCTCATGACAGTCAACCAGAAAATTGTAAGCATCCTTAGATTCAGCACCCTTGAAGACTGGAGGTTTCAATTTCAAGAACTTACTGAAAAGTTCATGCTGATCATTTGTCATTATAGGCCCTGTAGTCAGACGAGGAAACGTGCCTATTTCCAATGAGGCATCCATGCGGGGAGCCATAGTAGCCGCATGTTGTACCTTCAGAACCTGAGGTGATGGTGCAGAAAACACTGGGGGTGTCTAGCCTTGATCAGATAACCCGCTAAGATAAGCAAGAACCTGATTGATCATCTCTGGGGTAGGTTGGGGTGGCAACTCCTCGTTCTGCACTTCTTCATTCTCCCCTTCCTCACCCTATCTTATCACTTCCTCAGTCAGTGGGGGAGTCACCGCCCTAGTACCAGATGGGCTAGGTGCTTGTCCTCTTCCTCTAGAGGACGTCCTCCCACGACCTCTTCCACGGCCTCTTGCCACTACTCCTCTCCCAGCTACAGCCCCAGTGGCTTGCTCAGACGCATTTTGTCTTGCCGGTGTTGGTGTTGGTGTTGGCGCTGTCGTTGCTCTAGTTCTAACCATCTGTGAAATAGAGTGAAGATGGTCAGATACCAATTTGTATCACCTAGATACCAATTGGATCCAAGTAATAGTACGAAAGGAAGAATGAAAGAATGGAATTTTCCTAAAGTCTTATAGCCTCTCAAAGAAAATTAAAGGCGTCCCCCTACCGTTCCTTAAGACTCTACTAGACTCGTTCTTGTGTGATGAGACCAACGAACCTAATGCTCTGATACCAAGTTTGTCACGACCCAAAACCGAGCCGCGACTGGCACCCACACTTACCCTCCTATGTGAGTGAACCAACTAATACAACCCCTACATTTTAAACATAATGAACAAAAATACATTGCGGAAGACTTAACTCATCAATGAAAAACAATTCAATAACTTCTAAAAATTCAACAACTATTATTATCCCCAAAATCTGGAAGTCATCATCACAAGAACATCTATCCTCAAATTACTAAACTAAGAGTATCTAAGAAAGCAAAAACAAGTAAAAAGCTAGTCCATGCCGGAAGTTCAAGGCATCAAGACTTGAAGAAGAAGATCGTGTCCAAGCTAGAAGCATTATCTCACCCTGAAGATCCGGTGTGACGAAGACATGCTAGAATTACTGTTGAGTTGAAGACGACGACACGTTTGCTGCACTCCACAAATAACAAAGAAAGAAACATACAAGTAGGGGTCAGTACAAACACAAGTACTAAGTAGGTATCATCGGCCAACTCAAAATAGAAAACAGTATATATCAGTTAATATCATAAATCAACTATAATACTCAACATGTAGCAACAACAAGTACGATAATCATCAATAAGTACTACCACGTTCATCCATGAGGACTCAAGCCTCAATACCATACTCATTTGGGAATTAGGTTCATTAGATTGAGTATATTAACATCTTTCAAGATTCATTATCTTTCTTCCTCTTGTGTCAGTATATGACACTCCGCTCCCCTACTACTATGTGTCGGTACGTGCCACTCCGCTCCCCTACTTCTATGTGTCGGTTCGTGACACCCGATCCCCTAATACTATGTGTCGGTATGTGACACTCCGATCCCCTAATTTTACGTGTCGGTTCATGATACCCGATCCCCTTATACTATGTGTCGGAACATGACACTCCTATCCTCTAATTCTACGTGTCGGTTCGTGACACCCGATCCCTTAATTCTATGTGTCGGAACGTGACACTCCGATCCACTAATCTCATTCTATCAATTCATCAAGCCTTCTCTTATACCAAGGCATCATCAATCTCATTACTTTAGTTCACCAAGCCTTCTTTTATACTAAGGCATCATCTTTAACAAAGTAGATTAGAGTTTCTTTCAAGATTTAGGATTCAATAGCTTCATCACTCTTATTTCATCAAAATCATAACATCACAATCATGCAAGCATACAATTAAGCACATAGAAGGGTTTACAATACCACCAATACATATCATTCGCTATTAAGAGTTTACTACGAATAGCATAAAAACCATAACCTACCTCCACCGAAGAATTTGATCAAGCAAGCAATTTCCCCAAAGCTTTGTTCTTCTTCTCGTTTCTATCTCTCGATCGATCAATCCTCTCTCTCTCTTTGTTCTTTCTATTTTTTTTATTCAAACCCTCTTTCTTTTACCCTAATTAGTATATAATTAAGTATAATATAATTTTAAATATCGTTGCTTACATTATTTCTAAAAAAATTAGGTTTTTTATGAATTAGTTTTGATTACATAAATTTTACTATTTTTTTAGCATGCTCATGTATTGCATTTCTTACATCTCCTTTATTTCATTCGTTACACTAGTTATTAATCATTATTTTTTCTTGTTTTATTAATATTCATTGTCTATTTAGCAAAATCTAGAAGTACCTTTAAATAAGGATAAGCATTATATACACAAATATTTTCTTAACCAATAATTTTGCGCCATTGTCTCGAGCCCATGATTTGAGCCCGTTGTATAAATATTCCTTATTAATTTTTTAATATATCAAAAAAAATGTGGGTGGTGTGAAATTTTCAAGAATAGCCGTCACCCAAAGCCCTTATTTTTTTTCAAGTGAAAGTGTACCAAAACAACCATCAACAACCCCCAAACAACTTCCCTCACACCATTGAAACAACAAGACAAATGATCTTCTCCATCTCCAAACAACCAATGCTCAACCAACTGCTTTATCAATCAACCACCAAAACAACCCAAACATTCTTCCATTTTCATTCACAAAATGAACCAACGAGCCTTTATCTCCATCAAGCATTGATTTTCTAGTCTGCACAATGAAGCCATTAATGGAGAAAACAACTCTGATACTGGAGCACGCCGCCGGATCCAAAGGAATAAACTAGAAACTCTTACAAGCCTTCCACATTAAGCTCCGCTCGGAAAAGTAACACTTCGGTAACCCTTTTTAATTTTGTATTCTTATATCTATATGGGTTTTTTTTTGTTAATTCTACTTAGATATCTTTCCACTTATTACAATTTTAGGGTTTGCATTATATTAAGCATGGTTTTCATGTTGCTTTATTCACATTTTTTATAATTATTGGAAAATTATTCTTGCATATCTTTGTTTAGAATTCTTTTGTCTTTGGTTGATTGAATTTAAATTTGATGAACGATATTTTGAATTTTATTTCAAACTAAAAATATCATTAGTTATATATTTTTACATTGCTTTTATTTTATTTTATGTTTTACATTCAAATTATCATTTGGTTTTTTTAGATTTGTTTTCCACAATGAATTTTCATTATTTTAGAATGTGTGCATTTATATTTTTTTTTACATTACAAGTTAAAGTTGGTTAATAAAGAATTTTTTTTTATTTCCAAGGCCTCTCATGTCAATAAGATGAGATTTATTTTTAAATTATTATTACTTTCATCGATTATCTTAAAATTGAATTTAATTGAGATCCACAGTTTATGATTTCGAAGCATGTCTCACACCTTCACAAAGAAAGTACTTAAACCCTTACCTAGAATCTATTGGTTTTGTAGATACTTTCTATTTTAATTAATTTCTTTCCTACTTATTTCGTAAAACTATTTGAAGACTCTTTTAAAATTATTTTATTCTAAAAATTCTTTTAAAATTGTATTCAAGTGAATGATTTATATTATTATTCTGAGTTAGCCACAATGTTTCACTCTATTTGAATAAGGTAAAAAGATGTAAACAACTCCTAGTCATCAGATTAAATACTTCAGATAATATCAGTAAAACTAAAATTCAAAATATACTTTATTTCTTCATACTCATTAATTTAAACTAAATAAATTATTCTATTAATAGAATGAAGAAGGAAGATGGAATTTAAACAGCGACACTTTAGAATGATTTTTAGGTCTCTCAGCGTACAATAGCAATGCAGAAATTGTGTATTGGGAGTGCTTCCCATGACTCGCCACCGACAAACCGCTCATTTACAAACACCAAAATAGATTAAAAGTAGAAAGTAATGCAGGCTGGACCCTATTTTTATGGAAACAGACCCATGTTTTGAGGAATTGGTATGTAGATTTTTAACTGCATGCTGATATGTTTAGAAAAGTTCCGATTAAGGTAAACGTGGAATCAATTCCTATACATATACACACTCAAATTTATAAACCTATAATAACTCTCATTGGTCAACAATGTTTGCCCTCAATTTTCTATCACCATTCACGTGGATCAATTCCTATGTACTGTATACATATGACCATTGAAGATTCCATCTTATAATACAACAATAATTTAACCCATAAATCAGCCATTAAGCCTTTAATTTCCACAACATAGCCAAATTACTTGTTGGATACTAGTATTTTGCGATATTAAGCAAGGATTCAGGTGCTATTGGGTTTCCATCTGTTACAGATAGATTTACGGCAAAAATTGAGAAAATATCTTATTGAGGGTTGTGATCGAGGTGGATATTTTAAAGTCCTGCTAAATTCTATCATTGTAGAAAATCCTTCTACGCATTGGAACCAATCTATTGAACATGAATGGAGACCTAAATTCTATTATAATTGTATTAAAATGGGACACATTGAAGATGAATTTTTGTTTAAACATGCCTAGATGGGAGAGATAAGGTTGAATAATAAGGACTGGACATTACCAAGGGAAGGGTAAGAGAACAGGGGGTAAAAGAAAGATGGTTATTGTATGGATAGCTATTCAGACGCATGGTCTCATACCATTTAGTCACCATCCTTCTTATTTTATCCCCTGTTCTCTTAATCTTCCATTGATCATTTCCAATCCTACTCATTATGTCTTATATCTTTTCCCATATTGGGCTTGTTTAAACCAACATTCTCTTCCATGTGTCCTGGTTTAATACATTGTTATAAAATATTGGCTATCCATTCATATTAAATCGATTGGTTCAAAGTCCCAGAAGGGGTTTCACAACAATATTATTTTGAAGGACATTCAAAATATGTGTCTCAATCAGGACCCTCGCATAAGATATATTCTCTACTTTACCAATAAATCCATCTGTACCCAATGGAATTCTAATAGCACTAGCAACTTTGCTCAATACCGTAATAGAAAAGTATACAATAGATAATCTGGTGAACTTTACCCAAATTGGAATTTGTTTAAACATATTATTATTAAGTTCAGAATCAACATACCAATTCCTTAGAATCACAGTCCGTTTCAATAGAAATAAATAGAATCCAACCTCCATCACTTTCTCATTTAAGCTATTTACGAAATTTAAAGACATAGTATCTATCATAATGTTATAGTGTATGGGGAAGTTCAACAAAACCCCACACCTTGTTGGAATACTCTAGATTTTTAAATTCATACGGGTTATCTCCAATTATATATCCAATCAATCTTATTTCCAATTCCTTAATTTCAACGAAAATATTCTCCTCAATTTTTCAATAAGAATACCTTCTTTAACAATAGGAGTAACAATTTAAGGTCTTACGATTGCTGCGGTTGCCTTTATGAATCTCCTCTGCAGTCGTTCGAAATAACGAAGGTAAGAAGATCCCAAAAGAAAGTGGATTCAGTTGTTGAGCTTCAACAGTACAAGGGTAACTATTTTTGGTGTTTGTGTATGAGTTTTTTGATGAAGGAGAGTCATCGGTCAACATTCTCAATGCACAATTTCTGTCTTGCTATTTTATACTGAGATCCCTAAAAATCAGTGCTAAAGTGAACCTGTTTGAATTCAATCTTCTTGCTTGATCAAGTTTCCCAATTTAGTCTATTAGCTCATCAAATTAAGTACTAACAAAAATATCACAAGAACTGAAATTTGCAAATTTATCCTTCTGGCACCTAATCATTAAATAGAATCAAATATCGTTTTCCTACTCATAAAATTAAATCAAATAGACTGTTTAAAAAATTGAGAGAAATGAATAATTCTCGTGGGTCCTTCTCATTCAAACATTGAAAAAGACACTACTAAAATAAGTGTCATAGTTACCGTGTCAATTATCTTAAGGATGAATAAGAAGATATTTTTAACAGATTTAGGAGTTTGGATATCCCTATGCTACTAAGGACTTCGAGGTGCTGAAGAGAGCTTGCAAAACATAGATCATGAAGTCAGGACTAGAAAAGGAAGTGTTTATCTTCCTTCACATGTAGGGACTTGTCCTATGGCTGAAAATAAAATATTTAAATATAAAGATTAAGATTTTAGCAATTTTGACAATGAAAAGGATGTTTCCTTCTTTAAGGCAGCGAAAGTATTGGCTGTGTATTTTTTTCTTGGATGCCATGCCTAGATCTATGCAATTAAAGGAAGATTTTTTCTCCTACATTTAAATTGCACGTGACATTGTCAGAGCTACGACACTAACTGAAATATGAAATCAATTGACTATTTGAGGGCATTCCTGCTTTTTGTGCTATTTGTAGACTAGGAAACTAAGAAGACATTGTAGATCATCATATGAGCTCACATTTGGTATGTCCAACTAATGGAAACAACTACGATGAAATAAACTATTTACATTGGAAGGAGAAACTTGTTCCCTCATTAACAATTGGGATATGAACTGGTGTCCTAAACTTATGAGTGATATAAAGTTCAGACATGAGTTTGTTGAGGTCTTGCCAGACCATGTTTATGCTATTAGTGTTTATGTTTCATACATGGATAAAGAAAAAGGTTTTACTTGTCTATTCCATAGAGTAGAAGATCAATTTCTACTTCATGCAAAGGATATTCTTTGACATTAAAATTCCATAATGAGAAAATATAAATGATGTAGGGTCTAGTTTAAAATATCCTTCAAGAACATCATTCCTCTCCATCCTTGTAATCTTCAGAGAAGGAATTTCTATGAGAGAATCTAAGCAAATCCTTCGCCGAAACTAGAAACGGATCTCCTACTCGATGGAAATGACAAGTAATGCCTTTTACTTTATCCAAGTATGCACCACGCACATCAAATGCAACAACATAGTTCGACATGATCTCAACAAACTCGTAGTTGAAATTTTTATTGCTCCCTAAATGAGGACACAAAATCATATCCCACTCTTTAAAGAGGGACCAAGTTTCATCTTACATTGGAAATAATCTTTATTGCATCATATGTGTTTCAATTTATCTCAAATACCAAATATATAGAACCTTGTTTTATCTTCAATATCTTTTGAGTTTACCTGTTTGAACTTAGCACAAGAAGCTAGAAACCACTCGTGTAGCCATTTGGTTTGATCTTTATTCAATTGCTCTTGCTCAAACCATTTTATGGGAAATTTAAATGAAAAAAAAAAGTTTTCGTGATGACTGTATAGAATCTTGGCATGGCAACCAGGTTATCATTGATAACCCATATTTTCCAATCACTAAACCAAGACTCGTCCTTGTTTTGTCATAATCACTAAATTCTATATATGCATATTAAAATGTTTTGAACTCGACCATATCACAAATCCCTATATCTGACTTGGATCAGCACTTCATTTTGTGCTTAATCATATGTGTTCTGCAAACTCTTTTCAGAGTACAAATGTTGCACCACAAACTCCGTAGTAAAAGAGGAAAATAAAAACGTAACACCCCAGAAATTTCTAAGTTAAGACTCTAACCATTCTTCATATATTTATATCGTCATATCGGGTGATTAATAAATTACCCATATGTGTAAAGGTAAATTTTCTAGTGTGGGAATGATTTGGATATTAATTAAGTTCACTAGAATCACATGGCACAAATTAGAGTTAAAAGTTTCCTTGTTGATTATTCTTTGATGTAAAATCTACTTGTGTCAACTTCAAACGGGCATATCTCATAGCATATAAAGAGTTTTGTGGCCAATAACCTACAAAATAATAGGTATTTTAATCTTTTTTTCAATGCCACTAATTCGCGCTAATCCAATTTCTAAGTAAAAAGTTCTAACCATTTTAATAATTGTTGTAGTGCACTTCCATTTTAACTGCGGGAAAAATACTAAATACAGAATTGTGTTGAAGTTTTTAATACAAAAATTGTATTTATGACCTGTGATTATACATTTCAGAGAGTTTCACATCTATGCTCAGTGTCTAGAATAAGGGGCAAAGACTTTAGCCCATTAACCTCGAACTTTACCCTTAAAGTTGTGAGTATCTGTCACATGATAGGAACCTATTCATATAAGATATCATTATTCTCTTAAATTACACTTTTCTAAAGAAATATAAGTGGTAGTATAAAGTAAAGAACTCAACTATTAGGTTGGGGTCGATCCCACGAGGAAAATGGTTTAGACTTAACTTCAAAGTACAATTACTTCTATTAAGTCAAGTCCTTTCCGAAATTGTTTTAATATTGCTTAATTAAAGAAGTAACTGTCTTAAATCTTTGGTGTTTATCAAGTTGTGAGAGAAACTATGGTATAGTTGTTCCCCGTAGGTTCATAACGCCGCATTCCTTGCTATAACAATTCTTCCCTAGTGTTTCGCATGCAAAGTGATAAGTTAGGTATCTCTTCTTTTCCACCAAATACCGCTAAGCGGAGTGATAAGTATGCACTATGACTTTTGTGCCAAACAAATAGGAGAAATTTTTTTCGAAAGCAAATACCACCGAAAGGAGCTCTTGTTCTGTCACAATGTCATTCTTTTGTGCTTCACTTTGAGCCTTACTTGCATAATATATAGGGTGAAGGAGTTTATACCTTCTTTGTCCCAATACCACACCAAGAGAAACTCCACTAGCTTCACACATCACCTCAAATGTCTTACTTCAATCTGGGGAAATAATTATAGGCTCAGACAACAACTACTCAATCAACTCTCCAAACGCTTTCACACAAGTTCCATCAAAATAGAATTTAAATTCCTTCTCAAGTATTTTCCACAAAGGTTGTGAAATTTTTGAGAAATGTTTGATAAACCTTCGATGGAATCCCTCATGTCCCAGAAAACTTCTCACACCTTTTACAGAAATGGGTGGAGGAAGTCTCTCTATTACTTCAACTATCAGTTGATCAACCTTTATCCCCTTCTCCGAGATGCAATGGTACAATACTTTACCTTCTTTCACCCTAAAGTGACATTTTCCCCAATTTATCACAAGATTTCAATCTTCACATCTTTTCAGAATCTTGGCCAAGTGACTCAAAAAATTATAAAAGGAGTCGCCAACTACTCAAAAATCATCCACAAACATCTCTTGGAACTGGCTGGTGCATTGGATAAACCAAAAGTCATCCGCTTGAAAGTGAATGTCCCATAAGGGAAAGTAAAGGTGGTATTCTCTTGATCCTCCAGGGCAATAGAGATTTGATTTTAACTCGAATAACCATCAAGAAAACAATATGATCGTTTTTCTGCGAGTCTATCTAACATCTGATCCATGAAGGGCATTGGGAAATGGTCCTTCTCAGTCCATGCATTTAGTTTCTGATAACAAACTCTCCATCCAGTCACCGGCCTTATTGGAATAAGTTCATTCCTCTCATTGGTCACTACTGACATTCTTCCCTTTTTTGGCACATACTAAACAGGGCATACTCAACTATTGTCTGCAATATGATATATGACTCCAACATCTAACCACTTAGTGATCTCCTTCTTCAGTATAGGTTTATTCAAACGACTCTGGTGCTCAATACTTGGCTTGTGATAAGGAATAAGTTGGATTTTGTGAGAAGAAATATCGGGTGGGATCCTAATCACATCGGCAATAGTTAAAAGAATGGCTTATTTGAACCTTTTCAACACTTCTACCAAACACTCTACTTGATGCACATTCGAATCCGATGCTATAATTACCGGCAAGGTGTCATCTCTCCCCAAGAATACATACTTGATATGAGGTGGTAGATCCGTAAGCTCTAGTTTTAAAGCCTCCTCAATAGATGGTGACCGGGTAGAGACTCACGATGCTTCATATCTAACTCCAGTTTCTTTGGTTTTGACCAAAATTCACCTTGTTCAAGTGCCGCAACCAAATACTCATACTCTTGAATACATTCACTCTAAAAATTTATGATCACTGACGCTAGTGGCTCAACCCTAAGGCGCTATTATATTTATTCCTCAAACGTACTCTCAACCCTGTAGGATATAGTATATACCATTTGAAAGTTACTTCTTCATTGTTAAACCTAAACTTCATCTGCCCTCTATCCATATCAACCAAGGAACGACCACTAGCAAGGAACGACCACCCAAGAATCATAAAATCGGCCAGAAATATAAAAGACTCCACCTTAACAAGCACATCATGGAGTATCTCAATATACCTCTTTACTTTTCGATCATCCATCTGTAAGTGCATTGATGTAGTATTTGGGTAACGTAAATCCAATTTCTTATAAATGGAGAGAGTCATGATATTTATGCTTGCACCGAGATCACATAGTTCTTTAGCAAAGTGTAATAAACGGATGGTACATGGAATAAGGAATGTTCCCAGATTCTCTTTCTTCTGCACAAGAGACCTTGTAGCAATAGAACTTTAATGTTGCATTCGGTCATCATCCTCAAAACTTACCAATCTCTTCTTTGTAACCATATCTTTCATGAACTTGGCATAACCGAGAATTTTCTTTAAAGCTTCTATCAAAGGGACATTTATGGAATGTTTTTTCAACATAGTGAGAAAATGCCAGTGCCATCCTCAGTCTTCTTCACCAATCTCTGAGGGAATGATGGTGGTGTTCTAGGAATGGGGATCACTTTTTAGGGTACCTCTGCTTCTTTCACCGCTTTGTCCACCAATTCACCATTAGTATCCACTACCTCTTCATATTTTCTCATCTAAACTTCTACCACAGATGGCATAGGTGGATCAATTGTTTGCTTACCTCCTCGAGTAGTTATTTCCATGCAATGTCCATCATTTTTAGGATGTTGAATGATATTGCTGGGAAGAGTTTCTTGTTATCGTGGGCTCATAGTAGTGGATAATTGGTCCATTTGTAACTCAACATTATTAATCGAAACTGCATGTGCATCAACCTTTAGCCCAATATTATCAAAATCACCTCTCAGTTCCTTGGCATGCTCATTACTACAATCAAACCGCCTCATAATTTTGTGTAAAATATCTTCAACTCGCACCATAGTACCTCCAGCATCCCTAGGAGCAACTTCTCAATTTTGACGCAGAACATAGGGCCCACTTCGATCATTTATGTTAGCATATGTACCCCGATTGAAGTTGTTCTCTCCATTGCAGTGTCCATCCCGAACAAACGGGCCCTCTGTGTTGTAATTCCCATAGTTCCGACCATGATTTCCTTGACCTTGGCGCCAGATCTCCTGATCGTAGCCTTGGGCGCTTGGTCGAACCCCCCCCCCCTCGTTTGATCATTCACTGCATAAGTATCCTCTTTATAATAGTATTCATCCGCTGGCGATGGTGATTTATTCAATTAATTCACCACATTTACTTTCTTTGTACCTCTAGTGACATTTTTCAACATCAACCCAACTCAGTTCTCTTTTGTGCATCTCTTCACTAATCTCATCTGTGGCCGAATTGTGTGTAGATTGCACTACAAAGATGTTCCCAGTGTCCGACTTTTTAGTATATCAAGCCTTATTGTTTCATGAGATTTTCTCTAACTTCTGTGCGATCTCTACGTATGTACACTAACCACAAGAACGACTTGCAATTGTATCAAGCACTCCATTTTTTATTATTATCATCTTGTGCCCCATATAAGTACTATTTCAACGAATCATCATCAATGCGGTGGTTTGGGACACATCTAATGAGGCAGTAAATCTATCCCAAGATCTACTCACCGACTCCCTAGGTAGTGACACAAAGTGGTTCACTCTATCCATGTGGTTGAGATTTTTGGAAATCGGGATGTTCCATGGTAGGAACACATCCCTCAACTGATCCATGTATAAATAGAATCATAGGGAAACTCAGTAAACCATATTGCGGCGTCTCCCGTCAATGAAAGAACGAACACTCTCAAGCTGGTGACGTTCATATTCTAGTCTGGCCTCCCTTCAAAACTCTTGCACACTGATCTAAGCTTGGCAATGTCAGCATGTGGATCCTCATATGGTAGACCTGAAAACAAACCCCTTGCGGTAAGCATTTGCATCAAGATACTAGTTACCACGACTGTGTTACCCTGTGGTAGAGGAGGGAAGGACAAGAGGGCTATAAGAATCAATGATATTAATGTTGCCCCTATAGAAATCTCGAGGGCGTGGGATAGCACGCTGCATCCTCGAAGCATCATAAACCAGATTTTAACAACCACTTGATTATAAGCATCAACTAGTGGTGGGGGTTGGCGACTGATCCCATCACCTAGATTAGGCAGGTTCGGGGAATTATTCATTCTTCAAAGTGTACGGTTCCATGAAGGATCAAATTGAAGTATTGGTTCTCCTCGGCTCCGTGTACTTGGCATACATTATAGCTAGATCTGAAAGAAACAAAGACAAAAGAAAAAAGAAAAATTAGGAAATTTTTGACAAAAATTCATTAATGTTATTAAAGTTAAGCTAAAATCCACTTTCCCCGGTAGCGGTACCAAAATTTGATATGCTCAAATTACACATTCCAAAAGAAGTATAAGCGGTCGTTCCCAGTAAAGAACCCAACTATTGGGTTGGAGTCGATCCCACGAGGAAAATAATATAGACTTAACATCAATGTACAACTACTTCTATTTAATCAAGTCCATTAAGCAAATGAGTAATAAAATGGGGGGTTTGTGAAACAAAAGTCTTTTTGTATTGCTAAATTAAACAAGTAATAGGCGTAAATCTTTGGTGTTAATCAAGTTGTAAGAGAAACTAGGGTATAAGTGTTCCTCATAGGTTCATAACGCCGTATTCCTAGTTATAGCAATTCATCCGTAGTGTTTTTCATGCAAAGTAATAATTTAGGTATCTCTAAATCCTTGGTCTGGACTTTAGAGAATTTCACCGTGTACCTTGATCCGGCTACGTGTGTCTAAGTTACTAACCCTTACCTTTACTTCATATTAAGCATCATATTGGATGTATGGCGTAGTTATTACTTTGCACCGATCTAGTCTATCATATTGGATTTTATCCTGCTAAATCTTTATTGATAATTATTTTCCTTTTAACTACCTCTTTGGTACGGCAAGTAGCAACAAGGTGAGTTCTAACGCATGCACTCGTTAAAAAGACTTCTAAGCGAAAAAATTATCATAATGCAATAACCTATGTGAGAATTGTTATTAATCTACGTTTACTTTGTTAATCACCCATGTTTCCCACAACCCTAGTTGTGGATTTAGTTACCCATGCATAGAAGAACACAATTCATGGTTAATTAACAAAAATTCATGAACTACTTTGACGAATTCGAAGAAAATCCAAAAATTTAACTTGAAATCACAAAAACCACTTGAAAACCGAATCCGGAAATTTGAATTAATTACAAAGTTGCAAAAACAAATCTCCAAGAACAAAACTAAGCAAGTAGTAATAGAATCAAACCCCAATAATGAGGTGTTACACCGTATTTGTAAAAACATTGTCGTAAATGAAAAGGAATTCTAATAAGTAAAGTTGTCCATAAAATGCAGCTTCAATTGACGACCCCCACTGATGGTCCCTCAAAAAAACGATGGACTGTCGACTGCCTCCGTAAGTCCATACATAGCATTTCTTTTAGCTTTCAACTTGTATCTTCTCTAATCCAATCGACGGACCAACAACAGGGTCTGTCTATTCACCTACGGTCCATCGATGCTTCTCGTCGTTCCGTAATGAACTTTTGATCAACATCGGGTACTAGGACTTTCTGTGATCTTATCGATGATTCAACAAGATGGTCCGCTGATGCTTCCATAGACCCACACTTGGTCAGAATTCCCCGAGTTGCTTCTACATTCCTGAACCTTTTATCTTCGGTCACCATCAAAGGTCCGTCGATGGGACGATGGGCCGTCGATAACCTTTGTGGGTCACCTCTGCACTAAATCCCCACAACCTTATGTTTTTTAATTTTGGACCCCTTTCTTGGAAAATAAAGATAAAAACATATCAAAATTACTATAAAAAGGATCTAGACACACACCAATCTTAAGGAAAAAGCATTGCAAGTACAGTGAAACCACGGTACATCAGCGATGCATATTCTTATATAAGAATTCATGAATTAGTCATTCTTAGTATGTTTCACCTTAAAGTTTTCTCACTAATTCTTTTTAATTTCGAGAGTTGTGTTGATGAATTTA
The DNA here is from genome assembly GCA_027705065.1 of Solanum peruvianum. NCBI lineage: Eukaryota > Viridiplantae > Streptophyta > Magnoliopsida > Solanales > Solanaceae > Solanum > Solanum peruvianum. Next base: position 23,049,027 of record JAKWJD010001763.1, read on the forward strand.
GTTGTGTGATGAAAGAGAAGAGGTTTCACGACCCAAATATACGTCCTAGACATGGACCGAAATCGAGAATGATTGTAGGTCCCCAAGAGAAACCTCATCATGGCTATCTATAAACCTAAAAGTAACTCAATAATACAAAATCTTAAAAAGTGAATAAAAACTCATGAAATTGAAATACTAGCTTTAACTCAAATAATTTACTCTGAATATAAATAGAATATTCAATCCTCCAAAAAATAGGTAACTTAAGTCCTTACAAAATTAAACAAAAATAAATAACCTACTAATGAAACTGTACTTTCTATCTACAAATCCTCTAGATGACGAATATGGAAGTTGTTACTAGACCCATGATATCCTGACAAACATAAAAGAAGATGGAATCCTGCGGAAGCAAGAACCCTCACCATAGCTAACTTGAAGTCCCTATTGTATCAACAGAGATCCTGTTGATGATCCTAAATAATTGGTTCTTCATCATAAAATGATGTAGACAAATTGTCTTACAATGGTAAATTTACGAATATTTAAGGGGAATTCAAAAGCATAAACATAAGATTGAACTGGTCCAATAGAAACACACTTAGCTCTTCTAAACTAAGTCATCTCAACGAAACATAGTTCAATTCTACTCAATTATATGATATTGAAATCAGTGAAAGAAGAGTCAAATCAACAATAAGATATTCAACTCTAGGTACTCATCGATCTCTACTTTTTCCACTTAGGATACTGAACTCAGTATATATAAACAATACATATGCAATATATAGAAAAATTTTAAAATTGTAGAAATCAAATCAATATTTATGAAAATACAAGATAAACTCTTCTTGTATATGAAAATAGAAACTAAACTATTTGCTTATAAGAATACAAAAGATCGTTCTGGGAGTTTCTTTGACGGATAACCATCACTAGGAGTAATATGATGATACAAAATCTTACCTAACGCTACCAAGGCCATTTTATACTTTTCCAAGGTATAGAACCTACTCACTAAGTAGATCCACTAGTCTCTACTAAATGTATAAAGGAATCCCCTAAAAGTAAGACGCTTTTTTACCCATGTCGGGTACACGGTTTATGGATACTTTGAATTATCTAAATTCAAAATCGTCCATAAATTGGTGCTAAATACTACACCCAAAATGTAACTAGCTCATATTTGATTTCATTTAAAAATATTGATGTAAAACTTGATCAAAAGCACTCTTGAAAATCAGCATTTACTTTTCTTTTAATGTGAAAAGATTTACTCTTGGGAATAATTAGTTCTCACGTATCATTTTAAAGATAATGAACTCGACTCTACTCTTTCTCAATCAATTGCTCCAGTTTTAAATTAATTTTAGAAAAAATTGTAAAAGAATTTTAAGAATATTTCTCATGAAGAATAATGGAAGTGAACAACTCTAATGTTCGCAATAACCATAACAAGAATTAAATGCTCGATACGCAACAAGTCAGAGTTCAAGAACTTTAATGGTAACACTCATTATAAGAATGCTTGACTCAGAGGGTTCATGTGGAATTATTGGCATGAAAAACAAAACTCAATGAATTTATAGGTAATATGTAATAGTCCCTTGAATAAAAGTAAACTCTAAAAATTGATTAGGAACTCAATACTCAATACCTAGAACTTGTAGATACTACTCTCAAAGATACTCAATTTATCGATTCCATGAAAAATTTATGGCTATTAACTAGTCAACTTAAGGATCTACATAACAATATAAAAGTCATGTATACGAATCTTCTCATCCTCATAATTAATTTCTCTAATAGAGATCAAATTGATGATTGATATCAAATATCCTTAATTGATCTCAAACACTTTCTAAGACTCTACTCTCAACTCTTTCTTGAAGAAGATTTATAAATTCAAGAGTTGTTAATCCTGATATGAAGGGTCTTGCTTATAGTGTAGATTTATGAATACATTATCCGCACTATCTTGCTCACTTATCAAGTTTGCATCTAATGGCATAAACACACAAATATCATATTCATCAATTTGGATTAGGTGTTACCATATAAATCACCATAATATTATAAACATTGATAAATAAATCCTAATTGGGTGCTATCAACTTGAATGGAATCACACCCTCGCCCTAGCAACAATGCAAGAACAACCTATAGATGATTAAGCTTCACATATCTCTTTGCAAGGCCCTAAATAAAGCTTGCATCAATGAACAAACACCGCCCTCTTCTCTTCTTTCCTATTCTTGTTCTTCTTCTTCACTTCTAGAGAGAGTAATTTGGGGTCTTAGATGAATGAGTTACTGACTTAGTATTTGAAATATATTAGAATCATAAAGTTGATAATTAACTAACTAACCGGCCTCTCAAATTTCCTAGTTAATTACTAATTGAATCCCTCAAAGCCTAACTTAAAACTAAAATGATAAACATTGGCAGCATCTCTGAATCCCCACCTACGAATTGTACGTGCATTGAAACCTCGTGTTGGACCTTCGTGGATTTAACCTCAGGATAACACCTGAAGGAAATTCCTTGACCCACGAACCCCCACCTACGGGGCGTGGACCAACGTACAATCAGTAGGTTGCAACCGTAGGTCACCCAATTTTTCAGATTTAGGGAGTACTTTTGGGGTCACCTTCAAGGAATGCTTGCGCAGTGCTTGGGGGGTCTTCACCCGGACATTTAGTCCCTAAAAACATTATTAAAGGCTCTACAACTCACTATTTCAAGTCACAAATTTTTGGGTGTTACAACTAAGACCTGTTACTAAGGTGTTTCTTCGAAATCCTCTGATTACATATATTCATGGTATACCACTTAATTCTCTTATTACTTTAGTGACTTAGCCACACTTCACAACCCTTATCTAAATATTAGGATCTTTCACTTTTACCACTCATCTTTATTCCCGCTTACATCTCAATTTATCACCTAGTCTTTTTCATGCCGACCTCATCAAGTCTTAAGACTGACACCATCATCCTAATGTTTAGATTTTTTGGATCATGACCCTCATCTAAAATACAAACTTAATGTTATTACTAAACCCAAATATTAGTATTACTATATTATACCTCATTACTTCTATAACTTTCTAAATATCATGACCCTCTCAAACATATCATAATCCTTTCTTAGATATATCACTTCATGTATACTCCATGCTTCTATTCTACACATATAGTTAGCCTCCTCTAACTCGATGTCACCTCTACATCAACTTTATTTTGGGTAAAATATATATAATCTATCTCATCTTGACTAGCAAATCTTATTTTACCTCCTATCATAAGATCGTCACAACACATCACCTCTTAGTCCACCCATAAGGGAAAACTCAACATCAATAACTTACTAGGTGCATGACTATAATAACATAATTTTCCGATCACTATCTCCCTTTCCTATTTCTCTATGACTTTGCGTACTTCCCTCTAGCTCACGACATTATCACTACTACTGCTCATCTCGTAACTAATGCTAACTTTTTGGGTAAAAATATTACCCAAACTCTAAGGATACTTCCTTAAAAGGATCTACGGTAAACAAGGCTTAGAGAAGACAGTACGACAACCTATTAGCTCAAACGCACAATTCATATGAATATGAGTACATTTTTCTCAAACTGAACACTTTACTCACTCATGCGTTTCTCATGCCCTCTAGAGTCTCATGTATTTCTCTAGACATTGATAAGAGTAAATCATTAACAAAGAACTTACTTTTCATTTAAACCACCTCTAGTATTTGGGGTAGTCCAATGGGTATGGAAATACACGATAGAATAAGTCTCTATGACATAGCTCTATTGCATACTTTTCTTTAATGTCTGCAGTAACTCAGTCATATAAGTGGGGATTCAAAAAATTAAATAAGATCCTAATTTACACAACTTTATGGACAACCTAGGACAAATGAACTATAGGATCTACCACTAAGTTTTCATGACCCCAGTCTACACCCAGGACGAGGCCAGCACTCAAAAACCATTGTTGGTCCCGAAGAAAATGCCCATCCTCGCTTAATACGACCAAAATACTAACTGAGGCATAAAAATCGTTAAAGTGAATAAAAATTCATGAAACTCAAAAAACAAGCTTTTCTCAAATGATTTTTACTGAATATAAATAGAAAATTCAATTCGCCATAAAATAGACAACTCAAGTTTTTTAACATATAACAAAATATATGAACAGACTTTGCAAACTCTACATCTATCTTTAAAGCCTCTTGATGAAGAAGATGAAGTTGGGACAAGACACACGACATCCTGACTTAAGTGAAAGTAAATGGAATCCTTAAAAAGGAAAGAGACTCACCATAGTTACTTAAACTCCACATGGTATCAATGAAGATCCTCCTGACGATTTTCAATATATATATCTTAGTAAAGAAATAATGTAGTCCAAATGGCTCAGTACGTGGAATGTACCAGCATTTAAGGGGAATTCTAAAGCATAAAAATAGGCTTTAAATGGTAAACTCGACTCAACTCAAAGAATTATAATTCAACTCAAATCAATGATAACATATTCAACTATGTGATGTAAGACTCAACTAAACAATAAAATACTCAACTCTAGGTACTCAATTATGGATACTCAACTATGGATAGACTACTCAACATAAAGTAACACTACTGATGCAATACATTGAATGATTTTAAGACAGTAGAAAGCAACTCAATTTGTATTCAATGACACCAAATAAATTGTTCTTGTATATGACCATACAAAGCAAACTATGTATATATAAGAATACAAAATATCTTTGTGGAAGTTTCTCAACAGCAAACCATGACTATGAACTATGTGATGATTCAACGTCATTCCTCACGCTGCCAGGGCTGTCATATACATTGTTGGGGTATTGAACCTACTCACAAATTGGATCCACTACTCTATAACAAAAGAAATAAGGAATTCTCCAAAAATAATGACCTGTTTTAACCCATGTTGGATACATGTTTTCTGGAGATTTTGAATTATCTAAAGTCAAACTCGACCCAAAATCGCTGCTCAATACAACTATCACAACAAAACTATCTGTCATATGAGATTATTACTCAAAAACTATCTCAAAAGCTCTTTTGTAAGAAAGTGTTTCCTTCTCTTTTAAATGTGAAAAAATGTACTCTTTGAAATACTTAGTTCTCATATATCATTTTATAGAAAATGAACTTGACTCTACTTTTTCATAATTAAAATGACTATGTCTTAAAACAATTTTAGAAAAAAAGAGTAAAAGACTTATCAGAATAAAGTTCATATCAACACCGACATGAACGACTCAATTTAAGGTTTTAATAACCATAACTAGAATTCAATGCTCGAGGCTCTACAACTCAAAACTCAATAACTTTAATTGTAATGCTCGATTGAAGATTGATCGACTTAGAGAATTCTTCCAGAATTATAGGCATGAAAAACTCAACTTAAGGTCTCCATGGGTAATTCAAAATAGTTTTATTATTAGGATTAAAATCTCAAAATGGATTAGGAACTCAATGCTAAAGACATAGAACTTTAAGATACTACTCCTCTTGAAGAGACTGAACTTATGGAGTCTGTGCGAAATCTATGTCAATGAATTACTCCACTTAAGGGGAGACACAACTCATGCATATGTCACTTGTCATTCTCATACATACTTTTGCAATACATAACTCAAATGGATTATTGGTCCCAGAGGTTCTACAATTGAGTTCAAAGACTTTCTTGAACTATACTATTTACTTTTTCGTGAATTTGAATTATGATTCGAGATTTATAATTCCTGACATGAAGGAACTCAATGATGTAGACACATGAATACATTCTTCTCAATATCATGCTCACTTACTTGAGTCTTGAAACAAGTTATTAAAGTTTGTAGCAGACTCTTTAAAAGACTTGAACGGACTTACTCAAAAGACTATAAAGAACTATTAAGACTTGGCTCTTAACTCTACCTAGAATTTGAATTTATAGATTCAATGTTACGATTCATGTTAATGAATGATTTCCACATATTTTGAAGTCGCTTAGAGTAATTATAAACAATAAGAAGTGTAAGGGACAGGCAATCCTGGCATGAGGAAGCCATAACATAAAATTCATAGGGCACATCCTGGCGCTCTTCTGGCATGACGCCCCAGCCCTTTTGGCGGATCAAGGGCACATCGCTCTAGCCGCTACTCAGACTAACTCGACAAATTTTGTCTCTCATGTTCTAATCCTATGTTGTTTCTGATCGATTTCTTTTCTTATGTTTTCCTTAGATTCAATTATAAAAACCTAAGTACACACTAACCTACTAAAAACACTTAAATCACTAGCTTTCATCTCCAAAATTCATCAAAACCCCAAAAAAACATGATTTAGAATGAACTTCAAGAACACTTATCAATAACACAATTTTTTAAACATTTTTAGAATGAAATTACACTAAAAATAACATTATTGGAGTGTGGGTAAACAAACCCAAAACTATGGAAACTTACATACCTCTTAGGGATCAAACCCATATCGAAGATGCACAACAAAATTCAAGAACCTCGATGAATGCCTTTATCCTTTTGTCTTTTCACCCTTGATCTATTTTGTTAATATGGATATCTCTTGTCTAATGGTTAATGCTCAACATGTGGAAGGAAGTAGATTAAGGAGGAAGAACAGATAGGCCAAGAGGAAAAGTCTATTGAAAGTGGTTCTTCAAAGGGAAGGTTGGAAATTCAAGATAAGCCTAAATTTAAGAAGAGGTTCTCCAATCAAGTTCCTTAAAAATTTCCCAAGGCTCCTGATGATGGGGTTTCTAACCCTAATTCCCAAAAGGCTAGAAATAGAAACTCACCAAGTGATAACAACCTCTTTCAAAGTGTGGTAAGAAACATTTGGGTGAGTGTCTAGTGGGGACGGGAAATTCATTTTGTTGTGGGAAAAGGGTTCATAAAGTCAAAGAATTCTCTAATTTATAGGGGCAAGACAAGAGTAGTGGGAAAGCTCAAGCAAGTGGTTTTCATGTTGATGATCTAAGAAAGAATCACTATTATGATCACCGCTCTAGGGGTAACAGGAGAGTTCTCCCGATGTGGTGAACGGTAAGTTACAAGTATTCTCTTTAACTGTTAATACTTTACTTGATCCGGGTGCTACGTTTTTGTTTGTTACTCCTTTGGCAGCTAGAAATTTTGATATTTTGCCTAATATCTTAAATGAACCTTTCATGGTGACTACCCTGGTAGGTGATTCGGTTGTTGTGAAAAGGGTATATAGAAATTTTCATATAATATTCCCTAATAGAGTTATCCGTGGTGATTAGTAGAACTTGATATGGTAAATTTTGATATAATTTTAGGAATGGATTGGTAACATTCTTGTTTTTCATCCATTAATTGTAGGACAAGAGTGGTCAAGTTCAGTTTTCTTAATATTCCCATTTCACTTCCTCCTTATATAATGACTCTGGCCTAATTGAAAGAGTTGAAGGCTTAATCAAGGATTTAGTTGACAAGGGCTTCATTAAGCCTAACTTTTTCCCATGGGTTCTCAAGTTCTATATGTGAATAAAAAAGATGGATCACTTAGGATGTGTATTGATTACCGGCAACTCAATAAGGTGACAATTAAGAATAAGTATCCTCTCCCTCGGATTTAGGACTTGAATTCCAACGAGAAAGTTACTTTTCAAATATTATCTTCAGGTCGGGATATCACCAACTTAGGGTTAGAGATGAAGATATTCCCAAAATGGCTTTTTGAACGAGACATAGTCATTATGAGTTTAGGGTATTGTCTTTCAGATTGAATAATTTTACGACAACATATATGGACCTAATTAATATTGTGTTTCAAAGCTACCTAGATTCCTTTGTGATTGTTTTGTGGACAATATCTTTGTGTATTCAAAGAATGAGGGTGATCATATGGGTCATTTGAGACTTGTTTTACAAGTCTTGAAAGAACAAAAACTATTTGCTAAGTATAGCAAACATGAGTTTAGGTTAAGGTTAGTGGCGTTTCTTGTTCATATCATCTCTAGTTAGGGTATAGAGGTTGTCTAAAGAAAACTAAGGCGGTTAAAAAATTTCCTAGAACTTTTGCCATAACCGATATAGAAAGTTTCTTGGGTCTAGTCGGGTACTATAGGAGGTTTGTGGATAGTTTTGTGTTCATTGCATCTCGTCAACAATTTTGACTAAAAAGAATATGATGTTTTATTGGTCTAAGGCTTGTAAAAGAAGCTTCCAAATCTTAAAACATAGGCTTACCACCGCTGCGGTGTCGTCCTTAACGGATGGTACCAAGGGCTTTGGGGTGTATGGTGATGAATCCCAAGTGGGATTGGGTTTGTCCATTATTCAACACGGTAGGTTATAGTGTATGGTTCTAGGCAACTCAAGGTTCATTAGAAGAACTACCCAACTCACGATCTTGTGTTAGCAGCCGTGGTGTTCTCCTTTAAAATATGAAGGCATTTACTATATGGTGGTCATAGTGAAGTGTATACCGACCACAATAGTATTTAATATTTTTTTACCTCAAAAGAGTTGAATCTTCGACAATGAACGTGGTTGGAATCGTTGAAAGATTACAACATGAGTGTTCTCTACTACCCCGGCAAGGACAAGATTGTTGTGAATTTTCTAAGTCGTATGACCATGGTTAGTGTGTCTCATGTGGAAGAAGAAAAGAAAGATTTAGTAAAGGATGTTCATTGGTTGGGTCATCTGGTTGTTCAATTGGAAGATTCTCCTGACGATGGCATTATGGTCCATCATAACATTGAGTCATCTTTGGTTGTTGAGGTGAAGTCTGAACAACACCTTGATCCATCATTGATGGAGTTAAAGGAATCGGTTCTTGGTAAGAATAATGAGTCATTCTCCTTACGGGTGTGGGTGTGTGGTGTTTTGAGGTACCAAGAGAGTTTATGTGAGCCCAATGTGGTTTATTTGAGAAATTGGATCCTAGAGAAATCTGATGGTTCTCGCTATTCAATTCATCCGCATTCTACTAAGATGTATCATGAGCTTAGAGGAGCATTTTAATGGGATGGATTGAAAATGGACATAGGCGGAATTTGTTGAAATTGTCCAAATTTCCAACAAGTGAAAGCCGAGAAGCAAAAGTTAAGTGGCTTTCTTCAAGAAATGCAAGTTCCCACTTCGAAATGGGAAGATATTAATATGGAATTTGTATTGGGTTTACCTTGGAAGCGAAGGAAAAATTACTCTAGATTGGTGGTTGTAGATAGGTTGACGAAATCCACTCACTTTATCCTCATTAAGTCTACTGATTTGGCAGAAGAGTATGCAAGTATCTATATCAATGACATTGTGAGTATTCATGGGATCCCTTTATTAATTATTTCAAATAGAGGATATCAATTTACATCTTGATTTTGGAGGTCATTCAAAAAAAGGGTTACGTACTCAAGTGAAGTTAAGCACCAGTTTTCATCCTCAAACAGTTGGTCAAATTGAACGTACTATTAGAACTATAGAGGGTATAATTAGTGCTTGTATAATTGATTTCAAAAGAAGATGTGATGAAGACTTGCCTTTGGTAGACATATCTTATAACAATAGTTCCCATTTGACTGTACTCATGGCTCCTTTTGAAGCTTTGTGTGGTAGGAGATGTAGATCTTCGGTTGGTTGATGTTTGCGAGTCTTCACTTTTTGTCCCGAATTGATCTATAAGGCTTTGAAGAAAATTCATATCATAAGGAACCAATTGAAAAAAACCAATAGCTGGCCAAAGTCTTATGCCGACAAAAGGAGAAGAGACTTAGAATTTTGAAGAAGTTGATAAGGTGTTTTTGAAAGTTTCAACTGAAAGGGGCGATGAGATTTTGCAATAAAGGGAAGGTAAGTCCTCATTATGTGGGTCCATATGAGAATATGAGTTGATTGGTGACCCCGAGTCCATTCTTCCTATTGAAGGTCTAGATGTTATGAGAATCTCTCCTATGAAGATATTTAGGTTGAAATCCTTGATTGAGAAGTGATGAAGTTGAGGAACAAAGAGGTGGCTTTCATAAAGGTGTTATGGAAGAACCACCTAGTTGAGGGAGCAACATGGGAGGCCGAGGCCGACATGAAGTCCCGTTATCCTCATCTCTTTACTAATTAAGGTATGTTGTTCCTATTAATAACTTAACTAATTGGTAAAGTTCAATTTTTTTTTGTTTTGCAAAGATGTGCATAAAAATGGTAAAAGTTTTTCTAAAATGATATTTTCATGAGAAAGAAATTCATCATGTGTGATGTTCAGCTATTATGTGTTGTAAATGATATTTTGAGTTGTCATGTTTCAATGTGATAATTTTATGCTGATTTGAGTTGTATATAATGTTTTGGTTATGTTATTTTGTATGCTTGTATTGTGTATCCTTTCCCCTCAAAAGATTTTAGTGTCACTCCATGATGAATGTACCTAAGGGTGAGGGGGTGGATAATGTAACACTATGAAAGTCCAAGACCTAATGTAGACACTGACATGAATTTCTAAGGTTTGTAACACTAATTTAAGGTCAAAAATAATATTTATAAGTCATGTACAAACTGTTAGAGTCAAGACGTCATGAAACGTCCATGACGTTCATAGTCAAGTGAAAGAGGTGAAGTGTTACTTTGCCTATTTAATGGGGTCTTACGAGTTGGAATTTTATGAATGTTGGTGGAAAGGTTTCCAACATATATTGGAGTATGTTTAGTGTTGAAACGTCCGTGTACGAATCCCAAAGCACCACCCTAAGGATCCTTGAGGAGGACCCTTCCATTTTGTCCAAAAAGCACTCACTAGGAAGCGTCTACCTATGGTTGCAGGCAACAAGGCGTACGTGGAACGACGGGGTGTCGATGCCTCTATCATTGTACACTTATCCAATTTTCTAGAAGTTTCCACAAAAAAGGTCTCTGAACAAAACTACGGATATGCAGTACGGGGGGGGGGGGGGGGGGGGGCAAGGGAAGGTGTCGACTAACCTATGACTGGCGGTTTAAGGTTAGGCCTGCGTTTCACTGTGAAAATTTAAGTTATTTAATTAGGTAGAATTTTAATTTGGGGTTAAGTGTTGGTTATTTTATTTTGTTAAACAGTATAAATTACCCTAAGTCTAAACTCAACTTAACACCCCACAATTCCCAAACCCAAATCACTCTACCTTCACTCTACTTTGTCAGTGCCAAAGAAGACTCCATTGATGTTTAAGTTCTTATGGTTATAGAGATTCAATAAGATCACTTTTATCCATCAATCTTCAAGGAATAACAATGTTTGGTAACCTTTCACCTTTGGGATTCTTTTCTCTAAAGGGTTACTCCAAAATTGGTTTTAAAAAAGAAAATTTCATATGGGTTTCTTTCTAATCCTAAATTGATATTCTAAATTGAATGTTTTATGGTTTCCTTTAATTATGATGATAATATTACGATTTATTTTTGTTCAATTATGCTAGATCTTGATGATTTAACCTTGTAAGTGGAATAGATCATGAATGACCCAAATTCCTAGCCCTAGATTATGAGCTCATGCAAATCCTAATGAGCTAATGATTATGAATATAAAAAGAGTTAGTCTCCTATGGCCTAATCTAAGTTATGATTTTTAAAAGATGATGTAAAGAAATTTCAAAAAGGGACTCTAGCTTAGCAATGAGTGAACTAGTACTGATGAGTTTCCTATCCTAATATGGGAAGCTAGGTTAACTATTGTACTCATGATATTGGAGACTATAATGCAATGTGCATAAAGAGGATCTCATGCATATATCCTACTTCTTGAACTATGTTACCCTATTGGAATACTAGCTAAGAGATATACCTAGAATGCTATGTTCATGTTTTGGTAATACCTTCGACAATAGTACATCTTCTTTTGGTGTAGGGTTTCATGACACCAGATTCCACATTTAGCTCATGTGGTGTATGCAAGTTATAGGCAAGTGTTCCCGAATGTAAAATGAAGTTATAAAGTGAATACTAAGTAGGGTTACTTAAAAGATTTGAGTTAATTAATCTAGGTAGGGTATGTGAATTTACCTATACATTGCACTAGTTGTCCTTGAGGGAAGTCCGAGGAGGTTGTCGTAATTTTTTATAAAGTAAAAGTTATGCATATGTTTATTTTAAATGTTGATGATACTATATGATGTTAGTTTCATGTATGAACATGTTACTGGTCTATATTGGTAAATATGATGATGAATACCCCTAATTCCACATTATGTGATGTTAGGCATTGCTTGTGATCCTTTGTTGGTTTTACTTTGTTGCGTAAAGTTATGTGGCTTTACATGGTCATTGCACTTGTGGACTTGATGGTGGGTTATAATTAAGGTTTTTGTATATGTTAAAAGGTTATGAACTCTTATACATTCTTTGTTGTTATAAATGATGTTGGACTTGTTTGATTATGTACTCAAAGATGCTATTAAACACATTGAATTAGTTATACTTGATAATGCTTTTCTAGTTTTTTTTATATTGCTTTGTCTTAAGGAATATGCGATTCTTGGATTTTCAGGGTTCTTTGTTGTGCATAAGGCTTTTCAAAGAAACTTTGCATGGTTTTGAACAAATGTCCCTATTCGCATAATTTCAAATATTTTATATGCATGTTTCCATACTCAATACAAGTGTTTACTAACCCATATTCCTATGTTTGTACAATTTTGTAGGTTTCAGTCGTTGATCTTCTAGTGGGACATTTATGATAACTTGGACTCTTATTCTCCAAGTCTGGTATGTCCTTACCTTCCGAGGACGATTCCACAATCTAGATAATGATGTTTTAGTCTTAAAGACAATTTTAGTTCCTTCTCTTTTATTTGTAGTGTATTGGTGCATATGCCTATTTGTGGATTTTGTTGTAATGAAGTAAAGGCTTTTCCCGAATGTTGTACAAGACATACATGGTTTAAGTGTGACATGATTTTCTGTTAGAATATCTTTATATATTATATATGTGAAACATAAGTAGAAGTACGTGTCATGTTTCTTATACGAGGAGTCTATGTAAACTCACTATGTATATATAATATGGAAGCAAGAGTTATATGTAAGCCTCACATAATAGATGCATATTAAATCTTTCAAATTTTTGACAATTTAACCTGTGATATGTAATATGGAATGCTAAGAGTTTGGTCTTAGTCATATTCGAGAATCAAAACATTGGTTACGTCTATGGGGTGCTCCCCGGATGTGACAAATTTTGTATCGAAGCATAAGGTTGAATATCTTAGGATTGATGTCTCACTAAACCACGTATATGTAATTCTTATTCATAATTGTGTAGCAGGCAACACTTATGAATGAGAAGACTATGTGATTCTTAGGAAATTATCATCTTCTTCTTTTCCTATGTCGCACATGTAAAGTTTTACTTTATGTGTTCTTTTCACAAAAGCCTTTATTGTGGTTATAGGTAAGAATACTCGAAGGGCAGCTGCACGAAGGGAAAAGGAAGGGTTTGCTATTGTTAGGGCTTATCAAAACCAAGAACCGCCGCAAAATAATCATGTCCCTCTAATTGAGCAAGTTTCTATGGGTAATCAAGTGCAAGTTGTTCCTCCACCGATGATCGATGGAGAGATAAGGGAAGATTTTCTCAATTTGTCTCAAGCCATACTTCACAAGCTATGTTGTCACTTTTGAACTCCAAGACATGATGACACAAGTAAATCGGGAAGTTGGACCCCTATGCCTCAACATGATAGCACTATGGTATCTCATTTGATAGACATTACTACGATAAACCGTCCTATGTTATATTAGTTGAAGAGGGAGGTGTGATTACACCGAGTTTGCTGCCTATCAACCCAATGATGTGGTGCAAACTTGTTAGCACCAATAGAGGAATAATAGGGTTCTAAGAGGTGGTCCGATGACTTGGAAGATTTTTTAAAGGGCCTTCCTTGATCGGTTCTTTCCTAGAAAGTTGAAGGAAACTAACTGGAAGAATTCATCAACTTTCGTAAAGGAGGTCTGAGTGTACTTGACTACTCCTTGATGTCTTAGTGTCTAAGCCAAGAGATGAGATGAGTCGTTTTCTTACAGGAGTATCCAATGACTTGGTGGAAGAATGTTTTTAGACTATGCATTATGATAATATGAATCTCTCGTCTAATGGTTAATGCTCAACATGTGGAAGAAAGTAGGTTAAGGAAAAAGAATAGAGAGGCCAACAGGGCCATGTCTTTTTAAAATTGTTCTTCGAACGAAAGGTTGGAAATTCAAGATAAGCCTAAATTTAAGAAGAGGTTCTCAAATCAAGTTTCTTAAATATTTCCCAAATATCATGATCATAGGGTGTCTAACCCTATATCCTAAAAGGCTAGAAGTAGAAATTCACCAAGTTATAAATCGACTTGTTCCAAGTGTTGTAAGAAATATTTGGGTGAGTGTTTAGTGGGGATAAGAAATTGCTTGAGTTGTGAGATAGAGGGTCATAAGTCATAGATTGCTCTAATGTGAAGGGAAAATACAAGAGTGGTGGGCAATCTCAATCAAGTTCTTCTAATGTTGATGCTCCAAGAAAGAATCATTCTTATGTTTTCCGCTCTAGGGGTGAACAAGAGATATCTCCCGATGTGTTGACTAATATGTTACAAGGCTCTCTTTAAATGTTTATACTTTACTTAATACGGGTTCTACCTTATCGTTTGTTACTCCTTTGGTAGCTAAATGTTTTATGTTTTTCCCGATATATTAAATGAACCTTTTATGGTTAATACCCCTGTAGGTGATTCAGTGGTTGCAAAAAGGGTAAAAAGAAATTGTCCTATAATGTTACCAAATATAGTTACCCATGGTGAATTAGTAGAACTTGATATTGTAAATATCTATGTCATTTTGGAAATGGATTTGTTGCATGCTTGTTTTGCTTCCATTGATTATAGGACTAGAGTGGTCAAGTTTAATTTTCCTAATAAACCCGTCTTAGACTGTAAGGGGAGAAGTTCTATTCCTAGAGGTCGCATAATTTTTTGTCTAAAGGATTGTAAGATGATATCTAAAGGGTGTTTATACTATATTGTGAGAGTCAAAGATTTGGACTTCAAAACTCCTCCCATTGTGTTAGTCCCCGTAGGGAAGGAATTTCCTGAGGTGTTCCCTAATTATCTTCCCAGAATTCCTTCCGAACGAAAAATTGATTTTGTTATTTATTTACTAACAGATATAAATCCCCGCTCAATTCCTTCTTATAGGATGGATTCGGTCAAATTGAGAGAGTTGAAAGCTCAATTCAAGGATTTACTAGACAGAGGTTTCATTCAACCTTATACTTCCCCGTGGATGATCTGGTTCTATTTGTGAAGAAAAAAGATAGGCACATAGGATGAGTATTGATTACTGGAAACTCAATAAGGTGACAATTAAGGATAAGTATCCTCTTCCTCAGATTGACGACATTTTGATCAACTCCAAGGGGCAAGCTACTTTTCAAAAATTGGCTTGAGGTCCATATCACCAGCGTAGGGTGAGAGATGAACAAATTCCTAAAACGACCTTTTGAACGAGATATGATCATTATGAGTTTAGACTGATATCTTTCAGATTGACTAATTATCCAACCACATTTATGGACCAAATTAATAGGGTATTTCAAAACTACCTAGGATCCTTTTTTATTATTTTCATAGACGATACCTTAGTGTATTAAAAGACTGAGGGTGATCATATGGTTCAATTTAGAGTGGTGTTATAAGTATGAAAAGAACACCAGCTATTTGTCAAGTATGGCAAATGTGAGTTTTGGTTAAGGTTGGTTGTATTTCTTGGTCAAGTCATCTTTAGTAAAGTAGAGGTTGATCCAAAGAAAACTAAGACGGTTATAAATTAGCCTATACCTTTCGCCCCAAACGTTATACGAAGTTTCTTGGGTCTAGCCGGGTACTATATGAGGTTTGTGGATGTTTTTGCGCCCATTGCATCTCCTTTGACTACTTTAACCCAAAAAATGTGATGTTTGCGTTGTCGGAGGCTTGTGAAAAAAGCTTCATGATCTTGAAAGATAGGCTTACCACCACAGCGGTGTTGGATTTACCATTGTGCACTAAGGATTTTGTGGTATGTTGTGATGCATCTCGAGTGGGATTGGGTTGTGTCCTTATGCAACACGGATGGTTATAGCGTATGGCTCAAGCAAACTCAAGGTTCATTAGAAGAACTGCCCAATTCACGATCTTGAGTTAGCGGCAACTGTGTTTGTATTAAAATTATTGAGTAATTACCTATCTGGTGTTCATGTTGATGTGTATACCAACAACAAGAGTCTTCAACATGTATTTACACAAAATGAGTTGAATTTCCGAGAACGAAGGTGTTATGAATTGTTAAAAGATATGACATGAATGTTCTCTACAAATCGGCTAGGGTGACGTGGTTGCGGATGCTCTAAGTGACCATGGGAAGTGTGTCTCATGTGGAAGAAGAGAAAAAATATTTAGTAAAGGATGTTCATAGGTTGGCTCTTATGGGTGTTCAATTTGAAGATTTTCTTTATGGTGGCTTTATGGTCTATCATAACTCCAAGTTGTATTTGGTTGCTTAGATGAAGTGTAAACAACACCTTGATTCATTATTAATGGATTTAAAGGAATTGGTTCTTGGTAATATTAATGAGTCATTCTCCATAAGGAGGTATTATTTTGAGGTAACAAGAGAGTTTGTGCATGCCCAATGTGGTTTATTTGAGGAACTAGATCATAGATGAAGCTGATGGTTCTAGCTATTGGATTAATCCGGGTTCTACTAAGATGTATTATGACGTTAGATGAGTATTTTGGTGGGACTTCTTGAAAAGGGACATGGCGGAATTTGTTGCTAAATGTCCAAATTTCCAACAAGTGAAAACCGAGCAGCAAAAGTTGGGTGACTTACTTGAAGAAATAAAAGGTCCTATTTCGAAATGGGAAGACATTAATATGAACATCATAGTTGGTTTTCCTGGGACATGAAGGCAAAATGACTCTATATGGGTTGTTGTGGATAGGTTTACGAAATCCGCTCACTTTATCCCCGTTAAGTCTACTTATTCAGCGGATGATTATGAAAGGATCTATATAAATGAGTTTTGAGTCTCCATGGGATACTTTTATCAATTATTTTTATATAGCTGCTTAATTTACGTCTCAATGATGGTGGTCGTTCAAAAAAGGGATAGGTACTAAAATTGAATTAAGCACCGTTTTTCAATCCCAAACAGATGGTCATGAAGAGAATATTGTTCAAACTCTTGAGGATATGCTTAGAGCTTGTGTAATTGATTTGAAGGGATGTTGTGATGAACACTAGCCTTTGATTGAATCTGTTAGAACAATAACTTCCATTCGACTATATCCATGTCTCCTTTTGATGCTTTGTGTGGTAGTATATGTAGATCTGGATTGGTTGGTTTGGAGTTGGCGAGTCTTCACTTCTTGGTCCCGAATTGATATATAAGTCTTTGGAGAAAGTTCATATCATAATGACCCAATTGAAAACAGCCTATAGCCGGCAAAACTCATATGCCGACAAAAGGAGAAAAGACTTAGAATTTGAAGAACGTGATAAGGTGTATCCGGAAATTTCACCAATGAAAGGGGTTATGCCATATTGCAAGAAAGGGAAGTTAAGTCCTCGTTATATGGGTCCTTATGAAATTTTGCAAAGGGTTGGTAACGTTTCATATGAGTTGAGATTACCTAGTGAGCTAGCTTCAATTCATCCGGTATTCCGTATATCCATGCTGAAGAAGTGCATTGGTGATCTAGAGTCTTTTCTTCGTATTGAAGGTCTAGATGTGATAAGAATCTCTCCTATTAAGATATTCTGGTGGAAATACATTACCAAAAACTAAAGGAATTGAGGAACAAAGAGGTGGCTTCTGTAAAGGTGTTATGGAAGAACTACATAGATGAGGGAGCAACATTCAAGGACGAGTCCGACATGAAGTCCCGTTATCCTCAACTTTTTATAGTTTAGGTTACTTCTTCCTATTAATAACTAAAATAATATCTAAATTTGAATTTTGCTTGATTTGCAAAGATGTGCATAAAAATGGTAAAAAGTTTTGCTAAAATGATCTTTTCATGAAAAAGATGCTCTTTTGCTTGTTTTCCCTTATTTGTGTATTTGGTATGTTCTTCCTTTGAAGATATGATAATGAGACTGTTAATATGTTTTGAAATGCGTTTTTGTGCATAAGTGACTTTATATGATGTTGAACTCTGTTAATGTTGAGATGGAAATTCCTCATGTGTGATGTTGAGCTCTTATGTGTGGTAAATGAGGTTTTGTGTTACCTTGTGTGAATGTGATGTTGTTATGTAGATAATAGTTTTAAATTATTTTGAATTTTGTTTATGTTGTTGGGATGGTAGTAGTGAGTCTTTCCTTTTCCTTCAAAAGATTTTAGTGTCATTCAAGCACTAATGTTCCTAAGGGTGTGGATAATGTAACACTCTGAAATTCAAAGACCTAATCTAGATCCTCACATGAGTTTCTAAGGTTTATAACACTGTTTTAAGGTAAAAAATAATGTTTAAAGTCATGTAGGAAGTTTGAAAGTAAAGACGTCAAGAAACACTCATGACGTCCAGAGAGTAGTAAAAAAGGTGCTAGTGTGCCATAACCTATTTCATGAGGTTTTAGGAGTCAGAATTTGATGAAATTTGGTGTAATGGTTTCAAAAATATATAATATTATGTTTACAGTTAAGACGTCTAGGTAGAAATCCCCAAGGACCACCCTAAGGGTCCTTGAGGAAAACCTTTCCATTTTGGCCAAAAAGTTGTCACTTGGGAGTATCTACCTATGGTTGCAGGCGACGAAACATAGGTGGAACGACGGGGAATCGATACCTCTACTGTTGAACACTTATACACTTTTCCAAAATTTACCAAAAGACATGGTCTCTGAGAAAAACTACAAATGTGTAGTACGGGGGGAGGGGGTTCAAGGGAAGTCATCGACTGACCTACAACCCGTATGTTGGGGTCTTGTAGATCAGGCCTCCTTTTGACTGTGAAATTTTAAGTGAGTCTATTAATTATTTAATTAGTTAGGGTTTAAATAAGGGGTTAAGTAGTGGTTAATTATGTTATTTAAGTGACTATAAACTACCCTAAAACTAAACTAAACTTAACACCCCACAATCCCGAAACTTAAATCTCTCTACCTACTCTCTACTTTATCTCTCCAAACAAGACTCCACTAAAGGGCAACTTCTACAGGTTCTAGGGCTTCAAGAAGATCACTTTTGTCCATCAGTCTTCAAGTAATAACAAGGTATGGGAACCTTTCACCTTTTAGATTTCTTTCCCGAAGGGTTCTTCCAAAATTGGATTTCAAAAAGAAATTTTCATATGTGTTTCTTGCTAATGCGAAATTGATATTCTAAATTGTATTGTTTATGGTTTCCTTTGATTATGATGATTAGATTATGTTTTATTATTGTTCAATTATGCTAGTTCTTGATGATTTAAATGTGTTATAGATCATGAATAGACCTAAATTACCTAACCCTATGTTATGAACTCATGTTGAATTAATTAGTGTTGATGGAATTGACTTAGTTCTAGTGTTAATTACTACTGAATGATGTTATTACACCCATTGATGGAAGAAATTTGATCGGTTGTGGGTAAGACCAATGTGATGGCTTTTTTAGGAGATTTGGTAAGACTTTGTGATCTTGAACCGTAACTTCAATTGAGATGACATATACTTGGGGATGAAGTTCAATTGAAGCATATCATGTGATTGTATTAAGTAGGTATTGGTATGATGACGCAATTGAAATGTCTTGATTATGTTAAGGTGTGAGATTATTTTAATGATGTAATGATATAAGGTTGGTTATGAATTTCTTGTATGCCTTATTATCATATGATGATAATTATGTGATGATCTCAAATTTTAGGGTTGTACTGAAAGAATATTTTCACGAAATTCCTAATTATCAAATGATTATGAATATACAAGGAGTAGTCTCCTATGGCCTAGTCTAAGTTATGATTGTTAAAAAATGATCTAAATACATTTAAAAAAGGGACTCTTGCTTAGCACCGAGTGAACTAGTAGTGAGGAGTGTCACTTCCCAATGTGGGAAGGTGGGTTCACTATTGTACTCATGAGATTGGAGACTATAATGCAAGGTTCATAAAGACGGTCCTAAACATATCTCCTAGTTCTTGAACTATGTTGCCCCTATAGGAGTACTAGATAGTGGATCCCCCTAGAATTCCATGTTCATGTTTTAGTACTACCCTATCATGTAGTCCACCTTCTTTCGGTGTACAACTTAATGACACCGGATTCCCCATTTCGCTCATATGGTCTATATCGGTTAAGGAAAGTGTTCTCGAATGTAAAATAAAGTTATAAAGTGAACACTAACTAGGGAAACTTAAGAGGTTTTACTTTATTAGTATAGGTTAGGGTATGAGACTTTACCTATACAATGCAGTAGTTGTCCTTGAGGGATGTTTTAGGAGGTTGTTCTTATGTTTATAAAGTAAGTGTCATGCATATGTTGACTTTACATGTTGATTGTCCTATATGATGTTAGTTTCATGTATGAACATGTTACTGGTCTATATTGCCAAATATGATGATGAATACTCCTACTGGAATGTTATGTGATGTTAGGCGTTGCTTTTGATCCTTTTTTTGGTTTACTTTTTTGTGTATGGTTATGGGGCTTTACTTGGTCATTCCACTTGTGTACTTGATGGTTCGTTATAAATATGGGTCTTCTATATGTTGAAAGGTTACTAACTCTTATACATTCTTTGTTATACATGATGTTGGAGTTTTTTTTATTATGTATAGAAAGATGCTATTAAACATTTTGACTTGGTTATACTTGAAGATGTTGGTCTAGTGTTATATATGGGTTTTTCTTAAAGAATATACGATTCTTGACTTTTAAGGGTTCTTGATTGTGCATAAGACTTTTCAATGTAACTTAGCATGGTTTTTAACAAAATTTCCCTTTTAGTATGATTTCAAAATTTAAATGTGCATGTTTCCATACTTAATAAAAGTGTGTACTAACCCATATTCCTATGTTTATATAATTATGTAGGTTCCAGTTGTTGAGCTTTTAGGGGGCCATTGAAAATAACTAGGACTCGCATTCTTCAAGTTTGGTAGGTCCTCACCTTTCGAGGACGATGTAACTATCTTGCTATTGATTTTTTTTTTGTCTTAAAGATAGTTTAGTTCCTTCTCTTTTATTTGAAGACTATTCTTGTATATGCTTATGTGTGGCTTCTGTTGTAATAATGTAAGGGTTGTGCTCGAATGTTCTACTCGATCTACATGGTTTAAATTTGAGACGATATCCAATTAGAATATCTTAATATATTATGTATGTGAAATATAAGTAAAAGCCTATGTAATATTTCTTATTCGTGGAGTCTATTTAAACTCCTATGTATATATGATGTGCAAGCGAGAGGTCTATGTAAACCTCACATGATAGATATATATGAAATGTTTTTAATTTTCCCCAATTTAACCTATGATATGAAATGACGAATACAAAGAGTAATTCTTAGTCCTCTCTGAGGATGACGACACCGGCTATGTCTAGGGTATGCTTCCAAGATGTGACATATTTGAACGAGTTTGATAGACTGCCTGAAATGATAATCTCATTTCGTAACATCTAGGGCCTCTATTATTTTTATTTTTGAATATTTGATAAACCTATGGACCTTTTTAAGGGACATTATCCCTTGTGCAAATATAGGCACAACTCCTAGGCTAGAAAAAGTACAGTTTGTTGGTGCATAGTCTCCAAATATGGAAGAAATAGTAGAATCCTCGACTAATGGCATGGAATTGAAGTTTGTGACTATTATTCATAAATATTATTACCAATAGTCATAACCTTAGTTTTTGCAACTTAACTATTCTCAAAAACTGTTGAAAATGCGAACAGTCAAGTTAAGAATCATCCTCAGGAACAATAGGGACCTTATAGAGATGCAAGAGTAGTTCTCTTAGGGTTATTTCTTCTACACGTACATTGTAAATTTTTTCCTATTCTTCAAAGGATTCAGATATTGTGTTTGGTCAAAAATTCTAAATCGGTTAAGTATATCTTATTTAGTGTGCAACATTGTGTGTTGCTTAGTCAAGGTGTTAGTAATCAAGAGTGTGGTGATTTAGTGGCCAAACTACGTGTTTGTTAGTTTAAATATAAGTTGTCTAGTCGATAGCTTAGTGGAAAGTGTGACATCTTCTTAAGTTCTTCAAGTAATAGATTTATTACTTGGTTGTGATATTAATAACTTCTTCTCACGTTGGTAGTAAATGCGGTTCACTTTTGCATAAAGAAGATTAGTGAAATAGTTTAAAATCATGTGCGTTAAGTTGCAGTTTGACTTCCCTGAGCAAGGAAATTTCCACATAATCTATTTGTATTATGTTCTTGTCATTATTTACCCTTCGTTATTGTTCTTGTTGAGTTAAGGGACCTATTGCATTGGATGATAGTAAACACACACATTCTATCAGGATCTAATGTATAAAAAACGTTTTTCCCCAAATTTTGTATTCAAGAAACATTTTGAACCAAACAACAAGATAGACTTAGTAGATTCAACAATACTACCATGGCAGTAGATTGCCTATAATAGAAATGAATGAGAGTAATTCAAAGTGGATTTTTTTCTATGATGAGAAGTATGTAAAGGGACATAAATGTAGAGCCTAGAAACTACTTCACTTGGTTGAGGTGTTTGAAGAAGATTCAGTGGATCTAAAGAAAGAAGTATAGTTACAAGAAGTCTAGTGTAGCAGATGAAGTTATCTCACTACAAATATTTACTATTGTGATAGGGTGTATGACCATAAGGGTTATAGCTTATTTTGAGAAGAGACGCTTACAAGTGTTGATTGACACAAGGATCACACATCATTTCATTGGATAACGACTGCCTAAAAACATAGGCTGTAAATCTATCACGATCATTAAACTGTCTATAGATGTGGCAAATTTAAATGGGGTGTAAACTAATTAAATATTGAATAATCTACAATGGTTTCTACAAAGATTTTTTCATCACATTTCCTTTTTATTCTACTAGGAAATGTAGAGAATGTATTGGGAGTTCAATGTTTGAGTACGTTAGGCGGGATCTTGTTTAATTTTAAAAATAAATTTGTTGAATTTGTTTACTAGGGGAAGAAACATGTCCTAAAAGGTTTTTGAACTCAATTTGAGGTATGTGATTCCTGTTTCTAACACAATAAGTGGTCATGCTCAATTTTACGTGATGACTTTGATGTAAGAGACATCACCACATGGACAATCTAATGTTATACAAGCTACTAAAGTTACTAGGATTGTGTTAGGAATTCGCTTTTTAAACTACAGTTAATTTCACTTTTACTTCTTTATGTAAGATAAGACTTTGTCTATTAGTTGTTAGAAATATATTCCTATTATCTTAGGAGTAAGTTAGTGAGTTAGGAATCTTCTAGTCGTGGGCTTACTATACTGAGATTGTATTAGGAAATTGCTTTCTGAATTAAAGTTAATTTTAATTTTACTGGTTGATATTAAATAAGACTTCGCCAATTAGTTGTTAGAGACTTGTTCCTATTATTTAGGAGTAAGCTAGTAATTTAGGAATCCGCTAGTCGTGGGTTTACCGCTTTCTGTTTTTCTTTTTCAGTTTTATAAACGGAATACGAAGACAACAAAAAAAAATGTATTTCTACCGTTATTTTTCGACTTCTCCATTTTATAATAACTCATACTTATGAATTTTACAAAAAATTGGTATCAAAGATTTTTTATCTTGCAGGACATGTGGGTAATTGTGTAAGTGAATAATTCAAGTTAATAAAGCAACACAACCAGAAAAAAAAAATTAAACATGGAAAAAACCTCAAGTTTCTCAGCAATGGAATCTCCTGCCATCGATAGTGAAAATTTTAACATGTGGGAATTGAGGATGAAAGCTTATCTCAAAGATTTATATCTTTTGCAGGAAATCAAGGAAGACAATGAAGTTCTGCCACTACCCTGAAACCCAACAATAGCTCAACTCAAAAATCATAAGTACAACAAAACTTGTCTGTCCAACAATGTTCACTCATATGATGTCTCTAAAATCAGCGAAACCTATCTAGGATGATATCCAGGTAGAATATGAAGGAGATGATCGTATCAAAGTTATGCAAGTTCTGAATCTCATTAGAGTTACTTGAGCTACAAAATATGAAAGAATCAAAAACCATCAAAGAATGCTCTGACATGCTTATGCACAAAAGAAATAGAGTAAGGTTACTTTTTAATTAGCTTAAAGACTCACCAAATGCTGAAAAAATTCTGGTTAGTGTAATCGAAATATTTGAGGCCAGCATTACCACTTTAGAGAACACCATGGATCTATCAAAATTAACTTTGGAGGAATTATTGAATTCCTTGGATGGTCAAAAACAAAGAAGGGTTATGAGAGTGGATGGAGTTAGAGAGGGAGCATTGGCGTCCAAACATGTAGATAGTGGAAAATACAGAAAGAAGCACAATAAGAAGAACCAACCAACATATGGAGAAGGAGCAGCTTGCTATAACAACATAATAATAGCAGGTCGATTCAAAGGAAACTATCCTCCTTGTGAGCATTGTGGAAAGAATGGGCATGCGCCGTATGAGTATTGGAAAAGGACGAATGCTAAATTCAGTAAGGGAAACAAACTAAGGAATAAAGCAATTATCTGCAAGAATATATTGCAATAGAAAGACACGAATGTCATGGTTGTCAATGAATCAAAACAGGATTAACTCTTAATGGAAGCGTGTTTTGCAACCAATGTTTCAACTGAGGCTTAGCAGAATGATAGCAGATGCATAAACCATATGACTCGTGACTAAGGGCTTTTCAATAACTTGAAGCCTACTAGAGTTACAAAAAACAGAATAGGTCATGGTTGTTATATTACAACAAAAGGAATGGGATCTATAACAATTGAAATAAAATCAGGTCGTAAAGAAATTTTTGATATTCTTTACATAAAAGATTTGGATCAAAACTTTTTAAGAACTGCTCAATTGTTAGAAAAATGTTTCGAATTGTACATTTAAGATAAAGATTGTTTGATCATGCAAGCCTAAGGACATGAATTGTTTAAATTAAAAATGAAATGAAGAATTTTCTCATTAAATATATTGGAGGAAGAACAATGGCTGTATTAGCAAGCGAAAATCCTTACGAGTTATGGCATAAGAAACTCTGATACTATCATTATCAAGGGTATCTCAAAATACAATATTTGGTGACGGTCGATAACCTTCCTATACTGGGAGCGAGTTCTTAACAGTATTGGGCTTGTTAATAAGGAGCACAAAGTAGACTTCCATTCCCAAAGAAAATTTGGAGTGCTGCAAGAAAGTTGAAGATGGTTCACACGGATGATGGAGGACCCCAAAGGACTCCTTCACTTAAACGTAGTCTTCATTATGTTTTTTTATTGATGATCTGACCCAAATGTGCAGGATTTATTTGTTTATGTACAATTCAGAGGTCAAGAGTAGTTTTTGGAATGTGAAAGCGAAATTGGAAAATAAAAGTTTTTGCAAAATATAGATTTTACGTTCTGACAATGGCAAGCAGTACTCTTCTCATCGATTTGATATATTTTTTGAAGAAGCAGGGATTGAATGTCAACGTAATACTCCTTATACTCTAGAAAAAAGTTGAGTTAGTGAGAGAATAAAAAAACATAATTATCATGATATTGCAAGATCTATTTTGTACGAAAAGAATTTGCCAAAGACGTTTTTGAGAGAAGTTGGAAATACAGTTGTTATCCTAAAAAATAGAATTCACACAAAAAAATTGTGAATAAAGAGTAGTATGGATACAAACCTCTGAGAAAGGTAGGAAATACAATTGTGTTCCTAAAAAATAGACTTCACTCAAAAGTTGTGAATAAAGAGTAGTATGGATACAAACCTCCACTGCATTTTCTTAAAGTGTTTGGTTGTCTTATTTTTACCAATGTACCTCAAGTAAAACTGGATAAAATAGATAAAAAGGTTGCCCGAAAATTCTTATTGGTTATAGCATAATCTTTCGACCTGAAGGTGACAATATAGTTATCATAAGAGATATCCAATTCATTGAGAATGAAGAATGGGATTGGGAGGACTCGAGGAATTTCATCTAGAAGACAAGCTCGTGGTCAAATGAAAGAGACATGATCCACCAGTTAGGTAAGCTCGATTTCTCTCTAATATATATTAGAGATGTAATGTTGCGATTGATGAACCTTCTAGCCCCTAAGAATCTATGAAAGACCCAAAGTAGAAATGTAATGCATGACGACGTGTTTATGATTAAAAAAAGTGATATGTGGCCGCTTGTTGATAAACCTCAAGGAAGAAAAAAATATTTGGAGTATATTTAATGTTCATAACCAAGATAAATGTTGATTGTTCAAATATCAAGCATAAATAAAGGCTTTTGGTTAACCTTTATGCGCAGATTTTTGGTGTAGATTATTCTGAAACTTTTGCTACAATAGCTAGGCTCGACATGATTAGGTTGCTTATAACTGTTTTTGCACAACGTGCCCTGAAAGTGCATTAGAGGAATGTCAAATTAGAATTTTTTATATCATTCTTGAAGAAGAAATTTATGTTGAACAACATGAAGGGTTTGTTATATAAATGGAATAAAAATTCTATCGACTACATAAAGCTCTTTATGTTTTAAATCAATCACAAAGAGCTTTGTATAGTTTAATTGATTATTATTTTCTCAGTATAGATTTCGAAAAGAGACTTTAAAAACTTACATTGTATGTTAAACATAATAGCTGTGAGATTCTAGTTGTTTCTCTTTATGTGGATGACTTTTCCATTACATGGAGCAGTGAAAAGCAAATTGATAAGTTCAAGTCAGATATGATGCAAGCTTTCTAAATGTTTGATCTTGTCTCATAAAATAGTTCCTTGGAACGTAGATAATAGAAGGAAATTATGTGTTTTTCATGGCTAGAAAAATTACACAAATAAAATTCTGAAGAAACTCAAAATAGAAAACTGCATCGAGATTAGTACTCCCTTGAACCAAAATAAGAAACTAATTAAATCATGAATCTAAAAAGGTTTATGAGACATACTTTAGAATTTTCGTTGGATATTTAATGTATCTTACAACTACAAGACAAGATTATGTTCTAAGTGTTCTATCAAGGTTCATATGTTTTCCTAGTGAAGTACATCCACAGCCAGCCAAAAGAGTCGTGTGATACATAAAAGAAACCATCACCTATGGAGTCATGTTTCAGAAGAGTCAACCTATAAAGCTTTGTGGGTAGTCCAACGGTGATGCGGGAGATATTAGGATGATGCAAACAATATTTGAGAGTGGTGTTTTAGCCTTGGTTTTGGAATTTTGCTCATTCAGTTGAACGAAAAAAGATATTATATCTCAATCTACTATCAAAGTTGAGTTGTGGAAGCTATGGGAGCAATAAATACAACATTTTGGCTAAAGCAAATTCTTGATGAACTTCATATAGAACCGACTGGAAGCATCAAAGTGTTCGCGGACAATGAAGCACCAATAGATATATCTGACAATTTTGTGTTTCATGGAAGAACTAAGTACTTCAAAATCAAGTTCTTTTTCTTCAGAGAAGTGCAAAATTATGGAGATATAAGTCTAGTCTATTGCAAGACGGAAAACAATTGGTTGATATATTAACTTAGATTTTGCCAGCCAACAAGTTTAAGCTTCACACAGAGAAGATGGAATAACAAGACAAAATCTAAATATCTGGAAAATATAATCCAAAATTACATGAAATCTATACTAGACATTATTAAAGAAGCTCAATCAAGAAACTAGATTGAAGCCTACCTCAAAGCCGACCATCACTGCTTCAAATAAGCCACAAAAAAGTTATCTATTTTTTTTAAAAAATCCTTCAAACACTGCTACAACATCATATTATAAATCATAATTTGAAAATGGATTCTTAGAAACTAAAATCAAAATAATTCGAAATTGACCAAAAATATAGTCAAAAGTAAATATAGGGCTCATACTCGAAATCCAAAAATTCAATCTACTAAAATGCCCTAAATGCCTTGCCAAGCTTATACCCTGAAACAACGCTCAATTCCATTTGTGGAACCGCCCGAACAACTAAAAGTAAATAGAATTCAATTTGAAGAAAACAAAAGAAAGGGAAGCCCCTTCAGGAAGAATATACCTCAAACAAAGAGCTTCAAATACTTCCATAAAACACCATCATGTATCCACAATCAAATTGGACCACAACACTTTGAATCGCCTCAATCAGATCTCGCCGAACACAAGAAATCGCATTTTAATTTTGGGGACTAAACCTAAAATTTTGCTATTTAAATAGCAGAGGTTCTAGTTGGTAAATGAGATTTTTGGTCACTAAAGGCCTAAAATTCTGTTGCTAAACGCCTACACAAGATATCAACCTATTGCAAAAATATTGGGTATGAATTGTATAAAAAATAATCAAAAAGAATTACAAATTACAAACCCTTTGTTAGTAATTCGGCAATTCACTCTAAATTGAAATTGATGAAAAGAGGGAATTTATTAAGTTAAGCCCTAACTTCCATGCGGTCGGGCGAAGGAGTTTAGCTCTCTTAAAAAAGAAGGGGAAAAGTCGAGGGAATTTCGCTGTCTGGTTCTTAAAATTTTTAGGCAAATTTTTTAATTACTCCATAATGTGTTGATAAAACATACTAATATTGTGTCTAATATAGTCTTTTTACATATTTTACTAAATTTATCTTTTTATTCCCTTTTTTGTCATTTAGAAATTGTAAATGACAGTATAACTTAATAATACAACAAAATTTAACTTATGTAAGATAATATATAGCATATTATAAAAAACGAAAGGCAATGGAAAACTAAATATCCAAGTATAGAAAATATGAAATGTTGACAAAAACACAAGAAGTATTATAAATAAGATTAATTAACAATTCAAAATATTTAATAGATATATGGAAAATTGATGAGCAAACATAGAATTGTTTGAATCAGGAATACTTTCATATAAATTGAGATGGAGGGAGTATCTTTTATTACATAAAAATGTAAAAAAATAATGTAATATTTCTAATATTATTTATTAAAATTCGAAATATCCAGTACTATGAAAGAATAAGATATTCATGTGCATCTTATTTTGTAAAAAACAATTATTTTTCCATTCATAAATGCATAACTAAATTTGTAGGTCAAACACACGATATTACTAAGCCCTCATTTATTTGCACTTAAAGAAAATATTAATCTTAAATTATTCATATTTTAATCATCAAGGGTTTGTTTTATTTGAAGGAAAACATTCCTAGATAAATCTTTTTCCAATTTTCTCATGTTTATTTGGCAAAAATGTTTTGAATTTTTTCCAATCAACTCATTTCACTCAAATTAAAGGTAAATGACTTACCTTAAAAAAATAGGGAAAACATTTTTCGATGACTCTTTTTCAAACTCACACCTCAACTTTTACTCCTAACTAAAGTTTTGTGTATAGATCAGATCCGGGATGTTATATGGTTCTGTAGGATGATCCGGATATGGACAGTACCAATAAGATTTCATTCTTGAACAAATTTCCATTTTTTGATTTATTTAATCTATTCCATGACCGGAACAGGTGAGGATACACGTTACACTACGATTTTGCATCAGAAGAGAGATTTCAAGAAATGGCAGACCTTTTCACTCTATCATTAACCGAGCCGGATCTGGTGTATCTCCGATATTCAAAATACGACTCTTTATTCTACATTAGGGACCAGAGTCTTGACCTTGATTCGACAACTCTCATGTCCCAAATTAGATCTGGGTAGAATCCCTTTTTAGAGTCGTGTTCTAGTAAAGTATTCATGGTCGAATCTTAAGTAAAGTGTCGGGGTGGTGTTCCTATTTCGTTTTTAGAGTCGGGTTATAGGTGGAGAGTTGAGGATACCTTGTTATCAGATTTGGGTCCCCAATTTATTATCGGGGTCAGGTGTTGAGATCAAATATGAGTTTATAGATGTAGTCCCCACTAAGGTGTTAGGAGCGTTATGGCATCAGATGTTGGTGTTTGATCTTTGTTAGTAAGTTTGTTCTTGATTTGGGAATTTGGGTGAGATCTCTGTTCGGAACACAGATCTCAAGCCCAGATCGTAGGTTACTCATTAGGTTTGCGTATCGAGTTTATGTATTGATTCAAAGGTTGGATCCCAAGTACGAATTCCAAGTAGGAATTCAAGATAACCTCATTGTTTGGATGTTGATTCCTAGGTCAAGATTTAGGAATCGAGAGTCAATAGTAAATGTCGTGGTGTGGGTCTCATGTCAGATGTTGATGTCGAGTCAAGTTTAAAAGTTGTTCCTGCATTGGGTATCGCGCCAAGGTCCTAGTTTTTAAGTCAAGCCTTGATAAAAATGTCTAGGTTTTGTTTAGGATTGATGACCAAATTAAGAGAGTTTAAATTTGGGTCACAAGTAAAGTCTGATATTTGGGATTGCGGTCAGATCATAATTTGGGTCATGGTTTAGGATTCAAGTTAAAGTCAAAGGTCAGGAGTTGGTTCAGTTTCGGTGACGAATATTGTTTCCGATATGGGGACATGTCTATCGTCAAAAATTGAGTGTCGATTTTGAAGTCAGAGTTATGTTTTAGATTGTTCATTCGGGTCGTAGATTTTGTTAAAAATTCATGTCATAAGTAAGATGTCAGGGTCGGTTCCATGTTTGAATATCGTTCCCCACTCAAAAGTTGGGATCTTTACTCAAAATAAACGTTGACTCCTAGATATAGAGTCGAGGTTAGATCTATATTTATTTGTGTTCCAGTTTGACTGTTGGGATTGAAGGCATTTCCTAGTCCTTCTTAAATTTTCAAGAGCGTAACAACCCAAAAATGACTATGCGAAGTATTGCCTAAACGTACCTAGAATGCCTAGATTAAACCGAGTTCACAAGGCTTGATGTGAGTGGAACTAGACCTCAGAACCTATGCACCAGCCAAGCCTACGAAAATGGTGTGTTAGTTGAGAGAGACAAGGTTTGATCCAGCTATGTAGGGCACCGAATATTAAGATTCATCCGGAAGAGTCTTAACCAGACTTGAAAGAGGTAATCTTATGTTTGGAGGGTCTAGGGGTACAATCGTCTTTTCCAGAATAAAGGTAATATTGTAATTACACTAAATATTTAATTAAGTATTTAATGTAATAAGGGGATGGCTTAGGTCAGGTAGACCCTGATCTACCCGGTTCGCGAGTTAGGCTTCACCCGGGTTCGACCCTTGGTGGAAGCAAAATAAAGTTGAATTAATTGGTATATTATTATGTGATTTAAGTAAGGGCATGTTAGTCATTCCACTGAAGCCTTAGAAAAATCATATCTTTAATTTAAATAACAAAGTGTCCTAGTTTGACTAATTCTTTACCTAAAACTCCTACTCCTAAACTTACTCTCAAATCTCTCCACTCTCGTTCTCATATCTCTCCACTCCCATTCGCATGCTTCATCATCAGTAAAAATTAAAAATAAAAATTTCATCACTATTTAAGAACTTGTACGCAAGAACTCAAAAGAGAGCCTAAACTAAAAACGAAAAGCTAAAACATTTTTCTCGACGGGTTGCGCGTGAGGTTTGTGTGGTGAAGAAATAGTTTTCGTGGGAGCTGGCAGCTCATTGGATCAGGTTAGGAGCGGTGTTTAACAACGAAAAAGGTATGGTTTTGTTCCTCTCGGCCACTTTCCCAAGATACCCCTATGACTCAATCGTATTCTAATCTGAAAACTAGGAATATTTTCCCTTTATGTCCCTGTCACTAGGTCCCATCGATTGTTGTAGGTTGGGTATGTTTGTTGGTAGAAGTTAGGGATGTTACGTGTTTTCGTGATGATTATGTTCATGTATGCATTCTCGGATTTATGTGATTGTTAATTATGTCTTCTCCGTAAATATGTGAAAATGGCAAGGTAAATCCTTGTAATTTTGTATGCAATTACTTGAAGAAATCGTGATGTTCATGGGATGTGAGATGTTGATGAATTCAATGAAAAATCATGGCCAAAGGTAACCACAAAAAATGCACATAATAATGAACGAAATATCATGTGAGTTGCCTAAGAATCTAAAGTATAAATGTTGAGAAAAGGTGAAATGCAAACGTGACCAAATTTCCAAAAATTTTGAAAGTTGGTCCGGCATAGGCAGCATTGAGGATTTGGGTTTCAAAAAAATTATAAAATGTGTGACGTCATCAGGGATTAAACCTAAGACCTCACTATATATAAGCTGCTGAAAAATCAATAATTAGAATGAGGTAATTGGGATTCAAAATTCGGTAAGGCTCAAGTAAAGAAATGAAAGAGGGATATACAAATAAAATAATGTGTGTGGGGATCGAATCCACAACCTCTTGGATAGGTGAGAAAATTAGGAGAATAACTAAAGTAAAGTAAAAATGAGGTTGTGGGGGATTGATCTCACACCCTCTCGACCTCAAATGAAAAAGGAAGGAAAGAAATTAAAGAAAAAAAAAGAAGTGTAGGCGTTGGGGCAAAAATTTTAAATCAAAACTTATTATAAGACTAAGTGTTGCTCAAGGGATTTGAAATCGGGTTTCTTTGCCCAATATCGTATTGATATATAATTCTTACGTGAATAAATAATTAATGAATGCCGCCGATAGGAACCAAACTCAAGACCTTGGCATACTTACAAGATGCATAAATGTTGTACCACATAATCTTGGGTAAGTATAAGTCGAAGAATTATGAACGAAGCCTAATGTCTTGTACGTATGAGTTCATAAGTCCATCGTACGTTTAAAAATAAATGAACCTAAGATGTATGTGAAGAACTGATGTGACCCCAGGAAGGTTAAGTAGGACTGTTAAACATACTAAAAGGGAAAGTGCATTGGCATATGTCGAAATCGATATTCATGTAAGGGGGTGAGTAATTATGAAGAGCTAATATGCTAAAGTTAATGAATGTGGTGACAACATTAGTAGAGTCTACTATGAAAGATGATATTAATCTCAAATGATCCTAATAAGTGTTACCGAAAACTTAATCACCTATGAGAGTGTAAAACTAATAAAGAGGGCAGTCTTTAAGAAACACTCTAATCAAAGTATTGAGATTAATACATGCTTAATACTAATGATGATATGAGAAATCATCTAATTAGCAATGATTCCGTCATGCTAGAAGCCAACTTCTATGATGTGTGAGATGAATGCAATGGAACTTTATAAGGAGCACTGATAGGATAGTTGTGAGTCGCGATTTTCTTCTTTTAGGAAGGCAGATTTTTCGTGTAAATTTCATGAGATAAGACTGTACGTTTAGGCGGCTAAGGGTCTCCTTATATCTCTTAGTCTTTGAACCTATGCTTCCAAAAGAGGGTTCTAACAGGGTTACTTTCCCTATATACGCTAGCATGTTTTGGTTTCACTTTGGCCAGTATTTCAACTTCTTTCTGGTTTAAGGTAGACACTGGATTTTATGAAGCTCACATGATCTATGTCAGTGAAAGTTAAAGTTCACAAAGAAACAATGAGGTCAGCCTCATGTAATGCACATAACTAAATGAATGATACTAAGGGTGTTTCTTGGATAGGATAATCAAGAGGTGAACTAGACTCAAATAATGACACTAGGTAATTTTTTGTCATTGCACAGTGAACACGATAAGAGTCCTAAACAACATCCTAGGTATATATATGGATGAAAATGAAGTACATATGAATGAATGAAGCGGACTTTGAGTTTGCTAAAAAAAAGGCTCCCTAGTTGAGGTCCCATATGTTGAGACCTCATTTGGGAAGTCCTAATGTTAAGTCCGAGATTCCAAGGTCTCATGGCATATGAACGAAATATATGTTATATATGTATGTGATGTGCTGATAGCAATATGAAAAGAATGATGATGCATGTTACTTTCATAACATGACTTTCCTAATCTAATTTGACAAGTCCAACTGACATGGCTTTCCATGACTCATATCGTTAGGAGAGAGCTCCTCTTAATAATGCAAGTCCTTTGTGAGTACTTTCATACACCCATATTTAGTACAAGTGTGTACTAATCCAAAACAAACCTTTACTTTTAGATTCAGGTGCAAGTGGACGCTGAGCTTACAAGACTACGTTGAAGCTATCCAAACGTAGAGCATTCATTTTGACTTAGTAAGACCACATTCTTTCAAGGATGCTTATCTCTTATATTCTTTCTTAGACGTATGCATGAGCTTTTGGAGAATTTTCCACTAGCATGTCTTCTTACTTATTATCAGACGTCGTATTGATGCTATTATGTAAACTTCATATTAAAGGAATTATGAACTATTTCCTTCATTTGAATATCTTATTATTAGATGGTTGTTGTGAAATGAGGTGATATAATGCAAGTCTATGTATATTTCAAGGCAAATAAATTTTTTAAATTTTTTGTTAAAATTAACCTATGCGATGTAATAATGACTTATGTAGGCTTGTTTGCAACCTACGAGTGGTAAACGAAGCCTTATATGGCTAGGGTCTAGACCCCGATTGTGACAAACGTGGTATCAGATCCCTTGGGTTACATCTCAAGGATAATAAGTTCACATCAACCACATCGAGTAGTTTCTAATTTATGGTTGTGATGTGCACCACTATCATGAATTAGAGACTGCATGATGCGTAAGAAAATTTCCTTCTTCTGATCTTATCTTTCCTTCTCTAATGTCAGAGTACTTGGTGTTATGAGCTTGTCTAACATCAATTCTTATTTTTATGAAAATTAACACAAGGAGGAACGCTGGTCGGGGAAGAGGAGAAGCAGTTGTTTGGAGTACCAAGTTCCACACCAGGCTCCAGCTGCATGAGTTGACATGCCTGGTAACCCAACTAGGATGACTAATGAAGAGGTGCAGACCTCTTTGGGATAGATCGATCAAGCCATAACAGTGCAGGCCAGGCTATGATGGCACATGACAACAGATATGAGGTTTAACGGGAGAATCCACCTGCCCACAACATTGTGAATATGTTGCGGGATTTTACGATGATAAACCCTCCAATCTTTATATGATCTAAGACTGCAGAGTATCTTAATGACTTCGTGGATGAGGTTCAAAAGATTTTGCTGGGGATGGGTGCCACGGAGAATGAGAAAGATTAGCTAGCCTCATACCAGCTGAAGGATGTGGTATAGACCTGGTGCAAGATGTGACAGGATAGCAAGGCATTCGGTTGAGGTCCAATAACTTGGAAGCTATTTAAGATAGCCTTTCTAGAGAGGTTCTTCCTCAGGGAGATGAATGAGGCTAAGGTTGAGGAGTACATATACCTTATGTAGGGCTCGATGACTGTCATGTAGTATTCTCTAAATTCATAAAATTGTGTAGGTATGCCATTTTCCTTGTGTCGAACAGCAGGGATGAGATGAGCAGGTTCCTTACAAGAATATAAGAGGACTTGGAGGATGAGTGGCGGGCTACGATGCTACATGACAACATGGACTTGTCCAAGATGATGGTGCATGTCAGTAGGTTGAGGAAAGTATGAAGAAGAGGAGAGTCCGGGAGGTCATGAGGCCTAAACCTTCTGACCAAGTAGATCCCAGTAGTGGTGGTGGCAGGAGAATATTCGGAGTTCGTAATAAATCTTGATTTAAGAAAGGGGCGTCAGATTAAAGTGAAATTTAACTATCAGAGGAGTGTAGCACCCAGAGTAGGCATAACCGAGACCAAGAAGGTCAATGGAGGTAATATGCAATGTCCGAGAAAGGAATATGGTAAGTGTGGCTGTATTCATAGTGGAGAGTGCAGACTAGGTATGCATGGTTGCTTCGGTTGCGGAAAGAATGGACACATGGTCATGGACTGTCCAGAAAATATGGGTTAGGCTGCAAGTAATTTTTAATCTAGGCCTAATCCCCAGAATGCTACTGCAGCCGAACCTCCTAAGAGGAATAAATTCTACGTCTTGAAGGGCATGGAGAAGATGGAGAAGTCTACTGATGTGGTCATAGGTATGTTGCAACTCTTCTCAACCTTAATTTATACTTTACTTGATTTAGAATCTACGCTTTCTTTTGTGACTACCTTCCTTGCTCTTACTTTTTAAAAACTACTAGAGGTTTTGCATAATCCTATTGTACTTAGTACTCTTTTAAGAGAAAATGTAAGAGCTGATAGGATTCATAAATAATGCCTAACAGTAGTATGTGGTAAAATTATGTGTGCAGACCTTGTTTAGTTTCCCATGAATGACATCGATATTATACTTAGTATGGACTGGATCGATAAATTTTATGCCTTCATGGATTGTCGTAGTAGGGTTGTGATATTCCATTTCCCTAATGAAGTAGAGTTGGTCTGGCTGGGGTACAATTCGATTCGTTCAAGTTCCTTGATTTCCAACCTAAAAGCTAATAAAATGATGTCCAAGGGATTGTTATGACATCTTGTGAGTGTCAATGATCTAGATCATTACATTTCTTTCATAGACTCTGTGCCTGTAGTGAGTGAGTTCCAAGATATTTTCTTAGATAATTTTCCTGGAGTCCCTCCCCCTCAAGAGATTGATTTTGATATCGACCTAGATCTCGAAACCAATCCGATGTTAATTCCTCCCTGTATACTGGCTACAACTGAACTAAAAGAGTGGAAGCGACAGTTAAAGATCTCATTGATAAGGGTTTCTTCAAGGCGATCATATCCCCTTGGTGTACTCTAGTGGTGTTTGTGAAAAAGAAAGATGGAACCCTTAGGATGTGTATCGATTATTGGCAGCTCAACAAAGTCACTATAAAGTTCAAGTATCCACCTCCCACAATATATGACTTATTTGATAAGCTCAAACGGTCTAGTTTTATGCTCGAAGATTGATCTTCGTTCCAGGTATCATAAGCTTATGGTTAGGGATGAAAATATCCCAACGACAGCCTTTCGTACCCGTGTAATTATGAGTTCTTGGTCATGTCATTTGGTCTCACTAATGCACCAGCTGCATTTATCGACCTCATTAATCGATTCTTCTGTGAATACCTTGATTCTTTCGTCATAGTATTCATTGATGAAATCCTCATCTACTCTAAGAACAAGGAAGAGTATGAACAACATTTTAGACTAACGTTGTAGGTACTTAGTCAATATGAGTTGTAAGCATAATTCACCAAGTGTGAATTTTGTCTTAGATCAGTGACCTTCCTTGGTCATTTTGTGTCTGATCAGGGTGTTGAGGTAGGTCCCAGGAAGACTAAGGCTGTTAAGAACTGGCCAAGACCTCTTACTCCCACCAATATCCATACCTTTCTTGAATTTGATGGTTACTACCGCATGTTCATGGAGGGTTTTTCTTCCATTGCTTCCCAACTGATAGATTTTACTGAGAAGAAAGCCAAGTTCCAATGGGCGGAGACTTGTGAGAATAGTTTCTAGGAGCTCAAGGATAAACTCAATTCATCTCTAGTTTTTACATCGCCTAAATATGGTGAGAGTTACACTATTTATTGTGATGCATCTAGGGTTGGTTTTGGTTGTGTTCTTATGCATAGTGGTAAGGTGATAGCCTATTTGTCAAGACAACTCAAGGTTCATGAGAAAAATTATCCCACTCATGACCTGGAGTTGGAAGCTATGGTATTTGCAATAAAGTTGTGGAGGCATTACTTATACGGGGTGCATGTGGATGTGTTCACCAACCACAAGAGTCTCCAATACGTTTTCACGCCAAGGGAGTTAAATCTACTTTAGCGGAGATGGTTAGAGTTATTGAAGAACTATGACATGAGCGTCCACTACCATCCAGGGAAAGTAAATATTGTAGCTGATGCTTTGAGAAGGTTGAGCTTAGAGAGTACAACCCACATTGATGATGAGAAGAAGGAGTTAGTGAAGGATGTACAAAGACTAGCCAGACTGAACGTGCGGTTGATTGACACTACTAGAGGGGGTGTTTCAGTTCATCCTAGTTTTGAATCATCCTTAGTAGTTGATGTCGAGAAGGGTCAACATCTTAATCCTGTGTTGATGGAGTTAAAGGACTCAGTGCTGATAAAGATGAATTAGTTCTTTGATTTGGGAGGTGACGGCATACTTAGGTACCAGGACAGGCTGTGTGTACCAGGCGTGGATGATTTGCGAACCACGATTGTTGCAGAGGCTCATGGTTCCAGGTATTCGATACATAAAGGTTCCACTAAGATGTATAATGACCTCAAGCACATCTGTTGGTGGGATGTCATGAAGAGGGACATCGCTAAATATGTGTCCAGGTGTCCTAATTGTCAGCAGGTTAAGGCGGAGCACCTTAAGCATGGTGGTCTCACTCAGAATGATTGAGGTTCCTTCTTGGAAGTGGGAGGCCATTAACATGGACTTCGTGGTTGGTCATCCGGGGACTAGGAGACAACATTATTCCATATGGGTTATTGTGGATAGGATGACTATGTCTGCCTTCTTTATCCCTGTGAAGTCTACTTACATGGCCGAGGATTATGCGAGACTCTACATTGATGAGATTGTGAGGTCGCATGATATTTCTTTGTCTATCATTTCGGATAGAGCTGAGTTCACTTTGAACTTCTTTAGATCCTTCCAGAAGAGCTTAGGAACGCAGGCAAAGCTCAGTACTTCTTTCCATCCTCAGACAAATAAGCAGGCAGAGCGCACCATTCAAACATTGGAGGACATATTGAGAGCGTGTGTGATTAACTTCAGGGGCAGTTGGGACTACCATCTTCCATTGAAAGAGTTCTCGTATAATAACAACTATCACTTCAGCATTGGGATTGCACCATTTATGGCACTGTATGGTAGGAGGTGTAGGTATCAAGTTAGGTGGTTCGAGGTTGGAGAGTCATCCATTTTTGTCTAGAGATCATTCATGAGGCCTTAGAGAGCATCACGGTGATATGGGACAAGTTCGATACAACTTTCAGTCGGCAAAAGTCTTATGCATGTAAAAAGAAAGCGATCCTTAGATTTTGATGTTGGTGACAAGTTCTACTTAAAGATATCACCCATGAAGGGGGTGATGAGATTTGGCAGGAAGGGGAAGTTGAGTCCGAGGTACGTTGGGCCATATGAGATTCTACATCGTGTAGGTGAGGTGGCCTATAAGATGGCGTTACCTACGGAGCTAGCTTCTGTTCATCCCGTCTTTCATTTCTCTATGTTAAGGAAGTTCCTTGGAAACTATCATCGATTTTTCATGTTGAAGGTTTGCGGGTTGATGAAGACTTGTCCTATGAGGAAGTTCCTATTGAGATTTTAGAAAGGCAAGTGAAGCGGCTGAGAAACAAGGAGGTTTCCACAGTGAAGGTATTATGGAGAAAACATCTTGTTGAGGGTGCTACGTGGGAGGCCGAGGCCGATATGATATCCTTCTCATCTTTTTAACCCTTGAGATTAGACTTCCTACTCTTAAATCTAAGTTTCCTTATCTCTTCTAGTCTTTGTTGTTATTGCTTTACTGTGTAAAGTACTTATGTTATGATATGACTAGCATTGTTCTAGATAATTAGAAGTGTCATTCGGGGACGAATGTTCCTAAGGGGGTGATAATATAACAATAAAAAATGACAATGTGAACAAATGCCTAAACGTACCTAGAATGCCTAGTTCAAATCGGGTTCACACGGCTTGATGCTCGTGGAACTAGACCTCAAAACCTATGCACCAGCCAAGCCAACCAACTTGGTTAGTTAGTTGAGCTACGCAATGGGTTATCTTAGGTTTGGAGGGTCTAGGGGTAAGATGATCTTTTTCGGGCTAATAGTTCTCGAGCTAGGCGTCACTCAGGTTCGATCCTTTGTGGAAGCAATATTAATTTGAATTAATTGGTATTTAATTATCTGATATATGTAAGGGCATGTTAGTCATTTCACTTAGGCCTTAGAAAATAAGATTTTTAATTTAAATAACAAAGTTCCTAGTTTGACTAAGTGTTTACCAAAAACTCCTACTCCCAAACTTACTCTCACATCTCTCCACTCTCACTCTCACGTCTCTCCACTCTAATTCTCACGCTTCATCATCATTAAAATAAAAAAATCAAAATATCATTACTCTTTAACAATTTGCGCAAAAACTCTAAAGAAAAACTAACCTAATAACGAAAAAAAACATTTTTTCTCGACGGGTTGCACGTGAGGTTTAGGTGGTGAACGACGAAAAGGGTATGGGTTTCTTCCTCTTTGCTCCTTTCCCAAGAGATCTAGGATTCAGTCATATTCTAGTCTGAAAATTAGGAATGTTTTCCCTTTGTATGTCCCTGTTACTAGCTCCGATCGATTGTTGTAGGTTGGCTATGTTTTCTGGTAGAATTTAGGGATGTAACGTGTTTTTGTGATAATTATGTTCATGTATATATGCGCGGGTTTATGTGATTGTTAAGTATGTCTTTTCCAAAACTATGTGAAAATGGCATGTAAAATCATTGCGTTTTTGTATGCATTTACTTGTAGAAATCGTGATGTTCATGGGAGGTGTGATGTTGATGAATTGAGTGAAAACTCTTTGACCAATGTAACCACAAAAATGCACAAAATAATGTACGAAATATCCAGCGAATTGCCTAATAATCTAATGTATAAATGTTGAGATAAAGTGGACTGAAAACGAGACCAAATTTCAAGAAATCTGGAGATTTGGTATCGGCATAGGCAGCATAGAGGATTTGGGTTTCAAAAAAATTTAAAAATGTGTGAGGTCATAAGGGATTTAACCCGAGACCTCACTCTATGTAAGTTGCTGAAAATTCAATAGTAAAAATAACCTAAGGGGGATTCGAAATGTGGTAAGGCTTAAGTGAACAAATGAAAGAGGGAAAAACAAATAAAATGAGGTGTGTGGGAATCGAAACCAAAACATCTCAGATAGGTAAGGAAATTAGGAGAATAAGTAAAGAAAAGTAAAAATGAGGTCTTAGGGGATTGATCGCACACCCTCTCAGCCTCAAAGTAAAAAGGAAGGAGAATAATAAAGAAAAAAAAGGTGTAGGCGTTGGGGCTCGTCCTCGGATCCCCAAGCCAAAATTATAAACCCAAAATTAATATAAGACTAAGTGGTGCTCAAGGAATTTGAAATCGGGTTCCCTTGACCAATCTCGTATTGATACATAAGTCTTATGTGAATAAATAATTAATAAGTGCAACCAATAGGAATCGAACATGAGACCATGGCATTCTTACAAGATGCATAAGTCTTGTACCACATAATATTTGGTAAGTATAATTCACTTAGAAGAATTTTTAACAAAACATCATGGCTTGTACGTATGTGTTCATAAGTCCAGCGTAAGATGTATGTTATGAACTGATGTGACCCCAGTGGGTTAAGTAAGAGTGTGAAACACACTAAAAGGCCAAGAGTATTGGCATATGACAAAATGAAAATTCGCGTAAGGGGGTGAGTAATTATGAAAAGCTAATATGCTAAAGTTAATGAATGTGGTGACAACATTATAAGGGGATAAAATAAAAAATGAGATAAATCTCAAATGAGCCGAATAAGTGTTACCATAAATCGTACTCAATGAATCAAGATTAATGCACTCTAATACTAATAATGAGATGAGAAATCATCTAATGAGCAATGATTCCCTGATGCTTGAAGCCAACTTCTATTATGTGCGAGATGAATGAAATGTAACTTTATTCGGAGCACCGATAGGCCAGCTATGAGTCACAATTCCTTCTATCGGGAAGTAAGAGGTTGGTTTAAATCTCATGATATGAGACTGACCGTTAAGGTGGGTATGGGTGTCATTATATCTACTAGTCTTTGAACCTATGCTTCCAACATAGGGTTCTAGTAGGGTTTCATTTCCCTGTATACGCTTGCATGTTCTGGATTAACTTTGTTCAGTGATTCCACCTCTTTTAGGTGTGGGGTAGACACTGGATTTAATGAAGATCACATGACCTATGTCGGTTAAAGTTAAAGTTCCCAAAGAAAGAATAAGGTCAGCCTCATGTAATGCACACAATGATATGAATGATACTAAGGGTGTTTGGATAGGATAATCAAGAGGTGAACTAGACTCAAGTAATGACACTAGGTCATTCTTGGTCATTGCTTAGTGAACCCTGTGATATTCCTAAACAACATCCTAGTTATATAAATGGATGAAACAAAAGTATGTATGAATAAATGAAAAGGACTCTGTATTTTCTTACGAAGATTCCCTAGTTGAGGTCCCATTTATTAAACCTTTATTTGGGAAGTCCTAATGTTAAGTATGTGATTCCAAGGTCTCACGACATATGAACGAATGATATGTGATACATGTATGTGTTAAATGAAATTTGTTATGTGATGTGTGCAATATGAAAAGAATGATGAAGAATGTTACTCTCATAGCATGACTTTCCTTATCTGATTTGCCAAGTCCAACTGACTTGGCTTTCAATAACTAATATTCGTTGGGAGAGAGCTCTTCTTAATCATGTATGTCCTCGGTGCATACTTTCATACACCAATACTTAGTATAAGTGTGTACTAATCCCATAAAACCCTTTAGTTTTAGGTGCAGGTGCAGGTTGACACTAGAGCTTACGAGACTAAGTCGAACCTATCCGGACGTGGAGCACTCATCCGTACATGGTAGGCCCTCACGTTTTTGAGGATGGTTATCTCTTATATTCTATTTTTGGCATAGGCATGCGCTAGTGGAGGATGTTCCACTAGCTTTTCTTTATTACTTCTTTTCAGACGTCGTATTAGTGCCATTTTGGCAAATTTATATTAATGCAGTAATGAAATATTTCCTTCATTTGAATATTTTATTATTAGATTGTTTTTTTCAACTGATGTGATATAATGCAAGTCTATGTATACTTCAAGGCAAACAAAGGTTTTAAATTTACCGCTAAAATTAACCTATACGATGTAATGATGAGGTATGTAAGCTTGTCTGCGACCTCCGAGAGGTCAACGACACCGGCTTCATCTAGGGTCTAGACCCCAATCGTGAGAGAGAGTGTGTTGGGGTCAATGAAAAAGTTCGATATCATTGTTGGATCCAGATCAGTCAATGCGGTGCATCCAGACTTGGGAGTGATTCGATGTTGGGTCCAAATTTGACTATCAGATCTGAAGTTTAAAGTCGATGTTAGGTTCGGGGTTATATTTCACCTTCATATATTTAATCGTTAATTAGGGTCACATTCGATTTCGGTATCGGGGGCGTGTTCCAAATTGGTTATCGTGGTTGTCTTTCGGGTCCGGAAATATTTTTCTAAAATGTATTTTCTACATTCTAGAAAAATATCAAAATGTATTCTGGAAAACTTTTTTCATTCACCAAAAAAATGTTAGATACTAATATTTTCTCACTCACAAACAAACATGATAAAATAAGGTAAAAACCCACCTATTTTCAAAAGAAAACATATATTCTAGGAAAACATCCTTCTTCATACCAATTGCACCCACGTCTAGGCTTTTTTATGTTACAAATACTTAATGAGCTTGAATATGTATGAATGAATAATATGTCTAATAAAGTCCTATGTTCATTGCACGGACTATCCATTTTTTGTGATATTTAATTTTTATTCAACAAATCCATGTTATTTTATTTTTTCCATATTGCACATTTTAATGAAAACATTTTTGTCCAAAGAACCCTTAACAATGACTTTATTTCAATTGGAATACCTTTTAGACAATTTTTATAATTTTTATCCTCAACCAAAACATTGTTTCCAACGACTACAACAATTACTCATCACCACTAATTGTTGTTTAAAAACATCACCAATAACGAGCATTATCACAATAATCATAGATCTGAGTTCTCATTTTTTCCTCTCAATAACAAAGTCCACAAGGAAAATCCTACCATCAAAGAGATATAATTAATGTTATGAAATTATTCTTATACTCATTCTAAGTGGAATCAGTAATGATACAATTAATAATATTATTCTTCTTTATACATTTTATCTTTATAAGCATAATTTATCACGGAAAATGTATATGTAAATTTGTATGCATCATTGTTTGTGTTTGTATTTACATATATATGTGTATATGCAGCTATGACTTAAGGTATTGTTCATGGAAGGCGTAATTCAAAATTGATATGTTTAAACCGTAACTAAATTTAGTTTTCTTCAAAAAACATGTGGTTTTATGTTTTTAATAGAGAATTGTATACTTTTTACTTCAAAATAAATCTCTAAAAATGTAAATTTGTAAAATGCATTTTTTTTAGAATTACTCAACTGAACGGTTGGGGCTAGTGTTGAGGTTCAATTCCTCGTTGGTTGATAATATGGATGGACCAATTTTATATTGTTGCTAATTTGTTTGAAACAAGTTATCTACCCCATAAAGGTTCTAGTGCATTTGCCTTTTTCAAGGTTAACATATGAAATTTATTTGGTTTGTCACTTTTGTTGGAGATAAACGGCATATTTTCTTACAAACACTACATCATTGGGGTTATTCTCATTCAATACTTTGACACTTACAATGAACATTTAATTATTTCTCTATGTTGTACTACTATTCATCAACATTTAAAGATTTCTATGCACTAGTTTTTGACTATGGGAGATACTAGTAACTGACATAAAACCACGTGAGCTAAATGTAGAATCTGATGTATATGCCCTATCGAGAGAAACCAATATACCTTTCCAAGGGTATAAATACATGACTCGCGTG
Source organism: Solanum peruvianum (assembly GCA_027705065.1). NCBI lineage: Eukaryota > Viridiplantae > Streptophyta > Magnoliopsida > Solanales > Solanaceae > Solanum > Solanum peruvianum. Next base: position 23,093,709 of record JAKWJD010001763.1, read on the forward strand.
AACACTAAATTTCATGCCCATAGAGGATACTTATAAACCTATGGGTCATGTAATCTGGGACGTTAAGGGTATGTGACTACGTTTCTTGGACACTTCTTCAATCTCTATGTGTCGACGGACACTAGTAAGTATAATAACACAATTATATGAGTTAAGGTAGAATACCAGAGTAAGTCGTACGTGTTTAACATTCAATAATAAAGCATGAATAATTTCAATTCAATCATAGGAATAGACATTTTCAAATAAAAACATGATTTTAATTGAGGGATTGACACAAGTGTAAAATAAAAGGGATTTTGGTTTTAACTATCAGCTACAACAATAACAACTAACACGCAATTAAATATATTGAGACGAGTTGTAAAGATTTGATTAGATTATAGGATAGTATAGAAAAATGTGTAATTGCAATTCAAGCTAAATAAGACCATAATTAGATAATCACACCCTATGAAATTGTGGTTTCAGTTGACATCATGAAAACATTAAAATTGTTACCAAATTGTGTTTACATCAAGTGATGTAAGGCTAATTTAATATTTACAAAGGTCAAACTGAAAAATCAGAAATACCCATTTTCAATTTTTCCAAAGTGGAAAACTTTAATTCTTTAATGCTAAGGAAAACATAGTCTCAATACTAAGAGTTAAAACTAAACAATTTATCTAATGAATGTTCAGAATAAAATTTGATTCTAAATATAATGTTTGAAAATGGATTTGTAGTCTTCAAAAATATGTTGTTAAGGTCTATTCGACGCAGTAAGTTGGGCTTGCCGATCATCTCGGCAATCCGCCCTTTGGTAATTTTCATTGCATTTTTCTTTGGCATTCACTATTCTCAAGTTATGTAACTTTGGGCGGTCCAACAATGCATTGCGGAACCAATTGGCAACTGCTCATTTCTCTCACCAAATTGATTTTATCCTTCAGGTCTTGGCACACTTGAAGTTTAGGCCATCAAGAGGCCATTAGGCTAATCATAAAATGGACTTGGTCATCTCCATTCCTTCCTATCTTTGATTTTTCAGCTTGCTTTGTTCCTTTTTACAGATTATTTTCCATGCTTTGGTTCTCAATATAAATACTTGGAACTTAAAGGTTTTACATTAGTTATTGGCATAAAACATGAATTTGAGGACACAAAATATATACTAGGACTCATCAACACACTCAACTTAAACATTTGTTTTTCCTCAAGTAAAACTGAAGATTAGAAGTTCAACAGGATGTCTCAAATAACTCTACACAAGACTCAATCATGAATGCACAATTCAAGACTCAAATTACTTATGCCTTGATCAACAATGCACTCAAAAATTCAAGTTGTGACTCACAATTATCAAAGATTCTCAAGTTCATACTTTCTTCATATGCAAGTTCAAGCTTAACAAAATTATTCGATTTACCTCATAGAAATATTGATTCCATATTTACACACAATGGTTTAACAATTTATAGCTCTAAAATCATAATAAACAGTCACACTCATGAAGATAAACACATGGATGAATCCACCCATAGGTTTGCCCTTATTTTCCAACCAATACTTGTTTTAGCTCATTCAAGATAAAAATGGTCTTTTAAAGCTTTTTAATTGGGCTAAGTGTAAATGTATGGTCAATTAGGCTTAGTGAATGGTATACCCATGAAATGTTGTGTGGAGAACACTTCATTTCCTTTTCTTTTTTCATTCTCATTCACGCTCAAAAATCACTCCTTTATTCATTTTCCATGAAATATTGGATACACCATTTCATTTTACAACTTAATTTCGAAGCATTTTGAATTCTCTTTCTTTTTCCTTATTCTTTTCTTCTTTTTCTTGTTATGTGGTGGGTTCCATCTTATTTAAAATCGTGGGTTGAGGGGAATTCCTTCACATTTCTTGTTTTACCTTCTCTTTTGACCATATCCCCACTCAGGCTTTTTGCCTAAGGTTGCTATTCAAGGAAACCACACTTCATAAGGATTATGAGTGGAGTAAAGAAAAGTCACAATTTTATCAAGTTTGTTCTATGAACGGGATAAGGTTCAAAGAGTGTTCAATTAAATAACACAAACTCGCAAGGTAGGCCACAAAATAGGTATAATATCAAATTGTTCCACACTTTAAGATTTCTGCTTGAAATCATTTCAAGAGCTTGCATTACTTAATCAAATGGACCTACGTGGCAGATTCTAGGTTTCATCAGGCATAGTTCACAGTAAGCTCATAACACAAGGCATTGACACCAATGTTAACCAAGAGTCCACACATTTTCTAATGCACAATGTTCATCATAAGAGTCTAAATTGGACAATACTCTAGTAACAACAAGATACAAAGAGTTCACATATTGCATATGAAACATTATTTGGCCTATTTATAACTGCACATTCATTTTTGTTTAATTTTGAGATCTATTAATGTCATCGATATTGATCAAGACTGATAACAAAATTTAAAAAAGAATAGTCACATTAAAACATAATTAAGAGGTGGCAAATAAATTTTAAAAAGGGTCAAATATCATTTATAATAAAAAAAGGAGCCATAGAGTCAAAAATCATCAAAATATAGGGCCAAAACACAATTTATTACACAAAACTACATATATGAACGAAACAAAAATCACAAAAGGTGAGACAGTCCCCACAAAAAAAACAAAAGAAATTTGTTCCTCAAATATAGGAAAATATCCAAAACTACAAATAAAAACATAAGGCAAAGAGGGAGGTAAAGGGAAATCCTATCTACACAATCGCTCCACCTGTCAGGGCACCAATACTTGGTGTAAGACTTTGAACCTGGGAATCAGTGCATAGAGTCACCTCAAACGGACCGGATCAACTGGATCCAACAGTAGTTGTGTCTCTTCAAGAGGTATGGAGTTCATTCTCAAATATAACTTTCTCAAGGTCATCCAGCTCATTATAAACCTCAGCCTTTCGCATATCTATTTTGTCCTCATCAGTCTCTGCTTCCGACTCATTAGCTACTACATTATCCTCATACACATTTTTAATATGGCTAAAAGAATTTCAAAAGTCGTTGGGGCACCCACATCATCTGATGCCTTAAACAGTGCAGTGAATTTTGTAGAATTGAGATAGTCTACATCTTTCCCTAGATCTGCCACATTGGTTTACATAGTCATAAACTCGGATGAATCCCTATGTGTACTCTAAAAAATAGTGACTCTTATCATTAAATCATCAATCGAAGTCCGTATATGGGTCACTACAGCAAGGATGACACTCTAATCATCCATGGAATCAATGCCTCTAGTCAAGTGTCCCTCACATAAGCCCAATGGGACCGGTGACCCATCTTAAAAATAATAGCTTGAGATATCATGAAAGGTTTCGAATGGGAAGACGCACCATGATCCTAAGAAGGAGTAGGAGTAGATGTATTTTAAGGCCTAGAGGCTAGAAAAAACAAGTATGCACGTACATGAATGAAATTAATGTACACCGATGAAGATGTATCCACTGGAGGTTCTCTCATCCTGTTGGCCTCCTCCTTAGTGTATTAAGACTCAATACAACAAATGCCAGTGGAGGATGAAAGTACAGCCTCTAATTCTCTAGTAGAATCTTCGGGAACTCCAGCACGACGTCACGACAGAGTGATCAGAACCGGGAATGGAAGGGAGGTCTGCTTCTTCTTGGCCCTCATGGTCATCTACTGCTCAATCTGGAGCCTCATTTCAATGCTTTTCCTGGACATTATTATTCCAAGACATGCCTCCTTAGGGTTTCAGATGATGGACTCGTTTAGGGACGGCGTTATTGTATTGTTGATGAAGCTTAACATGAAATGAGAAGCAATACTAATGTCGCTCTTCTAAATCGGGGCCCATGTATAAATCAACCTCTAGGTGGTATTGGAAATTAGTTGTTCATGAAACCCCTTTAAGTCATTCAGGGACTGACTGTGTCGAACCTAAAGCTTTCCCAAGTACAATATTAGTGTGGTTGTCACTTCACATGACTTTCTTTCACAGGACAATGACTGAATTCACCAATTGGAAGGAACTAGTCGTGTTCTTCCCCGTGTACATCAACTCTCTATATGTTTTATATAATTTATTGACCCACATGGCGATGTAGGGGACTCATTGCCTAGTGAACTTCTCAATTTTGTGAAAATAAAGGGTTTCACTGACAGTGGAGTATCATCTCTCGAGGGCTTCTATAGAAAGTAGCTTCTCATCCAAAAAATTCTGCAACCCGTCTAGTTTTCTTACTATTAAGGATTCGGGGAGAAGTGACCACATAAGGCAGTGGAGACACAATAGATGCTGGTGGTGGAACAGTGTTATCTTGGGATAAGGCAATTGGGACGGTAGATTAGTAAGGACGCGACCTAAACAAGATCTCATCCCGTCGAGACTATAATGGTTGATTATCATCCGGATTTGCAAATGCTAATTGGGACCCCTTACTATTGGAGGTATGGTCAAAAACCTCAAATGATGGCCTTTTTACATTGAATTTTCCTCTCTTTGGAGTATCTAGCCTCCTGATGTTGGGAGAAACGACTCCCTCTTTATTTATCACAATACCTCTTGATCTCTTATGAGGTGGCATGTAAATATTTGTTCTAGGCATATCATCAAAAATATCAAAAGGAGTTAGAGAATATTTGAAAATTTTCTAAAATTCAAGACGAGTCTTAAAACCTAACATAGGTTCCATAATTTATAAACACTATTTGAAGGACTATTTCAATGAATATTGGTCATTTAAGGACTAATTCAATGAATATATGTCATTTAGAAAGTTTAGGAACCAAAACGTCCATGAACATCCATGACGTCCGAAAAGTAGTTCAAGGAGGTACTAGCATGCCAAAGCATATTAATCAAGCATATAAAAGTTAAAAATATATGAAAATTGGTGAAAGGGTATTTATTAGGTGTTTAAGATGATTCATAGTCTAAACGTCTGGGTACGACTCCCCAAGGACAAAAGAAGGGCCCTTGAGGAGGAGCCTAGCGCTTAGGAGGAAACACTGTCTGGACAGTGTGCAACCACGACTTGCAAAGCATGGCTCGTGCCTGGATTGATGGAGTGTCGATTACAACCGTCGACCAATACTTAGTTAAAATGATGGAGCCCTTTCCTGTAAAAGACTGATCAAAACTAAGGTTGTGCATCATGTAGGAAGGCCTGGCCGTCGATGGACCAATGATCCATCATTCCTGGTCTCGTCGATGAATAATAGTGAAAGCATTTATACTCATACATTTATTATTGAGCTACTGATGATGATTATACAAGGTTTAATCCATATTACCTAAACAAATCTATGATTAATAGTAAAAGTCTTAAAGACATTTTAAAAAGGGACTCTAGCTTAGCACCGCATGAACTAAAGTGAGGAGTTGTAATGCCCTAAAACGATCTAAGGTGAACTAGATCCTCGTTAGTGTTTATTGAGTTAATTTCAAGTTAAAATGAGTTAATTTAGTGTTCTCATGTAATGTGTGAAGTTTGATTATGTTTGGAGGTCAAACGTCAAAGAACGTCCATAACGTTCGGACGGTGTGCATTCTATAGCGTTTGTGTGTCTTGAGGTGTTTGAGTGAGTTTTATGTTTTCATTTTCCTTGAAACTAGCATGAGATTTTTCTAATACATTCATGACTTAGTTTAGGGTTTTAACGTTTGCCTACGACGCCACCTAGAACCCACAAGGGGCCCTACAGAAAGGGCCCAAGTTTTGGACATAAACTGCCTTGGCAATGTCCACCAACGAAAGCAATGACGACCAATGGTCCAACCAATGGCCCGTTGTCTTGCATCGTCGCGGACCTACAAGGTTGGTTATTAAGTCTCCATGTGTAGCTAACTGGCAACCGACAATACCCCACCAATGGTCTGTTGATGCTTAGACAGTCCATTGGTTAGGTCTCGTCTGTGAGGAGTTCAAACATTGTAAGTTTTCTTCCAAGTGTTAGGGTGTTTGGTAAATTTACCCCAAGTCTTTTATGACCCTATCACGTTTATTTTAGGGTTTATTAGGTATATTAAAGATTTGTAAACCCTAATACCTCATTATAGACCCAACTTCCTAAAACCCAAAAACCCTCTCTCTTAGAATTCTCTCTCAAGTCTCCATGGAAGCTAGAAGTCAAGAAATGCTAAGAGGGATGTTGATAGATGTTTCTTCATAAAAAATTGTCGGTATTTCTTCAATGTGAGGTATGGTATCCATCTTTTAACCCTCTTCCATTCAAGGAGTCATTTCCAAAAGATTTCGAAAAGGGTTTTCCAACTCAAATTCCTTTTATCTTTGATTTAAGCATGGGTGTTTTTTTAATAGTATTATAATGGTATATATGTGTTTATTATAGTATGAGTTTATGATTTTGATGTCAAAACCCACATGAACTCATGTTTATGCATATTTAAAACTATTAGCTTGAGAAATGGGTTAAGTGATCATGTTTATGTAGGAAATGAATTTTTGTTTTATTGTTGCTATGTTTGTTTACCTACTGACCTAAGGGTCTTATTATGATTAAATTTTGATAAAATGATTATGGGTGATGATGTCTTGGTTAAATTGTGAGTTTCTTATATTGTGTATATTATAGATTGCTCTTGAGTGGTATGGTCAACCTTCTTGGTGGCGGTGTTTACTAGATGAACTTGATATTACTTAGTATGTTTCGTAAATGTGTTTTCAAAGGTCTAATGGGTTAAATGAAGAGACATTGAAAATGGGTCTTGTATTGTGTTTTGTAAAACTTCAATTGTAGGCTTGACCAAGATGATTATGTGAAGCATGTAGAGTGTGTGAATTGATGATTGAAGGTCTAAAGCATGTATATAAGTTGATAAGAATTAAATGATGCTTATGTGAAAGGTGTGCTCACATATACACAAAAAATCACACTTAAAATAATGTATGATACTAAGTCGACTAAAAGGGGACTCTTAGGGTGGACACTCTTCATGAGTTGAGATGAAGTGTCTAGTAGCTACGCCATTATTCCTAATGAGATTTCTATGATAGGTTGGAGGATGAATGCCCTTCGTGAGTTGAGATGTGGTTTTCACTAGTTATCCTTAACCTATAGGTTATAATGTTGAGAAATCTGTGGGGAGTTAGGCCTTGCACCGAGAGTATATATAGGAGAGGTTGATTATACTTCATGAGTTGAGATGTTGTATTTATAAAGTACCTCTTGAGATGAGTATTCCTCGTTAGTAGAGAATGAGTTACTTAGTAGCAATGTCCTTATCCCTTAACTATGTGTGCACATATGTATAGCTATTGGGAAAGCCATGTAAAATCTAAGAAGCATGACCTTACTCTTGGCGAGTAAGGATCCCTCATCCAATAGGGGTTAATATCAGGATTCCATGTCTAGATCTCATGGTCTATGTCGGTTAAGCTAAATCCCACAAAAGAATTGATTGAAATAAGTCTTCTAAAAGAACGTACTACTAAGGGTAGGTAGTGGTATGGGAAACTATCTACTCATTTCACTAGGTAGGACCTTACGAAAGAAAAGACTTGGTGCCAAACCTTATAAAAGAATGTACTACTTAGAATAGGTGGTGGTATGGGACGCTATCTACTCATTTCACTAAGTAGGCATTCTTAAAGGGAAGACTTTGGTGGTTTGTTAGGTGTCTTTTAATGTCATGCCATTGATTGAGGGGCTTGTTTCTCTGAAGTTGAGTAATCCAAAAGGGATAGTCTTGATGATTGATTTGGTGTGTATTGAATGAGGCATATGCATACTTCCTTCATGTCTTACCTAAGTGAGTCTTAGAATAATTCCAAGGCAGGGAAACTCTTACAGAAAATAAGTTCACATTCTCTTTCGCTTGGCCTTGGATGTTCACTCATTTAGAATAGAATAGTTCATTTAATTGATCAAGTTGAATTTATTTTAAATGCTTGAAATGCTTCATTTTAATGTCTTAAATCTCTTTACTGTAAATTGGCTTCTAGTTACTGTAAAGTTTTTGAAGTTTACTGTAAAAGATCTCTTTTGGTTTAAAGTTATGGGAACTCTTAACTGAGTGTTAAACGATGGTTCTTATGATTTTTTGTTCATAAATTCATGAATATTAAACTTAATTTACATGAAATGTTATTTTGCTAAAATTTCCCTTTTCCCATGATTTTGCATATGCCATACTTCGTACATTATTTGTACTAACCCTATACTTTTCTATACTATAAGTATAGGTTGGAAGCATTTTGAACGTTAAAGTCTAGAAGGTGAAGCTTGGGATAGTTCTTTTCAACAAAAAGTGTGTTCTCACATATTCAAGGTCATAGTCTGTATCTTAATTTCATATTTAAAGAATTATTTTGTATCTCTTTCAATGTAATGGGGTCGTGTCCCTAAATTAATTATGATGTGTCTTTATGTTTGGCTTGTGACGATGAGATTTTCTTAGTACTTGTAAAACATTTCTTTTTATATCAAATTTCTTAAAAAGTTTTAATTCTTCACAAGTTTTGCTGTTTTATGCAAAGAACGAGAGTTAAAGGGATTGTACAAGACCTCCAAATGGTCAATACGTCTTTCTACGATTCGATGTTCTGCCTAACTTCTAGGGGGTGCTTTTGGTTCGTGACAGACTTGTTATCAGAGCATAAGGTTATGGGAAATAGTTTAGGGTCTAAAAATCTCACAAGCCACGTCTAGTATTATTTTGGTCATTGGTGTGAGTCGATACACACTAATCGACAAGAGGCTATACGATGATAGATTTTTACTTTCCTCATCACTCTTGAATATTGCCATAGAACTTAACTCCATAATGTCTCTCTCTCTCTCTCTCTTATGTTCCCTTGTCCAGTGGTCTTCTAGGTGTGATTGTTGGAAGGGGAGATGTTTCTATGTTTGAGGGAGAGAAAAAGTGTGTTTTGATGTTATGATGGTTTTGTGGCTATATTAGTAGAGGTGAAGGTTAGTTTTGAAAATAAAATTGTGATGTGATGAAATTCATGGCTATGTGTGGATTATGAGATTGGCAGTGTCACGTACCGACACAAGAGGAAGAAAGATAATGAATCTTGAAGAATGTTAATATACTCAATGTAATAAACCTAATTCCCAAATGAGTATGGTATTGAGGCTTGAGTCCTCATGTGTGAACTTGGCGGTATTTATTAATGATAATAGTATTTGTTGCTACATGTTGAGTATTATAGTTGGTTTTATAATATTGCTTGATATATACTGTTCCCTATTTTGAGTTGGCCGATGATATCTACTCAGTACCCGTGTTTTGTACTGACCCCTACTTTTATGTTTTCTTCTTTGTTATTTGTGGAGTGTAGCAAACGTTCCGTCGTCTTCAACTCAACAGTGATTCTAGCAAGTCTTCGCCACACCGGATCTTCATTGTGAGCTAATGCTTCTAGCTTGGACTGGATCTTCTTCTTCAAGTCTTGATGCCTTGAACTTCCGGCATGGACTAGCTTTTTACTTGTTTTTGTTCTCTTAGATACTCTTAGTTTAGTAATTTGAGGATAGATGTTCTTGTGGTGATGACTTCCAGATTTTGGGGAAATAATAGACGTTGAATTTTAGAAGTTATTGAATTTGTTTTTATTAATGAGTTTAAGTCTTCCGCATTACTTTTGTTGATATTGTATTAAAATGTTGGGGTTTACATTGGTTGGTTCACTCACATAGTAGGTTAAGTGTGGGTGCCAGTCGCGGCTCGGTTTTGGGTCGTGACAAACTTGGTATCAGAGCATTAGGTTCTTTGGTCTCATCACACAAGAACGAGTCTAGTAGAGTCTTAAGGAACGGTAGGGGGACGCCTTTACTTTTCTTTGAGGGGCTATAAAACTTTAGGAAAATTCCATTCTTTCTTTCTTTCTTTCGTGCTACTACTTGAATCCAATTGGTATCTAGGTGATACAAATTGGTATCTGACCATCTTCACTCTATTTCCCAGATGGTTAGAACTAGAGCAACGACTGCGCCAACACCAACACCGACACCGGCAAGGCAAGAAACGTCTGAGCCAGCCGCTGGGGATGTGGCTCGAGGAAGAGCAGTGGCAAGAGGCCGTGGAAGAGGTCGTGGGAGGACGTCCTCTAGAAGAAAAGGGCAAGCACCTAGCCCATCTGATACTAGGGCGGTGAATCCTCCACTGACCTAGGAGGTGATAAGAGAGGGTGAGGAAGGGGAGAATGAACAAGTCCAAAATGAGGAATTGCCACCCCAACCTACCCCAGAGATGATCAATCAGGTTCTTGCTTATCTTAGCGGGTTATCTGATCAGGGCCAGACACCTCCAGTGTTTTCTGCACCAGCACCTCAGGTTCCGGAGGTACAACATGCGGCTACTATGGCTCCCCGCATGGATGCCTCATTGGAGATAGGCACGTTTCCTCGTCTGACTACGGGGCCCATAATGACAAATGATCAGCATGAACTTTTCAGTAAGTTCTTGAAATTGAAACCTCCAGTCTTTAAGGGTGCTGAATCTGAGGACGCTTACGATTTTCTGGTTGACTGTCATGAGCTACTACACAAGATGGGTATAGTAGAACGGTTCGGTGTTGAGTTCGTCAGTTATCAGTTTCAAGGGAACGCCAAAATGTGGTGGCTGTCACATGTAGAGTGTCAACCGACAGAGGCAACACCTATGACTTGGGCCTCATTCTCTAGATTGTTTATGGAGAAGTATATCCCCCGGACTTTGAGGGATAGAAAAAGGGATGAGTTCTTGAGCCTAGAGCAAGGTAGGATGTCGGTTAATGCATACGAGGCTAAGTTTCGTGCATTATCCAGGTATGCCACCCAACTTTGTTTCAGTCCACAAGAGCGGATTCGCCGGTTTGTGAAGGGGTTGAGGTCAGAATTGCGGATTTCGACCTTACAGGTAGCGGCTACGGCAAAATCCTTCCAAGAAGTGGTAGACTTCGTGATAGAGGTGGAAGGAGTGAAGCCAGATGACTTCACCACGACATTGACATCAAAGAGGTTTCGAAAGGGAGGTGAGTTTAATGGTTCTTACTCTAGAGGACAGAGTTCTGGAGGTTACTCAGTTCGACCCATTCAGTCTTCACTACAGACTGTAGTTGGGGGTCCACCTCAGACCGGTCAACACTTCTCTGAGAGACCTATACTTGAATCCAGAGAATGTTATAGATGTGGGGAGACTGGGCACATTAAGAGGTATTTCCCAAAACAGAGTTACAGACCTCCCATAGTCAGAGGTAGAGGTGGTCATGGTAGAGGCCGTTATTCTGGAGGACGTGGTGGTCGAGGTAATGGTGGTCACCAAAACGGCAGAGGTGATGGGCAAACTGGAGCCACTACAACGCAACATGGTAGGGGCAACGGATAGACCAGTAATGGGGCCCATTGTTACGCTTTCCCTAGGAGATCTGAAGCGGAGACATCAGATGTTGTTATCACAGGTAATCTTTTGATTTGTGATTGCATGGCTTCTGTATTGTTTGATCCTGGATCCACATTTTCTTATGTATCTTCCTCATTTGCTAATGGTCTAAATTTACATTGTGAATTACTTGACATGCCTATTCGTGTTTCTACTCCGGTGGGTGAGTCTGTGATAGTTGAAAAGGTATATAGGTCTTGTTTGGTGAATTTTGTGGGGATCAACACTTATGTAGATTTGGTTATCTTAGAAATGGTTGACTTTGATGTAATTCTGGGTATGACTTGGCTTTCTCCGAATTTTGCGATTTTGGATTGTAATGCTAAAACTGTGACGTTAGCCAAGCCTGGGACAGATCAGTTTGTGTGGGAGGGCGACTACACTTCCAATCCGGTTCGTATCGTGTCCTTTCTTCGTGCTCAGAAGATGGTTAGTAAGGGTTGTTTAGCTTTCTTGGCACATCTCAGGGATGACACTACCCAAGTACCCTCAATTGAGTCGGTTTCGGTAGTCCGTGAATTTTTGGATGTGTTCCCTGCAGATCTTCCTGGTATGCCACCGGATAGGGATATTGACTTCTGTATTGATCTTGAACCGGGTACTCGCCCCATTTCTATACCCTCTTATAGAATGGCTCCCGCGGAGTTAAGAGAGTTAAAGGCACAACTTCAAGAGTTGTTGAGCAAAGGCTTCATTAGACCAAGTGCATCTCCTTGGGGTGCTCCGATTTTGTTTGTGAAGAAGAAGGATGGGAGTTTTAGGATGTGCATAGACTATAGACAACTGAACAAGGTAACTATTAAGAACAAGTATCCTCTTCCTCGCATTGATGACTTGTCCGATCAGTTACAAGGTGCTTGTGTCTTCTCTAAAATTGACTTGAGATCCGGTTATCATCAATTTAAAATACGGTCAATGGATGTGCCAAAGACTGCTTTTTGAACCAGGTATGGGCACTACGAATTTGTGGTAATGTCTTTTAATCTTACGAATGCCCCTGCTGCTTTCATGAGCTTGATGAACGGGATCTTCAAGCCATATCTGGATCTCTTTGTGATCGTATTTATTAATGATATATTTATATACTCCAAGACTAAGAAGGAACATGAGGAGCATTTGAGAATGGTATTGGAGTTGTTGAGGAAGAAAAAACTTTATGCCAAATTCTCTAAGTGTGAGTTTTGGCTAGATTCAGTGTCCTTCTTGGGACACGTGGTTTCTAAGGATGGAGTAATGGTGGATCCATCTAAGATTGAGCAGTGAAGTATTGGGTGAGACCTACAAACGTGTCAGAAATAAGGAGTTTTGTTGGTTTAGCTAGCTACTACCGCCGATTTTTCAAGGTATTCTCTTCTATTGCTTCCCAATTAACGAACTTGACTTAGCAGAATGTTCCATTTGTATGGTCGGATGAGTGTGAGGAAAGCTTTCAGAAGCTCAAGACCTTGTTGACTACTGCACCAATTCTTACCTTGCCAGTAGAGGGTAAAAACTTCATCGTGTATTGTGATGCATCCTATTCTGGGTTGGGTGCAGTGCTAATGCAAGAGAAGAATGTGATTGCTTATGCTTCGAGGCAATTAAAGGTGCATGAACGTAACTATCCAACCCATGATTTGGAGTTGGCCGCGGTAGTATTTGCACTAAAGAAATGGAGACACTATTTGTATGGGGTTAAGTGTGAGGTCTATACGGATCATCGTAGCCTACAGTATGTCTTTACTCAGAAAGATTTGAACTTGAGATATAGGAGATGGATGGAACTACTGAAGAACTACGACATCACTATCTTGTATCATCCGGGAAAAGCAAATGTTGTGGTGGATGCTTTAAGTAGAAAGGTCGGAAGCATGGGAAGTCTAGCTCATTTGCAAGTTTCTAGACGCCCATTGGCTAGAGAGGTTCAGAATCTGGCTAATGACCTTATGAGGTTAGAAATAAATGAGAAGGGAGGATTGTTAGCTTGTGTGGAGGCAAGATCTTCCTTCCTTGACAAGATTAAGGGAAAGCAGTTTAACGATGAGAAATTGATCCGGATCCGAGATAATGTGTTGCGAGGAGAGGCTAAGGAAGCAATAATTGATGAAGAAGGCGTTTTGAGGATTAAGGGAAGAGTATGTGTGCCTCGTGTTGATGACTTAATCCACACTATTCTTACAGAGGCTCATAGTTCCAGATATTCGATACATCCTGGTGCAACCAAGATGTACCGTGACCTAAAACAACACTTTTGGTGGAGTAGAATGAAGCGTGACATTGTGGATTTTGTTGCCAAATGTCCAAATTGTCAGCAAGTAAAGTATGAACACCAGAGGCTCGGAGGAACAGTTCAGAGGATGCCCATTCCTGAATGGAAGTGGGAGAGAATTGCAATGGACTTCATTGTTGGTCTTCCAAAGACATTGGGTAAGTTTGATTCCATTTGGGTGATTGTTGATAGGTTAACTAAGTCTGCTCACTTCATTCCTGTCAAGTTGACCTACAATGCAGAGAAGTTAGCCAAAATCTACATCTCAGAAATCGTTCGACTGGATGGAGTTCCACTCTCCATTATATCAGATAGAGGTATGCAGTTTACTTCTATGTTTTGGAGAACATTGCATGCGGAATTAGGTACTAGGTTGGACCTTAGTACTGCGTTTCACCCTCAGACTGATGGTCAGTGTGAGCGAACGATTCAAGTGTTGGAGGATATGCTTCGTGCATGTGTGATAGAATTCGGGGGCCATTGGGATAGCTTCTTGCCTTTGGCAAAGTTTTCATACAATAATAGCTAACACTCCAGTATTGACATGGCTCCATTTGAAGCATTGTATGGGAGGAGGTGTAGGTCTCCCATTGGTTGGTTTGATGCATTTGAGGTTAGACCTTGGGGTACTGATCTGTTGAGGGATTCAATGGAGAAGGTGAAATCTATTCAAGAAAAGCTTCTAGCGGCGCAAAGTAGGCAAAAGGAATATGCGGATCGAAAGGTTAGGGACTTGGAGTTCATGGAGGGTGAACAAGTCTTGCTGAAGGTTTCCCCCATGAAAGGGGTAATGCGGTTTGGAAAAATGGGGAAGCTAAGTCCAAGGTATATTGGACCATTTGAGGTACTTAAGCGAGTAGGGGAGGTGGCATATGAATTAGCCTTGCCTCCAGGGCTGTCCGGGGTGCATCCGGTATTTCATGTGTCCATGTTGAAAAGATACCATGGGGACGGAAACTACATCATCCTTTGGGATTCAGTCTTGCTTGATGAGAATTTGACTTATGAGGAGGAACCGGTTTCTATTTTAGATAGAGAGGTTCGCAAGCTGAGGTCGAGAGAGATTGCACCCATGAAAGTTCAATGGAAGAACCGACCGGTTGAAGAAGCCACTTGGGAGAAGGAGGCTGATACGCAAGAAAGATACCCACGTCTGTTTACAGATTCAGGTACTCCTTTTCGCCCTTGTTTTCCTTCTTTTGATCGTTCAAGGACGAACGATGGGTAAATTGGTATCTATTGTAACGACCTGTTTAGTCGTTTTAAGCAGCAGATTTTAGTTCTGGGAAACTTGCTGAGACGACAGACACCACGACGGACCGTCGTGGGCACGACGGACCGTCGAGGGTGTCTCGTTCCAAAACACTTAGGAATTCTGAAATTTGAGTGCTGAAATTGACTCTCTAACTCTGTGACGGACCTGCAGGACGGACCGTCACAGGCACGACGAACCGTCGTGATCCCTCGTTTCAAAACACTTCAACTCTTGAGAATTTGGTACTGGGAACAATTTTCTCTGAACGTCGTGACGGAAGTGCAGGATGGACCGTCACAGGCGTGACGGACCGTCACAGACTCTTTAGTGAAAATAGAGTCTCTGATCCTTGCGACGACCTGCAGGACGGACCGTCGCACGTACGACGGGCCGTCACAGGTTGCGTAATCCCAGTCGGAGTCGGATTTCTGGTTAAGTTTTAAAGGGACGTTTTGGACTATTCCTGCCATAATTATATATTTCGTGGGTTTATATTAATAACTAAATTTCTTGGGGGATAAAAGAGGTAACATTGAGTTAATTAGTGGGGTATTATTGTCATCTTTTACACTTAACTATATGTTAATTAGGGTAAAAGAAAGAGGGTTTGAATAAAGAAAGTAGAAAGAACAAAGAGAGAGAGAGAGAGGATCGAATGAGGGAGAAGAAGAAACGCAGCTTGGAGAAATTTGCTTGCTTGAATACTAATCTTCGGTGGAGGTAGGTTATGGTTTTTACGATATTCGTAGTGAACTCTTAATAGTGAATGATATGTATTGATAGTATTGTAAACCCTGCTATGTGCTTAATTGTATGCTTGCATGATTGTGATTATGAAATTGTGATAAAATAAGCATGATGAAGCTATTGAATCCTAAATCTTGAAAGAAACCCTAATTCACTTGTTAATGATGATGCCTTAGTATAAAAGAATGCTTGATAAATTATATAATGAGGATCGGAGTGTCACGTTTTGACACCAGGATAGTATATGGATCGGGTGCCACGTTCCGGTACTAGGATAGAATGAGGATCGGAGTGTCACGTTCCGACACTAGGATAGTATATGGATCGGGTGCCACGTTCCAGTACCAGGATAGAATGAGGATCGGAGTGTCACGTTCCGACACCAGGATAGTATATGGATCGGGTGCCACGTTCCTTTACCAGGATAGAATGAGGATCGGATTGCCACGTTCCGGCACCAGGGTAGAATATAGATCGGAGTGTCACGTACCGACACAAGAGGAAGAAAGATAATGAATCTTGAAGAATGTTAATATACTCAATGTAATGAACCTAATTCCCAAATGAGAATGGTATTGAGGCTTGAGTCCTCATATGTGAACTTGGCGGTATTTATTAATGATGATAGTATTTGTTGCTACATGTTGAGTATTGTAGTTGGTTTTATAATATTACTTGATATATATTGTTCCCTATTTTGAGTTGGCCGATGATATCTACTCAGTACCCGTCTTTTGTACCGACCCCTACTTTTATGTTTTCTTCTTTGTTATTTGTGGAGTGTAGCAAACGTGCCGTCGTCTTCAACTCAACAGTGATTCTAGCCAGTCTTCGCCACACCGGATATTCAGGGTGAGCTTATGCTTCTAGCTTGGACTGTATCTTCTTCTTCAAGTCTTGATGCCTCGAACTTCCAGCATGGACTAGCTTTTTACTTGTTTTTGTTTTCTTAGATAGTCTTAGTTTAGTAATTTGAGGATAGATGTTCTTGTGGTGATGACTTCCAGATTTTGGGGAAATAATAGACGTTGAATTTTAGAAGTTATTGAATTGGTTTTTATTAATGAGTTTAAGTCTTCCGCATTACTTTTGTTGATATTGTATTAAAATGTTGGGGTTTACATTGGTTGGTTCGCTCACATAGTAGGTTAAGTGTGGGTGCCAGTTGCGGCTCGGTTTTGGGTCGTGACACTTGGTATCAGAGCATAAGGTTATGGGAAATAGTTTAGGGTCTAAAAATCTCACAAGCCACGTCTAGTAGTATTTTGGTCATTGGTGTGAGTCGCTACACATTAATGGACAAGAGGCTATACGATGATAGATTTTTACTTTCCTCATCACTCTTGAATATTTCCATAGAACTTAACTCCATAATGTCTCTCTCTCTCTCTCTTATGTTCCCTTGTCCAGTGGTCTTCTAGGTGTGATTGTTGGCTTGGAGATGTTTCTATGTTTGAGGGAGAGAAAAAGTGTGTTTTGATGTTATGATGGTTTTGTGGCTAGATTAGTAGAGGTGAAGGTTAGTTTTGAAAATAAAATTGTGATGTGATGAAATTCATGGCTATGTGTGGATTATGAGATTGGAAGTGTTGTGATGAGAAACTCTGTGGTGCTGTAGTTCTAAGCATGGTAAGAATAATAGTGATTTAATAAAGTACTTTTGAAAATAAATAAGTTACCTTGTAATTATGTTCAATGATGGTAGATATTCTTTAAGGTGTAAATTTGAGGAATCTTGAGAGAATGTGGAGATTTTGTAGGAGTGGAGGGCAACCCTCTTGTGTGGTTAGTGTTTGAATAGTTTTTCTTGTGATTTTGTGGATGTTGTGGTGTAGGCTTACACTAACATTAGAATGTGGTGTGAAAATCTAGTGAGGGCAGTTTTGTTACATGAGATTGAGTTAAGTTGTGCCTAAAAGTTTAAAAGGGTGGTGTTTACGGGAGTTTTTTTAGGCTTGAATCCGAAGAGGAAAGTGTTATGCTTAAATTTAAAGGTGGATGTTTAATCTTGATGTGTATGACTTGAGGATAGTGTGAGTTCCTTCTAGTGTGAGGCATAATGGTGATTTGAAGTATAAAGACCTTGAAGATGGCTTTTTCCCTAAGTGAGAGAGAATAAATTTAGTAGAATTGCATGTAATGTACTTAGTCCAAGAGAATCCTCAAAGTTCACTATGTAGGAGTGGTAGTATGGGATGCTACTCTCACATTGCACTTAGTCAAAATTACCTAGTCTCTTTGGAGTAAGTTAGTGTGTCTTGTCCCTTATATTGTCATGTCATGTTGATAAAGTTAATTGGAAGGTGCATTATGAAATTTTTAAGCATGTTATATAGCGATGTTTTAAATTCACTATAATGAAGTGCAAATTTCGAGAAAATTAGATTTTACATGAACAATGATTTCAATGTGGTTAGAAATGATGTTTATAAGCACGTTTAATGTTAGAGAAGGTAGTTCCTCCATGAGTGAAGAAATGAAAGTGAGATGTAATTTTTGAAGTTTTGCAAAGTTGCCTGTGTACAGTGATATTCACTATAAGTTTTGTGGATTTTGAGAAAATTTGTTTTGTTTTGAATTGGAGTTTCAATTTATTCAAAAGTTTTTTATATGATCATGTTTAATGTTGGACAAGGTAGTTCCTCCACAAATGGAGGTTAAGCATGAATTTTGACTTCTTGAAGTTTTGCTAAAGTTCTTATGTTGCTACTGTTTGAAAGTGTTAATTGATGTTTCTTGCTAGTTGATGCTTTAATTTTTAGTTTTCTGATCAAGATTGTAATGTCTTATGTGATACTAAGTGAGTCCTTGTTGTTCTTGAGGTTTTAGTATCATTCGAGATCGAATGTTAATCTAAGTGGGGGAGAGTGTGACGCCCCATAATGATCTAAGCTGAACTATATCCCCGTGAGTGTTTCTTGAGTTAATTTGAAGTTAAAATGAGTTACCTTAGTGTTATTAGTCAGTGTGCGTAGTTTGGTTAATGTTGGAGGTCAAACGTCCATGACGTTAGGAAGGTGTGTCTTAGATAGCGCTTCTATGTCTTAAGGCGTTTGAGTGAGTTTTATGTGTTTGTTTTAATTAAAACTTGCATGAGAAGTTCGTAAGACCTAGATGACTTATTTTAGGCGTTTAAAATTTGAGTACTATCCCACCTAGGACCCACAAGGGGCCCTATAGAAAGAGCCCATGTCTCTGACCAAAACTGCCTTGGCAATGTCCACCAACGAAGGCAACGACGATTAGTGGTCCAAACAACGGCCCATCGTCTTGATAACTTAGTGGATCTTCAAGGTTTGTTATTCAAGCTTCATGTGGAGCTAATTTTCAACGAACGAGACCCCACCAATGGTCCGTTGATGCACAAACGGTGCGTTGGTTATGTCTCATCTATGAGGATTTCAAACACTGTAAGTTTTTTTCCAAGACTAGGGGTGTTTGGTAAATTTACCCCAAGTCTTTTATGACCGTAGGACGTCTATTTTAGTGTTTATTAGGTATATTAATTATTTCTAAACCCTAAGACCTCATTTTAGACCCCTGTTCCTAAAAACAAAACCCCTCTCTCTTAGAATTCTTTCTCAAGTCTCCATGGAAGGTAGAAGTCAAGAAATGCTAGGAGGGCTGTTAATGGTTGTTTGTTCATCACAATTTTTTGGTATTTCCTAAAATTGAGGTATTATATCCATCCTTGAACCCTCTTCCATTAAAGGAGTCATTTCCAAAAGATTTCATTAAGGGTTTTCAAACTCAAATTCCTTCTATCTTTGATATTAAGCATGGGTCCTTTTTTTTAAAGTGTTCTAATGGCTTAAATGTGTTTATTATAGTATGAATTGATGATTTTTATTTTGAAACCCAAATGACCTCATGTTTATGCATATTTAAAACTTTTAGCTTGAGAAATGGATTAAGTGAGCATGTTGATGTAGAGAATCAACTTTGTTTTTCTTGTGTTACTATGTTGGTTTAGATATTGCCCATACGATTAAATATTGAGAAAATGATTATGGGTGATGATGGCTTGGTAAATGGTGAGTTGCCTATGCTATGTAATTCTTACTATAGAATTCTCTTGAGTTGTATGGTCAACCTTCTTGGTGGCGGTGTTTACTTGATGAACTTGATGTTACTTCATATGTATTGGAAATGTGGTTTCAAATTTCTAATGAGTGAAATAAAATGATATTGAATATGGGTCTTGTATTGTGTTTTATGAAACTTGAATTGTAGGCTTGACCTAGATTATGTCTAAATGAAGTATATGATTATATGACGCATGTAAAGTGTGAATTGATGATTGAAGGTCTAAAGCATGTATTTAAGTTGACAAGAATTAAATGATACTTAGTGCAAGGTGTGCTCACATGTACAAACACACTCAACAATTAAAAGAATGTATGATGCTAAGTTGAGTAAAAGGGAGTCTTGGGGTGGACACTCTTCGTGAGTTGAGATGAAGTGTCCAATAGCAACCCATTTATTCCTAATGATCTTTCTAATATAGGTTACAGGATGAATTCCCTTCGTGAGCTGAGATGTTGTGTTCACTTATTATCTATAACCTATAGGTTATAATGTTGAGAAATTAGTGGGGAGTTATTCCTAACACCGAAAAGATATGAAAGAGAGGTGGATTACACTTCATGAGTTTAGATGTTTTATATCCAAAGGACCTCTTGAGATGAGTACTCCTTACTTAGTATCAATCTATTTTTCCCTTTACTATGTCTCCACATAGGTGTAGCTACTGGGAATGCCACGTAAAAGCTAAGAAGTATGACCTTACTCTACGGAAGCGAGGATCCTTCATCCAATAGGGGTTAATATCGGGATTTCATGTCTAGATCTCATGGTCTATGTCGGTTAGGCTAACTCATCAACAAAGAATTGACTGAACTAAGTATTCTAAAAGAACCTACTACATAGGGTAAGTGGTGGTATGGGACCCTATATACTAATCCCACTAGGTAGGACCTTCCGAAAAGGAACACTTGGTACCAAACATTCTAAAAGAATGTACTATTTAATTTACATGGTGTTATGGGATGCTATCTACTCATTACACAAAGTAGGCATACCGAAAGGGAAGAATTTGGTGGTTTGTTCGGTTTATTTTAATGTCTTTCCATTGATAGAGGGGCTTGTTTCTCCAAGGTTGAGAAAGCCGAAAGGGGCTTTAGTTTGTATTGAACGAGGCGTATGCATACTTCCTTCATGTCTTACCTTAGTGAGTCTTAGTATAATCCGGAGTAGGGAAACTCTTACAGAAAATGAGTTCACTTTCTCTTTCGCATGGCCTTGGAAGTTCACTCATTTAGAATAGGATAGTTCATTTAATTGTTAAAGTTGAATTTATTGTAAATGATTGAAATACTTCACTTTAATGTCTTAAATCTCTTCACTGTAAATGGGCATGTAGATACTATAAAGTTTTGGAAGTTTACTGTTAATGGTCTCTTTTGGTTAAAGATTATGGGATTTCTTATCTAAGTGTTAAATGATGGTTCTTATGATGTTTTTTTTTTCTAAATTCATTAATGTTATGCTTAATTGGCATGAAATATTATTTTACTAAAATGTCCCTTTTCGCATGATTTTGCATATGCCATACCTAGTACATTACTTGTAATAAACCTTACTTTTCTATACTTTAAGTATAGATTGGAAGCATTTTGAAGGTTGAAGTCTAGAAGGTGAAGCTTGGGAAAAATCCACTTAAGACAAAGTATGTCCTCACATATTTGAGGGCACAGTCCGTTTCTTAATTTCATTGTTAAAGATTATTATGTATCTCTTTCAATTTAAGGGGGGTGTCCCTA
Source organism: Solanum peruvianum (assembly GCA_027705065.1). Classification (NCBI taxonomy): domain Eukaryota; kingdom Viridiplantae; phylum Streptophyta; class Magnoliopsida; order Solanales; family Solanaceae; genus Solanum; species Solanum peruvianum. Next base: position 23,115,167 of record JAKWJD010001763.1, read on the forward strand.
AGTTAATTATGTTGTGTCTTTAAGTTTGGCTTGTGACGATGAGATTTTATTACTATTTTAAAAGATCTTTTTTTATATCAAATGTCTTGAGAAGTTTTAATTCTGCACTAATTTTCATATCTTATGTAATGAACGATAGTTAAAGGGTTGTACAAGACCCCAAAGGGTAAAGTACGCCTTGCCACAATTCGAGGGTTCTGTCTAACTTCTAGGGGGTGCTGTCGGGTCATGACAAGAGTGTCCCTTTCAACATAGGGAAGGTAGGAGCACAAAAGTACTCTTAATTTTTGAGACTACATTGCATGTAGCATAAACAGGGTCCCAAATATATCTCCTAGTTCTTCAACAGTGTTGCCCCCATAGAATACTACCTAGTGAAACCTCTTAGTTGCTATATTTTATGTTTTGGTACTACCTTGGTAAGAAGTCCACCTTACTTCGGTGTAGGGTCTTATGACACCGAATTCCACATTATCTCATGTGGTCTATGTCGGTTAGGGCAAGATGTTCCCAAAAGGTAAAATGAATTAAAGGATTGAACTCTAACTAGGACAATCTAAGGGGTCTAGCTTAGTCTAGGTAGGGGTATGAGACTAAACCTAAGAATTGCGCTAGTTATCCTTGAGGGGAGTCTTAGTAGGATGTTCTTATGTATGTTTATGATTATAATGATATATGATACATATACTATGAACCTACACATTATTGATACTATATATGGATTAGTTCACTATATATCTAAATGTCATGTTTTGTGACATAGGGTGTTACTCATGGTTCTTGTTGGATTACCTGATTGAGAAAGGGTATGGGACTTTGTTTGGTCATTGAACTTTTTGACTTGATGGGGGTTCATGGGTAGTTGTCTTGCTTTGTTATAATGATATGTACTCTTATTTATGCTTATCATTAATATGACTTGAATGTTAAGTTACATGAGTATGTATATGCTTATATGGTATTAATGGTTGATTTAAGTTTAATTGATGTTGTAGTATTGTAAAGAACATGTCTATGACTTAATGAAAGTGAAAGATTGATTAGTATGGTTTGTTGAATAAGCATTAAGGTTTTAATGCAAAATGTATTTTTTATTGAAATGTCCTTTTCTTAGAATGTTTTATAAGTATTTGTGCATATGGTCTCATACTTTTTACGAGTGCCTTACTAACTCCATTTGTTCCTTCTTCCCCAACATTTTAGGTTCCGGTCGTTTAAGGCTAATTCGAGACAACATGAAGAAGGCTTGGATATTCTGTACCATCCAAGTGGGTAAGTCCTCACTTTTCGAGGGCGATGACAATATCTAGCTTATGGAGTTGCTTTGTTTTCTAAGACTCTTATGTTTACTCTATTTTCATTTGAGTACGATTTGTATAAGCCTATATTTTGATTCTTTACATTGATGTAGGGATATCCCCAAATTTTTATGATCGTTTAGATTGTATGAGATAAGACAATCTCTACCACTTTGTTCAATTTTATATATATGTGTGTGCAATAAAAGTAAAAGGCTATGTAACCCTCCTATACGGAGGGTTTATGTATACTTTATATATATATATATATTATGTGTATGTAGAGTTCTATGTAAATCTCCTCGTTGAAGTAATGAAATCTGACTTATTAATGTGATTATGTAAGCTAAGAGGCTAGTCTTAGTCATCAAAGAGGACGACGACTCCTGTTACGAGTAGGAGGTAAACCCGAATATGAAAAACTTGGTATCGTAGCATCAGGTTGAATTATCTTAGAGTAAATGTCTCTCTGAACCACGTATATGTAAGTTAGTGTTCATAATTGTGAAGCGTGCCATACTTATGGATGGGAACCTACATGATGCCTAGGAAACTCTAATTTTTTTTGAAATCTTATATCATGTCATTAGATTATACTTATGGTGTGCTTTTGCATCTAATCATATTGTTGTGATTATTAGAACAATGAACACTTGAAGGAATGTGGCACGAAGACGTGAAGAGGAAATAGCCAATGCGGGACCTCCTCCTCATGATGATCAATTTCTCCACTTGAAGTAGATGCTAATATGGAACAAGCTCTGATATGTCCTCCTTGTTTGATGGATGAAAATATAAGGGTCGATCTTCTTCAAATGGCCCAAGCTATCACTACTCAAGAACAAACCGTCATGGCTAAAGCCCAAGCTATGACAACCCAAGCCAACCCGGCGGTTGTACCCCATTTAAATCAACAAATCGCTATCATGGACTCTCATCTAATGGACTTCACTCGTATAAACCCTCCTTCCTTCTACGGGTCTAAGGTTGAGGAAGACTCCAAAGAATTCATCGATGAAGTATATAAGATACTCTTGGCTATGGGGTTTTCCACAAGTTAGAAGGCCAAGTTGACCACTTATTAACTCAAGGACGTTGCTCAAGCATCGTTTGTGCCATGGAGGGATAATAGGAAATTCAAGGGTGGTCTGATGACTTTGGAGATCTTCAAGAAGGCTTTTCTTGATCGATTGTTTCCTAGGGAGAAGAGGGCAGCAAAAGTGGTGGAGTTCATCAACCTTCTCCAAGGATGTATGAGTGTTCATGAATACTCCTTGAAATTCAAAAAATTGTCCAAATATGTTGCTTCTTTTGTTTCTGATCCTAGAGATGAAATGAGCCGCTTTGTGATGGAGGTATGGGATGATTTGCAAGAGGAGTTCATTAATATTTCCCTAAGCTAGTGGTGATAGGGTGTCTAACCCTAAGCCTAATATGGGAAAAGATACTAGTTCACCAATCGAGAAGCCAACTTGTGGAAGGTGTGGCGCGAAGCACTATGGTGATTGCCTTAAGGGGACCAACAATTGTTTTTGTTTTGGTAAGAACAGTCACAAGGTTAGGGATTGCCCGAATGTGAGGGGTCAACATAATGGTAGTGTTCAAGCTCTGGCAAGTGGTTTTAATAAGGCTCCAAAGAGAAACCACTTATATACTCTCCGCTCTAGGGATGAACAAAAGACTTCTCCCGAAGTAGTGACCGGTATGTTGAAAGTCTTCTCTATTGATGTATATGCCTTACATGATCCCGGTGCTACTTCATCATTTATCTCTCCTCTAGTAGCCAAAAAGTTTGACATTTTGCCTTAAATTTTGCATGAATCTCTTATAGTGTCTACTCCTCTGGGTGAGTCAGTTGTTGCAAAAAGGGTGTATAGAAATTGTCCTATAATGTTGCCCAAGGGTAATGGAGTTTAACTTTCCAAATGAACCCATTGTAAAGGGGAAGGGGGGAAACTCAATTCCTAGAGGTTGTATCTTCTCTTGTCTAAAATCATGCAAAATGATCTCAAAAGGTTCTCTATACCATATTGTAAGGGTCACGATCTAGACTCAAAAATTCCTCCCATTGAGTGGGTCCCCGTAGTGAGTGAATTTGCGGATTTCATTCCTAATAATATTCCCGGTATTCCTCCCAAATGGACAATTTATTTTGGTATTAATTTGCTACTGGATATAAATCCCAATTCAATTCCTCCTTTTCAAATGACTCCAACCAAATAGAAAGATTTGAAGGCACAACTCAAAGATTTATAAGGCAAAGGCTTTGTAAGACCAGGTATTTCTCCATGGGGTGCTCCGATTTTGTTTGTGAAGAAGAAGGATGTGTAATTAAGAATGTGTAATTATTACGGCCAAAGATGACATATCGGATTAGATATGGTCATTATGAGTTCTTACTAATGTCCTTTAGTCTAACTTATGCTTCGACGGAGTTTATGGTTCTAATGAATATGGTGCTTCAAAATTATATAGATTCATTTTTCATTGTCCTAATTGACGACATGTTGGTATATTTGGAAATCAGGATGAGCACATGAACCATTTGAGGGTAGTGTTGCTAGTACTTAAAGAACATCAATTGTTTCATCATGTGAGTTTTGGTTGAGGTCGGTGATATTTTTTAGTCATATCATCATAGTGAGGGAGTTGAGGCTTATCCAAGGAAAACAGAGGCTGTGAAAAATTTTCCTAGACCTTTGACTCAAACCGATATTTGGAGTTCTTGGGTTTAGCGAGTTATTATCGGAGGTTTGTGGAGGGTTTTGAGTCCATTGAATAACCCTTTATTACCTTGTCCCAAAAGTGTAAATAATTTGAGTGGTCAGAGCCATGTCAGAGAAGTTTTCAAATGTTGAAAGATAGGCTTACTTCCTTTCCGGTGTTGAACTTATCGGATAATACAAAGGGTTTTGTGGTGTATTATGACGCATACCGAGGTGGGTTTGGGATTTATGCTTATGCAACATGGGGAGATGATAGGCTATGCTTCTAGGAAACTTAAGGGACATGAGTGAAATTATCAAACTCATGACCTTGAGTTAGCGTCCGTGGTTTTTTTTGCCTTGAAAATATGGAGGCATTAGTTGTAATGTGTCCATGTTGATGTCTATAGCAGCCATAAGATTCTGCAATGTGTGTTTACCCAAAAGGAGTTGAATCTTTGACAAAGAATGTGGTTAGAATTGTTGAAAGATTACGACATGAGTGCCCTTTATCACCCCGGCAAGGCCAATGTGGTTGTGGATGCCTTAAGTCGTATGACTATGGGTAGTGTATTTCACATAGATTAAGCCAAGAAAGACTTAGTGAAGGATGTTCATAGGTTTTCTAGGTTGGGTGTGAGGTTGGAAGATTCTTGGAATGGCGGATTCAAGGTCTATCATAACTCTGAGTCATCATTGGTAGTTGAGGTGAAGTCCAAACTACACCTTGATAAATCATTGATGGATTTGAAGGAATCGGTTCTTGGAAAGCATAATAAGGCATTCTCCCTAAGGGGGGTGGTATTTAAGGTCCAAAGGAAGATTGTGTGTTCCCAAGGTAGATGAACTAAGGGACCGGATCCTAGAGGAAACCCATCGGTCCCTCCACTCCACTCATTCGGGTTCTACAAAAATGTACCATGACCTTAGGGAAGTATTTTGAAAGGAAGGTCTGAAAAATTACAGAGCGGAGTTTGTTGCTAAGTGTTTGAATTGGCAACAAGTAAAAGCTGAAAATCAGAAGTCGGGTGACTTACCACAAGAAATCTAAGTTCCTACTATGAAGTGGGAAGACATCAATATGGATTTTGTAGTGGGTCTACCTCGGAATCAAAAGAAATATGACTCAATATGGTTGGTTGTGGATAGGTTGACCAAGTCCACTCATTTTATCCCTGTTAAGTCTACATATTCGGCAGAAGATTATGCTAGGATATTCATTCATAATATTGTGTGTCGCCATGGTATTCCGATATCCATCATATCGGATCGTGGTGCAGAATTCACACCTATGTTTTAGAGGTAATTCCAAAAAGGGTTGGGTACTAAGATGAAGTTGAGTACCGCTTTTCATCCCCAAAAGGATGGTCAAGCAGAACGTACTATTCAAATCCTTTAGTATATGCTTAGGGCTTGTATTATTGATTTCAAGGGGAATTGGGATAAGCATTTGCCTTTGCTAGAGTTTACTTATAATAATAGTTTTCATTCATCCATATCCATAGATCCCTATGAAGCCTTGTATGGTAGGAGATGTACGTATCCTATTGTATGGTTTGAAGTGGGAGAGCCTTCTCTTCTTGGTCCAAATTTGGTTATATGAATTTGGAGAATGTTCATATCATAAGGAATCGGTAGCAAACGGCCTATAGTCGGCAAATGTCTTATGCCGATCATAGGAGAAGGGATTTGGAGTTTGAAGAAGGTGATAAGTTGTATTTTAAAATTTCACAAATAAAAGGATGGTTAGATTTTGTAGGAAAGGGAAGTTTAGTCCTTGTTATGTGGGTCCCTATGAAATCTTACGAAGGGTTCGTAGAGTTACTCTTGTATTGGAACTTCCTAGTGAATTGGCTTCGGTTCATCCGATTTTCCATGTTTCCATGCTTAAAAAGTGTATTGGTGATCCCGAGTATATTATTCCTATAGAGGGTCTGGGTGTCAAGGATAACCTCTCTTATGAGGAAGTTATGGTTCAATTTCTTGATAGGCAAGTCAAAAACTTTTAAGAAATAAGGAGGTGGTTTCCATAAAGGTGTTATTGAAGAATCACCTAGTTGAGGGTGCAACATGGCAGGCCAAGTCCGACAGGAAGTCCCGTTACCCTCATCTATTTGATAAGTAAGGTTAGTAGTTCTTACTGATAATGAAGATAATGACTAAAATTGAAGTTCCTTTGATTTTTTGTGAAGTCTTGCAAAATGTGCAATTTTGAGTAACTTTACTATGATTTATAGTGAAGTGTAACATTTGAATTATAAATTCGGCACTATGTCTTGTTTGAGTTATCCTGTGCATTTTGATATGATGAGTCCTTATGAAATTATATATAGCATGTTGATTAGTTGAACATTCAAAAAATAATTGACTCATGTAAAGCATATTGACTTCATGTTCTTGTTGTGAGAAGAATATTCCTCATAATGTAATGTTGGTCCTTATATGTTGTAATTAAAGTTTTGAATTATTTTCTGTTAGTAATATGGTTGAAGTTATTATATATTGTTGTTGGTTGGGCTGCTAATATTGACTCTATTCCTTCTTTCTAAGGATTTTTAGTGTCATTCAGGAGCGAATGTTTCTAAGGGGGAATAATGTAACATTTCGAGAATCCAAGATGAGTCTTAAAGACTAATATAGGTTGCAAGTATAAACACTGTTTGAAGGCCTATTTTAATGAATATATGTCATTTAGGAAGTGTAGGAACCAAACAGTACAAGAAAGTCCATGACATTTGGAAACTAGTTCTAAGCGGTACTAGCGTGCCTAAGCCTATTTGACGAAATTTTTGAAGTCAAAAATCTATGAAAATTGATGGAAGGGTAGTTAATAGGTGTTTAAGATGATTTGTGGTCGAAATGTCCAGGTATGAATCCCGAAGGACCAACAAAAGGCCATTGAGAAGGACCCAAGCACGTAGGAGGTAACACTGCCTGGGCAATGTGTAACCATGAGATGTAAAGGACGGCTCGTGTGTGGATCGACAAGGCATCGATGTAAACTATAGACCAACACTTATAAAAAAGGCTGGATTCCCCGCCTGCACAAGTCCCTAATCAAAACTATGGTTGTGAAGCACGGAGGGAGGCCTGGCCATCGATGGACCAATGATCCGTCGATTGTGGTGTTCTTTATGGGCCTCCAATTTTCCTACACGTTTTATGTTAGTTTCATTTAATTATTTAATGGTTTAGGTGGCTAATAAGGGGTTCAAGGGAGAATAATTAGGTTAATTAACCACCGATATAAAGGTCCCAACCCTCATTAGACTAAACATAACTCACAACATAAATCCTCTTCCTTCTCTCTTCTTCCTATCTCTATATGGAAGTCACCAATGAAGACTAGATGAGGGAAGGATTTGGGGTCTTTATGGGGACTAATTAACCATTAAATATTCATGAAAATTTGAGGTATGGGATCTAATTCACCTTTGAGACCTCATTCCTCAAAGGGTTCCTTCAAAGTATTTTCTAAAGAGGGGGTTTTCATGTCGGTTCTTCCTAATCTCGAAAAATAGGTTATGAAATTGTTTGTTTATGTTTTATATTGTATAATATGAATATATTAACATACATTCTAAGTTAATAATGATATGTCTTGATGTTTTGATTTATTTTGTAGATGATGTTCCTTAACCTTTAACTCTAAGTTTGATATTGATATGAATTAGGTTGAAATTGGTTCAATTAATTTTGTTATTGGTTGAATAGAGATTAATTGAAGTTGTTACATTGATCTTGAACAATTTTGAGTTAATTGTAGTCTTTCATGCTAGTTCTCGGGAAGATGATCTAGGTTAGAAAGTGAATTGACCTAAGATCTTATCTAAAGCTATGATCTTGTATTAAATTGTGATGTAGTGATTCTCCTGCCTTGTTATCATGTTGATTATTGAATTATGATGTTGTATACCAAAAATTAGGTTGAATTGAGGGTTTGTGGTAAGAGCTTGATTATGTACTAAGAAGGAGACTTGGTAAGTCATGTGATCTCTATCCTTTACTTCAAATTGAGGTTAATCATGATTAAGGCATGATGTGATATTGGAGTGTACCTTGTTTTAGGATTGATACGGTGGTGCGATGTTGAATTGAAATGTCTTGAACATGTTGTGAGGTTGATTAAGGTGTATATTTTATAAGGATTGTTATGCCTATCAATGTGCCTTATAATGATATGAAATGTTAATGTGTTAGCCTCACTTATATGAATTGTAATGAAAGAATTAATACTCGTGCAATTCTAATTGAGGTTTTGATGATGATTATACGAGGGTTAAATACTATGACCTAAACTAAACTATGATTCATAATTAAATGCTTAAAGACATTTCAAAAGGGAACTCTAGCTTAGCACCGTTTGAACTAAAGTGAGGAGTGTCCCTTCCCACATAGGGAAGGTAGGAGAACTAAAGTATTCTTAAGATTGGAGACTAAAATGCATGTTGCATAAAAAGGGTCCCAACTATATGAACTATGTTTCCCCCATAGGAATACTAGCTAGTGGATCCAAGTCGTTACTATGTTTTTATGTTTTTGTACTAACATGGCAAGTAGTCCGCCTTACTTCAGTGTAGGGTTTTATGAAACCCGATTCCACATTAGCTCATATGGTCTACGTCGGTTAGGCAAAAATTTTCCCTAAATGTAAAATGAATTAAAGGGTTGAACTCTAAATAGGAAAACCTAAGGGTCTAGCTTAGTCTAGGTAGGGGTATGGGACTGTAACTAAGCATTGCACTAGTTAGCCTAAAATGCATGTTGCATAAAAAGGGTACCAACTATATCTTGAACTATGTTTCCCCCATAGGAATACTAGCTAGTGGATCCACGTAGTTACTATGTTTTTATATTTTTGTACTACCTTGGCAAGTAGTCTGCCTTCCTTCAGTGTAGGGTTTTATGAAACCCGATTCTATATTAGCTCATGTTGTCTACGTCAGTTAGGGAAAAATGTTCCCAAAATGTAAAATGAATTAAAGGGTTGAACTCTAAATAGGAAAACATAAGGGGTCTAGCTTAGTCTAGGTAGGGGTATGGGACTGTACCTAAGCATTGCACTAGTAAGCCTTGAGGGGAGTCTTAGGAGGATGTTCTTATGTATTTTTATACTTAAAATGATATAATATACGTATATGATGAAATTACTTAACAATCATACTATATGTTGTTAGTAATCTTATGAATATGTGTCGGCTTATATTGTCAAAGTAAGATGAAATGTATATCCAAATATCATGTTATGTAAAGTAGGGTGTTAGTCATGGTTCTTGTTGGGTTACTTGATTGAGTAAGGGTATGGGACTTTGTTTGATCATTTCACTTGTTGAGTTGATGGGGGTTCATGGGTAATTGTCTTGCTTTGTTATAATGATATGTACTATTACTCATGCTTATTGTTAATATGACTTGAATATAGAGTTACTTTATTATGTATCTACTTATATGGTATGCATTGTTGATTTTAGTTGACTTGATGTTGTAGTATTGTGAGGAACATGTCTATGACTTAATAAATGTGAGATACTGATTAGTATGGTCTTGTTGAATATGCATTAAGGTTTTAAATGAAAAATGCATACTAATTGAAATGTCCTTTTCTTAGCATGTTTTATAAGTATATGTGCATATTGTCTCATACATAGTACAAGTGGCGTACTAAACCCATTTCTTCCTTCTTCCCCAACAATTTGGGTTCTTGTCGTTGATGGCTCATTCAAGATGACTTAAAGAAGACATTGATATTCTCTACCATCCAAGTGGATAGGTCCTCACTTTCCGGCGTTGCTAATATCTAGCTTATAGACTTGCTTTGTTTTCTAAGACTCTTATGTTTACTTTTTTTTCATTTGAGTACGATTTGAAAAAAGCCTATATGTGGCTTCTTTACATTAATGTAGGGCTATGCCCAAATTACTATGATTGTTTAGATGGTATAAGATGAAACAACCTTTAAGACTATGTTTTATTATATATGTATGTGTGTGTGTGAGTGTGTGTGTGTGTGTGTGTGTGTGCGTGTGTGTGTGTGTGTGCAATCAATGTAGAAGGCTATGTAACCTGCCTATACGAAGGGTCTATGTATACTCGATATATATCGAATTGGCAGAACTTATGTTGTCGAATAGGCTAGAATAGGATGGTTTTTAAACGCCAAATGTTTAACTTTAATACTCATTCATGTTTCGTCACTTTTGAAATTCCATAACTCAAGTATATGTGTGTGTATATATATATATATATATATATATATATATATATATATATATTATATATATATATGTGTATGTAGAGGTCTATGTAAACCTCCACGTAGAAGTAATGAAAAGTTTTAAAATGTCTAGTCAATTAAACTTATGAATGCAATTATGTAAGCAAAGAGGATAGTCTTAGTCCTGAAAGAGGATGATGATTAAAGGTTACGTCTAGGGGGTAAACCCGAATGTGACATAATTTATGATAAATTGCAGAAAAATAGTTGCAAATACACTCGTTGATCCATCTGGTGAGTCGCCGAATCTCTTTGGAAAATTAGATTGGAAAAAAATTTCAAAGAAAAAATGGCAAGTTTGCAATAGGAAGGACCTTACGGCAAATCGCTCACAACATTCGGCGAGCGAGGAGTAGCCCGCCAAAATTTACTGTGCATTTTAGGGTTTGGTGGCGCAGAAAGGGTGACGAAGAAGGACTTTTGGTGAGTCATAGAGTGCACTCGTTTAACTTAGGCTTATCGGTGAAAGTTAAAGAACCCCACTCAATATTAACAATGAAATATGACACAATAAAGTGTCAGCTCGAAAAATGACCCAACATGCCTATTTTAAACCCAACATCCCTATTTTAACCCTTCAGCACGCGAAAACATTAATCAAGACAAGACAATTTTCAACTAGACCTAGAACCATACAACCCATAACACTAAGATACTCAGACTACTCCCAGTTTAGCAAAATTCAGCCATTTGACGACTTTTGACTTTACGAATGACGTCAACCGCTCTATCACTATGAAACTTACGTCACTTGGCGCAAATGCAGCTCACTTGGACTTCACCGGACTAAACCCAAAATATTTGGACAACACCCCTAACTTTTGATTAAATTGAAGTCAAAAAATACTCGGGAATTCAAAAATATAGGTATTATAGGCAAGAGATTCAAATTAAAAAAGGCACACATGCATAGAAGTACGAATAGAGAGTCCCCACACACACCACTTAGATAGAAATCATTGCAAATGAGAACAAATATCGAAATAAGAATTCAGGGTTCAGAAAACCAAAATGATATGCTGAATTATCATGTATAAAAGTTAGGAAGCAACTATATCCAACTCCTAACACAAATTTTATGACTTAAATGTGATAAAATCCAATAATACATAAAATATTGCCTCGATTTGAGTTATGGAATTTCAAAAGTGACGAAACATAAATGAGTATTAAATTTTAATAATTTGTCATTGAAAAACCATCCTATTCTCGCCCATCCGACAACATAAGATCTGCTCGTTGTCCCATTGCGCAACACATCAAATGGGTCCTTCTCTCGCCTAGTTTAATAGGACCTCCAGTTAATGTGGGGGTCCAACAGGCAGATAAAATTGAGATTGCCGACCTGGTCACAAATTTTCTCCCATGCTTGTCGAGTTTTACTAACTCCAATTTCGAAATTCCTTGAGTCCACTAGAGGTCCAAGTCAGACTCGCTGACCTCTGCGCCGTGTAGCAGACAAGACTTTTAGCTCTCCAACGCGTGCCTCACAAACATATTCCATACTTTTACCAGGACAATCAACACACCATTATTTCAAAATTAAAATTAGAAAGCAAATAAAACATATGTTGCCTTCCATGAAGCGCCTTAGTTAACGTCGTGGGACGACACAAGTCCTCATTCAAACTTCATTCTTTAGGTTTGACATAGTATATCAAGGAAACCCCCCATGTTGTCTCAAGTTTAAAAGAGCAAAAATATGACCCATTTTGTTCTTAAACTGTTTGATGGAGACAAAATTAGAGGTAACTATATGGCTAAAGCTCATCACATCTTCCTTCATCTCTTTAAAAATCTTGTCGGACCCCTCAACACTATTACGATACTAGAAAGCATATCCTCCAATAGACCTCCCTTTGAATCCTTTGTCTTATTTCTCTGATGTGGAGGAACACATATATCCTTCTTCCGTCTCTCTCTCTTTCCAAGTGGAATTACGACCCCTCCACATTCTATCATAATCTTTCAAACCTCCATCTTTGTTTCAAACTTCGTTTCCACCCTGCCTCGGATAGTATGAATGAAAACCACCTCCTTGGATGGATAAGAAATTTAAATCTTCCTTGCATAAAACATCAATCATGGTCTCATCACAGTGAACACACCCGACACCACAACATTGACACTTCAAGCACTACTTCCCATGACATTTTTAGACAAAATGTCACGTTGTGCCATGATCTTGGCCCTATTTTTTACCCACTCATGGTATTTCTCTAGTTGATCCTTGGTCTATTGAAACTGTCACGACCCAAAACCGAGCCGCGACTGGTACCTACATTTACCCTCATATGTGAGCGAACCAACCAATATAATCCTTAAAATTTCAATGTATGTCAACAGAAAATAATGCGGAAGACTTAAACTCATTAATAAAAACAATTCAAAAACTATTATTATTATCCCCAAAATCTGGAAGTCATCATCACAAGAACATCTATCCTCAAATTACTAAACTAAAAGTATCTAAGAAAGCAAAAACAAATAAAAAGCTAGTCCATGCCGGAAGTTCAAGGCATCAAGACTTGAAGAAGAAGATCCAGTCCAAGCTAGAAGCATTAGCTCACCCTGAAGATCCGGTGTGGCGAAGACTGGCTAGAATCACTGTTGAGTTGAACACGACGGCACGTTTGCTGCACTCCACAAATAACAAAGAAGAAAACATAAAAGTAGGGGTCAGTACAAAACACGGGTACTGAGTAGATATCATCGGCCAACTCAAAATAGGGAACAGTATATATCAAGTAATATTATAAAACCAACTACAATACTGAACATGTAGCAACAAATACTATCATCATTAATAAATACCGCCAAGTTCACACATGAGGACTCAAGCCTCAATACCATACTCATTTGGGAATTAGGTTCATTACACTGAGTATATTCACATTCTTCAGGATTCATTATCTTTCTTCCTCTTGTGTCGGTACGTGACACTCCGATCCATATTCTACCCTGGTGCCGGAACGTGGCACTCCGATCCTCATTCTATCCTGGTACTGGAACGTGGCACCTGATCCATATACTATCCTGGTGTCGGAACGTGACACTCCGATCCTCATTCTATCCTGGTACCGGAACATGGCACCCGATCCATATACTATCCTTGTGTCGGGACGTGACACTCCGATCCTCATTCTATCCTGGTACCGGAATGTGGCACCCGATCCCCTAATTCATCAAGCCTTCTTTTATACTAAGGCATCATCAATCTCATTATATAATTTATCAAGCCTTCTTTTATACTAAGGCATCATCAATCTCATTATATAATTTATCAAGCCTTCTTTTATACTAAGGCATCATCATTAACAAGTGAATTAGGGTTTCTTTCAAGATTTAGGATTCAATAGCTTCATCATGCTTATTTTATCACAATTTCATAATCACAATCATACAAGCATACAATTAAGCACATAGCAGGGTTTACAATACTATTAATACATATCATTCACTATTAAGAGTTCACTACGAGTATCGTTAAAACCATAACCTACCTCCACCGAAGATTAGCGATCAAGCAAGCAATTTCCCCAGCTTTGTTTCTCTGTTCCTCGTTCGATCCTCTCTCTCTCTCTCTTTGTTCTTTCTATTTTTCTTATTCAAACCCTCTTTCTTTTACCCTAATTAACATATAATTAAGAATAAAAGATGGCAATAATAACCCACTAATTAACTTAAGGTTACCTATTTTAACCCCCAAGTAATTAGACTTATTAATATTAACCCTCTAACTTTATAATTAAAGAAGGAATAGTCCAAAACGTCCCTTAAAACATGTAAAGAAATCCGACCCAGACTGGGATTACGCAACTTGTGATGGCCCGTCGTGCCTGCGACGGTTCGTCCTGCAGGTCGTCGCAAGGATCAGAGACTCCATTTTCACTAAAGAGTCTGTGACGGTCCGTCACGCCTGTGACGGCCCGTCCTGCACTTCCGTCACGACGTTCAGAGAATTGTTCCCAGTACCAAATTCTCAAGAGTTGAAGTGTTTTGAAACGAGGGATCACGACGGTTCCTCGTGCCTGTGACGGTCCGTCATGCAGGTCCGTCACAGAGTTCACAGAGTCGATTTCAGCACTCAAATTTCAGAATTCCTAAGTGTTTTGGAACGAGACAACCTCGACGGTCCGTCGTGCCCATGACGGTCCGTCGTGGTGTCCGTCGTCTCAGCCAATTTTTCCAGAAATAAAATCTGCTGCTCAAAACGACTAAACAGGTCGTTACAGAAACGTGAGAGTGGAGACCTGTTATTTGTGGATTTACTAAAACCGATTAATTTTTTGATACAATCAAAAAGAAGTGTTGCTTCAAAATAAGGTTATTCCAGAAGAAAGTTGGTTAGCTACCCATGTTCAGCGAATCAAGGATTCAGTAGAAATACTATAGCAAATCAATTTATACTAAACTCAAAGACCTTTCTTGTTTGAATCAATGCTGCCATCCCAAATTTAGTTGAGATCAAAGAATGAAAAATAAATTTAATAATGGGAATTTTTTCACTTGAAAGCTAAATATGAAGAACTGAGAATTGAATTTCCTGCATCAAAGAATGATGTGGCTAATACACTCGCCGCACAAGAAGAAACAAGTTGGGCAGACAATAAACAAAAAATGTGTGTTTAGTAATCCATACGTAAATGTGTATTGTTATCTAATCAAACATGCTTTTATTGATGGTTTTAGTTGAAGTCTTCTTTTAGTTATTGCAGTAAATTTTAGCAAAATAAGTTATTTAGTTCGAATAAATTTGAATTTTGAATTTTAGTTTGTTTGTTTGTATTGTTGATATACTTTAGGTTGTTTAAATTTTAAATTATGCAGATTATGTATTTTGTTTTGGTTAATTAAATCCCCTCAATGCTTGATAGAATTATTGAACGCTATTGAAAGTCATTTCAATATTGAGAGACATTTTAAATCATTTTTAATTCCCCATTTTTTAAAAAGAAAAACACCAAGATTGGCATCAGAGCTTCATTGGTCTTAACAGATATGTGAAATCTTCCAAATAACTACCATACATATTTAATCTGTAATTTTATAAAGAGAAAAATACAAAGATTGGCATAAGAGCTTCATTGATCTTAACACATCTATGAAATCTTCCAAACAACTACCATACATATTTAATATGTAAAGTCTACCTTTTTAACCTATCAAGGCTACCCATTTTAACCTATCAAAGCTACCTTCTTAAGCTGTGTTTTATTCAACACAAAGAATTCTCTAAATCAATTTTAACATAAAATAATGGCAAGAAGTAGACTCTCTTTGAATGCCCCATAAATTTTCATAGATAAAAACTATCAAAATTTGGCTGTGAGAATAGAAACATAGTTGAAAATTTTGTGATATGTGAGGTTGTGATGGACGAAGAATCATTAAAATCTCTCTCTTCAAATCATATAAAAGTTCATATTAAAGCAATTTAAAGAACTTCTACACAATATAATGTCATTACATGTGTTTTTGAATAACAATTAAAAGAACAAAACAAAAAAAAGAAAAATTTTGCACGTTCAAAAATAATGAAAAAAATACAGCATTAACTACCAAAGCAAAAATTGAGGAGGAGCATTTCTTTCAATTACAGTAACTTAAGAAAAGGAGAAGTGTTGAAGTTTGCTTTTAGTTACTGCTTAACTATTAGCAAAATAAGTTCTTTAGCTTGAATAAATTTGAATTTAGAATTTTAGTTGGTTTGTTTATATTGTTTAGATATTTTATGTTGTTTAAATTATAAATTATGCAGATTATGTATTTTATGTTTTCTACTTAAAGCCCCGTAATGCTTATTAAAATTACTGAAATTTGTTGAATGTCATTTCAACTTTTAGAGATATTTCAAGCATTTTGTGTTTTCACATTTTATTTTTAAAAACACCAATAATTTGAACTTTAAACATGAACTTGTTCCATAGGAAATTGTTGAGACATCACAATTGGTTCTTCAAGATCTTCAAATGCTATATTCGCTATAACAAATACAATTTTTAGAAGAACTTCAAATGCTATATTCGCTATAACAAATACAATTTTTAACATTAATAACTATACACATTAAAATAGAGTGTTAAAATTTATGTTGACATTAGTAATTGTCATTAGATTTAATGTGTACATAAGCTTTAACCGAGGCTCTGAAGAGTATTAAGATATACTTGTCACTAGTAATTGGCTCTACATATATTATGCGGTAATGAGGCTATTACCGTTAATTAATTAGCTGGAATTAAGCTATTACTGTTTGTTAAGTGCTGCTACAAATTATTTTTGATTTAATGATTCAATGTACGTCATTTTGTATATAATAATATATCCAGGAGCCCATTTGAAAATCTATAATCAATGATTTTTATCCCATTAAGTCCTTCATTCTTGTAAAACTAATGAATATTTCTTTGTTTTTTCAATCTAAGTTCTATAGGTCTATTTAATTCAAAAATAAGTCTTTTTTTCTCAAGCTAAGGGTCTATTGGCAGGGGAGGAGCCTAGATGTTTGTCTGAATCTCTTCAACAAAAAATTATACTACTTATTTTTTAAATTTATACCACTAGACAGACTGTCTAGTAGTTTTTTACTATAATAAAAATACTCAATTAAAATAAGTACAAGCAAAGGGCATAAGTCCTTACCTTGTCAATTCTAATGAAGAAACGAATCCCTACTAATAAACAAGCATGAAAAAAAATAAGAGCTTGAGAAAACTACCAATTTTATAATCATCACAAAATTTGTAATAGAGTACTCTATGATTATATTACAAATGAGATTACTTGAAAAATGCACAAATATAAAATCCAAGAAGAAAGTTGAGTTATCAACCTCAAACTTACTTTTAAAAATGCATGAATTAAATATGATAACCTAAAGTATTTTCATCTTGTCTTCTTCATCAAATTTGTCCAACAAAACTTTGTAGTTCATCATTTCTTCTTGGATGTATTGGATCTGGTTGAAGCTATTGATACTTTCATATGGTTCTGCTTTTCAAAATATTACAGTACTACATGTTAAAATTACTTATCATGTATATATAGTAGGTGTTGAATCCTTAAGCTAATTCATGTATTTTCTTATTCATATATTGTATCCTTTAGTAAAAATACTTACTCCAATCAATCTAACTAGAAAAAAGAAACAAGAAAATATATTATTGGAAAAAGAACTAGATATTGAGCTTACGAAGAAATAAAAATAATAATGTCCTTTCCCCTTCTCTTTATTTGGATATATAAAGCTCTAATTTTAAAACGAACATTTGAAAACTTCAATATGATTCAACTTACAACTATAAACACTCTGACTCGTCCCTATTGTGTGTTATAGCCATCCATCGTTGACACTACACATTAATTTTTGAGGTGCTTAGACTTGATCGATGATCATTGAACAATGAAGATTACTTTACATATCCATGTATCCATATTCAAAGTTGAAGTGGTTATTTATAGATTGAGGCTAAATTCAAGTGTTTATTAATAAGTTTGAGTTATTATTGTAGAAAGTTAGGAGTGGTTTAGTTTGAAGACAAGTCAAAATGAAATTAATTGTGTTGTGATTGGTTAGTTATCCTCTTCTTTATTTCTTCTTCTTATTATGAAATTTTACCTACACTGAATAATGAAGGCGAAAAGCTATTTATCAGAATATTTAGTTGCTAAATCTATTTTGTTGCTACGTTTTATTTGCATTGATGTAATGTAAATTTATGCACTATAACTACCTTTTACTGTCTTATACATGAATTCTAAAAGATTCATATACAATACCTTTGTTCCTTCCCTTCTTTATTGCTTCCGCACCGATAAATCTTTCTATCATCTACACAACTTATTCAGTCCATGTTTCACTTATGTTTATAGACCACCATGACATAAATAATAACTTATATTTGGGATTAGATGAAATTTGACAACTGAGAAACTTCTCTTTAGTTTGTCAAACATCTAATCTCCTTCTCTAATTCCACTTATTGAATTGAAATGATCCTTTCTAGTGATGAAGCATTGACAGACTGTAAAGGACTTACAAGAACAATTATTGTCAACTCAAATTGTCATGCAAAAGTATTTTGAGAGTAATACTTCTCTCCAGCTTTTCCAACACTTAAGCTCCCTATTGCGAGACCGTACTTGAGGTCTCGAGTAATAAGGAAGATGGACTAGATATCGTTTAGAGCTAGCTTACTAGATAGTATGCACTGCAAATTGCATCCATCCAAGTGAATATGGAGTGAACTGGCTACTATATATGGAGGAACACGAGTAGAAGAACTTAAAACATACTCGTGAGCTATTCTATTTTATGTTCCCTTAAGCATAAACAATCCTTAAGTCATACACTTCTGTGTATCATAAGGCAAAAGTCTATACTGCAAATATTAACACTTCCACTAGAGTTGTACGATCTGTAAGCTCCTCCTGTAGGACCAATTCCTTGGTTAACTTAGCAATTAGATCCTCAAAGTGCACACACAAAAACAGAATGTAACTCAGGAGGAACTTTTTGCATTTCTAAATATGTGGCTCTGCAAATTTGTATTTTGCATTAGTTTATCTACTTTAGCGAAGGAGTATAATAATATACGCATAACTATTGGTTTAGCGGAAGGTGGTTTTGACTCCTTTCATAATATCTCATCTATACCAAGGCTTTAGAAGCTTAGTTACCCGTAGATTTGGTCCTGCAAGGGGGCCCTTCTAGATCCTACAAATGTAGATATACTCTTACTTTCCGCAATATAGACCTTTTCCTTTAGATACACAAAACTTTAAAACTTAAGGGATTGCCCTAGCTCAATGAAAATTAAAACAAAATAACTTCCGAGAATGTTTTAAGTTATTCTACTAATGTTCCCCCATATCTCCTCTCTAATTAACTCCATATTCAATTGGATGGATGAAATTTGTGGTGCATATCCCATATAGTAAGCTAGATCTAGACGATATCGGATCAACTTCCTTATTACTTGAGACATAAAGTATGGTATTGCAATAGAGAACTCAATTTTTGGAAATCTTGCTTGGAGTATCACTCTTCAAATAAGTTTGCACAGCACTTTAGGTCGACATAGACTATTCTCCATCTCCTTTTCATTCTGTTTAGACTTAACCACAAGAAAAGATTGTTTTCAATTCTAAAAGTGCATTAGAGAAGTGGATTTGAATTTTTATCTACTGAAGTGAAATTTCTCAGTTGTCGAAATTTATCCTAATCCCAAATGTACGACATCATTTGAGTTGTGGTAGTCAACTTACATAAGTATAAAACGGACCGGATCAATTGAGAAAATCCTGTATAAAATTATTGGTTAGGAAGCAATAAAGAAGAAAAGGAACAAAGTTATTGTATATACGAAACTTTTGACCTTCATGTATAGTACAATCAAAGGTCGTTATAGTGCATAAAATTTACTATGTAACAATACTCTTAAAGTCTAGGAGAAAAAAAATATCTCCTAGACTCCAACATTCCAAGACAATATCCATTAACCTTGTTAGTTGACAAATAGACACAGATAATTTACACAAGAATGTTCTATTAAATACAATATCTTAGTAATTGTAGATCTTGAATATTTACCCAAAGGAATCAAATGGGGATGCAAGAAACTTTTTACTTCATTTGGGATGTTGAAACTAGAAAAATCAAAACATTCATGCCCTACGAGCAATAGTACAAATTTACAACCACTTACAAGAGAACTTAGTATGAAGAGCACACACTCGTTTCCCGCAACAACAATGATGACTCTTAATATTTCAAGATTAACAATTAGACCAAATTCAATAATAAGTGAAAAAAACTTAGTTCATACTTACAATAACAGATAGATAGTTGCAATTGTGTTATGAAACTATAAGATAGGAAGAAGAAAGTAGAGAGAAGAGAAGACATGTTATTTTGTCACGAGATGATTTTAGAAAAAAGAGAACCTCTCTATATATAGGGGATATCTAACTTGGTCCCCAAATAATATTCCTAACCATAGCCTAAAATGACTCCATAAAATAGACATTCCCTATAATACAAATACTTTATAACAGAATCGAAATTAAACTGGCTTAATAACTAATTAGGGGAGGTGGTTAAAGTGGTTAACAATGAGGAGCTTGATAAATCTTCTAGTTTGTTAGGAGTTAGCTTCTACAATAGAGTTAGTTAGTTACAATAATAGTGATTCATTTTAGTACAATCATATAAACAACTTGTATGAGCATTAAGAAATCTTGCTTGATGGAACAAAATTTTCTCTCTCATTAAGAATACAATTGACTCAACTATTCTTCTCGTTTTTATTTTAACTGAGAATATGCCTCAAGATGTTTCAAAATAAAATAGTTAGCTACTATTTTTATCAATTTTATTTTAGCTGAATATATGCCTCAAGATATTGCATAATAAAATAGCTAGCTAAATTATTTTATTTGAGTCCTATGTAATTTGAATTTAGGAGTTCGTTCTTTTATTTGCTATTTGAATTTTACTAGCATATTTTTCTATTTTTAGTTACCAATTATATCTTTAAATATATGTCTCAGAATTATTTTATATTGATAAAATAATTTCCTTTGAAAATTCTGCAGTATTTTTTCTCACAGTCTTTCCCTATTATTTTCTTATTTTTTTTATAATATTTTTTTTTATCAAAAAACAAACAATTGGTATCTAGAGTCTTCTTCTTGAGGGACATGTGAGTAGAAAAATGGATTTCGAAGATAGTTTTTCATGAATGGATCATTCAATTTTTTATGGTGAGAACTATCAACAATGGGTTGTGAACATGGAAACGTACTTTGATTATCTTGATCTTTGGGAAGCCATGGAAGATAATTATGAAATTAATTTGCTGCCAAATTATCAAACTGTGGCCCAAACACGGAGGCTTATGAGGCAAGATGACATGGTTGAAGGAGTTTTAATAGCCGGTCACAAATGTCAAAGCAATGGTAAATTCTTGAAGAGACTAGATGCACAATGCAAAATCTGCAAACAACTTGGTCATGAATTTGTTATTTGCAAAAGCAAATTTCAAAAGGATGAAACAGTTCGACAAGTCACTACTAACGATGATGAAGAACACCATTTTTCTGTGGCAAGTTGATTTTCAACAAAAAAAAAATCAGATTTTTTATGATTTGTAGTGGTTGTACAAAACATATGACTTATGAAAGAAGTCTTGTTAAATTTTTAATTCCTCTGATAAATAAGAAATAATGGAGAACGGTGATTGTACTCCTGCAGTGTTCAATCCTCTAAAAAAAAGAAATAATGGAAAAATGGTGATTGTGTTCCTGCAAAAGGAAAAATGTCTATTTCGATTAAAATTAATACAGGTAAAAACTATACATACAGATGTTCTTTATATGCTTGATATTTATAGAAGTTTATTTAGTGTTGGTCAGCTAATCAAAATAGGATATAAATTATTAGTGTGAGTCGAATATTTTTGAATATTTGATTCTACTAATGAATAGATTGTACAAGTTTTAATGAGAGGTAAGAGCTTCTCATTAAATGTAATAGAAGATGCATAGAAGTCTTGCTAAAAAATAGATGAATTAGCAGTTTTGTTCATAAGGAAAATATAAGATGAGACTACAATCTACAGTTCCTGATCTAAGGAGGAGTGTTTATAATATATCTCATTATATTGAAGAATAAAATTGTTAGCTACTTTTATTGTTTTTTAATTATTTTGTTATATTCATATATGACTTGAATTAAAATGGTAGCGCTCTTTTATTTGTTATTTAAATTTTACCGGCATATTTTTCTTTTTTAGTTAGGAATTATATCTATAAATTTGAATTTCTTATATAATAATCCCCTTTGATAATTATGCAGTATTTTATTCCAAGTCTTTCTCTATTATTTTCTTAGTTTCTTAATAAAATAAAAATAAAAAATTTCATGTCTTAGCATATCAATCTTCATCAGGATTCTATCTCTAAATTAGTTAATTTAATAATTTCATGCATCAATTGGTATTAGAGTCATCAATCCTTGAAATAGCACTGACACGAATAACAAACAAAGAAAGAGCAGCACAGGAAATATACGATAGATTTTTGCAGATTCAGGAAAAATTGAAGAAATAAATGAAGGGTATGTCTAATATTAATGATCACAGTGCTCAAATAGAAAATGATTTGGGTGATATGAAGTATGAAATTGAATATATTGCTTTAAGGGGCAGAGATAAGGAATTTTCAATTCAAGAATCTTTGAATGCTTTTGTTTTGTATAGTGGCAACGTGACAATTGAACCAAAGATACACTAAATTCTATTGTTTATCATGGTGGTATAAATTTCATTTATTATTCTACAGTAAAATTTCCAAAATTTTCTACAAGAGATTTATGAACTTTGTTATATAATGCTGATTAAAGAATCTCAATGAACGAAGTTCCCTTTCATCAAAGGGTGAGGATGGTTGGTAAACACCTACAAACATAAGCTATAGATTAACATAGATCCTTTTTGAAATCTAGGGTGATAGGTTTTGATCCGACATAGACTAGGTATGTATTAGCACTTGAATGAAATATTTTGTGATGGTTATGTGTATTTTATGAATGATTTATCAAATCTACAACATATTGGAAGTGTTAGGGAGTATTAGACCGAGTTTGATTAATTCCCTGAAATGATAATGCCATCACGTAACACCTAGGGGCTCTGTTACTTGTATTCTTGTTATTTGATAAACCCTGGGACATTCTTGAGGAACCTTATCCCTTCTTCAAATCAACACACAACTGCCAGGCTGGAAAAAGTACAATTAGATGGTGCACAGTCTCCAAATAGGGAAGAAATGGCAGAAACCTCGTCCAATTGCATGGACTCCAAGGTTGTCACAATTCTTCATAAAGAATATGACCAATAGTAATAACCTTAGTTCTTGTACCTTGAAAATTCTACAAAAACTTTTGAAAAGGCTAATACTCAAGTGAAGAATAATCCTCAAGAACAACAGGGGCCTGATAGAGATGCAAGCCTAATTGTCTTAGGGTTATTTCTTCTACACATACTTTGTAAATTTTTCCTATTCTACCATCGATACAGATATTGTGTTTGGTCTAAAAATCTATATCGATTAAGGATATCTGATTTAGTGCGCATCATTGTGTGTTGCTTAGTAGAAAGTCTTAGTCATCAATAGGGGGATGATTATGTGGAAAAACTATGTGCTTGTTAATTGAAATCTAAGTTGTCCAGTGGTGATTTCTTAGTGGGCAGTGTGACATCTCCTTAGGCTCTTCAAGTAGTAGAGTTATTACTTCGTTGTGAGCTTAATAACTTCTTCTCATGTTGAATTTAATTGTGGTTCACTTTTTCTCAAAGAAGAATAGCGAAACAGTTGAAAATCATGTCCGACAGGTCGCGGTTTTACCCCCTTGAGAAAGGATATTTCCACGTAAAGTGCTTGTGTTGTGTTCTTGTCATTATTTACCCTATGTTATTGTTCTTGCAGAGTCAAGCGACCTAGTCTGTGAAATGATAGTGGATGCACTCATTTTATAAATATCTTAATCTAAAACTAAATAAACCCATAAGAATTTAGTTCCCAAGAACAATGCAATAAGAAGACATGTTCGAGGCTAAGGGACATGATTGGGGAATTAAACCTAATTTCATGTCTCAAATTCCTTTACTGCCTACCCCTACATATAGTTGACGTCTAATGTATTAAAAACCTTCTTTCCAAAACTCTGCATTTCAAGAAACATTTTTGAACAAAACAACAATATATAGACCTAGTAGATTCAACAATACTACCATGGCAGGAGATGAACAATAATATAGATTAATGCCAGGAATTAAAAGGGGATCTTTTTATGATGAGATGTATGTAACGGGGCATAGTTCTAGGGCCACGAAACAACTTCACTTGGTTGAGGGTTTGGAAGAAGATTCAATAGACCTCAATTAAGTAGTATAGTTACAAGAACAGTCTAGTGTAGCAGAGGAATTCATGGTTATCTCACTACAAGCATTTACTACTGTGATAGGTTATTAGACCGTAAGGGTTATAGCATATGATGAGATGAGACCCTTAAAAATGTTGATTGACACATGGTATCACACATCATTTCATTGGATAATAATTATCTAACAATTTAGGTTGTAAATCTATTACAATCATTGAATTGTCTAGGTCAGATCAAGTAAGAAATTCAATATATTGAAAGAAGGGCTGAGATAAGGAATATTTGAATTTTTCATCATGAGGATCGAACCAAATAAACACCAAATTGTGTTATTCATATGGTGATAACACTTTCATTCATTATGCTACACAAAAATTTCCTAATTTTTTTGGATGAGAGTTACGAACTTTATTATATAAAGTTTATCAGTGAATCTCTATGAATGAAGGTCCCTTTCATCAAAGGGTGACGATGGTTACTAAACACCTACAAGGATAAACTATAGATTGGCATAGATCTTTTTTTGAAATATAGGGTTTAACGTTTGGATCCTACATTCGTTGATTATGTTTTAGCACTTGAATGAAATATTTGGTGATAGTTATAAGTATTAAAGAATGCTATAAAAAATCAATAACAAATTAGAAGTGTTAGGGTATATTAGACTGAGTTTGTTAGACTGCCTGAAATGATAATACCATTAGGTAAAACCTAGGGGCTCTGTTATTTGCACTTTTCATGATTTGATAAACCCAAGGACCGTCTTGAGGGACATAATTTCTTATTTAAATGTACACACAACTACCAGGCTGAAAAAAGTACAGTTGGTTGGTGTAAAGTCTCCAAATGTGGAAGAAATAGCAGAAACCTCAGCAAAATGGCATAGACTCGAAGATTGTGAATATTCTTCATAAAGATTATGACCAATAGTCATAACCTTAGTTTTTGAAACTTCAATATTCTCAAGAACTCTTGAAAATGCTATCACTCAAATGAAGAATCATCCTCAAGAACAACATGCATCTGATAGAGATTCAAGCCTAGTTCTCTTAGGGTTATTTCTTCTACATGTACATTGTAAATAAGTTCATAATCTACAAAGGATTCATATATTGTGTTTGGCCGAAAAGTCTAAATTGTCTAAGGAAATCGAATTTAGTGAGCAACATTGTGTGGTGCTTAGTAATACTCTTAGTCATCCATTTTGTTGCAATATAGTGGGAAAACTACGTGTTTCTTAGTTGAGATATAAGTTTTCTAGTGGCGATAGCTTAGTGGGCACTGTGACATCTCCTTAGGCTCTTCAAGTAGTACAGTTATTACATAGTTGTGGGACTAATAACTTCTTCTCATGTTGGTCGTAACTATGGTTCACTTTTTCTTAAAGAAGATTAGTTAAACAGTTTAAAATCTTTTTTGATAGGTCGTGGTTTTACTCCTTTAAACAAGGAGATTTCCATGTAAACTTCTTGTGTTGTGTCCTTGTCATCATATTGCCCTTTGTTATTTTTCTTAATGAGTCAAGAGACCTGATCCATTTACTGACAGTAGACACACACATTTTTTTCAAGCTCTCAAACTAAAAGTAATTAAACCAATAAAAATTTACTCCCCAAGAACATTGTTACAAAAAGAAATGTTTGAGGTTAAGGCACACGTTTGGGGCCTTAAACCAAATTCCATGTTTCAAATTCCTTTAGTACCTACCATACTTATATTTGATCTCTAATGTATCAAAAACCTTCTTCTCAAAATTCTATATTCAAGAAAAAGTTTTAACCAAACAACAATATAAAGACCTAGTAGATTCAGCAATACTACTGTGGCAGATATTGGCAACAGTAAAATATGAATAAGCAGAATTCAATAGGGTCTTTTTTTTGTGATGACAAGTGTATAACGAGACATGATTGTAGATCCACGAAAAAACTTCACTTGGTTGAGGTGTTCCAAGAAGATTAAATATATCTCAAAAAAAAATATAGTTAGAAGAAGAGTCTAGTGCAACAGATAAATTCATAATTATTTCAGAAAAATCATTTACTACTGCGATAGGGTATCAGAACATAAGGATTATAGCGTATCATGAGAATTGATTCTTACAAGTGTTTATGGGCACAAGGATAACACGCCATTTAATAGGATAATAAGTATCTAACAACTTACGCTATAAATCTGTTACGATCATTATACTGTCTATAAGTGTGGCTGATTGAAAAAGGGTACAAACAAGTTCAATATTCAATAATTTACAATGGTTATTACAAGGAACATTTTTTTTCACATTCCCTGACTATGCCTCTTGGAAATGTAGAGACTGTAATGGTAGTGCAATGATTGAGTACCTTAGGCGGAATCTTATTTGATTTTAAAAACAAATTTGTTCAATTTGTGTACCACATGAAGAAACATGTCCTAAAAGGTGTCTCAACTGAACTTGAGGTTTGTAATTCAAGTCACTAAATACTATAAGGGGCAAGACGCTCAATTATTTATGATGACTTTGTTGCAAAAGACATCAGCACACGGACAATCCAATGTTATACAAGTTACTAAGGATACTAAGATTGTGTTAGAAATTTTCTTTTTCAACTAAAGTTAATTGAATTTTACTGCTTTATACTAGATAAAGACTTAATAAATTAGTTGGTAGGAATCCATTCCTATTGTTTGGCTGTAAGTCAGTGTGTTATGAATCTCCTAGTTGTGGTTTTACTCTACTGAGATTGTGTTAGGCATTATCTTTTTCAACTTCACTTAATTTTACTTTTACAACATTATATTCAATATGACTTAGTCAATTAGTTGTTAGTCATCTATTCCTATTTTTTAGGAGTAAGATAGTAAGTTATTAATTTTCTAGTCTGGGTTTGCTGCTATATATTTTTTATTTTTAGTTTTATAAATGTAATACGAAGACATCAATAAAAATATATTTCTACCGATATTTTTCTTGACTTCTCCACTCTTCAATAACTCATACTTATGAATTTTACCAACAATTGGTATCATAACTTTTTTATCTTGTGGGATATGAGGGTTATTCTGCGAGTAATTCATTCAAGTAAATCAAGCACCACAACCAGAAAAAAAAAATTAAACATGAAAGAAAGCTCAAGTTTCTCATCAATCGAAACTCTTGTCTTCAACTGTGAAAATTTTCACATGTGAGAGGTGAGGTTGGAAGCTTATCTCGAATATTTAGATCTTTGGGAGGAAATAGAGGATTACTATGAAATTCATCTGTTACTCGCAGAACCGCTAATAGCTGAACTCATAAATAACAAGCATAATGAAATTGGTCTCTTCAACAATATTCACTCATATTATAATATATTATTATAAGTGGGAACAAAAAAGTTGAAAGTTGAAATACCAAAATAACCTTATATGTCACGAACCAAATCGGGGCCGCGACTGGCACCCACATTTACCCTCTATGTGAGCGAACCAACCCATATAACCTTAACATTTCAATGTATAACAACAGAAAATAATGCGGAAGACTTAAACTCATTAATAAAAACAATCCAAAACTATTATTATTATCCCCAAAATCTGGAAGTCATCATCACAAGAACATCTATTTCAAATTACTAAACTAAGAATGTCTAAGAACTAAAAATACATAAAAGCTAGTCCATGCCGGAAGTTCAAGGCATCAAGACTTGAAGAAGAAGATCCAGTCCAAGCTAGACGCATTAGCTCACCCTGAATTTCCGAAGGTAGTGAAGACTGGCTAGATCTACGGTTGAGTTGAAGTTGACGGAACGTTTGCTGCATTCCACAAATAACAAAGAAGAAAAACATAAAAGTAGGGGGTCAGTACAACCACAAGTACTGAGTAGATATCATCGGCCAACTCAAAATAGAAAACAATATATATCAGTTAATATCATAAATCAACTATAAACTCAACATGTAACAACAACAAGTACTATAGTCATCAATAAGTACAATTAAGTTCATCCATGAGGGCTCAAGCCTCAATACCATGCCCATTTGGGAATTAAGTTCATTATGTTGAGTATATTATCATCTTTAAAGATTCATTATCTTTCTTCCTCTTGTGTTGGTACGTGACACTCCGATCCCCTACCACTATGTGTCGGTACGTGACACTCTGATCCCCTATATGTGTCGGAACGTGACACTCCGATCCCCTATATGTGTCGGTACGTGACACTCCGATCCCCTATATACTATGTGTCGGAACGTGATACTCCGATCCACTAATACTATGTGTCGGAACGTGACACTCCGATCCACTAATCTCATTATATCCGTTCATCAAGCCTTCTCTATACCAAGGCATCATCATTAATAAGTAGATTAAAGTTTCTTTCAAGATTTGGGATTCAATGGTTTTCATCATGCTTGTTTTATCAAAATCACATAATCATATTCATGCAAGCATACAATTAAGCATATAGACAGTTTTACAATACCACCAATACATATAATTCACTATTAAGAGTTCACTACGAGTATCGTAAAAGAACCATAACCTACCTCCACCGAAGAATTGGAATCAACAAGCAATTTCCCAAGCTTTGATATTCTTCTTCCTCGTTCGACTCTCTCTCTCAATCAATCAATCTATCTCTCTCTTTTCTTTTCTCTTTTTCTTATTCAAACCCTCTTTCTTTTACCCTAATTAACATATAATTAAGTGTAAAAGATGACAATAATACCCCACTAATTAATCCAAAGTTACCTCTTTTATCCCTCAAGAATTTGAGTTATTAATATTAACCCTCAATCTTTATAATTAAGGAAAGAATAGTCCAAAACGACCCTTAAAACGTGTAGAGGAATCCTATTCTGCCTGGGATTTGCGCCACCTGTGACGGGCCGTCGTGCCTGCGACGGTCCATCACGATGGTCGTCGCAGCCTCCCAAAATCTAGGTGAACTGTGACGGCCCGTCACACCAGTGACGGTCCGTCCTGCACCTCCGTCCTGACGGTCAGAAACTCGTTTCTTGTACCAAATTCTCAAATGTTGAAGTGTTTTGCAACGGGAACTCACGATGGTTCGTCGTGGATGTGACGGCACGTCCTGCAGGTCCGTCACAATTTACAGAGAGTCGATTTTCAGTATCCAATTTCAGAATTCTAAGTATGCTGAAACGATGCACCCTCAACGAGCCGTCGTGCTTGTGACGGTCCGTCGCAGTGCCCGTGGTCTTGGCCAGTTTTTCCAGAATTAAAATCTGCTGCTCAAAACGACTAAACAGGTCGTTACAATAGATACCAATTTACCCATCGTTCGTCCCCGAACGATCAAAAGAAGAAAAACAATGGCGAAAAGGAGTACCTGAATCTGTAAACAGATGTGGGTATTTTCTTGCATATCTGCCTCCTTCTCCCAAGTAGCTTCTTCAGCCGGTCGATTCTTCCATTGGACCTTGATGGATGCAATTTCTCTCGACCTCAACTTGCGAACCTCTCTATCTAAATAGCAACTAGTTCCTCCTCATAAGTCAAATTCTCATCAAGCAAAACTGAATCCCAACGGATGATGTAGTTTCCATCTCCGTGGTATCTTTTCAACATGGATACGTGAAATACCGGATGCACTCCGGACAGCCCTGGGGGCAAGGCTAATTCATAAGCCACCTCCCCTATTCGCTTAAGAACTTCAAATGGTCCAATATACCTTGGACTTAACTTACCTCTTTTACCAAACCGCATCACCCCTTTCATGGGTGAAACCTTCAACAAGACTTGTTCACCTTCCATGAACTCCAAGTCTCTAACCTTCCGGTCTGCATACTCCTTCTGTCTACTTTGCGCCGCTAGAAGCTTTTCTAGAATGCGCTTCACCTTATCTAACGAATCCCTCAAGAGGTCAGTACCCCAAGGTCTAACCTCAAATGCATCAAACCACCCAATGGGAGATCTACACCTCCTCCCATACAATGCTTCAAATGGAGCCATATCGATACTGGAGTGATAGCTATTATTGTATGAAAACTCTGCCAGAGGTAAGAAGCTATCCCAATGGCCACCAAACTCTATCACGCATGCCCGAAGCATATCCTCTAACACTTGAATCGTTCGCTCAGACTGACCATCGGTCTGAGGATGGAACGCGGTACTAAGGTCCAACCTAGTACCCAATTCTGCATGCAATGTTTTCCAAAACTTAGAAGTATACTGCGTACCTCTATCTGATATAATGGATAGTGGAACCCCATGCAATCGAACGATTTTTGAGATATAGATCTTGGCTAACCTCTCTGCATTGTAAGTCACCTTGACCGAAATAAAATGAGCCGACTTAGTTAACCTATCAACAATCACCCAAATGGAGTCATACTTACCCATTGTCTTTGGAAGACCAACCACAAAGTCCATTGCGATTCTTTCCCACTTCCATTCAGGAATGGGCATTCTTTGAAGCGTTCCTCCGGGCCTTTGGTGTTCATACTTTACTTGTTGACAGTTTGGACATTTGGCAATAAAGTCAACAATATCACGCTTCATTCTACTCCACCAAAAGTGTTGCTTTAGATCGCGATACATCTTGGTTGCACCCGGATGTATAGAATACCTTGTACTATGAGCTTCTGTCAGAATAGTGTTAATCAAATCATCGATGCGGGGTACACATACCCTTCCCTTAATCCTCAAAACACCTTCCTCGTCGATTGTTGCTTCTTTAGCCCCTCCTTGCAACACTTTATCTCGGATTCGCCTTAGTTTCTCATCATCAAACTGTTTTCCCTTAATCTTGTCAAGAAAAGAAGATCTTGACTCCACACTAGCCAACAATCCTCCCTTATCATTTATTTCTAACCTCATGAGGTCATTAGCCAAAATCTGCACTTCTCTAGCCAATGGGCGTCTAGAAGCTTGCAAATGAGCTAGACTTCCCATGCTTCCCGCCTTTCTACTCAAGGCATCTGCCAAAACATTCGCCTTCCCCGGATGATACAAGATAGTGATGTCGTAGTCCTTCAATAGTTCCATCCATCTCCTTTGTCTCAAGTTCAAATCTTTCTGAGTAAAGACATACTGTAGACTACGGTGATCCGTGTAGACTTCACACTTAACCCCATATAAATAATGCCTCCATTGCTTTAGTGCAAATACTACCGCGGCCAACTCTAAATCATGGGTCGGATAGTTACGTTCATGCACCTTTAGTTGCCTCGAAGCATAAGCAATCACATTCTTCTCTTGCATTAGCACTGCACCCAACCCAGAATAGGATGCATCACAATAAACAATGAAGTTTTTACCCTCTACTGGCAAGGTAAGAATTGGTGCGGTAGTCAACAAAGTCTTAATCTTCTGAAAGCTTTCCTCACATTCATCTGCCCATACAAATGGAACATTCTGCTTAGTCAAGTTCGTCAATTGAGAAGCAATAGAAGAGAATCCCTTGACAAAGCGGCGGTAGTAGCTAGCTAACCCAACAAAGCTTCTTATTTCTGACACATTAGTGGGTCTTACCCAATTCTTCACTGTCTCAATCTTAGAAGGATCTACCATCACTCCATCCGTAGAAACCACGTGCCCCAAGAAGGACACTGCATCTAGCAAAAACTCACACTTGGAGAACTTGGCATAAAGCTTTTTCTCCCTCAACATTTCCAACACAATTCTCAGATGCTCCTCATGTTCCTCCTTACTTTTAGAATATACCAGTATATCATCTATAAATACGATCACAAAGAGATCCAAATACGGATTAAATATCCCATTTATCAAGCTCATGAAAGCAGCGGGGGCATTTGTAAGACCAAAGGACATCACTACAAATTCATAATGCCCATACCTAGTCCGAAAAGCGGTCTTTGGCACATCCGTTGCCCGTATATTCAATTGATGATAACCGGATCTCAAGTCGATCTTCGAGAAGACACAAGCACCTTGTAGTTGATCGAATAAGTCATCAATGCGAGGAAGAGGATACTTGTTCTTAATAGTTACCTTGTTCAGTTGTCTATAGTCTATGCACATCCGAAAACTCCCATCCTTCTTCTTCACAAACAAAACCGGAGCACCCCAAGGAGATGCACTTGGTCTAATGAAGCCTTTACTCAACAACTCTTGAAGTTGAGCCTTTAACTCTCTTAATTCGGCGGGAGCCATTCTATAAGGGGGTATAGAAATGGGGCGAGTGTCTGGTTCCAAATCAATGCAGAAATCAATATCCCTATCCGGTGGCATGCCAGGAAGATCTGCAGGGAACACATCCAAAAACTCACGGACTACCGAAACTGACTCAATCGAGGGTACTTGGGTAGTGTCATCCTTGAGATGTGCCAAGAAAGCTAAACACCCTTTAGTCACCATTTTCTTAGCGCGAAGAAAGGAGATGATGCGCACCGGATTGGAAGTGTAGTCACCCTCCCACACTAACGGGTCTGTCCCATGCTTGGCTAACGTCACCGTTTTAGCATTACAATCCAAGATCGCAAATTGCGGAGAAAGCCAAGTCATACCCAGAATTACATCGAAGTCACCCATTTCTAAAATAACCAAGTCTACATAAGTGTTGCTCCCCACAAAATTCACCAAACAAGACCTATATACATTTTCAACTACCACAGACTCACCCACCGAAGTAGAAACACGAATAGGCGTGTCAAGTAATTCACAATGTAAATTTAGACCATTAGCAAATGATGAAGATACGTATGAAAATGTGGAGCCAGGGTCAAATAATACAGATGCCATGCAATCACAAACCAGAAGATTACCTGTGATAACAGCATCAGACGCCTCCGCTTCGGATCTCCCAGGGAAAGCGTAACAATGGGCCCTATCACCAGTCTGTCCGTTGCCCCTACCATGTTGTGTCGTAGTGGCTCCAATTTGCCCATCTCCTCTGCCGTTGTGGTGACCACCATTACCTCGACCACCACGTCCCCCAGAAAAGCAGCCTCTACCATGACCACCCTACCTCTAGCTATTGGGGCTCTGTAACTCTGTTTTGTACAATTCCTCCTAACATGTCCAATCTCCCCACATCCATAACACTCTCTGGAGTCAGGCATGGGTCTCTCTGAGAAGTGTTGACCGGCCTGAGGTGGACCCCCAACTACAGTCTGTAGTGAAGACTGAATTGGTCGACTTGAGTAACCTCCGGAGCTCTGTCCTCTAGAG
This sequence comes from Solanum peruvianum, assembly GCA_027705065.1. NCBI lineage: Eukaryota > Viridiplantae > Streptophyta > Magnoliopsida > Solanales > Solanaceae > Solanum > Solanum peruvianum. Next base: position 23,148,513 of record JAKWJD010001763.1, read on the forward strand.
TAAGAACCATTAAACTCACCTTCCCTTCGAAACCTTTTTGATGTCGATGTCGTGGTGAAGTCATCTGGCTTCACTCCTTCCACTTCTATCACAAAGTCTACCACCTTTTGGAAGGAGGTTGCCGTAGCCGCTACCTGTAGGGCTGAAATCCGCAATTCTGACCTCAACCCCTTCACAAAACGGCGAATCCGCTCTTGTGGACTAAACAAAGTTGAGTGGCATACCTTGATAAAGCACGAAACTTAGCCTCATATGCGTTAACCGTCATCCTACCTTGCTCGAGACTCAAGAACTCATCCCTTTTTCTATCTCTCAAAGTCCTTGGGATATACTTCTCCATAAACAGGGTAGAGAAGGATGCCCAAGTCATGGGTGTGGCCTCTGTCGGTTGACACTCGACATGTGATCGCCACCACATTTTGGCGTTCCCTTGAAACTGATAGCTTACGAACTCAACGCCAAACCGTTCTACTATCCCCATCTTGTGTAGTAGCTCATGACAATCAACCAGAAAATCATAAGCATCTTCAGATTCTGCACCCTTGAAGACTGGAGGTTTCAATTTCAAGAACTTACTGAAAAGTTCGTGTTGATCGTTTGTCATTATCGGCCCAGTAGTCAGACGTGGGAATGTGCCTATCTCCAATGAGGCGTCCATGCGGGGAGCCATAGTAGTCGCATGTCGTACCTCTGAAACCGGAGGTGTTGGTGCAGAAACCACTGGAGGTGCCTGACCGTGATCAGATAAACCGCTAAGATAAGCGAGAACCTAATTGATCATCTCTGGGGTAGTTTGGGGTGGCAATTCCTCATTCTGCTCTTGTTCATTCTCCCCATCCTCCCCTTCTCTTACCACTTCCTCAGTCGGTGGAGGAGTCACTGCCCTAGCATCAGATGGGCTAGGTGCTCGTCCTCTTCCTCTAGAGGACGTCCTCCCACGACCTCTACCACGACCTCTTGCCGCTGCTCTTCCTCGAGCCACAGCCCCAGTGGCTGGCTCAGATATTTCTTGTTGTGCCGTTGTTGCTGCTGGTGCGGTCGTTGCTCTAGTTCTAACCATCTGCGAAATAGAGTGAAGATGGTCAGATACCAATTCGTATCGCCTAGATACCAATTGGACTCAAGTAGTAGCACGAAAGAAAGAATGAAAGAGTGAAGCTTTCCTAAAGTCTTATAGCCTCTCAAGGAAAAGTAAAGGCGTCCCCCTACCGTTCCTTAAGACTCTACTAGACCTGTTCTTGTGTGATGAGACCAACGAACCTAATGCTCTGATACCAAGTTTGTCACGACCCAAATCGGGGCCGCGACTGGCACCCACATTTACCCTCTATGTGAGCGAACCAACCCATATAACCTTAACATTTCAATGTATAACAACAGAAAATAATGCGGAAGACTTAAACTCATTAATAAAAACAATCCAAAACTATTATTATTATCCCCAAAATCTGGAAGTCATCATCACAAGAACATCTATTTCAAATTACTAAACTAAGAATGTCTAAGAACTAAAAATACATAAAAGCTAGTCCATGCAGGAAGTTCAAGGCATCAAGACTTGAAGAAAGAAGATCCAGTCCAAGCTAGACGCATTAGCTCACCCTGAATTTCCGAAGGTAGTGAAGACTGGCTAGATCTACGGTTGAGTTGAAGTTGACGGAACGTTTGCTGCATTCCACAAATAACAAAGAAGAAAAACATAAAAGTAGGGGGTCAGTACAACCACAAGTACTGAGTAGATATCATCGGCCAACTCAAAATAGAAAACAGTATATATCAGTTAATATCATAAATCAACTATAAACTCAACATGTAACAACAACAAGTACTATAATCATCAATAAGTACCATTAAGTTCATCCATGAGGGCTCAAGCCTCAATACCATGCCCATTTGGGAATTAAGTTCATTATATTGAGTATATTATCATCTTTCAAGATACATTATCTTTCTTCCTCTTGTGTCGGTACGTGACACTCCGATCCCCTACCACTATGTGTCGGTACGTGACACTCCGATCCCCTATATGTGTCGGAACGTGACACTCCGATCCCCTATATGTGTCGGTACGGGACACTCCGATCCCCTATATACTATGTGTCGGAACGTGACACTCCGATCCACTAATACTATGTGTCGGAACGTGACACTCCGATCCACTAATCTCATTTTATCCGTTCATCAAGCCTTCTCTATACCAAGGCATCATCATTAATAAGTAGATTAAAGTTTCTTTCAAGATTTGGGATTCAATGGTTTTCATCAAGCTTGTTTTATCAAAATCACATAATCATATTCATGCTAGCATACAATTAAGCATATAGACAGTTTTACAATACCACCAATACATATCATTCACTATTAAGAGTTCACTACGAGTGTCGTAAAAGAACCATAACCTACCTCCACCGAAGAATTGGAATCAACAAGCAATTTCCCAAGCTTTGATATTCTTCTTCCTCGTTCGACTCTCTCTCTCAATCGATCAATCTATCTCTCTCTTTTCTTTTCTCTTTTTCTTATTCAAACCCTCTTTCTTTTACCCTAATTAACATATAATTAAATGTAAAAGATGACAATAATACCCCACTAATTAATCCAAAGTTACCTCTTTTATCCCTCAAGAATTTAAGTTATTAATATTAACCCTCAATCTTTATAATTAAGAAAAGAATAGTCCAAAACGACCCTTAAAACGTGTAGAGGAATCCTATTCTGCCTGGGATTTGCGCAACCTGTGACGGGCCGTCGTGCCTGCGACGGTCCGTCACGATGGTCGTCGCAGCCTCCCAAAATCCAGGTGAACTGTGACGGCCCGTCACACCAGTGACGGTCCGTCCTGCACCTCCATCCTGACGGTCAGAAACTCGTTTCTTGTACCAAATTCTCAAAAGTTGAAGTGTTTTGCAACGGGAACTCACGACGGTTTGTCGTGGATGTGACGGCATGTCCTGCAGGTCCGTCACAATTTACAGAGAGTCGATTTTCAGTATCCAATTTCAGAATTCTAAGTATGCTGAAACGATGCACCCTCGACGGGCCGTCGTGCCTGTGACGGTCCGTCGTAGTGCCCGTGGTCTTGGCCAGTTTTTCCAGAATTAAAATCTGCTGCTCAAAACGACTAAACAGGTCGTTACATTATATAGTTGAGTTACTACAATAATACCATTATATTATTATTATTATTATTATTATTATTATTAAATAGTAAGTTAAGTTCCATAACAGAAAACTTTTTACATACCACTAAGTTTATTTATGAGTATTCCTTTTGCCATTATCATTGAGTTGCATTAACAATTTTTCTTCTTAATTGCTGAATTTTGAGCACTTAAAACAGTTACCGTTTTAGATAAAAAAAACTTAACACTAGAGCACATGAAGAGAGAGGTTAGAGCATATGGAGAGATTCATACAATATCAATATTTAATTGAAGAGAATACATGGTTAGATGTCACAATTTATTATTTTTCACTTTTTAATGACATTAATTGCTTAACTGTTTAGCTTCTACAATTAAATACATTCATTAACAACCTTTCAAATACACGATTTCTCTCTTAATAAGTTAAATAGAAAATATTAGTCCATTACACTTTATATTTTTCACATATTATAGTTCTTATGTAATCTTTTATTCATTGGTCATTTTTTTCTTATTGATATATTGTGTTGTTTAATTAACTACTTTCATTTGTATGGAAATATAGTGTTAGATATTTGACAATTTTGACAAATCATATAGTTGAAGTAGTAATCTTTTTTTTTACCAATAAATATAGTGTATTCCACATGATTAAAATAAAAAGTTTTTATCAACACAATCAGAAACTCTTCAAATTCTATTGATTATTGCAAGTTGCAACCTTAGTTGAATGTTTTACCAGAAACATCATTTTTATCCTTTAAATATTCTATAATGCATCAATTATTCTGAAATAATTATATCATTTGAAATGTTTGGTATTAAATAACATGAGATACACGTGCAACTTACGTGTTCGAGAACTAGTGTCTCTAAAACCAGCAAAAGCCCTCTAGGATTATATTAAGGTAGAATATGAAGGATATGATCGTGTCATAGGTATGCAAGTGTTGAATCTTATTAGAGTGTTTGAGTTGCAGAAGATGAAAAAATCAAAAAAATCATCAAAGAATACTCTAACATGCTTATGAGCATAGAGAACACAATAAGATTACTTGCATCTGAGTTTAAAGACACATTTAATGTTGAAAACATTCTGGTTACTGTACGTGAAAGATTTGAAGTCACCATTACCACTTTATACAACACCATGGATCTATTAGAAATCATTTTGAAGGAAATGTTGAATTCCTTAGAGGGTCAAGAAAAAAGAATGGTTGTGAGCGAAGATGGAATTGGAGATAGAGCATTGGCAGCCAAACATGAATGTAGTGGAAGATACAAAAAGAAACACAATAATAAGAACCAACAAAAAATAGAGAACGAGTAGCTTGTTACCAATCTGTGTTTGAAAAAGGAATTAATTATTCCAAAAAAACTTTACAGAAACACGAATTTACATAAAGTTTAATGAATCAATGATGGAGAAGAACAAAATTTAATTTAGAAAAAACTAAAATCTGTAAACATACAGGAATCTGGAAAATTAGAAGAAAAAAAGATCAAGCCGACTGAATTCACTGTATCCCCTTAAGTAAATTATTCTCCTCTAGTATTTGAGGTTTTATTTGAAATATGTCCGCCTATGATAGAAAGATCTCAATCACCAGCGTATTAATACCAAAAACACTGGTATTAACGAACCACTCAACAACAATAAATAACATGAAGAAATTTTTGTGTAAAAGAAGATGAAGCAATTAAAAAAAATCTTAAGGAAAAATTCTGAAGAATGAATGGTATTTATAGGCAAGAGAAACAAATTTTGAAAGGTTGCAAACCTTTCAGAATCCACACGACCATAAATAAAAGTTTGCAACCTTTCAAACGGTTGTTGTTGTTTCTAAAAGTTGCAACCTTTTTGAACAGTCATATCCAAATGGTGGGAAATTTAAATAAAATCAGAAAATATTCTAAATAAAATAGGTTGCGTGGATCTGAGTCAGGTCTGGTTAACCAACTAAAAGTTTAAAAGTTTAAGTTGTCTTTGTTTTACCTATGTACCTCATGTCAACCTTTTTTTTATTGGTTATAGTTATATTTCAAAAGCGTACATAATCTTTCAACCTGAAGGTGAGAAGATAGTTATCAACAGATATATCCACTTCATGGGGAATTAATAATCGGAATAGGATGATTCAAGTAATTTTGTCTAGACGACAAGATCATGGTCAAATGAAAGGGACGATGATCAACCGGTTACGGAAACTCGATTTCTCTCTGATATTTCTGAGAGATTTAATGTTGTGATTAGTTACCCTACAAACCCTTAACATACTATCAAATAAAGTTAGAGAAATTCAATGTGTGAGGAGCTTTTTATTATCGAAAAAAATTATATTTGGCAGCTTGTTGACAAACATGAAGGCAGAAAAATAATAGGAGTATAGTGGATGTTCATAGCCAAGCTAAATGTGTATGGTTCAATCAACAAACACAAATCAATGCTTTTAGTTAAGGTTTATGCGCAGATTTTTCGTGTAGATTATTCCGACACTTTTGGTCATGTAGCTACGCTCTACCTGATCAAATTAATTATAACTATTTTTTTCACAACGTGCTTGGAAAGTGCATCACATGGATGTCAAATTAGCATTCTTAATTTCAATATTGATAAAGAAATTGATGTTGAACAACATGAAGGCTTTATTATGTATGGAAAGGAAGATAAAGTCTAGCGACTACATAATGCTTTTTATGTCTTTAAAAACTCACGAAGAGCTTTGTATAGTTTAATAGATGATTATATGCTCATTCTCGATTCTGAAAAGAGTCTTCAACAGTTCACATTGTATGTTAAACATAATAGCTGTGAGATTCTTGTTGTTTTTCTTTATGTGGTTGTCCTTTAGATTATAGGGAGAAGTGACAAGCAAATTGATTAGTTCAAGCAAGATATGATGCAAGCTTTCTAAATATTGATCTTGGTCTCATGACATATCTTTTTCTTGAAATGGAGATTACACAAGGAAAAGATAATTTTTTCATTTTCTAGAAAAAATACACAAACGAAATTCTCAAGAGACTCAAAATGGAAAATGGCAAAGATATTAGTACTCCCATGAACCAAAAGAAGAAACTAAGCAAATAATGGAGCCGAAAGGTGAATGAGACATACTTCAGAAGTTCCATTGGATGCTTAATGTGTCTTCGAACTACAAGAACCGATAATATAGTAAGTGTTTTATCAAGGTTCATGCGTTGTCCTAGTGAAGTACATTTGGAGAGAGCAAAAAGAGTTGTATGATCAATCAAAGGAACCAGCACCTAGGGATTCAAGTTTCAGAAGAGCAATCGTATGAAGCTTTATGGGTAGTCCAACATTGATATGGGCGATGTCGAGGATGATTCAAAGAGTACTTCAGCGTATTATTTTTGTCTTTGTTTTGGAATTTTCTCGTTGAGTTGTACGAAAAAAGATATTATAACTCAATGTGGCAGCTGCAGGAGAAACAAATCACAATGTGGCAGCTGCAGGAGAAACAAATCACAATGTGACTCAAGAAAATTCTTGTTGAATTTCACATACAACCGACTGGAGGCATCAATGTATTCGTGGACAATGAAGAAGGAACAACTAAATCTCGCAATCTTGTGTATCATGAAAGAACTAAGCACTTCAAAATCAAGTTGTTTTTAGTGAGAGTAGTGCAAAAATAAGGAGATATAACTCTAGTCTATTGCAAAATGGAAGAACAGTTGGCTGATATATTCACTAAGTCATTACTACTGAACAAGTTTTAGCTTCTCAAACAGAGAAGATGGAATAACAAGATGCAATCTAAATATCTGGAAAATACAATAAAAAATTACATAAAAATATATACTAGACATTATTTAAGAAGATCAATCAAGAAATGAAATGGAAACCTACCTCAAATCCGATCATGAATGCTTCAATCAACCACCAACAAGCAATCCTTATTTTTTAAATCGTTCGAACACTGCCACACTATAATATTATAAATCACAATTTCATTATGTATGGTTTGATAGTAAAATCGCAATAATTGGAAAGGGACATGAAATTTAGTCAAAATGGAAATATCTGGCATATTCTGGAAATCTCAATATTGACTCCACCAAAAGGGCTTGTACACTATAACGGGGTCAATTCCATGTGTGGAATACCCCGAACAAATACATGTAAATAAAATACAAATTTAGAATATAAAAGAAAGGGAAGACCCTTTGAGCGGAATATTCCTCAAACAGAGAGTCTCCAACACTTCGATAAAACACCAACGTGTATCCACAATAAACTTGGGCCCCAACACTTTGAATCTCCTCAATCATATCTCCCTAAGATCAAGAAATCGCATTTTAAATTAGTGATAGAAGCTGAATTTTTCTATTTAAATAGTAGAGTTCTCGTTGGTAAATGTGATTTATGGTCACTAAAGTCCTAACATCCGGTTGCTAAACACCTTCAGAATATATCAACCTATCGCAAACTATTTTGGGTATGAACTGTAGGAGAAATTAGAAAAAAGATTTACAAACTACAAACCCTTTTTCCGTAATCTGGCAATTTACTCTAAATGGAAGATGATGAAAAGAGGGAACTGATTTAGTTAAGCCCTAAAATTGCGGTCGGGTGAAAGAATTTAGCACTCCGAAAAAAGAAGGGATATGTCGAGGGAAGCTCGCCTTCTGGTTCTGAAACTTTTAAGACTAATTTTTTCATTGCTCCAAAATGTGTCAATAAAAACTAAGAATATTGTGTCTAATATTGTCTTTTTACATATTTTCATTATATTTCTCTTTTTAATCCTATTTTTCATTTAAAAATTGTTAAATATAGTATAACTTAATAATACAATAAACTTCAACTTAAGAACAATTAACGTTTCAAAATAATTAAAAGATATATGGAAAATTCACGAGCAAATATGGACTTTTTTGAATCAGGAAATTTGAAAGGTGTTATATAAATTGGAGCAGAGGTAATATATTTTATTAGATAAAATGCAAAAAAAATAATATATAATTTCTAATATTATTTAGTTAAATTGAAAATATTGAATACTATGAAAGTATAGGACATTTATGGGCATCTAGTTTTGTAAAATCTAATAATATTCCTTTAATATCTTCATTACTAAATATGTACGTCAGACACACGATATTACTAAGACCTCATTTATTTGCACAGTATGAAAATTTTAATTTTAAATTATTCATATTTTAATCATCAAGGGTGTGTTTCATTTGAAGGAAAATATTTCCATAGAGATGTTTTGAGTTTTTCTCATGTTTAGTTGGCATAAATGTTTTTAAAATTATTTATCAAATCAACCCACTTTTTTCAAATTAAAGGAAAACGACTTGCCTCCAAAAAATAGGGAAAACATTTTTCCATAAATCTTCTTCAATCTTACACCTCAACTATCATTCCTAACTAATGTTTCGTGTATATATTTCCCATACTAATTTAAAATTTGACTCCTGATTCTAAATTCGGGACAAGAGTCTTGACCTTGGTTTCACAACTATCATGTCCCAAATTAGATCTGGGTAGAATCATGATTTAATGTCTTGTTCCTGTTAATTATCCATGGTCGAATCTTAAGAAAAGTTTCAAGGTGGTGTTCCTATTTTTTTGTCACAGTCGGGTTACAGATGGAAAATTGAGGCTAGGTCCTTCGGGTGAGATCCCAGTTCGGAACACAAATCTTTGGTCACACATCAAGTTCGGCATCGAATTTAAATCATGATTCATTAGTAAGTTCATGAGAAGGAATTCAGGATCAAATCTTAGTTTGGATGTTTATTCCTAGGTTAATATTTAGGAATAGAGAGTCGACAGTTAGGGTTGTGTTGTGGGTCTTATGTGAGATGTTGATGTCGGGTCCCGTTTCAAAAGTTTGATCCTCCATTGTGCATCGCGGTCAAGTCCTAGTGTGGAACTCAAGCCTTAATTAAGATGTGCGAATTTTGTTTAGGGGTCATGTCCCAATTAAGGGTGTTTGAATTTGGGTCACAAGTCTAGTCTGGGGTTGGATACCAATCGACTGTCAAGATTATGTGTAGATTTATGTGTGAGGGTTGGGGTCGGGGTCTGATGTTGTCGGTTTTTTCATTCAGATGAATTGGGTGATGGGTTAGAATTCAAGTTCACATGAAGGGTTGGGAGTGGTGTCAGTTTCTGGGATGAATATTAGGTCCTATTGTATTTCTATTTAGAAGTCGGAGTTAGATTTTATATTCTTAATTGTGTTCGTATTTTTGTTCAAAAGTTAGGTCATAAAAAACATGGCAAGGTCCTTGTTTGAAAGTCGATCACAAGTCAAAAGTTGGGATACTTTCCCAAAATGGAGGTAGGGTCCTGGATATAGAGTCGAGGTTGGACTCATGTTTAGTGATTTCCTTTGTTGGTTCCTAGTGTGACTTTGGGTTCCGAGCGTGAGCCGGGGTCAAGGAAAATTTTGGATCTTAGGGTTGGATCCAGATCGTTCATTGGGGTCGCATCCCGGTGTAGGATTTGGTTGAAGTCGGGTCCCAATTTGATTATCGAGTCTTAAGTTTAAAGTCAACTTTAGGTTCCGAATAAGATTTCGGGTTCAGATCTTGAATCATTCATTAGGATCACATTTGATTTGGGTATTATGGTCGATCCCGAATTGGTCATCGTAGTTTCCTTTCAGTTTGGGAAATATTTTTTTGAAACGTATTTTGTACATTCTAGCAAATTATAAAAATTTATTTTTGACAATGTTTTTAAACTCACCAACCAAGTATTATATACTATTATTTTCGCACTCACCAACCAAACATGACAAACTTAGGTAAAACCCAAAAATTTTCCAACGAAAACATATTTCTTCATACCAAATGCACCCAGGTCTAAGCTTTTCTTATGTTACAATTATTGAATGATCCTAAAAATGTATGAGTGAATAAAATGTGTTATAAAGTTTTATATTCTTTGCACGAACAATCCATTTTTAGCGGAATTTAATATTTATATCACAAATCAATGCTATTTTATTTTTGTCCGTATTGCTCATTTTAATGAAAAAAATTTTTGTCCAAAAAACCCTTAACTATGACTTAATTTCATTGGGAAAACCTTTTAGATACTTTTTACAATTTTTGTCCTCAATGAAAACATTGTTTCCAAAAACTATAACAACTTTTCATCAACACTAATTGTTATTTACAAACATCACCAATAACGATCGTTATCATAACAATCATAGATCGGAGTTGTCATTTGTTCCTCTTAATAACAAAGTCAAAAAGGTAAATACTACCCTCAAAGAGATATAATAAATTTAATAAAAATATTTTTATACTCATTATAAGTGGAATCAGTAATTAAAAAATAATTAATATTATTATTCTTTGCACATTTTATCTTTATAAGTACAATTTATCACAATACACGTGTATGTAAATTGGTATACATTATCAATTATGTGTGTATTTTAATAAATATATATATATATATATATATATATATATATATATATATATATATATATATATATATATATATATATATATATATATATATATATATATATATATATATATGTATATGTATATGCTGCTAGGACTTAAGGTATTGTTCATGGTATACACAATTCAAAATTAAGAAATCAAAAGTTTTCTAAGATTATTTTTGCTAAGAAAAACTTGTGTTTATAAGTTTTTAATTAAGAACTGTATACTTTCTACTTTAAAATAAGTACCTAAAAATGCAAATTTGTAAAATGGATTGCATTAGAATTACTCGACCATAGGGTTTGGGACAGTGATGAGGTTCAGTTCGTCCTATGGTTGGACAAATATTATAGTGTTGCTGATTTACGGGAAACAAGTTATCTGCCCCATAAAGGTTCTAGTGCATTTTTTCTTTTTCATACTTAACATATGAAATATATTCTGTTTGTCGCTTTTTTTGAAGATTAACCAAATATTTTATCATAAAAACTACATCATTGGGTTTTTCTCATTAAGGACATTGACACTTACAATGAACATTTAATTATTGCTCTATATTGGATCGTTGTTCATCAACATCTAACAATTTTTATGCACTAGTGTCTAACTGTGAGAGCTAGTAGTGTCTGACTGTGGGAGATAATAGTAACTGGCATAAAACCATGTGAGCTAAACATGGAGTCCGATGTATATTCTTTATCGAGAAAAACTAATATACATATAGGGGCACGTAAGTCTGAGACTATGAGGGTATGTGATTAACGTTTCTACGACACTTCTTCCAACTCTCTGTGCCAATGGTCGCTACTAAATAAGTTGGGGTAGAATCCCAGAGTGAGTGGTACGTGTTTAAGATTCAATAATAAAGTATGAATATTTTCAATTCAATCATAGGATGATATTTATGAAAAAAAACACGATTTAATTAAGGGGTTCACACAAGTGTAAAATAACACGGGCCTTTTGGTTTATACTATCAGCTAAAACAACAACAACTTACACGAAATTAAATATATTGTTACGAGTTCTTGGTATTTTATTCTATTCTAGTCTAATATACACAAATATGTAAGTGCAACTATTAGTAAATTACTTTAAATTAGGGACTAAGCTAGACATTTGTGGTGATAAACTTTCCCTCAAAAAGTTTACCTCGAATCAAGTTGGTTTCACTCAAACTCAAACAATAAGCAAATAAGAACATTCAACATTTTAGTACATTAAGTCTCTCAAGCTGAATGTGCTTAATAGGATTTTGAATTCACACTTTCGAGTTGAATCTGTGACAACACAATACACACATACCATTAAATTAGTAATGGTTGTTTTAAAACTTCTCTCTTCAGCAAGCTTAAAACACGAGGTAGAACTTCGTTTTCAACGCAATTCTTTAGATTGAATGACAATTACTGATTAAAATCACTTGTAAACAACATTTAAACTAGCTATTAGAAATACTCACAAGCTAAATAAACCTATAATCGCATAATCACATCCCAAGAATTGGTTTTTAGCTAACATCATAAAAAAGTAGAAATCATTACCAAATTGCAAATACATCAACTGGGTAAGATAAATTTCATCTTTACAAAGGTTCAAAATAAAAAATCACAAAGACCCACTTCCTTTTTCTCAAAAATGGAAAACATTGATTCATTAAAGCTAAAGAAACCTTAGTCTCAATACTAAGAGTTCAAATGCAAAATTGCTCTCATCAATGTTTAAAATAAAATTTGATAGCAACATATTGTTCGAAAAGTATTTATAGTCTCCAAAAATATGTCGCGAAGGTCTATTCAATGCAGTAAATTGGGCTCGCCAATCAGCTCAGTGATTGGCCTTTGGTTAGTTACATCACATTTTTCTTTTGGCCTTCACTATCCTCAAGTACTGTAACTTTTGGCGGTCCAACACTGCATTGCGGAACCAATCGGCGACATGGAGGTTGCTCCTTTCTCTCGATAAATTGATTTTCTCTTTCAGGGCTTGGCACACTAGAAATTTAGTCCATCAGGGCCATTAGGCGACTGATTAAATTGACTTGGCCATCACAAGGCTTTCCTCTCTTTGCTTTTTTAGCTCGCTTTTGTCCTTTTTGAAAATTAATATAAATGCTTTGTTTCTCAATGGAAATACTTAAAAATCAATGGTTTTACATAAGTTATTGGAACAAACAAACATTTGAGGACACAAAAATCTAGTATAGGACTCATCAACAACCTTCACTTGAACTTTTTCTTGTCCTCAAGTAGAACTCGTGTTTAGAAGTTAAAAAAGGATGTCTCAAATAATTCTACATAATACTCAAAAATGAATGCACATAACTAGACTCAAATTATTCTTGCTTGGATAACCTGTGCACTAAAAAATTCAAGTTGTGACTCACCATTAACTAGACTCAAATTACTCTTTCCTGGATAACCTGTGCACTCAAAAATTCAAGTTAGGGTTTAGGTTGCTTCATTCCTTTTTGAAAATTAGTATCCATGTTTTGTTTCTCAATGAAAATACTTAAAAATCAATGGTTTTACATCAGTTATTGGAACAAACAAACATTTGACGACACAAAAATATATTATAGGACTCATCAACAACCTCCAATTGAACTTTTTCTTGTCCTTAAGTAGAACTCATGTTTAGAAATTAAAAAAAGGTGTCTCAAGTAATTCTACATAAAACTCAATAATGAATTCACAGAACTAGACTCAAATTACACCTGCTTGGATAACCTATGCACTGAAAAATTCAAGTTGTGACTCACCATAATCAAATTTTCCAACTTCATAATACTTGTTTCAAATACAAGTTCAGGCTCAACAAACGTAATTCCCTCATAGAAAATTTTATTCCATATTGACAATGATTCAACAATTTATAGCTACGAAATCATAATCAACATTCACACTCCAACCAATACTTGTTTCAGCTCACTCAAGATAAAAAACGGTCTTTCCAAGCCTGCTAATCAGGTTGAGTGCAAATGTATGGTCAATTAGGCTAAGTGACTACTTTCTCCATGAAATGTTGCCTGAAAATAGTTCATTTGCATTTCTTCTTAATTTTCATACATGCTTCAAATTCACCACATTATTCATTTTCCATGAAACATTGGATTCCTTATTTCTTTTCGCAACTTCATTTAAAAACCTTTTGCATTCTTTTTTTTTTAGTTCTTCATTTTTTTGGGTGGAGGGTTCCATATTTTTCAAAGCCATGAGTAGAGGGGAATTCCTTCACATTTATTGATTTACCTTCTCTGTTCACTATACCAAAATTCGGGCTTTTAGCCTAAGTTGGCTACTCAAAAAAACCAAAATTCATGAGGATTATGGGTGAAGGGTAAATAAATGTAACAATTTCATCAAGTTTTTCTAACAACGGGATAAGGATAAAAGGGCATTCAAGAAAATATCACACTCTCACAAGAAAGGCCACAAAATAGGTATAATATAAAATTGTTTCACTCGTAAGGGTTTTTGCCTAAGATCATTTCAAGAGCTTGCATTATTTAGTCAAATGGACCGACGGGGCAGATTCTAGGTTTCATCACGCATGGTTTAGAGTTATCTCATTTCACAAGACATTGAAACCAATGTAAATAAAGAATCCACACATTCTCTAGTGCTCAATGTTGATCATAATATACCAAATTCGACAATCGTGTAGTCACAACAAGACACAAATTGTTCACATATTGCCAATGAAACTTCATTTGGTCTCATCGTAGCCGCATATTTTTATTTATTTTAATATGAGCATTATTTAAGTCATCAGTATTAATCAAAACCGATACTCAAATTTACAAAAGAACAACCCCATTGAATATTACTTAAGAAGGGTAAATTATTTTTCAAAAGGGTCAAATATCATATACATTCAAAATAAGGAGCCACAAACTCAAAAATCCTCAATAAATAGTTCAAAAACTCAATATATATATATATATATATATATATATATATATATAATTTGTCGTCAAATGCAAGAAAATATCAAAAAGTCAAAATAAAACAATAATACAAATATGAAGGTAAAGGGAAATCCTATCTATGTAGGCGCTCCATCTATCGGGGCATCAATGGATGGAGTAACACTTTGAAACTGAGCATCAATGCCTTGAGTCACCTCAGAAGGACCGAGTCCATTGGACCCACCCATAGTGGTGTCTCTCAATAAAGTTCTGAGTGGTTTCTCAAACATAGAATTTTCAAGGTCAGCCCAATTATACTAACCTCAACCTCTCACACATCTATTTTCTCCTCATCAATCTCTTTGTATGACTCATTAGCTACAACATCATCGCGATATACCTCTTTATTTGTGTCTAGAAGAATATCAAAAGTCATTGGCGCTATCCACATTACATCTGATGCCTCCAATAGTGAAGTGAATTTTGTAGATATTAAATAGTTTACATCCTTCCTAAGATATGCCAGTTTTGCTTTCATGGTCGTAAACTCGGAATACTCCCTTTGTTTACTCTCACAAACATTAACTTGCCGTCAAATCATCAATCAATATTCGAAGAGGTTTCAATGCTACATAGGGGACACTCTCAATCATCCATGAAATTGATGTCTCTAGTGGGGTGGAGTCACATTAGCCGAATGGGCCAGGTGACCCATCTATATGATAATAGCTTGAGTAATCTTGGCAGAATAGGAATAGTTAGAAGCAGAAGGATCCTGAGAAGAAGTATGAGCAGATGTACCTGAAGGTCTAGAGGCTGAAGTAATGAAGTATGCCTCTACAAGTATGAAATAATTGTCCATATAGGAAGATGTATCTACCGGAGCTTTTCTCATCACTTCGTTCTCCTCTTGAGTGTAATGAAACTTCCTACACCACATGTTAGTGGAGGATGAAAGGATACACTCAAAATCCCTAGTAGAATCTTTGGGAACTCTAGCATGCCAACACGACCGAGTTATCGGAATTGTTAATGGCAGGGATTTCTTATGCTTCTTGGCCCTCATGGTGATCTCCTACTCAATAAGGAGCCCCATGTTAGTGATTTTCCTTGACATTATCATTCCAAGGCAGGCCTCCTTAGGGTGGCAGAGGATGGAGTCATTTTGGGACGACATGATTGTATTATTTATGTATCCGAACAAGAAACTAGAAGTAATACTTATGTCTCTCTTATTAATAGGGTCCATGCTGGATCCACCTCTCGGCGGTATTGGAAATCAGGTGTGCAAGCCACACCTTCAAGTAAGTCAAGAACTGAGTGGTAGGGAACCCCTCCTATTCCTTTGTAGCACCTAAAGTTTTGCCAAGTACAATATAACTGTGGTTGCCACTAGAAATGGCTTTCTTTCCCAAGACCATGATTGACTTCACCAATTTGAAGGCACTAGACTTCTTCTTCCCCTTGGGCATCATCTCTCTGTATGTTGTATCGAATTTGTTCACCAATGTGGGAATGTAGGGGCCTCGGGGCCTAGTGAACTGCTCAAACCTTTAAAAATAGAGGGTGTCCCTCACCCATGATTATCTACACTCAAGGCCTTTTGTAGAAAGTAGCTTCTCATCAAAAAAATCTGCAACCCATCATCTTTTAAAACTATTATGGTTTTCGGGAAGAGGGACCACATGTGGCACTGGATCCAGAAGAGGTGCCAGAGCTAGCATTGCATCTTCTAGGGAGGAGTCAACTGAGATTCTAGCTAAGTCAGGACGTGACTAGGAAAAATCTCAGCCCGTTGAGACTGTAATGGTTGATTATCATCCGGCTTAGTCAAAGCAGCTTAGGACCCCTCACTATCAGAGTTATGGTTCAGAACCTGAGATGATGGCCTTAATGCTTTGTCGTTGCCTCCCTTTTGAGGTTGTATCCTCCCGATGACGGAAGTATCGACTCCCCAATATTTGTCACAATCCCTCTTGATCTTTTACCGGGTAGATGTAAATATTGGTTCTACACATATCTTCAAAAATATCCAAATAAGCTTAAGATAATTTAAGCGAAATTGTAGACTTTTTTTTCTAGATAGACTCATTGATTAGGTCCGTGATCTGACAAATGTCTTTTGCAAATTACATTGGGGACGTCGAAAGGATTAGCTCAAATGTTTTAAGAAAAATTAGCATGTTTGCGATAGAAATAGCCTTTGGGCAAATTGCTCGCAACTTTCGGCGAGCAAGGACTAGACTGCCAAAATTTACAATGTATTTTAGGGATTGGGGGTGTAGAAAGGGTGATCAAAGACTTTCAACGAGTCATAGAGTGTGCTTGGTAAAATTAGGCTTCTAGGCGAAGGTTAAAGGACCCAACTCAATATTAAGAATGAAATAAGAGGCAATAAAGGGTGACTCACTGAACTTCCAATTGGTTTGGCTAGATCGACTCAACTCGCCAAATGATCCAACGTGCCTATTTTCAACCCAACATCACAAATTTAAACTGGAAGCCCCCAAAAACAAAATCAAAAAAAGAATAAATAAATTAAACCTAGAACCATACCAACCACAACATCGAGATACTCAGACTTCTCCTAATTTCACAAAATTTGTCCATTTGAAGACTTTTCCCTTAAGAATGTTGTCATCCGCTCTATCATTGTGCAAATTACGTTATTTGGCAAAATATAGGTCGTTTTGACTTCACCCAACTCAACCCAACAACATTTGGACAAAACACCAAATTTTTAATTAATTTTATGGCACAAAATACTGGGGAATTCAACAACACATGCATTATAGGCACAATATTAAAATTAAAATAGGCACACAATCATAAACATACAATCATAGAGTCCCAACGTACCTCATTAAGATATAATTCATTGCTAATGAGTAAAAATTAATAAATAAGATTTTGGGGTTCGGAAAATCAACATTATATGCCGAATAATAATGTTGACAAGCTAGGAGGGTACGATATCAAACTCCGAACACAAACTAGACGACGTAATTGTTATAAAAATGCAAGAAAACAAAAAATATTATCTAGGTGTGAGTTATGGAAGTTTAAAATTGAGGGAAAATGAATGAGTGTGAAAGTTTAAAACATTTGTCTTTAAAAATCAACCAGTTCTCGCCCATTCTATGACATAAGTTTTGCTCGCCGACCCAGTCAGCGACACAACGAATGGGAACTTACCTCGCCGAGTTTTAGAGGACATCTAGTTAATTTGGGGGTCAAAATGGCAGACAAATTTAAGATCGCCGACCTGGTCAATGATTCACCAATTTTCTCCTAGGCTTGCCGAGTTTTATAGACACCAATTTCAAATTTCCTTGAGTCCAACAAACGTCCAAGTCGGACTCGCTGACCTTATCGACGCATCGCTGACTGGACTTTTCGCTCTCCAACCACCGTTTCAAACATATTCGACACTCTAACAAGGTCAATCAACACACCATTATTTCAAAATTAAATAGAAAAAAGAAAAAAACTTGGGTTCCTACCATGTAGCTCCTTAGTTAACGTATTGTCACGACACAAGAGCTAACTCACACTTCATTCTTAAGGTTGGACATAGAATCACTAGGAAACTCCCCATGTTATCTTGGGTTAAATGAGCGGAAATATGACCCGTTTGGGTCTCCAACTGTTTGATCGAGAGGAAATGAGAGGTAACTGTCTGGCGAAGGGTCGACGCGACTTCCTTCATCTCTTTCAAAATCATGTTCGACCCCTCAACCTCGTTAAGGATATGAGAAAGCATATCCTCCGACAAACCTCCTTCGGAATACTTTGTCTTTTTTCTCTCATAGGGATGAACATATATATCCTCCTTCTTGTTTCTCTCTATTCAAGTGGGGTTACAATCCCTCAACTCACTATCACGATCTTTCCAACCTTCATCTTTGTTCCAACCTCGGTACTACCCTGACTCGGGTAGTTTGAACGATAATAACCTCCCGGTTTGCCAAGAGAAATTCACATCTTTAATGTATAAAGACTCAATCTTGTCCTCATCATAGTTATCACATCCGACACCACAACATTGACACTTCAAGCAGCATCTGTCATGACATTTTTAGACAAAATATCAAGTTGTGTCATGTTCTTAGCCCTTTTGTGGACCCTATTTTGGTGTTTGTCTAGCCGCTCCTTGGTCAATTTAAACATAAAAGTCGTGACCTAATCTTTGCAGGTGTACCAAACTCTATTAATTATTGTCAAACAATCCAAAAACTGGACTTCTATGCATAAGCTTGGTCATGAGAAACATGGTCAACTACACCCGTGTTCACCAAAGAAAGGCTTCGTATGAATTCCAGAGCAAATGAATTTACACTGAATTCAATGACCTTTCTTGTTTGAATCGATCTTTCCATCCTAAATTTTAAGGAGATCAACGCACAAGAAATGAATTAAACAACGGAATTTTGTCACTTGAATGCTAAATTTGAAGAATTGAAAGTTGAATTTCATGCATCCAACAATGGTGTGGATAATTCACTCGCCACACAAGCAGAAACAAGTTGGGCAGACTATAAACACAAAATCTGTGTTTAGTAATGTATATGTATATTTGTATTCTTATCTACTCAAAATTTCTTTTATGGATGGTTTGAGTTGAGGTTTGCTTTTAGTTACTGCAGTAACTTTTAGAAAAATAAGTTTTTTAGTTTGAAAAAATTTGAATTTTGAATTTTAGTTAGTTTGTTTATTTGTTTAAATTTTGTATTATGCATATTATAAATTTTGTGTTGGCTATTTAAAGCCCTTCAATGTTTGATAAATTTATTCAAAGGCATTTAAATTCATTTCAATCCTAATAGACATTTTAAATCATTTTGAGTAACCCCCATTTTAAAAAAAAAATTCACCATGAGTGGTATCAGAGCTTCATTGGTCTTAATTGATCTTTGAAATCTTCCAAACAACTACCATACACATTTCACCTATAAGGGCCACCTTTTTAGCCAATTAGTTCTACCTATTATAAACTATCAAGGCTACGTTCTCAAGCCCTGCTTTTTTAACACAAAAACTTTTTAAATGAATTTTTAAGCCAAAATAGTGTCAAAAAGCAGACTCTCTATTCATGTCCCATAAATTTTCATAGACGAGAACTATCAAATTTTTTCTCTGAGACTAAACAATATTTTGAAACTTATGTGATATGTGAGGTTGTGATAGAAGAAAAATCCATACAACCTATCTCGGCAAATCATACAAAAGTTGAAACTAAAGCAATTTAAAAAACTTCTACATAAGATGATGTCATCACATGCGTTATGTAATATCAAAATCAAAAGAAGAAAAAGAAGAACAGATGAAATGTTTCATGTTAAAAAACAATCATTAGAATCCAACATCAATTAGCAAAGAAAAAATTGAGGAGGAGGATTTTTTCAATTGCAGTAACTAAATCAAAGGAGGAGTGTTGAAGTTTGCTTTTAGTTGCTGCAATAACTTTTAGCAAAATAATTTATTTAGTTTGAAAAAATTTGAATTTTGAATTATATTTAATTTTTTTATGTTGACATATTTTATGTTGTTTATATTTAAATTATGTATTTTACGTTGCCTATTTAGAGCCCCTCAATGCTTAGTAAAATTATTTAAAGTCATTCAATCTTGAGAGACATTCAATCATTTTGTGTTTCCCCATTTGATATATATATATATATATATATATATATATATATATATATATATATATATATAAAAGAACAAACAGTTTGATCTTTGGACATGAACTTGTTGCATTGGAAACCGTTGAGATGTCACAATTGATTTTTTGACATCTTAAACTGCTATATTTGTTAAAACAAATACAAGTTTTAGCAGTTATAACTATGAAGATTAACTATGTTGACATTAGTTAATTGTGATTAGATTCAATATATATAAGTTTTAGCCATGGTTACAAAGAGTATTAAGATATACTTGTCACTAATAATTGCATCTATATATATATATATATTATGCAGTAATGAAGTTATTACCATTAATTAATTAGTTGTTATTAGGCTATTACTGTTAGTTAAGTGTTCTTACAAAGTATTTTTGATTTAATGATATATTGTACACCATGGTGCATCTGATAATATATCCTAGCAGCCCATTTGAAAACCTATGACTCAATTGAATTTGGTCATATTAAGTCCTTCTTTCCTTCCATATGCGAATGACTAATTTTTTTAATCTATGTGATATAAGTTGATTTAATTCAAAAATTAGTTTTTTCCCAAGCTAAGGCTTTATCGACAAGGGTGGAGCCTAGATGTTCATCCGAATCCCTTCGATGAAAAATTACTCTACTTAGTTTTTTCAATATATAGCGCTAGACAGAGCCTCTAGCAGTTTTTATTAAAATTAAAATACTCATTAAAGATAAATACAAGCAAGGGGATCTAGCCTTACCTTTTCTATTCTAATGAGGAAACGAACCTCTACTAATTAACAACTTGATAAAAATAAAAGCTAGCTAAAACTAGAAATTCTATAATCATCACTAAATTTGTATTTGTAAATTAACATCACCAAATTTCTTTGATTCTGCTTTTCAAAATATTACACAACCTATAAATGATAAAGTTACTTATAATGTATGTATAGTAGGTTTTGAATCCTCAAGCTAATTTGTGTATTTTATTATACATATATTGAACCCCTTAGTAAAAATAGTTACTCCAATACATCTTACTGGAAAATGAAATAAGAAAAAATATAGTACTGAAAAAGAACTAAATACTAAGCTTACAAGACACTAAATAATAATGTCCTTTTGCTTTTGTCTTGTTAAAAGCATTTTGTTTTGGCTTTTGTGACTAATATTGTATATATATATATATATATATATATATATATATATATATACAAAAGTGTGTGTGTATGTGTGTTTTAATCTTGGAAGTTAAATTTACATTTTTTTCAAATGCAGAATACGTAATGAGAAACTCGACTTGAATATTTAAAAACTCTAATTTTAAAAATACACATTTAGAAACTTCCATTTGGATAAATTTACAACTATCAACACTCTGACTCGTCCCTAATGTGTTTTATGGACATCCATCATGGACACTACACATAAATTTTGAAGGAGCTTAGACTCTACATCGTTGATTATTGAACAATAAAGATGAGTTGACATAGCCATATATGCATATTCAAAGTTGAGGTGTTTATTCATCAGTTGAGGCTAAATTATCATGCTTTTTTATAAGTTTGAGTGATTATAATAGAATGTTCGGCGTCATTTAGTTTGAAGACAAGTTATAATGAAATTAATTGTGTTGTGATTGGTTAGTTATCATGTTGTATATTTTTTCTTCGTATTAATTATTAAATTTTACATACATTTAATAATGAAGACCAAAATCCATCTATTTAGATATAGGTGCTAAATCTATTTAAATGCGACATTTTTTATGTATAAGCAAACTTGGATTGGTCGGATCCAAACAATTCATTAACACGGTAATTTTTTATTTGCATTGATGTAATGTAACTTTTATGCACTATAATGATCTTTGACTATATTATAATGAATAGTAAAAGTTTCATATCCAATACCTTTATTCCTTCCCATCTTTATTGGTTCCTCAACGATAATCCTATCTAGGTTTTGCATAGTCAATTTGGTCCATGTTTTATTTATGTAAGTAGACAACCATGACTCAAATCATAGTTTATATTTGGTATTGGATAAAATTAGAAAACTAATAAATTTCTCTTGAGTTCATCAAACTTCAAGTCTACTTCTCGAATTCCAACTTCTGAACTTAAAACGATTCTTTCTAGTGGTGTAGCATTGACAAACTATTTAAGTGGTAGAGGAACAATATGTTTCAACACGAACTGTCGTGCAAACATATTTGAAGAGTAATACTACACTACAACTATTCCAACACTTGGACTCCCTATTGTGAGACCATACTGGAGGTCTCGTGTAATAACGAAGTTGAACCAGGTATCGTCTAGATCTATCTTACTAGATGAGATACGCTCTGCAAATTTCAGTAATGCAGGTGAATATGGATTGAACTGGCAAGGAGATAGGGAAGAGAATGAGTAGAAGAATTTAAAACATTCTTGTAAGCTTTTCTATTTGAACATCCCTTGAGCCAGGACAATCATAGAGTCGTCCAATTTCGTGTATCATAAGGCCAAGGTCTATACTGCAAAAAGTAAGGGTACAACTAGAGCTGTAGGTTTCATTTGGCGTTTTTCAATATGTGGCTCTGGAAATCTGTATTTTGCATTGGTTCGTCTATTTTAGAGAAGGAGTACAATAATCTAACCAGAACTTTTGGTTTGGAGGAAAAGTTGCTTTGGCTCCTTTCATACTATCTAATCTATACTGAGATTATGCATGGTTAATTACTAGGGAATTAATTAGGTTCTGTAAGGAGGCCGTTCTGGATCCTACAAGTCTGTATATAATTTTACTTTCCGAAGTATAGACCTTTGCCTTATGATACACAGAACTGTATAACTTTAGGGATTGCCCTGGCTCAAGGGAAGTTAAAACAGAAAAGTTTTTGAGAATGTTTTAAATTCTTCTACTCATGTTCCTGCATATCTCCTATCCAGTTCACTCCATATTAACCTAGATGGATGAAATTGGTTGTGCATACCCCATATAGTAAGCTAGATCTAGACGATATCTTATCAAACTTCCTCATTTTTTCAAGACCTACAATATGTCTAGCAATAGGAAACTGAAGTGATGGAAAATCTGTAGTAGAGTATTACTCTCCAAATAATTTTGCATGGCAGTTTAGGTGACACAAATTGTTCCTCTACCTCCTCATCATTTTGTCGATGCTTCACAATTAGAAAATGTTTTTTTTTCAATTCAGAAAGTGCATTAGAGAACTGGATTTTAAGTTTTATAGACTGAAGAGCAATTTCTTAATTGTCGAAATTTATCCTCATCCAAAATCTACGCAATAATTTTAGTTGTGGTGGTCTACTTACATAAGTAAAACACAGACCAAATCATTTGAGCATATCCTACATAGGATTAATTGTTAGGAAACGATAAAGAAGAGAAGGAACAAAGTAATTGTATATTCGAAACTTTTACCCTTCATTTATTATACAACCAAAGCACGTTATACTGCAAAAAAAATTGTTATGTTACAAGACACTTACAGTCTAGGAGAAAAACAATTTCTCCTAGAGAAATAAACCCATATATTTTCCACAAGAATGTTCAATTACACCCAACATTTTAGTGATTCAAGATCTGGAATTTTTAACCAATTTAATCAAAGGGGCGGCAGGAAACTTTTTACTTTATTTAGAATCTTGAAACTAAAAAAATAAAACTATTCATACCCAAAGAGCTATAGTACAAACACACAACCACTTACTAGAGAACTCTATCTGAAGAGCACACACTTTTTCCCCGCAACAACAATGATGACTCTTAATTTTCAAGATTAAATATAACACAAAAATCATCACTAAGTGAAACAAAATTTAATTCATTCTTATAATAATAGACTTATAATTGCAAATATGTTATGAAACTATAGAATAAGAAGAAGAAAGTAGAGACAAGGGAAGACATGTTGTTTCTCTCGAGGGATTATTTTTCATTGAAGAGGACCTCTCTATTTGTAGGGGATATCTTACATGGTCCCCAAATAGGATTCCTAAAAGGACTCCACAAAATAGGCACTCCCATTACTATATTTACTTTATAACAAAATAGAAATAAAAACGACTTAAAAACAAATTAGTTGAGGTCGAAAAATTGGTTTAAAATGAGGAGCTGGATAAATCTGCTAGTTTATTAGGAGTTTGCTGCTATAATGAAATTATTTGATTGGAATAATATTGATTCATTTTAGTCCTATAATATAAAAAATATGTATGAGTATTAAAATATCATGCTTGATAGAACACAATTTTCTTTCTCTTTTTTAATACAATTTACCCAACTATTCTTCTCGAATCTATTTTCGTTTAGAATATATCTCAGGATATTGCAAAATAAAAAGTTAGCTACTTTTAATATTTTTTAATTTATTTTATTTGAGTCCTACGTGACTTAAATTTAAGACTTAGTTCTTTTATTTTTATATGAATTTTACTAACATAATTTTTTAGTTAGCAATTATATCCCAAAATGTATGTCTCCTAATTATTCATAAAATAAATCCCTATGAGAATTCTGCATATTTTTTTCTCACGGTCTTTCTCTGTTATTTTCTTAGTTTTTTTAATTAAAAAAAATATAGTATCTAAAATCTTCTTCTTAAGGGACATGTGAGTAAAAAAATGGATTCTAAAAATAGTTTTTCACGAATTACTCCCATTTTTTAAGGTGAGAATTATAAACAATGGGTTGTGAGCATAGATATGTACTTTGATGATCTTTATCTTCGGGAAGCAATGGAAGAGAATTATGAAATTAATCTGCTACCAAATAATAAAATTGTAGCCCAAATAAAGAGGCTTATGAGGCAAGATGACATGGTTGAAGGAAATTTAATAGCCAGCCACAAATCTCAAACCCATGGTAAATTCGAAGAGAAGCGATGCTCAATGAAAAATTTGCAAAAAACTTGGTGATGAAGCTGCTACTTGCAAAACCTAAATTAAAAACGATGAAACAGTTGGCAAAATCACTACTTACAAAGAAGAATAATGTTGAATGTTGTTAGGTTATTAGCATTTTCATATTAATATTTAAAATATTAAATTGCTTTATTTTGGAGTTATAAGAATGAACATTTGAATGGATGACTTCTACATCATCCATTAGCATTGGTTGTCCATCACTTTATTTCATTCTTAATACCTCCATTACTCCTTTTGTAACCTATGTAACATATGTAACTCCCTTTGTAACATATGTAACATATGTAACTCCCATTGTAACTTATGTAACCTATGTAACTCCCATTGTAACCTATGTAACTCCTAAGGCCATTATCTTCACTATTTACTACCTCCATTATCTTCCTATTCATTGCTAGGAAGACTTCTTGTAGTATAAATAGTGGTGGTCTTCATTTGGTTTGATACACACAATTCATAAGAGAAAAACAAAGAGTGGAAGAGTTAGTCTAAAAGAGAGTTCTTATTAGTTGAAGGGAGGTGTTCTTTTTTGTGGAGCTTTGGACTCAACTCTTGTCCAGAGTTGTTGAGTTATACTTTGTGAAGGCTGTTGTATCCTGGAGGGGACAAGTCAAAGAGTACTACTGCTGGACCGGTGAAAACATTTGCTGCAGTGGGCTTGAATCTCCATAAAGAGAGCGAGATATCCGCGCCTCAGCCTGAAGAGATTAATTTCTTCATTTTATTTTCAGTTGTAATATTGCAATTTTACTATTTTGTAAGTTTTTTCACTATCAATTTTAAGGAGATTCAAAGATGGCTACAATTGAAAAAACCGCGGATGTCAAGATGGGAGATCTTAACAAGCCATTTCGGTTCAATGGTAACCATTTCAAGAGATGGAAGGGTAAAGTACTTTTCTACTTAAGTCTTCTCAATGTTTCTTACGTTTTAACCGAGAAGAATCCAAATAAAGAAGACATCACCACTATGAATGATGATGAAACTATTTCTCATCTAGAGAAAGTGGAAAAGTACGATGGTGATTCCTATAAGTGTCGGTATTATCTTCTAAATTGTCTATCTGATAATTTTTATGATTATTATGATAGAACTTACTCTAGTGCAAAGAAAATTTGGAAGGCATTGCAGAGTAAGTATGATACCGAAGAGGCTGGAGCGAAAAAATATGCAGCTAGTAGATTTTTTCGTTTCCAAATGGTGGACAACAAATCAGTGGTAGATCAAGCTCAAGACTTCATCATGATTGTTGGAGAGCTTAGGTCCGAAGAGGTTAAAATTGGAGATAACCTTATTGTTTGTGGCATAGTGGATAAACTTCCACCTTCTTGGAAGGAATTTCAAAAAACTATGCGCCACAAACAAAAGGAAACCTCTCTTGAAACCTTGATAATGAAAATCCGCATGGAAGAAGAAGCAAGAGGCCAAGATGCACTTTTACAAACAGAAGAGAACAACATCACATCGAAGGTAAATTTAATTACTTCGAATAATGCTAATCCTGAAACTCACAAAAATACCTCTTTAAAGCCTAAGAAGAAAAAATTCAAGAAAAATAATGGTAGACCTCCCAAGAAAAATAATGGTGAAAATCACCAAGCACAAAATCAACAAGTTCAAGAAAAAGGACCATGCTTTGTTTGTGGCAAGAGTGGGCATATTGCTCGATTTTGCAGATTCCGGAAACGTGGTCCTAACCCTCAGGCAAACGTTACCGAAGAACCTTTTGTGGCGGTGATTACCGACATAAACATGGTTGAGAATGTTGATGGATGGTGGGCTGATTCTGGTGCAAACCGTCATGTCTGTTATGACAAAGACTGGTTTAAAAAATATACTCATTTTGAGGAGCCCAAAACCATCATGCTTGGTGATGCTCACACTACTCAAGTGCTTGGAAAGGGAGATGTTGAATTGTGTTTTACTTCTGGAAGGATATTAACATTGAAAGATGTACTTTATACTCCTTCTATGAGAAAAAATTTGATGTCTAGTTTTCTTCTTAATAAAGCAGGCTTTAAACAGATTATTGAATCTGATCAATATGTAATAGTGAAGAAAGGTATTTTTGTGGGGAAGGGGTATGCATGTGATGGGATGTTTAAGTTGAATGTTGAAATGAATAAAACTTCTACTTCTGTTTATATGCTTTCTTCTACTAATTTTTGGCATGCTCGTTTGTGTCATATTAATGATCGTTATGTTTGAATCATGAGTAGTTTAGGATTAATCCCAATGGTTAAAAAGAATTTTGAAAAGTGTGAGGCTTGTAGTAAAGCCAAGATCACTAAAAGGCCTCATTTTCAAGTTGAAAGAAAAACTGATTTGTTAGAACTAGTTCATACTGATATTTGTGAACTTGGTGGAATTCTAACTCGTGGAGGTAATAGATATTTTATCACTTTCATTGATGATTTTTCTAAGTTTACATATGTTTACTTGATGAAAAATAAAAGTGATGCTTTTGAAAATTTCAAAACTTATCTCAATGAGGTTGAAAATCAGTTTGGAAGAAAAATAAAAAGAATTAGAAGTGATAGAGGCCGTGAATATGAATCAAATGAGTTTAATTCTTTTGTTAGATCATTGGGAATAATTCATGAAACTACTCCTCCTTACTCTCCTTCGTCTAATGGAGTAGCAGAAAGGAAAAATAGAACTTTAGTTGAATTGACTAATGCCATGCTAATTGAGTCACATGCACCTTTAAATTTTTGGGGTGAAGCTATCTTAACTGCTTGTTATGTGTTGAATCGTGTGTCTCATAAAAAGTCTAAATTGATACCTTTTGAATTGTGGAAAGGTTACAAGCCAAGTTTGAGTTATCTAAGAGTTTGGGGTTGTCTAGCCTTTGTGAGGCTAATGGATCCCAAGATTACAAAGTTGGGTAAGAAAGTTACTACTTGTGCTTTTCTTGGTTATGCTTCAAATAGTACAGCCTATAGATTTTTTAATCTTGAAGATAATATTGTAATAGAATCTGGTGATGCTATTTTTCATGAAAATAAATTTCCTTTTGATACTAAAAATAGTGGGGGTCAAAGGATTGAACAAAATATTTTGTCACTGCCTAGTTCTTCTACTTCAACTTTGAAAAATAAAGAAGTTGTTGATTTTGAGTTACGAAGAAGTAAAAGAGCTAGAGTAGAAAAAGATTTTGGTCCTGATTTTTATGTGTTTAATATTGAAAATGACCCTCTAACTTTGAAAGAAGCATTATCTTCACATGATTCTATATTTTGGAAAGAGGCTGTAAATGATGAAATGGAATCTCTAATTTCTAATAAAACTTGGAAGTTAGTTGATTTACCACCGGGTTGTAAAACAATTGGTTGCAAATGGGTCTTAAGGAAAAAGTTGAAACCGGATGGTTCTATTGATAAATACAAGGCTAGGCTAGTTGCAAAAGGTTTTAAACAACTAGAAGGCCTAGAATTTTTTGATACTTTTTCTCCGGTAACAAGAATTACATCCATTAGACTTTTAGTTGCTATGACTGCAATTTTTGATTTGCAAATTCATCAAATGGATGTAAAAACTGCTTTTCTAAATGGAGACCTAAATGAAGAAATTTATATGGACCAACCCGAGTGTTTTGTTGAAGCAGGCCAAGAAAGCAAAGTATGTAAACTTACTAAATCCCTATATGGCTTGAAACAGGCACCAAAGCAATGGCATGAAAAGTTTGATTCCTGCATGATTGAAAATGGTTTTAAAACAAATGAGTGTGATAAGTGCATATATCATAAGTCTTGGAATAATTCACATGTGATCATTTGCCTATATGTTGATGATTTGTTGATCTTTGGCTCTAACATGAATGTTATTGATGAAGCTAAAAATGTTCTTAGAAGCCATTTTGATATGAAAGATCTTGGTGAGGCAAATTTTATTCTTGGAATAAAAATAACAAGAACATGTGAGGGGATTTTCCTTGACCAGTCACATTATGTTGAGAAAATTTTGAAAAAATATAACTTTCATGATTGCAAGCATGTTGCTACTCCTTTTGATTCAAGTGTTCACTTATTTCCTGTTGAAAGTGAAAATGATGTAATAAATCAAAAGGAATATGCTAGTATAATCGGAAGTTTGAGATATGTGACTGATTGCACTAGGCCTGATATTGCATATGCAGTAGGAGTACTTGGCAGGTTTACAAGCAAGCCAGGTAATGAACATTGGCATGCTATAACAAGAGTTATGAGATATTTAATTGGAACGAAAAATTGTGGTTTGTTCTATAAAAAATATTCTGTTGTACTTGAAGGCTTTTGTGATGCGGATTGGAACACTTTGTCAGGTGATTCCTGTTCTACAACTGGTTATGTCTTTACTTTAGGTGGTGGTGCTGTTTGTTGGAGATCAAAAAAGCAAACTATAATTGCTAACTCTACCATGGAGGCTGAACTAATTGCTTTAGCTTCAGCTAGTGAGGAAGCGAATTGGTTAAGAGATTTATTATTTCAAATTCCTTATTTTGAAAAACCAATTTCTCCTATTTTAATTCATTGTGATAGCACCGCTGCAATTGGTAGAGTTCAAAACCGTTATTACAACGGTAAATCCAGACCTATAAGGAGGAAACACAGTAATGTAAGATCGTATTTGACAAATGGTACCATTAATGTTGATTATGTCAAATCTTGTGATAATCTTGCAGATCCTCTTACAAAGGCCTTAACAAGAGAAAAGGTCTGGAGCACATCGAGGGGGATGGGATTGAAGCCTACAAATCCTTGAGTCATATATGAGGAAACCCAACCTGGGGACTAGAGATCCTATAACCAGGTTCAAAGGGAAAAACTAATCATATGATGACTTGTTGTGAAAAAATGCACTATTTTTTTTCCCTCCCTATGATGTGAGTGCATTTTTTCCTGTAGTTTGTGAAGGTTGAGTTGATAAAACTCTTAATGAATATCTGTAGTCCGTATGGGTGGAGTGTTAATCTTACAGGAGCACTCTCGACAGATTTCACCTATGTGATGTGTGGAAGTAGGTCGCTTCCTATGAGAATGGGGCTTATTCTCAAATGCACTCATGAAACCGGGATAGCACATGGCCATAACGTGCTGGCTGTTAAAGCTCATGTCAACACCTTGATTATTATGTGTGAGCAGTGATATTTTATTTCCTTTAAGCAGTCATAGTTCAAGTCTGAGACCACTACGACTCTGGAGTAAAAGTTACTGTTTCACTAAGTGGAGGTTCAATGCAGAGCACACCTTCATTATGCATAGTAGTCTTCCTTCAACTGATATACTCTCTTATCTAAATATTAAAATGAGTGGGGGATTGTTAGGTTATTAGCATTTTAATATTAATATTTAAAATATTAAATTGCTTTATTTTGGAGTTATAAGAATGAACATTTGAATGGATGACTTCTACATCATCCATTAGCATTGGTTGTCCATCACTTTATTTCATTTTTAATACCTCCATTACTTTTTTTGTAACCTATGTAACATATGTAACTCCCTTTGTAACATATGTAACTCCTATTGTAACTTATGTAACCTATGTAACTCCCATTGTAACCTATGTAACTCCTAAGGCCATTATCTTCACTATTTACTACCTCCATTATCTTCCTATTCATTGCTAGGAAGACTTCTTGTAGTATAAATAGTGGTGGTCTTCATTTGGATTGATACACACAATTCATAAGAGAAAAACAAAGAGTGGAAGAGTTAGTCTAAAAGAGAGTTCTTATTAGTTGAAGGGAGGTGTTCTTTTTGTGGAGCTTTGGACTCAACTCTTGTCCAGAGTTGTTGAGTTATACTTTGTGAAGGCTGTTGTATCCTGGAGGGGACAAGTCAAAGAGTACTACTGCTGGACCGGTGAAAACATTTGCTGCAGTGGGCTTGAATCTCCTTAAAGAGAGCGAGATATCCGCGCCTCAGCCTGAAGAGATTAATTTCTTCATTTTATTTTCAGTTGTAATATTGCAATTTTACTATTTTGTAAGTTTTTTCACTAACAAATGTTGTACAACATCAGCCCCAATTGTTTAGTTTTACTAAGTCTGCAGATTAGCTATATCTTAGCTTTCAGTTGGTAATTTTTTTCTTTAACGTGATAGTTTTCCAATTGTGTAGTATTTGCAAAATTGTGTTTCTAATATATAGGTGAGTTTTTTTAGTGGAATTACAATAGTGGTTTGGTGGGAATATGATTCCATAATATGTAAACCTATATAAGTGTAAAGAGCCTATTGAATAAAATCACCCACTAACAGTCTCTGCAACATATTTTGCTATGTTTTATTCTTGCTGTAATTTTCTTTTTCAACTATTGATTTCTCTATCAAAGTTGAGTTCGCCATTTGGCATCAGAGCAAGGTTTAATAGAGAGAAAGAGAAGCCACACATTAATAGCGATGACTGATTTATAAGCCATAGGTTCAGTTAAAATACTCAACCATCAGAATTACAAAACATGGATGACATGTATGACATCCTACATGGAAGGTCAAGATCTTTGGGAGGTCGTCAATTGAAGTGAAGTCAAACCAGGAGAAGAAGAATCAAATGGCACATTTAGAAAATGGAAGATTAAAGTAGGAAAAACATTATTTGCCCTCAAGACGACCATCAAAGAAGACGTGTTGGAACATATACGCGATGCTGGATGACCAAAGGAATTTTGGGACACGCTGGCTACACTCTTTTAAAAAGCGACACACGACTACAACATCTAGAACGTGAGTTATTTTTGATAGATCAAAATGATATGATCATTGCACAATACTTTCACGAAGTGAAGTCGATCTGCCATAAAATTTAAGAATTGGAACCAACAGCTCTAATCGGAAAAACCAGGATGAAAAGAACAACCATTCATGGTTTGAGATCTGAGTGCAGAAACATTGTCAATGCAGTAGAAGGATGGCGAATTCAACCATCCCTTGTAGAGTTTGAGAATACGCTTGCTAGACAAGAAGCCATGTCTAAGAAAATGGGCGGAGTTTCATAAACAAGTGAGGATGAATCACTCTCTATCAACTAAAAGAAAAGAGAACTCCAACAAGTACAATGTGGCTAGGACGAAAAGATGTGATGATAAGGAAAAAAATCATCAATGAGAGGAGAATTATCGTCTAGGTGGAGCTTCAAAGAACAATTAGGGCAAAAACAAGAGGTTTGAAGGGACATAAAGCCAAGGTTTGCTGGTTCAATAAAAAGGTTTTTGAGAGCAACACTGCAGACACTTCTAGTCCAAAGGAAAATAGTGAAGATGGTTGGGATGCTGAAGCATTTTTTGGTGTAGAACATGAGGAGTTAGCTCTTATTGTAACAACCTCTAAACAAATTAATTATGAGAATTATTGGATTGTTGACTCACGGTTCTCAAATCATATGATTGCGACAAGTATAAGTTGCAAAATCTACCCAAGTACAAGAAAAGTCGTGAGGTGGTGATAGCTGATGATAAAAAACTACTGATAGCTCATATCTGTAAGGCTGCAGTGTCACCAAATAGAAGAGTTGATCTGATGAGCTTTAAAATGTTTATCATGTCCCAGGTATGATAAAAAAAAATCTCCTTTGACTAGCACATCTTACATCTACAGGTCATTTTATTCTGTTTGGTCCGCATGATGTAAGAATGTATCATGATCTTGAGATTAAAAAAGAACTAGTAATGAAGGGACAAAGATTGAATTCCGTCTATTTAATGTTTGCAGAAACCACATATATAGACACGACAAGAAAGAATGAAACTTTAGACATATGGCTTATGTGGTTGAGCCACGTTAGCTACTCTAAACTAAGTCTCATGATGGAAATGTCAATGCTGAAGGGTCTTCAAAAACACTCAGCAGAGTAAAAAGACTTCGGAATTTTAAGTCTTAGATACTGCAACGGACGTTCTTGGTTGAATGTACCATTAGTCTTAAGACTTGATAGTACAGTCATAGCCCAAATATGGACGGGATGCAGAAGTAAGGAGGGATGTTATATGTGCGGGTTGCCAGTATGGTAAAACACATAAGTTTTCGTATGAGGAGTGAAACAATAAGGCCAAAGAACCATTAGAGTTAAGTCACGCTGTTGTATTTGGACCTCTCAAGCAAGTTTCTATTGGTGGGATGAAATATATGTTAACCTTAGTTGATTTTTTTTCCAGGTCTGTATGGATTTATTTTCTGAAGGAAAAGTCTAATAACTTTTAACAATTCAAAGAATTTAAAAAGGTTGGTGAAGTAGAAATTTGCAACAAAATTCTTTGCCTGCGAACTGTCAATGGTGGGGAATACACCTCATATGAGTTCTCTAAATTCCTTCAAAATAATAAAATACATCGTCAGCTTAAATGTCAAAAATACGCCACTACAAAATGGTGTAGCAGAATGAAAGAAAAGACATGAAGCAGAAATCTGTCAGAGCTTGCATCAAGCAAAAAATATTCCTGGACAATTTTGCGCGGAAGCTATGAAAACTGCAGCTTTTGTGATAAATAGAATTCCCCAACAAAGGTTAAGTTTTTCTTTCACCTTTTGAGAAATAATGGAATATAAAACCATTACTTAGGTATTTTCGTGTTTTTGGATGTGTATGATATGTATTTGAACCTAACCATTTACATAGAAACATGACAAAAAGGTTGTTAGGTGTATCTTTATAGGATATGATAGTCAATGAAAAGGGTGGTGTTGTTGAGACCCAAGCACGGGAAAGTGATATGATTCACGGAATGATATATTTGATGAAGGTTCTTCATGGTGGTCTTCAAATACAGAAATCTTGCAAGATTCAAATGTTCTCAAAGATTCTCGACTCATGACATATCCAATTGAGTCTAGATGAAGCTGAAGATGAAGCTAATGAAGATATTGCTGAAGAAGACTTGGCTCAAAATCCTTGTCAAACTACTATGAACAACAACAAAGTGAAGCAGACGAGCTAACTATAAGAAACATACCTCAGACTCTTAGACGGTCATCAAGGGTAAGAAAGCTTAATCCAATGAATGTCAATGATGCCATAGTATAATAAAAAGATGAAAAATAACCAGGGAATTTTGAGGAAGAATTACAAAATCCAAAGTGGATTAAATCTATGAAAGAGGAGATTGATGCGCTAGAACTGAATTAAACTCGGGAGTTCGTTGTATAGCCAAGTGATGTCAAACCTATTTCATTCAAATGGATTTTCATGATAAAGCTACTATATTCCAGAAAATCATATGTCTAATGAAGAGCCCAATATGCTCTTAGGATAAACTATTAGCGGTACATAGGAACCCCAATGCCATATATGAGAAATATTGGGCAAAGTATAGAAAAATTTGCTAAGGGATATTAGCCAATTTTCCATATACGAATAAGAAATATACTTTTTGGGTTGTCACAACCCAATCCAAGATTGATGTTCAATAAATGTACCTGCAATGAAGACCCTTAGCTAAAACAAAAATCCGTTAAGAATAGTTTCACATAAAGTATTAGGCATCCAAAGTGTAAACACCTGATCATATAAAATTATCACGTAAATTAAGAAGTGCCCAACGACATAGTGAGGGTCCTTGGGACGATAAGTAAACATTCCCGAATGAACCATAAATAATAGTTAGTTAGAGAAGTACAACCAACCCATGTGCAATCACATGTGCTAGACATGTGAAGAAGCTTCCAAAGGAGGGGACCACCCAAACCGAATTTGGTTAGGGTAGTTAAGGGGGAAATCGTGCACAAGGGACCACTACATGTGGGGCCTAACCTCCCTACCCATTATATACTCTAAAATACTGCCTTGAATAACTAAATAACCTAGGACTTACCGAATTTGACCCATTTTTGCACCCGACAACCTAGGACCAAAACTGCGTTGACACTAACCTACTACTAGTTAAAGAGACAACCTAGTACCTAATCTTGGATGGTCCAAAAGGTTAGTTATGGTGCTAACAACTTATGGGTACTCTATAAATTCAAATAGGTTACTTAATTAATTAATTTATCAACTTAATTAATTAATTTAAAAGGTCTAAACCGAAACTACAAAGGAAATTTCTAGATTTCGTTTAAGACAAGAAAAGGACAACCTAGTACCTAATCTACGATGGTCCAAAAAGTTAATTAAGGTCCTAAAAACCTAGGGATACATTAGTAATTACCCTAGTATACTTAATTAATTAATTTATCAACTTAATTAATTAATTTAACGGGGAAAAACCTAAATGACAAAGTAATTTCCCGATTTCGGTTAGCATAAGTAAAAGACAACCTAGTACCTATACTAGAATGGTTCAAAGGATTGGTTATGGTCCAAAAGAGTTAAGGGTACTTTATTAGTTAAGTAAGGTCGCTTAATTAATTAAATTATCCTTTTTATTAATTAGTTTAAATGGTCAAAATGAAATTCTTACATTAACCTAGTATAATTCAATAAACATCCTAGTACTTATCCTAGGATGGTCCTAAAGGGTTGATTATAGTTCCATTGAATTAGGGGTACTTTAGTAAACACCCTAGGTCCCTAAAATAATTAAATTAAGTATTTAATTAGTTAATATAAGGTCAAAATGTGGACTGAAAACATTGTCAATACAAATTTCCAGATTTGACTAGGTCTTATGTTCTATGTTTAGTCAACTAAGGAGGGATGTTTTGGTAATTGTTTAATTATTCAATTAAACTAAATTATTAAACCTACGTTTTGTAATTCAATATAAGTCCCTTAACCTAAAAATCACTATCAAAACGTTGAGACTGACAATGCTAAGGCAATAGGAGGCAAACCGCAAGAAAAACGTAGAACTCTGAAGAGTTCTTAGGAGAATTGAAGGTTTTCTTCAAGGTTTTGTTCAAGGTGATCTTTGTTAATTAAATTCTACATAAGGTATGGGTTTCTCTTTTGGACTTTTTTCTTCAAGAGAACTTTCTTTCTAACGATTCAAAGATCTAGGGTTGTTCTCGTCAAACTCCTTTGTCCCTAGTATCATTTTCAATTCCATGTTTAATATTTTAGGGATCATGTTGTTTGTATGTGGTGCTGGATGATCTTATATGTAATGTTCTTGAGTTATGAAAGTCGATTAACCTATGAAGTTCTGATCGTATTAACTTAAGTGCTTAAAACGTGAATCATGAATCGACAATGCGTTAGTTACACCCGTAAATATTGTAAGAGGTTATGTGTTTGTCCGAATGTTGCATTGCTGTGATAGTGATGTTATGAAGGTGTTAAATTCATAAAGTGTTAATATGATGTTGTCCAATATATATTAAAACGTTACTGACTTATGAACAAAGATTGGTTAAGAGAATGATATCAGGTGAAGATGTGTCTGAAACTGTTATTTATAAAGATGATTATGGTTTGTTGTGCATACCTACTGTAAATGTCACTTGTTGATGATGTTGTGTTCGTTAAATGATCATATTATGCTGTTCAATATGCTTAAGAACATTATTCCTAAAGTTATGTTATAAGGTTTGCTAAAATGATCTCATGATATCATAATTTGAGTAATTGTTTGGCTTATGCCAATAAAATGGCTAATAATACATTGTCCAAAAGGGATGCATCGAATGTCTATAATATTATGTTAAATAATTAAAAGATTGTCTAATAAATAATATAAATATCCAACCAATCATTAAAGAATGTAAAATTTGGCCTATGCAAACATAGAAGGTAACGTAATCTATACCCAATAGTTTATGCCAATACTAATCGTATGCCAATAAAATGGATAAAGATACATTGTCTAAAAGTGATGAATGTAAATGGACATAATATTATGTTAAATAAAGAAAAGATTGGATAATTGATCATACATATTAAATTGAAATATGAACATACGTAAAATTGGCACATGACAACAAAAATGGTTATGTAGTTTAATATTCAAAGGTTGATGCCAATACTAATCATATGACAATATTGTGTAGTTAGATTATAAAATCATAATATAATAACTTCTAAACTAACTCAATGAACCCATAATTAAAGGCATGCCAGTCATTGGGACAACTCCCAACATGCTCTAAAAGAATGACATATGAACACATGAAACTCATTGAATGAAGTGCTCATCCCCCATACACGATGATATGAATCTACTACACTAAAGTAAGTAAGTAATGTGAGTTATAACATTATTAAAGGGTTATAAATTAAGTAAGTGACCAGATTGGGGTGTTAAAGGAAGTGAGACAAGTCTCACTTACACCTAAGCTACTACGTTAAAAGAATACTCATGTATGATGGTGTTAAAAGGTGTGAGCTAGTCTCATTAACAACAATGGTTGATATGTAAGGAAAATTCACATTTCATAAATTTAAAGTAAGGATGACAAGTCATCAATAGAGTAAGTAAATCTCAATCTAGAAGTATGCCTCCATAATGCTTGAGTCAACACTAGAAGATAAAGAAGAAATGAACATTTATGTAAAAGGGTGAGTAATTATGAAAAGAATATGTGCTAATGTTAATGAATTTTGTGAAAAAATTATAAGAGGCTAATCTGAAACATGATAGCAATCTCAAATGAGCCTAAGTAAATGTTAGCAAAACGTACTAATATATGAGATTGTAAAGTAAAAGAACAGACCAGTCTCTATGAACACTCTAACGAAATTATTGAGATCAATGTATACTTAATACTAATGATGAGATGAGAAATTATATATTGATCTATGATGTCCTCATACTAGAATCCAACTTTCATAATGTATGAGCTGAATGCAATGGAACCTTATACTAAGCACAGATAGACTAACTATGAGCGGTGATGCTTTCTTTCGGGAAGGGCGGAGGTTCATGTAACTCTCATGAGATGAGACTGTCCGTCATGCCGGATATGGGTCTCCTTATATCTCCTACTCTTCGAACCTATACTGCCAATATAGGGATCTAGCAGGGTTCAACACCCTATATATGCTAGCATGTTCAGGTCACTTTGGCCGGTGATTCCTCCTCTTTTCTATGTGGGAAATACACTGGATTTCATGATGCTCACATGATCTATATCGGTTAAGGTTAAAGTTCCAAATGAAAGAATGAGCCCAACCTCAAAGTATGAAAGATAATGAAATGAACGATACGAAAGATGTTTGTGTAAGACAATCAAGAGGTAAAATCAGATTCAAGTAATGATATCGGCTCATTCATGGTCAGTGCACTTCATGATCCTTACCTGAGTCTTAAACTTGTTCCTAGGTATAGCTGGTGTTTACATCAGCGTACGAATGAATAATAAGAAGTACGAATAAATGAATGAAGCAGACTCTGTGTTTGCTAAATAAGACCCTCGGGTTGAGGTCCCATATGTTGGGCCCTCACTTGAGTTGTTTTAATGTTACATCAACGATTCCAAAGTATAGTGTATATTAAATGAATAATATAAGACTTGAAAGTAATGAGATCAATGGCATGATCAAGAGAATTGCTTATGAAAGGTAATGAATATATTGTGTAAAGAATGACTCACTTTAAGGTAGGAAAATCATTTCTAAGTCCTTAGGTTACTTACTTGATTCATTGCAGGTATGGGACTACAATGAATCTTTTCACATGTGAGTAAAATATAGGATCAAAAGAATTATTGAAGTACACAACAAGAAGAAGAAAAAGACTGAAAGATAAACCAAGGCTTGTGCCAATATTGGAGTATGGGTAGATGTCTGCAGGTATATAAACAGGTCTAATAACCAATTAATGGGCATAGCCAACAAAGATTGGCCTATAAATACATTCATACCCAATTTAAGAATGAAATATTTATCTGGTAAGTAAGGTAACCAATAATGGAGCATGGATTATTAATAAACTAAAGAATGGACATAGCCAATAAATTTTGGCATATATATATATATATATATATATATATAAAATCATACCCAAAGAAAATAAGAATGAAGAATCTAAAGTAGAGTAGCCAAATCATCTCTTTGGTCTTGCGAATTGCCTACTCGATTCATTGTAGGTATAGGACTACAATGAACCATTGCACTTGTATGTGAAGCATAATATTAAAGGATATCAATGAACAACATAACAAGAAGAATAAATAGACTAAAATATAATTTAAGTGCCAAAAATAGGGCTCTCGTGTTTGGACTATCAAATTTCCAAATCTTCGCGCGAGTTGTCCTAAAATTATGTGGACGATACTAATGTTTTGTAATCATTTAGAAAATGAGTTGTGTGATTTTAATGCATTAAAATACATCATATTGATACAACAATTCACATCTAACGATTTTGGGAAGTCAGGTCACTACGTTTTCCAGAAATAACATGTTGTTTAGGAAGAACTTTCTTTGATCATTCATAACCTTATGTGTATGTGCATACACCCATGCATAGTACAAGTGGTGTACTAACACGTACTATTTACTATTTTATAGGTGCAGGCTAAGGGACAAAATTAACGACTCTTGCAACATTTAGGACATCAGTGTTTCTCTATACCATTTTGTAGGTCCTCCTGTTTCCGAGGATGCTAAAGTTTTAGTCTGGACTTAGTTTTAGACAAATCTAGTGATGTTTCCCTAGAGTTTCTTTCATACTTTCATTTTGAAGCTTTTGTAATAAGACCGTGATTAGAAAATGTATTTATGATATATTATTATTCTGTTTCTAATTGATTCTTATGATAGATGGTTATTACATTTATGTTGAGCTTAGTATATTGTGAATTCAGGAAATAACTATATGAAGTCTATGTATACTTCATACATTTAAAAGTTCTAAATTTTTTGTTAAAAAATATGAATGTGATGAATGCAAGATATGGCTTGTCTGCGACCTTTGAGAGGTCAACGACACCGGTTGCGATTAGGATTCCAGAATCCTGGTTGTGACAAAAGAGTCGCACATAGGGGTCAATTGAAACGCATAAAGCTCGTCTTATAGCCCGAGGCTTTTATCAGCAATATGGACTAGATTATGATGAAACATTTAACCTAGCTGCTAAGCTTACTACAGTCCGGATCATACCTGCACTTTCTGTAAGTAAAAATTATAACCTATGGCAGATGGACGTAAAGACTGCCTTTTTGCATGGAGAGTTGGATCGGGAGATGTAGATGTGTCAAACAATGGGCTTTTATAGTCAAGCTTATCCTGAGTATGTATTTAAGCTTTGAAAAGCAC
This sequence comes from Solanum peruvianum, assembly GCA_027705065.1. Lineage (NCBI taxonomy): Eukaryota > Viridiplantae > Streptophyta > Magnoliopsida > Solanales > Solanaceae > Solanum > Solanum peruvianum. The sequence goes on from JAKWJD010001763.1 coordinate 23,188,725, forward strand.
TATATGGGTTAAATCAAGCACCAAGGGTATGATATGGTAAGATTTTTAAATTTCTTACACATTATTGCTATTCTGTAGAACTGGCAGATTCCAGCTTGTTGTGAAAGTTGTTGGAAAGAAACTTGCTATTGTGCTAGTATATATGGATGATATAATCCTAACACGAGACTGTGAAGAAGAACATCTTCTAACAAAGAAGAATTTGTGAGTTTGCTTCCCGATGAAATAACTTGGAAAAATCAACCATTTTCTGTGCTTGGAGGTTCATTGTAATGAAGAAGGTATTTTATTGCATCAGAAAAGATACTCTAAAGGTTTGTTGAAGAAGTTGGGAATGTTAAATTGCAAACCAATATCAACATCATTGGAGCTAAATGCTAAGAAGTGTGCACATGAAGGAAAAGACTTAGTAGATGTGATTATGTATCGACAATTGGTAGGTAGTCTGCTTTATTTAACTTATACTCGACCTGATATTTATTTTACAGTTAGTATGAGTCTCTAAATTCAAAATCCAATGAAGCATCATATGAAGGTTTTTCGGCAAATACTAAGAATGTGAAAAGTACAATTGGTTATGATCTTTTTTACAAGAAAGGTGAAGAATGCAAGATGGTCGGATATTGTGACTCTGACTATGCAGAGGATCTTGATACCCGACGTTTAACAATTGGCTACGTTTTTAAGCTTGGAGATTGAGGGATTTCATGGTGTAGCAAAAGGAAACCTACAATGTCTTTTTAAACAACCGAAGAAGAGTATAGGGCAGCTAAAGTTGCACCTTAAGAAAGTACGTGGCTTATGAAATTGATGAAGGATTTACACCAACCAATTGGCTACTCAGTTACCTTGTACTGTGACAATCATTTAGCAATTTGCTTTTCTAAAAAACGTGTTTTTCATTCTACGACGAAGCACATAGAAATAAATTACCATTTCATCGGGGAAAAAGCGTTGCAAGGAGAGATTGACTTGGAGCATATAAAAACTAAGCAATAAATTGCAGACATGTTCATGAAAGGCTTAATTGTCCATAGGTTTGAAAGTTTTTTTCTACTACTAGGCCTGGTTAATACCGGAGGTGATGTCGAGAGGTGTTAACAGTTGTACAACATCAACCCCTATTGTTTAGTTTGACTAAGTCTGCAGCATAGCTATATTTTAGCTTTCAGTTGGTAGTTGTTTTCTTTTAACCTGATAGTGTTACTATTGTATAGTATTTGCAGAATTGTGTTCCTAATGTTTAGGTGAGTTGGTTTAGTGAAATTACATTAGTGGTTTAGTAGGAATATGATTCCATATTATGTAAACCTATATAAGGCTATAGAGCCTATTGAATAAAATCATCCAGTAACAATCTCTGCAACATTATTTGGCTATCTTTTATTTATCCTATTATTTTTCAACTATTGATTTCTCTATCAAAGTTTATTTCTTCAAAGAATAACACTTTTTTGTTGCATGTTGTTTTTCAACAAAAAAAATCTGATTTTTTAATGATTGATAGTGATTGTACAAAACACATGACATATGAAAGAAGTATTACTAAAGTGTTCATTCCAATGATAAATACGAAAGAATTAGGAATGATGGTGATTGTATTCATGCAAAAGGAAAAGGGTCTATTGCAATTAAAACAAATACAGGTACAAAAATAATTTCAGATATTCTTTATCTGTTTCATATCTATAGAAGTTTATTTAGTGTTTGTCGGTTAATAATAAAGGATTTAAAATAGTTATAGGAGACAAATATTGTCGAGTATTTAATTCTACTAAGAAATTGATTTTACAAGTTCAAGTGATTGAGAAAGAGCTTCTCATTTAATCCAATTTAAGATGCACACAAGCCTTGCAAGACAAAAGATTAATTAACAGATTTGTTCACAAGCAAAATTTTAGATGAGACTACAATCTACAGTTCCTGATCCAAGGAGGAGTGTTAACAATATATATCACGATATTGCAGAGTTAGATAGTTGTTGTTAAATCCAAAGTCTTTCTCGATTACTTTATTAGTTTGTTTAGAAAAAAAACCAACAATTTCCATGGCTTAGCATATTCATCTTCCTCAGGGGTCTATCTCTGAATTAGTTAATTTCATAATTTAATGCATTAATTGGTATTAGAGCCATAATTCCTTGGAAAGGCTTTGGCAACACGAAAAACAAACTAAGAAAGAGAAGCACAATTAATAGACGATAGATTTCTTCAAATACAACAACATTTGCAGAAATGAATGAAGGGTATGTCTCGTAACCATGATCACAATGATCAAACAGAAAATGAATTGGATCAAATCAAGTAAGAAATTTAATATATGGATACAAGGGGCAGAAATAATGAATTTTGAAGGAAAGAATATTCGAATGCAAGAGAAGGTTTCATAGAGTGTCAACGCGAAAATCAAACCATAGAAACACCAAATTGTGTTGTTTATCATGGTAGTAACACTTATATTCATGATTCTACACGTACTTGCAAGTATGTTCCTAATATACGAAGGATTTGTATATTTTTTTGGTCGAAAAGTCTAAATAGGTTAAGGATATTTGATTTTGTGTGCAGCATTATGTGTTGCTTAGTCTGTCGTAGTCATCACGAGTGTGGTGATTTAGTGGGCAAACTACATGAATCTTCGTTTAAGTCTAAGTTTTCTAGTGGCGATATTATAGTGGGAAGTGCGACATTTCCTTAGGATCTTAAAGTAATAGAGTTATTCCTTTATTATGAGATTAATAACTTCTTCTCACGTTGGTTTTAACTTTGATTCACTTTTTATTAAAGAAGATTAGTGAAACCGTTGAAAATTCAGTGTGACATGTCGTGATTTTTCTTCCATGAGCAAGGATAGTTTCACGTAGACACCTTGTGTTGTGTTCTTTTCAATATTTACCCTTCCTAATTATTATTGCCGAGTCAAGTGAGATGATCCGTTAACTAATAGTGGACACAGACATTCTATCAGACTCTCAAACTAAAAGCAAATAAACCAAAAAAAATATTTCTCCAATAACATTGCTACAATAAGAAATGTTTGAGGCTAAGGAACACATTTGGGGACTTAGACCTAATTCCAAGTCTCAAATTCCCTTATGACCAACCCTACTTATAGTTGACCTGTATTGTATCAAAAACCTTCTTCCCAAAATTCTATATTCAAAAACCATTTTTGAACCAAACAAAAATTTATAGACCTAGTAGAATCAACAATACTACCATGTCAAGAGATTGATAACAATATAGATGAATGAGAGCAATTAAAAGGCGATTTTTTTTCTATGATGAGAAGTATGTAATGGGACATAATTGCAGATCCATGAAACTACTTCACCTTGTTTAGGTATTGGAAGAATATTAAAAGATCACAATAAATAAGTATAGTTAGAAGAGGAGTCTAGTGTAGTAGATGAATTCATAGTTGTCTCAGTACAAGCATTTACTAATATGATAGGTTATCATACAATAATGGTTATAGCGTATCTTTAGAAGAGACCCTTGCAAGTGTTTATTGACAAAAGGATCACACATCATTTCATTGGATAAGAAATATCTAAAGACTTAGTCAGTAAATCTATTACGACCATTGAACTGTCTATAAGTCTGGCCGATTAAAGGAGGATACAAAGTACTTCAACATTCGAGAATTCACAATGATTGTTGTAAGGAACTTTTTTTCTTCACATTTCCTACTTATGCCTCTAGGAAATGTAGATATTGTGTTCGAAGTGCAATATTTGAGTACCTTAGGCCGAAATCTTATTTGATTCAAAAAACAATTTTTTTTGAATTTGTTACCAGGGGAACAAACATATCCTAAAAGGTGTTGGAACTCAACATGAGGTATGCAGTTCCAATCACTAAATACTATAACGTCTCAGATGCTCAATTATCCATGAAGACTTTGATGCAAAAGACCTCAGCACAAGGACAATCCAATGTTATACAATCTATTAAAGGTAATGAGATTGTGTTAGGAATTTTCTTTTTCAACTAAAGTTATTTATACTTTTACTGCTTTATATATTAGATAAGAGTTAGTGAATTAGTTTTTAGACATCTATTCCTTTTATTTAGGATCAAGTTAGTAAGTTATGAATCTGCTAGTCGTGCGTTTACTGCTTTCTAGTTTTCGTTTTCTGTTTCGTAAACGTATTACGAAGATAATAATAAAAATGTTGTTCTACCTATATTCTTCTTTACTTCTCCACCTTCTAATAACTCATAATTAAGAATTGTCCTAACAATTGGTATCAAAGCATTTTTAGCTTGCAGGATATATGGGTATTTTTTTGATTGATTGATTCAACTAACTCAAGCACCACAACCAAGAAAAAAAAAGCTTAAACAATGAAGAAAGCTCAAGTTTCTCTGAAATGGAACCTCCTGTCGTCGATGGTCAAAATTTTCACATATGGGAAGTGGGGATTGAAGCTTATCTCGAAGCATAAGATCTTTGGTAGGCAACGAGGAGGACTACGATGTTTTTCTGCTAACCGAAAACCCAACAATAGTTCAACTTAAATATAACAAGTACAAGAAAACTACTCTCTTAAAAAAATTTCACTCATATAATGTCTATAAATTCAGTGAAAGCCATCTAGGAGTATATCAAGGTAGAATATGAAGGATATGACTGTATCAAAGGTATGCAATTCTTTAATCTCATTAGAGATTTTGAGTTACAGAAGATTAAAGAATTGAAAACAATCAAAAAATACTCTGACATGATTATGACCATAGCAAATAGAGCAAGCTTGCTTGTTTATAAGTTTAAAGACTCACTTGATATTGAAAAGAATTCCGTTATTGTACCTGAATGATTTTAAGCCATAATTACTCCTTTATAGAAAACCATGGATCTATCGAAAATCACTTCGGAGTAATGATTGAATACCTTGGAGGCTCAAGAACAAAGAAGGGTCATCAGAGAAGAAGGAACAAGAAAGGGAGCACTGGCAGAAACAAAATGAAGATAGTGGAAGATAGAAAAATAACACAATAAGAAGAACCAACCAAAAAATGGAGAAGGAGAAGCATGCTATAACAACAAAAGAATAGTAGGTAGCTTCGAAGGAAACTATCCTCCTTGTGAGCATTGAGGAAAGAATGGGCACGCACCGTATAAGTGTTGGAAAAGGATGGATGCTTAAGTAAGTGTAACCAACTCAGGTACAAAGCAATTATATGCACGAATAAATTGCAGTAGCAAGATACAAACTTCTAGGTTGTAAATGAATAGGAAGATGATTAACTCTTTGTATCATGTTTTGCAAGAAATGTTTCAAATTGAGGCATGATTGATGGATAGAGGATACACAAACAGTATGACTCGGGACAGACGAATCTTTAATGATATGTAGCCTACTAGTGTTACAAAATAGGTCATGGTTATAATATTCTAGCAAAAGGAATGACAACTTTTACAATTGAAACACAATAAGGTACAAAAGAAATTTCCGATGTTCTTTACAACCAGATAAAGATCAAAACTTGTTTAGTATTGTTCAACTGTTAGAAAAAGGTTTCTAATTGTATTTCAAAGATCAATATTGCTTATCATGGAACCTCGTAACATGACTTTTTCAAAGTCAAAATGAGAGGAAAAAGTTCTTAATCAAATATATTGGAGGAAGAACAAGGGGAGTATTTAGCAAGGGAAAATTCTTACAAGTTATGGCATAAGAGACTCTAACTCTATTATTATTATCAAGGATTTATAAAAGTACAAGAATTGGTAATGGTTAATATTCTTCTATCCTAGGATAGAGTTATACGAATAGTCGGACTTGTTTATTCGGAGAAAAAGTAGACTTCCATTCCCAAAGGAAACTTGGAGAGAAACAAGAAAGTTGAAGTTGGTTCACACGGATGATGGAGAACCCCAAAGGACTCCTTCACTTAAAGTTATTCTTTATTATGTTATTTTTATTGATGATCTGACTTGTATGTGCTGGATTTATTTTTAAAATATAAATAAGAGGTCCAGAACATCTTTTTAAGTTGTACGCGAAATTGGAAAATAAAAGTTTCTGCAAAATTCCGAGTTTATGTTTTCACAATGGCAAGTATTACACTACTCATTGGTTTTGTCTAATTTGTGAAGAAGCAGAGATTGAATGTAAACTCACTACTCCTTAATACTCCAAAAAAGGAGTTAGCGAGAGAAGAAACACAATTGTCATGGATATGGCAAGATCTATGTTGCACGAATAGAATTTGCCAAAGATGTTTTGGCCAAAGGCAATGAATATAAATGTATTCCTAAAAAATCAACTTCCCTCAAAAAGTTAGAAATATAAAACTCTTCTTAATGAATGGTATGAACACAAACCTCCGCTGCATATTCTTAAAGTTGTTTGGTTGTCTTTGTTTTACCTATGTACATCATGTCAAACGACATAAAACAGATAAAAAGGATACCCCGGATATTTTTATTGGTTACAATAATGTTTCAAAAGCGTACATAATCTTTCAACCTGAAGGTGAGAAAATACTTATCAGCAGAGATATCCACTTCATGGAGAGTGAAGAATGGGATTGGATAATTCAAGAAATTCCGTCTAGAAGACAAGCTCGTGATCAAATGAAAGGAACGATGATCACCTGTAAGGGAAACTCAATTTTTGTCTGATATAGATAAGAGTTGTAATGTTGCAATTAGTGAATGTAATGACCTGTTTAGTCGTTTTGAGCAGTAGAGTATTTATGGTAAATAACTAGATGAGTCGACAGATACCACGACGGACCGTCATGGGCACGACGGACCGTCGAGGGGGTCTCGTTTCAAAACACTTAGAATTTAGAAATTTGGGTACTGAAATCGACTCTCTGAACTTCGCGACGAAATGGCAGGACGGACCATCGCAAACATGACGGGCCGTCACAGACTCTTTAATGAATTGAGTCTCTGAACTTTGTGATGGAAGCAACACGACGGACCGTCGCAGGCACGACGGGCCGTCACAGGATGCGTAACACTAACTGGGTCGGATTTCTGTTAAATGTTTTAAGGGGCGTTTTGGACTATTCATGCTTATAATTATAAAGGTAGTGGGTTAATGTTAATAATTCAACTACTTGGGGGTTAAACGAGATAACCTTGAAATAAATAGTGGGTTAATTTATCATCTTTTATACTTAATTATATGACAATTAGGGTAAAAGAAAAAGGGTTTGAATAAGAAAAATAGAAAGAAAAAGGAGAGGAGAAACGAACGAACGAGAGAGAGAAGAAGAACGCAGCTTTGGGAAAGTAGATTGTTTGATCACAATTCTTCGGTGGAGGTAGGTTATGGTTTATACTATCTCATACTAAACTCTTAATAGCGGATGATATGTGTTGGGTAGTATTGTAAAGTCTTCTATATGCTTAATTGTGTGCTGCATGATATGAATATTCTAATTGTGATGAATTAGCATGATGAGGCTGTTGAATCTTAAACCCTAAATCTACTTTGTTAATGATGATGCTTTGGTATAAAAGAAGGATTGATGAACTAAAGTAGTGAGATTAGAGGATCGGGTGTCACGTTCCGACACCAGGATAGTAATAGAGGATCGGAGTGTCACGTTCCGACACCAGGATAGTATATGTATCGGAGTGTCACGTTCCGACACCAGGATAGTATATGGATCGGGTATCACGTTCCGACACCAGCATAGTATATGGATCGGAGTGTCACGTTCCGACACCAGGATAGTATATGGATCAGAGTGTCACGTTCCGACACCAGGACAGTAGTAGTGAAGCGGAGTGTCACGTGCCGACACAAGAGAAATAAAGATAATGAATCTTGAAATATGCTAATTTACTCAATCTAAAGAACTAATTCCCAAATGAGTATGGTGTGGAGGCTTGAGTCCTCATGAATGTGATTAGTGTTGTTGCAAATGATTCTTATGCGTGTTGCTATCACCTGTTAAGTATTTGGTTGGTTTTATGTTATTATCTGACATATACTGTTTTCTATTTTGAGTTGTCCGATGATACCTACTCAGTACTTGTGCTTGTACTGACTCCTACTTGTATTTGTTTTTCTTTGTTAATTGTGGAGTGCAGCAAACGTGCCATCGTCTTCAACGCAACTGCAACTCTAGCTTGTCTTCATCACACCCGATTTCAGGGTGAGCTAATGCTTCTAGCTTGGACTGGATCTTCTTCTTCATGTCTTGATGCCTTGAAATTCCGGCATGGACTAGCTTTTTACTTATTTTAGCTTCTTAGAATACTCTTAGTTTTAGTAATTTGAGGATAGATGTTCTTCTGGTGATGACTTCCAGATTTTTGGGATAATGATTGATAAATTTTAGAAGTTATTTAATTGATTTCGTTAATTAGTTTTAAGTCTTCCGCATTATATTCTTTTATTATGGTTGAAATGTTGGGGTTTAGATTGGTTGGTTCGCTCACATAGTAGGATAAGTGTGGGTGCCACTCACAACTCGTTTTGGGTCGTGACAAACTTGGTATCAGAGCATTAGGTTCGTTGGTCTCATCACACAAGAACGAGTCTAGTATAGTCTTAAGGAACGGCAAGGGGACGCCTTTACTTTTCTTTGAGAGGCTATAAGACTTTAGGAAAATTCCATTCTTTCTTTCTTTCGTGCTATTACTTGGATCCAATTGGTATCTAGGTGATACAAATTGGTATCTGACCATCTTCACTGTATTTCGCAGATGGTAAGAACTAGAGCAACAACCGCGCCAACACAAACACCGGCAAGACAAGATGCATCTGAGCCAGCCACTGGGGCTGTAGCTCGAAGAGGAGTAGTGGCAAGAGGCCGTGGTAGAGGTCGCGGGAGAACGTCCTCTAGAGGTAGAGGACAAGCACCTGGCCCATCTAGTACTAGGGTGGTAACTCCTCCACCGACTGATGAGGTAGAAAGAGAGGGTGAGGAAGGGGAAAATGAGCAAGTGCAGAATGAGGAATTACCACCCCAACCTACCCCAGAGGTGATTAATCAGGTTCTTGCTTATCTTAGCGGGTTATCTGATCAAGGCCAGACACCTCCACTGTTTTCTACACCAGCACCTCAGGTTCCGGAAGTACGACAGGCCGCTGCTAAGGCTCCCCGCATGGATGCCACATTGGAAATAGGCACGTTTCCTCGTTTGACTACAGGACCCATAATGACAAGTGATCAGCATGAACTTTTCAGTAAGTTCTTGAAATTGAAACCTCCAGTCTTCAAGGGTGCTGAATCTGAGGATGCCTATGATTTTTCTGGTTGATTGTCATGAGTTACTACATAAAATGGGCATAGTGGAACGATTTGGCGTTGAGTTTGTAACCTATCAGTTTTAGGGAAATGCCAAAATGTGGTGGCGGTCACATGTTTAGTGTCAACCCGCACAGGCGCCACCTATGACTTGGGCGTCATTCTCTAGCTTATTTATGGAGAAGTATATCCCCCGGACCTTGAGGGATAGGAGGAGAGATGAGTTCTTGAGCCTAGAGCAAGGCAGGATGTCGGTTACCGCGTATGAGGCTAAGTTTTGTGCATTATCTAGGTATGCCACCCAGCTTTGCTTCAGTCCACAAGAACGGATTCGCCGTTTTGTGAAGGGGTTGAGGTCAGATTTGCGGATTTTAGCCTTACAGGTAGCGGCTACAGCAAAATCCTTTCAAGAAGTGGTAGAGTTCATGATAGAGGTGGAGGGAGTGAAGCCAGATGACTTCACCATGGCATCGACATCTAAAAGGTTTCGTAAGGGAGGTGAGTTTAATTGTTATTACTCCAGAGGGCAAGGTTCAGGAGGTTACCCAGCCCGACCTATTCAGTCTTCACTACAGGCTGTAGTTGGGGGTCCACCACAGACAAGTCAACATTTCTCTGAGTTTGGAGGTTATCCCCAGACTTCGTCATTCTCACAGAGACCGATGCTTGAATCCAGAGAGTGTTATGGATGTGGGGAGACTGGACACATTAAGAGGTATTGTCAAAAACAGAGTTACAGACCTCCAATAGTCAGAGGTAGAGGTGGTCATGGAAGAGGCCGTCATCCTGGAGGACGTGGTGGTCGAGGTAATGCTGGTCACCAAAACGGCCTGGGTGACGGGCAAACTGGAGCCACTACAGCACAACATGGTAGAGGCAATGAGCAGACAGGCGATAGGGCCCATTGTTACGCTTTCCCCGGGCTGTCTGAAGCGGAGACATGTGATGTTGTTATCACAGGTAATCTTTTGGTTTGTGATTGCATGGCTTCTGTATTATTTGATCCTGGCTCCACATTTTCATATGTATGTTCCTCATTTGCTACTGGTCTTAATTTACCTTGTGAATTACATGACATGCCCGTTCGTGTGTCTACTCCGGTGGGTGAGTCTGTGATAGTTGAAAGGGTATATAGGTTTTGTCTGGTTACTTTTGTGGGAAGCAATGCTCATGTAGACTTGGTTATCTTGGAAATGGGTGATTTTGATGTAATTCTAGGTATGACTTGGCTTTTTCCAAATTTTGCAATATTAGATTGTAATGCTAAAACTGTGACGTTGGCCAAGCCTGGGACAGATCCATTAGTGTGGGAGGGTGACTACACTTCCACTCCAGTTTGTATCATCTCCTTTCTTCTTGCTAAGAGAATGGTTAGTAAAGGGTGTTTATCTTTCTTGGCACACCTCAGGGATGATACTACCCAAGTACCTTCAATTGAGTCGGTTTCGATAGTCCGTGAGTTTCTGGATGTGTTTCCTACAGACATTCCTGGTATGCCACCGGATAGAGATATTGACTTTTGCATTGATCTTGAACCGGGTACTCGCCCCATTTCCATACCCCCTTATAGAATGACTCCCGCGGAGTTAAGGGAGTTAAAGTCTCAACTTCAAGAAATGTTAGGAAAAGGCTTCATTAGACCAAGTGCATCCCCTTGGGGTGCTCCTGTTTTGTTTGTGAAGAAGAAGGATGGAAGCTTTCGAATGTGCATAGATTACAGACAACTGAATAAGGTAACTGTTAAGAACAAGTATCCTCTTCCTCGCATCGATGATTTGTTCGACAAGTTACAAGGTGCTTGTACCTTCTCAAAAATCGATTTGAGATCTGGTTACCATCAATTGAAAATACGGGCAACGGATGTGCCCAAGACTGCCTTTCGGACCAAGTATGGGCATTATGAGTTCTTAGTAATGTCTTTTGGGATTACGAATGCCCCTGCCGCTATCATGAGTTTGATGAATGAGATTTTTAAGCCATATCTGGATCTCTTTGTCATTGTATTCATTGATGATATACTGGTATACTCAAAGAGCAAGAAAGAACTTGAGGAGCACTTGAGAATTGTATTGGAAATGTTAAGGGAGAAAAAGCTTTATGCCAAATTCTCCAAGTGCGAGTTTTGGCTAGATTCAGTGTCCTTCTTAGGGCACGTAGTTTCTAAGGATGGAGTAATGGTGGATCCATCTAAGATTGAAGCAGAAGAGTTGGGAAAGACCTACTAATGTTACAGAGGTAAGGAGCTTTGTTGGTTTAGCTAGCTACTACCGTCGATTTTTCAAGGGATTCTCTTCTATTGCTTCCCAATTGACAAACTTGACTAAGCAGAGTGTCCCATTTGTATGGTCGGACGAGTGTGAAGAAAGCTTTCAGAAGCTCAAAACTTTGTTGACCACTGCACCAATTCTCACCTTGCCAGTGGAAGGTAAGAACTTCATTGTTTATTGTGATGCATCCTACTCTGGTTTGGGTGCAGTGCTAATGCAAGGGAAGAATGTAATTGCTTATGCTTCAAGAAAATTAAAGGTGCACGAACGTAATTACCGACCCATGATTTGGAGTTGGCCGTGGTAGTGTTTGCATTAAAGCAATAGAGGCACTATCTATATGGGGTTAAGTGTGAAGTTAATACGGATCATCGTAGCCTATAGTATGTCTTTTCACAGAAAGATTTGAATTTGAGAAGAGGAGATGGATGGAACTACTGAAGGACTACGATATCACTATCTTGTATCATCCGGGAAAAGCTAACTTTGTGGCAGATGCGTTAAGTAGAAAAACATGGAGCATGGGAAGCCTAGCTCACTTACAGGTTTCCAAACGCCCATTGGCTAGAGAGGTTCAAACTCTAGCTAATGACTTTGTGAGATTAGAAGTAAATGAGAAGGGAAGATTCTTGGTCTGTGTGGAGGCAAGATCTTCCTTTCTTGACAAGATTAAGGGAAAGTATTTTACTGATGAGAGATTGATCCGGATCCAAGATAAAGTATTGCGAGGAGAGGCTAAAGAAGAAACAATCGATGAGGAAGGTGTTTTGAGAATCAAGGGAAGGGTATGTGTACCCCGCATCGATGATTTGATTCACACTATTCTTACAAAGGCTCATAGTTCAAGGTATTCTATACATCCTGGTGCAACCAAGATGTATCGTGACCTAAAGCAACATTTTTGGTGGAGTAGAATGAAGCGCGACATTGTTGATTTCATTGCTAAATGTCCAAATTGTTAGCAAGTAAAGTATGAGCACCATAGGCCTGGAGGGACCCTTCAGAGAATGCCCATTCCTGAATGGAAGTAGGAGAGAATTGCAATGGACTTCGTGGTTGGTCTTCCAAAGACAATGGGTAAGTAGGACACTATTTGGGTAATTGTTGATAGGTTAACTAAGTCTGCTCACTTCATTCGGGTCAAGGTGACTTACAATGCAGAGAAGTTAGCCAAACTGTACATCTCAGAAATTGTTCGATTGTATAGGGTTCCACTCTCCATCATATCAAATAGAGGTACGCAGTTTACCTCTAATTTTTGGAAAACATTGCATGTTGAATTAGGTACTAGGTTGGATCTTAGTACCGCATTTCACCCTCAGACCGATGGTCAGTCTGAGCGAACGATTCATGTGTTGGAGGATATGCTTCGTGCATGTGTGATAGAATTTGGTGGTCATTGGGATAACTTCTTACCCTTAGCAGAGTTCTCCTACAACAATAGCTATCACTCAAGTATTGGTATTGCCCCATTTGAAGCACTGTATGGGAGGAGATGTAGGTCTCCCATTGGTTAGTTTGATGCATTTGAGGTTAGACCTTGGGGTACTAACCTTCTGCGGGAATCGTTAGATAAAGTGAAATGCATTCATGAAAAGATTTTAGCGGCTCAAAGTAAGCAGAAGGAATATGCAGATCGAAAGGTTAGAGACTTGAAGTTTATGGAGGGTGAGCGAGTCTTGCTGAAGGTTTCACCTATGAAAGGGGTGATAGGTTTTCGTAAAAGAGGTAAGCTAAGCCCAAGGTATATTGGTCCATTTGAAGTTCTGAAGCGCGTGGGGGAGGTAGCTTATGAATTAGCCTTGCCCCCAGGACTGTCAGGAGTGCATCCGGTATTTCATGTGTCTATGTTGAAAAGATACCATGGGGATGGAAGCTACATCATTCGTTGGGATTCAGTTCTGCTTGATGAGAATTTGTCTTATGAGGAGGAGCCTGTTGCTATTTTAGATAGAGAAGTCCGCAAGTTGAGGTCAAGCGAGATTGCAACCATCAAGGTTCAATGGAAGAATCGGCCGGTTGAAGAGTCCACTTGGGAGAAGGAGACTGATATGCATGAAAGATACCCACACCTGTTTACAGATTCAGGTACTCCTTTTCGCCCTTGTTTTTCTTCTTGTGATCGTTCGAGGACAAATGATGGGTAAATTGGTATCTATTGTAACGACCTGTTTAGTCGTTTTGAGCAGTAGAGTATTTCTGGTAAATAACTGGCTGAGTCGATGGATCCCACGACGGACCGTCATGGGCACGACGAACCGTCGAGGGGGTCTCATTTCAAAACACTTAGAATTTAGAAATTTGGGTACTGAAATAAACTCTCTGAACTTCTCGACGAAATGGTAAGACTGACCGTCACAAACATGACGGGCCGTCACAGACTCTTTAATGAATTGAGTCTCTGAACTTTGTGACGGAAGCAGCAGCACGGACTGTCGCAGGCACGACGGGCCGTCATAGGCTGCGTAACCCTGACTGGTCGGATTTCTGTTAAATGTTTTAAGGGGCGTTTTGGACTATTCATGCTTATAATTATAAAGGTAGTGGGTTAATGTTAATAATTCAATTACTTGGGGGTTAAAGGAGATAACCTTGAAATAAATAGTGGGTTAATTTATCATCTTTTATATTTAATTATATGACAATTAGGGTAAAATAAAAAGGGTTTGAATAAGAAAAATAGAAAGAACAAGGAGAGGAGAAACGAACGAACGAGAGAGAGAAGAATAACGCAACTTTGGGAAAGTAGATTGCTTGATCACAATTCTTCGGTGGAGGTAAGTTATGGTTTATACTATCTCATAGTAAACTCTTAATAGCAGATGATATGTGTTGGGTAGTATTGTAAAGTCTTCTATATGCTTAATTGTGTGCTGCATGATATGAATATTCTAATTGTGATGAATTAGCATGATGAGGCTGTTGAATCTTAAATCCTAAATCTACTTTGTTAATGATGATGCCTTGGTATAAAAGAAGGCTTGATGAACTAAAGTAGTGAGATTAGAGGATCGGGTGTCATGTTCCGACACCAGGATAGTAATAGAGGATCGGGTGTCACGTTCCGACACCAGGATAGTATATGGATCGGAGTGTCACGTTCCGACACAAGGATAGTATATGGATCGGAGTGTCACGTTCCGACACCAGGATAGTATATGGATCGGGTGTCACGTTCCGACACCAGGATAGTATATGGATCGGAGTGTCACGTTCCGACACAAGGATAGTATATGGATCGGAGTGTCATGTTCCGACACCAGGATAGTAGTAGTGGAGCGGAGTGTCACGTACCGACACAAGAGGAATAAAGATAATGAATCTTGAAATATGCTAATATACTCAATCTAAAGAACTAATTCCCAAATGAGTATGGTGTGGAGTCTTGAGTACTCATGAATGTGATTAGTGTTGTTGCAAATGATTCTTATGTGTGTTGCTATCACCTGTTAAGTATTTGGTTGGTTTTATGTTATTATCTGACATATACTGTTTTCTATTTTGAGTTGGACGATGATACCTACTCAGTACTTGTGCTTGTACTGACCTCTACTTGTATTTGTTTTTCTTTGTTAATTGTGGAGTGCAGCAAACGTGCCATCGTCTTCAACGCAACCGCAACTCTAGCCAGTCTTCATCACACCAGATTTCAGGGTGAGCTAATGCTTCTAGCTTGGACTTGATCTTCTTCTTCATGTGTTGATGCCTTGAAATTCCGACATGGACTAGATTTTTACTTAATTTAGCTTCTTAGAATACTCTTAGTTTTAGTAATTTGAGGATAGATGTTCTTGTGGTGATGACTTCCAGATTTTGGGGATAATGATTGATAAATTTAGAAGTTATTTAATTGATTTCGTTAATGAGTTTTAAGTCTTCCGTATTATATTCTTTTATTATGGTTGAAATGTTGGGGTTTAGATTGGTTGTTTCGCTCACATAGTAGGATAAGTGTGGGTGCCACTCGCGGCTCGTTTTGGGTCGTGACAGTGAATGTGCTAACCTTTACGATGTTCTCAAAGACCCCCACCTAGAGAAATTCAATGCATGAGGAATCGTTTATGATCCAAAAAAATTGATATATGACATTTTGTTTACAAATATCAAGGCAAAAAAATAATTGGAGTACAGTGGATGTTCTTAAGCAAGGTAAATGTATAAAAAATTAGTGTATTTATTATTTTCATTATTTTACTTAGTTTTACCAAGTCAACGTGTTTGTTTCTATATTTTAGGATAGGCTATAGTAAATAACAAACTATATCCATACTTTGATATGGAAATATTCTCTGCACCTTTTTAGGATTCAAGTTATACTACTTTTACGAGTCAGTTGTTGCTTTAGAGTTAACGTTATAAATTTTTCTTTTTCTGTATTTTTCATATAAGCTTTTAATAGAAGGTTAAGTTATTCTCCAATTTTTTTGCCTCTTCTGATCATTTCATTGAGAATATTCTGTTCAACTCTTTATTTTTTGTTATCAGAGCGAGGTTGGAATTCTTCCATCTTTATTGTTGTTATCGTTTGGTTAGAAGATTCTTGTTGTGTAATATGGATCAATTTAATGGGGGAAGTGGTGTGAATGCACAAAATGGTGTTGAGAAGATTGTAGGAACTAACTACATATATTGGAGGATGTGTATGGAGGCTTATCTTCAAGGTCAGGACTTCTGAGAACTGATAGGTGGTTCAGATGTTAAATCTCAAGCAGATACCCCTTAAAATGTTGAGCCACACAGGAAATGGAAGATCAAATGAGGGAAGCCTATATTTGCTTTAAGGACATCGATGTGGAAAGAGTTCATTGATCATGTTCATGATGTTGGTTTTCCACAACAATTCCAGGAAACTGTTGAAAGGTTATTTTCCAAGAAGAATACATAAAGATTAAAATTCTTGGAAAATGAATTGGCAGTGACAATGGAAGGAACCATGTCGATTTAAGAATACTTGTTGCGGGTGAAGGATATTTGTGCTGAAATTTCTGAACTAGATATAAACAAGAAGATTAGTGTAGCTCGTTTAAGAAGATTCCTCATCCGTGGTTTAAATGTGTATACACCTTTTGTTACCTCAATACAAGGGTGGGCACAACAACAATCAGTTGCAGAACTAGAAAATTTGTTTTCTAATCAATAAGCTTTGGCTAAGCAAATGAACAAAAAGTTTCAACCTGAACATGGGGCTATTCTTTTCTTTCAAAAGGAAAGTTAAATGAGGATTAACCAGAGAAAGGTACTAATTGAAGGAAGGTTTCTGGCAATAGTTCACAAGGATACAAATCAATCAGGTATAATAGGTGTGGGAAGCTTGGGCATATTCAAAGATATTTTCCTGTAAAGATCTCCAAATCAAACGTTGCTTATGAATACATGAGCCTAAATGGGAGTATTGCTTTACTATTGAAGACGTTGAAATAAAAGATAAAGTGGTGTTTGAATCAGAACCATATAAATCTCATATCAATTATGTTGATTCAAGGAGGAGTGGATCGTTTATTCTGGTTGTACACACCCTGTGACTAGCGATGATTCATTATTTTCAGAGCTACGAGAATACAAGGGAGAAAGAGTTATTCTGACGGCTGGTAACTAGACTTATCCAATAATGAAGGAAGGTGTGGTTGAAAATGGTATTAATGATACAAATATCCAACAAAATGATGTCTATCATGTTCTAGGCTTGAAGAAAATTCTAGTTTCTATTTCTCAAATTACTAATTCTGGAAAATATGTTTTGTTTGGTCCAAATGATGTGAAAGTACTTGATAGCATGAAAATATTGAAGCTGATGTTCTGTTTGCTGATAAGAAGAAAGGGTCTTTATTTGTCATGTCAGCTTGAGAGGCATATGTGAAGAAAACAAGTCGAACAGATAATGTAGTGATATGACATGCTCGATTGGGGAATCTAGGTTATCAAATGTTGCAAAATATCTCATAACATAAATTCTTCGATGGCATGCCATCTCTGAAAAATGCACAAAGAAAGTGATTTGTAAAGGTTGCCAGTATGGGAAATCACATCGTCTTCCTTTCAAAAGCTCATCTAATCGTAAATTATCTTCATTTGAACTAGTACACACTGACTTAATAGGACCAACAAGAACAAAAAGTTGTAGTGCCTACTAATTGCAATGATATTGGAAGATGACTTAACTAGATTTACTTGGGTCTATTTTTTGAGGGAAAAAAATGAAGCACTTTCCAAGTTCATTGAATTCAACGGCATCGCGGAAAAAGAGTTTGGGCAAAAAATAAAGTGTGTAAGGAGTGACAATGGTGGTGAATTCATGTGAACAAAGTTCTTTCAGTTTTGTGAAGAAAAAGTTATTCAAAGACAAATGACGTGTCCCACTACCCTGCAACAGAATGGGATTGCAGAAAGAAAGTTGGCACATATCTCTTCGTAAGTCCCTCATGGATGCACGATAAGATTCTACCTCACGAGCTATGGGCAGAAACATTTCAATGTTCATTTCATGTCATAAATCATTTACATCCATTGCTTGGTAAGGAAAAGACTTCTTTTGAATTTCTGTATGATGTAAAGACAAATGTTAGTTACTTTCGGGTCTTTTGTTCTATCTTCTATGTTCATGTTCCTAAATTAAATAAAACCAAGAATGATCCGAAAGCAAAGAAATATATGTTTGTTGGTTATGATTCATACAAAAAAAGGTGGAAATGCATGGATTCAAGAAACTAAAAAGTTTGTTACTTCTAGTGATGTTTTGTTCGATAAAGTGTCATCTTGGTGTACAACCCCAAAATCAAGTTTACAGAATTTCAAGATTGATGATTACCAAAAAGAGTCATTGTTTCCTGAAATTAATACTCAATGAGTTGATGAATTCCCTAATAAAACTATGGAACACTCATCTTCGGAAAATTAAAACGAAATGGTTAGAAGATATTTGAGGGAGAAACGGCAACCCAATAATCTCAAGGATTATGAAGTAAAGCTAAACAACTACATTGTAACTTCGTGTTTCTTTACTGGAGCATTTGATGACGACCCTACATTCTATGAGGAAGCTAAGGGCTGTCAAAATGGTAAATAGAAATACAAGTATAAATTTATGCCTTAAGGAAGAATGATACATGGGAGCTAATACCAAAACCAGTCAATTGTAAGTGGGTCTATCGACTGAAAAAGAAATCAAACAACACAATCAAAAGATGTTAAGCTCGTCTCGTTGCTCGTGGATTTTATAAAAGTTATGAGCAATACTATGAAGACACCTTCACTACTCTGGTGAAAATGGTAACTGTGAGATCAGATTTCTCACTTGCTGATTTTAGGAATTGGAAATTATGGAAACTTGATTTAAAGAATGCATTCCTTTATGGAGTGTTTTATTGTGAAGTTCTAATGGATAAACCTTAAGGTTTCATCTCTAAGCAATTCCCCAACCATGTTTCTCGATTGAAGAAGGCTTTTATGGTCTCAAACAAGCTCCACATTCTTGGTATGGAAAAATTGCACAATAATTTATTTTTTGTGGTTTTAAATTTTCTGATTCATATCCTAGTTTTTTTTTGTAATATTCAATATATATATATATATATATATATATATATATATATATATATATATATATATATATATATATATATATATATATATATCTTGAATATTAAATTACTATAATTTCTCTAACTTAGGGTGTGACTTTTCGATGAGTTGAGACTTTTCCAAATAGTTGTGACTTTTCAAAAGATTTGTGACTTTTTCAAAAATATGTGACTATTAAAAGTGTTGTGAATTCTCAAAAGGTCATGATTTTTCGTATAAGACACAAAAAATATTTTTTCATACTATATTTTTTTACTATAAAAAGAGTAGCTCCTCACAATTTTCAACCACATTTTTCTAATGTTCTGCTTTTCTTCTACTTCTTCTCTTTGAGTTTCAATTTTTTCTAGTGAATTATTGTTATTGAATGAGTTCAATGTTTATCAGAATATGTGGTACCACAGTTCTAATGAAGTAAGTCATTCTATAAGATGATTTATTCCATAAGCACAAGCATTGGGGGGGGGGGGGGAATATAATATTTATGATTAAATGTGTCAATCATGCTTCTGAAAAATGTACACCTATAATGGCTTATGCAATGGGACATAGTTGACTTATAGAGGCTTTGACGAGAATTGCATACATGTAGAAAAAAAACAGGTCAATATGCTACAAAGAAGATGCTTACTCCAACAATATAACTATAAAAACCCATTCCCCCTTTTTAAAAGAGACTGCTTATAAAAACGTACCCGATTATACTATTTAAAATTTCAAATTATTGTCTAGGATTCAGCGTGCAATACTACATAAATCGATCATAATGAAGATTTGATCTCTATTTATACCTGAAAACACTCCCACCCAATGGACTTTGCCGAATAGGTATGTTGTCTTATCCATCGTAACTTTTACACTTATCTTATGCTAATGCTTCATAACAAAAAAGAGAAAAAATAATTTCACAACTACATATACATACCAATTGATGACTCCTTTCATTTTATAAATTATGTTTGTTTTTTAAGAAAATGCGCCGATCAATTGCTAAGAAAATTGGACCCCTTAAATGGTTTACACAATGGGACAAGGTTAATTTTTAGAGGCTTTGACGAGAATTTCATAGGTCAATTTTTGACAAACCAGGTGTCTACTTATACAATACAACTATCACCGCCCTAGGGGATTGGAAAAATCGATTTGACAAATAAATTGAACCAAAAAAAGTATAACTGGTTTATTGCTACTGGGTTACTAGGTTAAATATTTCTTAATGACTTTAAAAAAATAATCATTGGGTTATTCGTTCGGTATTGGATTTAGATATTTAGTAATTGGTTTATCTAAATTTTCATTTAGCAATCAATGCTTACTTCATTGTGACTTAGAGTTCACAACTTTACATTATACAAATCGGCAAAACCTAAATCAACTATATTCCTACTTATTTGTCTTTGTGTTATACATGAATAGTTTTTTTTAAAAGTTTTTTTGTTAGTATTTCTATTTTATGAACCTTTGTAAGATTACCTTATTGTCTTGTCGTGTCTAATTTATTAGAGAAGTCATATATTTGTTTATAAGTATATTCTTGTTGGTTAAACCAAATATTGAACTGTTAAGGACAAAAACCGATAAAGAATTAAAATATGCTAAAGGTCAAACGATATCCGATGTAGGAGTATACCTACATTAGCACACTTATTCACATGAAAAACTATATATTGAACTATCTAGATGAATATCTATGCTAACAATAAAATGTGCAAGTCATGATTGAACAACAAGATTTATGCACCAGGACATACACAAGAAATACTGTCGAGAAGAAAGTACTAGGTGAGAATTAATTAGTGCGAAAATTATAAGAATTCAGTCACGAAATAATGTACAACACACATGTTCATAATGAAATTTATATCGGACAAATCCTTAGGTTTGGTAAAAGAGGAGATGATATGAAAAAACTAGACATCTACAACTAAAGACATTACTTTTGTGTCTTAAAGTTATTCAAATACATGCTACACTTCATTTTAAATATTAAAAGGACATATACAGTTCATTTCATGACATAAGTTAGAGAATATATTGTTATTTTATGCACAATTAGTCACTAACAAATTGTCTTATAATAATTTGAGAATATAATGTTCGTTAAAACATTCCCAACAAGCAAGAAGGCAAATAGATTGGCCATCCACATAGTATGACGTAGTGCATTATTAAAAAATATATTGATATGTTGAAATACTATAACATACATAAAAGATAAAATATCATGTGTATACGGATCTAAGGACTTAACCTCGACACGCAACGCACGTGTAGTGAATCTAGTATATATATATATATATATATATATATATACCTAAGAATAATTAGAAATTAAAAATATTTAAAAGATATATGGAAAATTCACATGCAAACATAGAATTGTTTGAATATGAAAATGTGAAAGGTCTCATATTGTGACGGAGGGAGTATCTTTTATTAGAAAAATATGTTAAAATTTAATGTAATATTTCTAATGTTATTTATTTAAATTCAAAACTTCCAATGCTATGAAACTCTAAGACATTCATGTGAATCCATTTTTGTAATAAATAATTATTGTTCCTTTTAAATCTACATAACCAAATTTGCAGGTCGGACACATGATATTACTAAGCCCTATTTAGATGCACTTAATGAAAATTTTAATTTTAAATTATTCAGATTTGAAGGAAAATATTTCAAGAGAGATATTTTCGAATTTTCTCACGTTTAGGTGGCATAAATGCTTTGAAAGTTTTTTCCAAATAAAATCATTTTTCTCAAATTAAAGGAAAATGAATTTCCTCCAAAAAATAGGTAAATAATTTTTCAATAACTCTTTTTCAATCTCACACTCAACTTTCACTCCTAATTAATGTTTTGTGTATATATTTCTGATACAAATTCAAAACTTTCACTCCTGATTCTTAATTTGGGACTAATGTCTTGACCTCGACTCGAAAACATTCATTTCCCAAATTAGATCTGGGTAGAATATTGATTTAATACCTTTTTATACTTATGTATACATGGTTAAATCATAAGAAAAGTGTCGTGGTGGTGTTCCTAGTTGGTTGTTAGAGTCTTTTTAAAGGTGGAGAGTTGAGGTCAGTTCTGTATTATCATATTTGGGTCCCTATTTACTATAGGGGTCAGGTATTGAGTTCGAATATGATTTAGAAATGGTGTCCTAGGAGCGTGTATGACATGAGATGTTGGGGTTTGATTATTGTTAGGAGGTTGTTTCTTGAGTTGGGAATTCAGGTGAGATCTCACTTCGGAACTCAGAATCTTAAGCCTACTCATAATGTTTGGGTATCGATTTTAAGTCTTGATTCACAGGTCCAATCCGAAGAAGTAAGTCACGATCAAGTCTTAGTGTTGATGTTTATTTGTAGGTCAAGATATAGACATTGAGAGTCAACATTAAAGGTCGTGGTGTGGGTCTCCCTTGAGATGTTGATGTCATGTCCTAGTTCAAAAGTTTGTTCCAACATTGGTTATCATGCTCGACTCCTAGTTTGGAGGTCAAACCCTGATTAAGATCTTAGGGTTACGTTTGGGGGTCATGTTACAACTAAGAGATTTTAAATTTGGATCACAAGTCGAGTCTATGGTTGTATCCCAATTGAATGTCAAAATAATGTGTAGATTTGAGTGTGAGGGTTGGGGTTTGGGTCTGATGTTAGGTTTTGCAATCAGATCATACTTTGGGTTGTGGGTTAGGATTCAAGTTCACATCCAGGGTCGAGAATAAGGTCCAGTTTCGAGGATAATATTAGGTCTGATGTTCGGGACAAGTCTTGATTTAAAAGATGAAGTTTTAAAGTCGTAGTTAGATTTTATATTAGTCATTGGGGAAATATTTTTGTTCAAAAGTCAGGTCATAAGTAAGATATCAGGGTCGGGTTGATGTTTTAAAGTCATTACCAGGTCAAAAGTTGGGATCCTTTCCTAAAATGGAAGTTTGGTTCCTTGATATAGAGTCGAGGTTGAATCCATCTTTAGTCTTGTTATAGTTTGGGTTTTAGGA
This sequence comes from Solanum peruvianum, assembly GCA_027705065.1. Lineage (NCBI taxonomy): Eukaryota > Viridiplantae > Streptophyta > Magnoliopsida > Solanales > Solanaceae > Solanum > Solanum peruvianum. The sequence goes on from JAKWJD010001763.1 coordinate 23,211,806, forward strand.
TTAAAGTCATGTCCACTCTGACTTTGGGTTTCGAGTGTATGTCGGGGTCAAAAAAAAGGTTGGATCTCAGGGTCGTATCAAGATTGGTAACTGGGGTTGCATCTCGGTTTTTATGTGGGTCAAAGTCGGGTATCCAGTTTGAATTTGATGTTAGGTTCCTAATTAGATGTTGGGAACATATTTTTAATTGTTCATCATGGTCGCATTCGATTTGGGTATTAGGGTCGTATCCCGAATTGATTATTGTGGTTGGCTTTTGGGTCAGGAAATATTTTTCTAAAAGGTATTTTGTTAATTCTACCAAAATATAAAAAGATATTCTAAACAATGTTTCTCATTAACCAACAAAATATTAGATACTAATATTTTGTAAGTCACCAACCAAACATGAGAAAATAAGGTAAAAGCCCCCTATATTCCAAAGGAAACATAATCGTGGAAAACATCTTTCTTCATATCAAATGCACCCACGTCTAGGCTTTTCTATATTACAATTACTTAATGAGCATGCATATGTATGAATAAATAATATGTGTCATAAAGTCCTATATTCATTGCACGGACTATCCATTTTTGGCGGTATTTAAATTTTATTTCACAAATCAATCATATTTTATATTTGTCCCTATTGCTAATTTTAATAAAAACTATTTTTTTCAAAGAACCCTTAATTGTGACTTAACTTCATTGTTAAAACTATTAAATAATTTTTAGAATTTTTATCCTTAATTGAGATATTGTTTCAAACAACTATAACTACTTGTCATCCCCACTAATTGTTATTTACAAACTTTACCAATAACGATCATTGTCATGCAAATCATTAATTACAGTTGTCATTTTTTCCTCTTATTAACAAATTCCAAAAGATAAATACTAACATCAAAGCGATATAATTAATGTTATGAAATTCTTTTTATACTCATTTATAAGTAGAATCAGTAATTAGACATAGATCACAGCTGTTATTTGTTCCTCCTAATATTCCAAAAGGGAAATAGTACCATGAAAGAGATATAATTAATGTTATAAAATATCTTTCTACTCATTATAAGTGGAATTAGTCATTAAACAATTAATAATATTATTATTCTTTAAATATTTTATCTTTATAAGTTCAATTTATCACAAAATATGTATGTGTAAATGTGAATGCATTATCGTCTGACTGTGTATTTTCATACATATGTGTATATGAATCTAGGATATGAAGATTTCACAGTATTTCTAATTCACTTCTAAAAAGAGTTGTATATCAAAAGCCTTTTTTGTAGTTATTTTAATAACTTTTGTGTCTTGTTTTAGAGGAAAGATGTTCACGTTCAAACGACGTACCTTAGGTGTGATCGTAGATGAGCAGCTCAGGAAATTGAAGGAAAATCAGGGAAGTCTAACTACGTGTTGAACAATGAGAGACAATGACGGTCTTGTAGTTTATTGACGAACCATACTAGTGAACTGTCATTTGGTTTAGAGAAGGTTCCAATACCTTATTCTGGATGATTCTAAGTATGGATCTACTTAGGGGAATGAAGGCTCGTAGATGGATCAACATACTGTACTGTTAATCCGTTGTTTGATTCAAAGAGGGTTCCATCTGGAGAGCAGAAATAATTCTGTAACGACCTGTTTAGTCGTTTTGAGCAGCAGATTTTTATTTCTGGAAAACTGGCTGAAACGACGGACCCCACGACGGACCGTCACAGGCTTGACGGACCGTCGCAGGGTCTCGTTTCAAAATACTTAGAAATTCTAAAATTGGGTACTGAAAATCGACAGTCTGAACTTCGTGACGGAATGGCAGGACGGACCGTCACAGGTGTGACGGACCGTCAAATATCCTTGGTGGAAATTTGGGTCTCTGAACTTGGCGACGACCTGCAGGACGGACCGTCGCAGGCACGACGGCCCGTCACAGGGTGCGTAATCCCAGTTGGAGTCGGATTTCTTTACACGTTTTAAGGGACGTTTTGGACTATTCCTTCTTTAATTATAAAGTTAGAGGGTTTATATTAATAAGTCTAATTACTTGGGGGTTAAAAGAGGTAACCTTAAGTTAATTAGTGGGTTATTAATGCCATCTTTTAAACTTAATTATATACTAATTAGGGTAAAAGAAAGAGGGTTTGAATAAGAAAATATAAAGAGAAAGAGAGAGAGAGAGAGTCGAACGAGGAAGAAGAAGAACAAAGCTTGGGAATTTCTTGCTTGATCACTAGTCTTCGGTGGAGGTAGGTTATGGTTTTCACACTATTCGTAGTAAACTCTTAATAGCGAATGATATGTGTTAGTAGTATTATAAACCCTTCTATATGCTTAAATGTATGCTTGCATGAATATGATTATGAAATTGTGAATAAATAAGCATGATGAAGCTATTGAATCCCAAATCTTGAAAAGAAACCCTAATCTACTTTGTTAATGATAATGCCTTGGTATAAAAGAAGGCTTGATGAACGAAAGTGGTGAGATTAGGGGATCGGGTGCCACGTTCCGGTACCAGGATAGAAATAGAGGATCGGGTGCCACGTTCCGGTACCAGGATAGAATGAGGATCGGAGTGTCACGTTCTGACACCAGGATAGAATATGGATCGGGTGCCACGTTCCGGTACCAGGATAGAATGAGGATCGGAGTGTCACGTTCCGACACCAAGATAGAATATGGATCGGGTGCCACGTTCCGGTACCAGTATAGAATGAGGATCGGAGTGCCACATTCCAGTACCAGGATAGAATATGGATCGGAGTGTCACGTACCGACACAAGAGGAAGAAAGATAATGAATCTTGAAGAATGTTAAGATACTCAATGTAATGAACCTAATTCCCAAAATGAGTATGATACTGAGGCTTGAGTCCTCATGGATGAACTTGTTAGTACTTATTGATGATTATAGTACTTGTTGTTGCTACATGTTGAGTATTATAGTTGTTTTATAATATTACTTGATATATACTGTTTTCTATTTTGAGTTGGCCGATGATACTTACTCAGTACCCGTGTTTTGTACTGACCCCTACTTGTTGTTTCTTTCTTTGTTATTTGTGGAATGCAGCAAACGTTCCGTCATCTTCAACTCAACAGTAATCCTAGCCAGTCATCAGTATACCGGATTTCAGGGTGAGCTAATGCTTCTAGCTTGGACTAGATTTCCCTCTTCATGTCTTGATGCCTCGAACTTCCGGCATGGACTAGCTTTTTAGTTATTTGGTTCTTAGACATTCTTAGTTTAGTAATTTGAGATAGATGTTCTTGTGGTGATGACTTCTAGATTTTGGGGATAATAATAGTTATTGATTTGATTTTATTAATGAGTTAAGTCTTCCGCATTACTTTCTGTTGATATTATATTGAAATGTTAGGGTTTAGATTGGTTGGTTCGCTCACATAGGAGGGTAAGTGTGGGTGCCAGTCGCGGCTCGGTTTTGGGTCGTGACAAACTTGGTATCAGAGCATTAGGTTCGTTGGTCTCATCACACAAAAACAGGTCTAGTAGAGTCTTAAGGAACGGTAGGGGGACGCCTTTACTTTGCTTTGAGAGGCTATAAGACTTTAGGAAAATTCCATTCTTTCTTTCTTTCTTTCGTGCTACTACTTGAATCCAATTGGTATCTAGGTGATACAAATTGGTATCTGACCATCTTCACTCTATTTCGCAGATGGTTAGAACTAGAGCAACGACCGCACCAACACCAACACCAGCAAGGCAAGATACAACTGAGCCAGCCACTAGGGCTGTGGCTCGAGGGGGAACAGCGGCAAGAGGCCGTGGTAGAGGTCGTGGGAGGACGTCCTCTAGAGGAAGAGGACGAGCACCTAGTCCATCTGATGCTAGGGCGGTGACTCCTCCACCGACTGAGGAGGTAGTAAGAGAGGGTGAGGAAGGGGAAACTGAACAAGAGCAGAATGAGGAATTGCCACCCCAACCTACCCCAAAGATGATCAATCAGGTTCTTACTTATCTTAGCGGGTTATCTGATCACGGTCAGGCACCTCAAGTGGTTTCTGCACCAACACCTCCGGTTTCAGAGATACAACATGCGGCTACTATGGCTCCCCGCATGGATTCCTCATTGGACATAGGCACGTTACCACGTTTGACTACTGGGCCTATAATGACAAATGATCAGCATGAACTTTTCAGTAAGTTTTTGAAATTGAAACCTCCAGTCTTCAAGGGTGCTGAATCTGAGGATGCTTATGATTTTCTGGTTGACTGTCATGAGCGACTACACAAGATGGGTATAGTAGAACGGTTTGGTGTTGAGTTCGTGAGTTGTCAGTTCCAAGGGAACGCCAAAATGTGGTGGCGATCACATGTTGAGTGTCAACCAACAGAGGCACCACCCATGACTTGGGTAACATTCTCTAACTTGTTTATGGAAAAGTACATCCCACGGACTTTGAGGGATAGGAAAAGAGATGAATTCTTGAGCCTAGAGCAACGCAGGATGTCGGTTAATGCATATGAGGCTAAGTTTCGTGCTTTATTAAGGTATGCCACTCAACTCTGTTTCAGTCCACAAGAGCGGATTCGCCGGTTTGTGAAGGGGTTGAGGTCAGAGTTGCGGATTTCGGCCTTACAGGTAGCGGCTACGGCAAAATCCTTCCATCAAGTGGTAGACTTCGTGATAGAGGTAGAGGGAGTGAAGCCAGATGACTTCACCATGACAACTACATCAAAAAGGTTTCGAAAGGGAGGTGAGTATAGTGGTTCCTACTCCAGAGGACTGAGTTCCGGAGGTTACTCAGTTCGACCCATTCAGTCTTCACTACAGACTGTAGTTGGGGGTCCACCTCAGACCGGTCAACACTTCTCTGAGAGACCTATGCATGAACCCAGAGAGTGCTATGGATGTGGGGAGATTGGACATATTAAGAGATATCGTCCAAAATAGAGTAATCGACCCCCAATAGCTAGAGGTAGAGGTGGTTATGGAAGAGGCCGTCATTCTGGAGGACGCGGTTGTCGAGGTAATGGTGGTCACCAAAACGGCCGAGGTTATGGCCAAACTGGAGCCACTACATCACAACATGGTAGGGGCAATGAACAGGCAAACAATAGGGCCCATTGTTACGCTTTCCCTGGGCGGTCTAAAGCAGAGGCGTCTGATGCTGTCATCACAGGTAAACTTTTGGTTTGTGATTGCATGGCTTCTGTATTGTTTGATCCCCGATCCACATTTTCTTATGTATCTTCCTCATTTGCTAATGGTCTCAATTTACATTGTGAATTACTTGACATGCCTATTCGTTTTTCTACTCCGGTGGGTGAGTCTGTGATAGTTGAAAAGGTATATAGGTCTTGTTTGGTGAACTTTGTGGGGAGCAACACTTATGTAGATTTGGTTATCTTAGAAATGGTTGATTTTGATGTAATTCTGGGTATGACTTGGCTTTCTCCGCAATTTGCGATCTTGGATTGTAATGCTAAAACTGTGACGTTAGCCAAGCCTGGGACAGACCCGTTAGTGTGGGAGGGTGACTACACTTCCAATCCTGTGCGTATCATCTCCTTTCTTCGTGCTAAGAAAATGGCTAGTAAAGGATGTTTAGCTTTCTTGGCCCATCTCAAGGATGACACTACCCAAGTACCTTCGATTGAGTCGATTTCGGTAGTCCGCGAGTTTTTGGATGTGTTCCCTGCAGATCTTCCTGGTATGCCACCAGATAGGAACATTGATTTCTGTATCGATCTTGAACCAGGCACTCGCCCCATTTCTATACCCCCTTACAGAATGGCTCCCGCGGAGTTAAGAGAGTTAAAGGCTCAACTTCAAGAGTTGTTGAGCAAAGGCTTCGTTAGACCAAGTGCATCTCCTTGGGGTGCTCCGGTTTTGTTTGTGAAGAAGAAGGATGGGAGTTTTCGGATGTGCATAGACTATCGGTAGTTGAACAAGGTAACTATTAAGAAAAAGTATCCTCTTCCTCGCATTGATGACTTGTTCGATCAATTACTAGGTGCTTGTGTCTTCTCTAAAATTGACTTGAGATCCGGTTATCATCAATTGAAAATACGGGCAGCGGATGTGCCAAAGACTGCTTTTCGAACTAGGTATGGGCATTATGAATTTGTGGTAATGTCTTTTGGCCTTACTAATACCCCTGCTGCTTTCATGAGCTTGATGAATGGGATTTTTAAGCCATATCTAGATCTCTTTGTGATCGTATTTATTGATGATATACTGATATACTCGAAGAGTAAGAAGGAATATAAGGAGCATTTGAGAATTGTATTGGAAATGTTGAGGGAGAAAAAGCTTTATGCCAAGTTCTCTAAGTGTGAGTTTTGGCTAGATGCTGTGTCCTTCTTGGGGCACATGGTTTCTAAGGATGGAGTGATGGTGGATCCTTCTAAGATTGAGACAGTGAAGAATTGGGTAAGACCCACTAATGTGTCAGAAATACGGAGTTTTGTTGGGTTAGATAGCTACTACCGCCGATTTGTCAAAGGATTCTCTTCTATTGCTTCCCAATTGACGAACTTGACTAAGCAGAATGTTCCATTTGTATGGTCGGATGAGTGCGAAGAAAGTTTTCAGAAACTCAAGACTTTGTTGACTACCGCACCTATCCTCACCTTGCCGGTAGAGGGTAAGAAATTCATTGTTTATTGTGATGCATCCTATTCGGGTTTGGGTGCAGTGCTAATGCAAGAGAAGAACGTGATTGCTTATGCTTCAAGACAATTAAAAGTGCATGAACGTAACTATCCAACTCATGACTTGGAATTGGCCGCGGTAGTGTTTGCATTAAAGCAATGGAGGCACTTTTTATATGGGGTTAAGTGTGAAGTCTATACGGATCATCGTAGTCTACAGTATGTCTTTACTCAGAAAGATTTGAACTTGAGACAAAGGAGATGGATGGAACTACTGAAGGACTACGACATCACCATTTTGTATCATCCGGGGAAGGCGAATGTTGTGGCAGATGCCTTAAGTAGAAAGGCGGGAAGCATGGGAATTCTAGCTCATTTGCAAGCTTCTAGACGCCCATTGGCTAGAGAAGTGCAGATTTTGGCTAATGACCTCATGAGGTTAGAAGTAAATGAGAAGGGAGGATTGTTAGCTTGTGTGGAGGCAAGATCCTCCTTCCTTGACAAGATTAAGGGGAAGCAGTTTGATGATGAGAAATTGATCCGGATTCGAGATAAAGTGTTGCAAGGAGAGGCTAAAGAAGCAACAATCGACGAGGAAGGTGTTTTGAGGATTAGGGGAAGGGTATGTGTACCCCGTGTCGATGATTTGATCAACACTATTCTGACAGAGGCTCATAGTTCAAGGTATTCTATACATCCGGGTGCAACCAAGATGTATCGCGACCTAAAGCAACACTTTTGGTGGAGTAGAATGAAGCGCGATATTGTTGACTTTATTGCCAAATGTCCAAACTGTCAACAAGTAAAGTATGAACACCAGAGGCCCGGAGGAACGCTTCAGAGAATGCCCATTCCTGAATGGAAGTGGGAGAGAATTGCAATGGACTTTGTGGTTGGTCTTCCAAAGACAATGGGTAAGTATGACTCCATTTGGGTGATTGTTGATAGGTTAACTAAGTCTGCTCATTTTATTCCGGTCAAGGTGACTTACAATGCAGAGAAGTTAGCTAAGATCTATATCTCAGAAATCGTTCGATTGTATGGGGTTCCACTATCCATCATATCAGATAGAGGTACGCAGTTTACTTGTATGTTTTGGAAAACATTGCATGCTGAATTGGGTACTAGGTTGGATCTTAGTACCGCATTCCACCCTCAGACCGACGGTCAATCTGAGCGAACGATTCAAGTGTTGGAGGATATGCTTCGTGCTTGTGTAATAGAATTTGGTGGTCATTGGGATAATTTCTTACCCTTAGCGGAGTTTTCATACAACAATAGCTATCACTCCAGTATAGACATGGCTCCATTTGAAGCGTTGTATGGGAGGAGATGTAGGTGTCCCATTGGGTGGTTTGATGCATTTGAGGTTAGACCTTGGGGTACTGACCTTTTGTGAGATTCATTAGAGAAAGTGAAATCTATTCAAGCGAAGCTTCTAGCGGCGCAAAGTAGGCAAAACGAATATGTAGATCGAAAGGTTAGATACTTAGATTTCATCGAGGGTGAACAAGTCTTGTTGAAGGTTTCGCCAATGAAAGGGGTGATGCGGTTTGGTAAGCGAGGTAAACTAAGCCCAAGGTATATTGGTCCCTTTGAAGTACTTAAGCGAGTAGGGGAGGTGGCGTATGAGTTAGCCCTGCCTCCAGGTCTGTCCGGAGTGCATCCGGTATTTCATGTGTCAATGTTGAAGAGATACCATGGGGATGGAAACTACATTATCCGTTGGGATTCAGTTTTGCTTGATGAGAATTTGTCTTATGAGGAGGAGCCTGTTGCTATTTTAGATAGAGAAGTTCGCAAGTTGAGGTCAAGGGAGATTGCATCCATCAAGGTGCAATGGAAGAATCGACCGGTTGAAGAAGCCACTTGGGAGAAGGAGGCAGATATGCAAGAAAAATACCCACATCTGTTTAAGGAAACAGGTACTCCTTCTCGCCCTTGTTTCTCTTCTTGTAATCGATCGAGGATGAACGATGGGTAAATTGGTATCTATTATAACGACCTGTTTAGTCGTTTTGAGCAGCAGATTTTATTTCTGGAAAACTGGCTGAAACGACGGACCCCACGACGGACCGTCACAGGCACGACGAACCTTCGCAGGGTCTTGTTTCAAAATACTTAGAAATTCTGAAATTGGGTACTGAAAATCGACTCTCTGAACTTTGTGACGGAATGGCAGGACGGACCGTCAAAGGTGTGACGGACCGTCACAGATCCTTGGTGGAAATTTGGGTCTCTGAACTTGGCGACGACCTGCAGGACGGACCGTCGCAGGCACGACGGCCCGTCACAGGGTGCGTAATCCCAGTTGGAGTCGGATTTCTTTACACGTTTTAAGGGACGTTTTGGACTATTCCTTCTTTAATTATAAAGTTAGAGGGTTTATATTAATAAGTCTAATTACTTGGGGGTTAAAAGAGGTAACCTTAAGTTAATTAGTGGGTTATTAATGCCATCTTTCAAACTTAATTATATACTAATTAGGGTAAAAGAAAGAGGGTTTGAATAAGAAAATAGAAAGAGAAAGAGAGAGAGAGAGAGTCGAACGAGGAAGAAGAAGAACAAAGCTTGGGAATTTCTTGCTTGATCACTAGTCTTCGGTGGAGGTAGGTTATGGTTTTCACACTATTCGTAGTAAACTCTTAATAGCGAATGATATGTGTTAGTAGTATTGTAAACTCTTCTATATGCTTAATTGTATGCTTGCATGAATATGATTATGAAATTGTGAATAAATAAGCATGATGAAGCTATTGCATCCCAAATCTTATAAAGAAACCCTAATCTACTTTGTTAATGATGATGCCTTGGTATAAAAGAAGGCTTGATAAACGAAAGTGGTGAGATTAGGGGATCGGGTGCCACGTTCCGGTACCAGGATAGAAATAGAGGATCGGGTGCCACGTTCCGGTACCAGGATAGAATGAGGATTGGAGTGTCACGTTCCGACACCAGGATAGAATATGGATCGGGTGCCACGTTTCCGGTACCAGGATAGAATGTGGATCGGAGTGTCACGTTCCGACACCAGGATAGATATGGATCGGGTGCCACGTTCCGGTACCAAGATAGAATGAGGATCGGAGTGCCACGTTCCGGCACCAGGATAGAATATGGATCGGAGTGTCACGTACCGACACAAGAGGAAGAAAGATAATGAATCTTGAAGAATGTTAAGATACTCAATGTAATGAACCTAATTCCCAAAATGAGTATGATACTGAGGCTTGAGTCCTCATGGATGAACTTGTTAGTACTTATTGATGATTATAGTACTTGTTGTTGCTACATGTTGAGTATTATAGTTGTTTTATAATATTACTTGATATATACTATTTTCTATTTTGAGTTGGCCGATGATACTTACTCAGTACCCGTGTATTGTACTGACCCCTACTTGTTGTTTCTTTCTTTGTTATTTGTGGAGTGCAGCAAACGTTCCGTCATCTTCAACTCAACAGTAATCCTAGCCAGTCATCAGTATACCGGATTTCAGGGTGAGCTAATGCTTCTAGCTTGGACTGGATTTCCCTCTTCATGTCTTGATGCCTCGAACTTCCGGCATGGACTAGCTTTTTAGTTATTTTGTTCTTAGACATTCTTAGTTTAGTAATTTCAGATAGATGTTCTTGTGGTGATGACTTCCAGATTTTGGGGATAATAATAGTTATTGATTTGATTTTATTAATGAGTTAAGTCTTCCACATTACTTTCTGTTGATATTATATTGAAATGTTACGGTTTAGATTGGTTGGTTCGCTCACATAGGAGGGTAAGTGTGGGTGCCAGTCGCGGCTCGGTTTTGGGTCGTGACAAATTCTAAGTCATGACTGATGGAAGAAGTCTACGGACCATCGATTGATCGATGGTCCCTAAGAAGACTCGTACCTGAACAAAATCCTTTTTCATAAAGACATTGGTTTCTATGAATATGATATTAAAACCTCATTTTTGGTGTTAGCTACTATTACTTTTGTGCTACTTTGTGCATTAAAAATTGGTTTTCAGCAAGTTTAGCAATTAATTAATTTTCGGATTTGGTTTGAATGATTTTTCTTGCAATTTCGAGTTGGAATTTTGGGTTTATTCTTCTTCTTCAGTAAGTTCATGACTTCTTTATCTAAAACTATGAATAATGATCTTGCTAGCATGGGTAACTAAATCCACAACAAGGGTTGTGGGAACCATGGGTATTAAAAAAGTAATCGTAGTAATTAAGGAATTCTTGAACAATATTTTTGCATGCATTGATAATTCTTTCATTTAGAATTCTTTTTTATGGTGACAAAAGTTAGAACTTACCTAGTTGCTACTGCCGAACAAATAAGGTACTTAATAAGAAAATAATTATCAAAATAGATTTAGTGTGATACTATCTAATAGGATAGTGTCGATTGATGCGAAGTAATAACTAAGTTACACATCGATTATGATGTCTAATATGAGATAATGGTAAAGGTTAGTAAATCATAAAAACTAGCCATACCAAGGTGCAGGGTGGAATTCTCTAGATGCCGGACCAAGGATTTAGAGCTACGTAACTTATCACTTTGTGTCTAATAAACTAGGAAAAGATTGATATTGTGAGGACTACTGTGTTATGAACCTGTGGGGAACACATATACCCTAGTTACTATGTCATCTTGATAAAATAAAAGTTTAAATTTTTTCAACTACTAATTAAATTGTTAAAGGAATTTGTTTCACAACCCCCTTACTTTCTTTGGAAAGACATTGACAAAATAAATATAATCGTTAGTTAAAGTTTAAGTCTAGACAATTTTCCTCGTGGGATCGACCCTAACCTACTAGTTGGGTTCTCTACTTGATAACGATCACTTATGCTTCTTTAGGGAGGTATAATTTTAGCGGATCAATTTTTTCCCCAAACATAAGGTATTGTTCATGGTAAACACAATTCATAATTGAGAAATTAAAAGCTTAACTAAAATTATGTTTGCTAAGAAAACCTTCTGGTTACAATCTTTTAACGAGAAATTGTATACATTCTACTTAAAGAAAAATCTCTAAAAATTGTAAATTTTTATAATGGATTGGGTTAGAATTACATTACTAAAAGGTTGGGGATAGTGATGAGGTTCAATTCCACCTTGTGTGAAAATATGGTTGGACCAATTTTATATTGTTCCTGATTAACCGAAACAAGTTATCTTCACAAATAAGGTTCTTATGCATTTTGCCGTTTTCATACTTAACATATGAAATACATTTGGTTTGTCCCTTTTGTTGAGAACTAACCTAATAAATCATCATAAACACTACATCATTGGGGTTTTTTCTTATTCAAGACATTGAAACGTCCAATGAACATTTAATTATTGCTTTATGTTGGATCTTTATTCATCTACACATAATGGTTTCTATGCCCTAGTGTCTGACTGTGGTAGTTACTAGTAACTAACATAAAATAAAATGAGCCTAAAAGGAAGTACGATCTATACGCCCCATCTAGAGGAACAAATACCTTTCTAAGGTTAGAAGTGTTAGGATCAAATCCACACACACACACTTGATGAATGAAGAACACAAGAACACACGAGAGACAGAGATGAGAGATCTAGAAAGAGAAAGAGAGAAACAAATAATTCGTGGTAACACCCCGTGGGTAAACTTCCACGGCGGTGGGGTATATATTAATGATTCAAAGTATATTTAGTTACAGAGAATTCATGGATAATAAATAGTACAGTATGGCATTAATAGAACATTAATATATGACAGTACATCAAATATTAATCAGGCTCCACAACATAACAATAAAGGCATGATTGGCGTGATAACTAAATTTTATACCTATAGAGGGTACTTATAAACATTACGGGTCACATAAATCTAGGACGATGAGGATATATGATTAATATTTCTAGGACACTTCTTCCAACTTTATGTGTGAACGGTACGTGTTTACGATTAATAATAAAGTATGAATATATTCAATTCAATCACAAGAATAGACATTTATGAATAAAAACATGAGGGGTTGACACAAATGTAAAATAACAAGGGGGGTCTTATTTTAACTATCAGCTACAACAACATAATACGAAATTAAATATATTGAGACGAGTTCTTGTCATTTGATTTTATTATAGGCTAATATAGACAAATGTGTAATTGCAACTATTAGTAATTAACTTTAAATCAGCGACTAAGCTAGATTTTAGTGGGGATAAACTTTCTCTCAAAAGGATTACCTCGAATAAAGTTGATTTCTCTCGAACTCCAACACACAAAGAGATAAGAACATGATACTCTTTAATACATTCACTCTCTCAAGATAAATGTGTGGAAAAAGATTTAGGATTCACTCTCTCTCACTGAACCCATGACAATACAATACCCACAGACTAATAAATCATTAATTTTGGTTTTAAAAATTCTGTCTCGAGCAAGCCATAAACACGAACGTAGAACATCGATTTAAACTTCAAATCTTTAGATTAAACCATATTTACTGATTAAAATCATTTCTAAACAAAATTTAAACTAACTATTAAAAATACCCACAAGCTATATGATACCATAACCACATAATCACACCCCAAGAATTGGAGTCTTAGTTGACATCATAAATGAATAGAAATTGTTACCAAAAATGCATATACAACAACTTGGAAAGATTAATTTCATCTTTACGAAGGTTCAAATTGAGAATTAACAAAGAACAATTTCCAAATTCTCCAAAATGGAAAACTTTAATTTTGTAAAGCTAAGGAAACCCTAATCTCAATACTCAGAGTTCGAACTCAAAAATTACTCTAATGAATGTTCAAAATAAAATTTGATATTAAACATAACGTTTGAAAATGTATTTATTGTTTCCAAAACTATGTTGTGAAAGGATATTCGACAAAGTAATTATGGTTTGCCGATAAGCTCGACAATCCACCCTCTGGTCAGTTACTTCACCTTTTTCATTTAGCCTTCCTTATTCTTAAGTTGTCTAACTTTGGGAGGTCTAACATTGTATTGTTGAACCAATCTGTGACATGGCGACTGTTGATTTCTCTCGCTAAATTGATTTGCTCCTTTAGGGCTTGGCACACCGGAACTTTTAGCACTCAGGAGGCCGTTAGGTGACTCATCAAATGGACTTGTCCATCACCAGGACTTCCTCTCTTTGCTTTTTCAACTCATTTTATTCCTTTTTTCAAATTAGTGTCCATTTTTTGTTTCTCAATGCAAATACTTGAAAATCAATAGTTTTACAACAATTATTGTCACAAAACAAGCATTTGAGGACACAAAAATCTATCCTAGGATTCATCAACAACCAAAACTTAAACTTATGTTTATCCTCAATTAAAACTCAAGCTTGGCAGTTCAAAAAGGATGTCTCAAAAAAAAACTACACAAGACTCAATCATGAATGCACACTTTATTTCAATTTCTTATTCAGTCTAATTCATGCTCAAAATTCACCTCATGGTTCATTTTCCATGAAATATTGGATAGCATATTTCTTTTTGCAACTTAATTTCAAAATATTTTGCATTCCTTTTCCTTTTTTTCTTCTTCTTTACTTCTTCCTCTTTTTGTGTTGAGGGTTCCATCTTTTTCAAAACCATGAGTAAAGGGGAATTCCTTAACAACTCATGAGTTACATCCTCTTTTCACTACACCCCAACTCAAGCTTTTGTCCTAAGTTGTCTATTCAAACATACCACACTTCATGAGGATTATTGTGAACGGGTAAAGAAATGTAACAATTTCATCAAGTTTCTTCTAAGAACGGGATAAGTCTCAAAGGGTTTTAAAGAAAAGAACAACACTCACAAGGTAGGCCACAAAAGAGGTATAATTTCAAATACTTTAACTCTTTATGATTTCTGCCTAAGATCATTTGAAGAGGTTGCATACCTTAGACAAACAAACTGATGGGGCATATTCTAGGTTTTATCATGTATGGTTCATAGTAATATCATCACACAAGGCATTAACAACAATGTCAAACAAGACTCAACACATTCTCTAGTGCGGAATTTTGATCATGATAGACTAAATTCTACAATAGTCTAATCACAACACGATTCAAAGAGCTCACATATTGCCTATGAAACTTCATTTGGCCTCATCATTGACGCACTAATTGGCATTGATCAAGACCTATACTCAAATTTACTTGATAACAACCGCATTAAAAATTATTTAAGAGGTTGCAAATTTTTTTTCAAAAGGGTCAAATATCATTCACATTCAAAATAAGGAACCATAAGCTCAAAAATCCTCAAAATACAGAGCCAAAATGAAATTTTGTAGCACAAAATTCAATATATAAACGAAACAATAATGACATAAGATTAGCCATACCCCACCACAAAACATAAGAAATTTTTCCTCAAATACAATAAAATATCAAAAAGCCAAAATAAAACAATAAGACAATGATGGAGGTAAAGGGAAATCCTATATATGTAGACACTTCATTTGTCGGGGCATCAGTGCCTACATTAACACTCTGAACCTTTAAATCAGTGCCTTGAGGTCCCTCAAAAGCATCGGCTCCACTGACCCACCGATAGTTTTATCTCTGAAAGAGGTTTTAAAAACATTCTTAAACATAGTATTCTCAAGTTCATCCAGATTATCATAAGCCTCAGCCTCTCCCACATCTATTTTCTCCTTTGTATTCTCAAGTTCATCTTGATTATCATAAGCCTCATCTTCTCGCACATCTATTTTCTCCTCATTGGTCTCTTTGTTTGGCTCATCAGCTATCGCATCATCCCGATATACCTCTCGTGTTGTTGCTAGAGGAATCTCAGAAATAGTTGGTGGCATCCACATCATCTGATGCCTCCAATAGTGAAGTGAAGTTTTTAGATTTTGTTTCTCTACATCCTTGCTAAAATTTTCCACTTTATCTTTCATATTAATAAACTTAGAAGACTCTCTTTTTCTACTCTCACAAAATGGACTCTCACCGTGAAATCATTAATAAGTCTTAAGAGGGGTCGGCGCAGCAAGGATGTCACTCTTAATCAACCATGGAATTGATGCCTTTAGCAGGGTGGCCCTCACATTGGTCAAATGGGCTAGGTTACCCCTCTTTTCGATCATAGCAAGAGAAATCTTGGCGGGATAGGAATAGGAAAAAACACTAGGATCTTGAGAAGAAGAAATATGAGTGGATGTACATGAAGGTCCTGAGAACGAAGTAGGCCAGTATGCCTCTACAAGTATGAAATCAATGTACACCTCCAAAGATGTATCCACGTGAGCTTCTCTCATTCTTTTTGCCTTCTCTTGTGGTTATTGAGATTCAATAAACAAGCTCTTAGTGGACGATGAAAGGATAATCTCAAACTTTCTAGTAGAATCTAAGGGAATTCAAGCGGGACTAAATGTTGAGAACTAGGAATGGCAGGGAGTTGTGGTGCTTCTAGGCCCTTATGGTCATTACTTGCTCAAAAAGGATCCCCATGTCAATATTCTTCATTTACATTATCTTTCCAACGCATGTCTCTTTAGGGTGGCAGAGGATAGAGTCGTTCTGGATGACATGATTGTATTGTTGATGAAGATTAAAAAGAAATGAAAGCAATACTCATGTCGCTCTTCCAAATGGGGTCCTATTTCTTGATCTGCCTCTCGGTTGTATTGGAAACAGTTGTGAAAGCCACCCCTTCAAGTCCTTAAAGAACTTAGTTGTAGCAAATCTATGATATGCCTCTGTAGCACCAAAAAATCTCTACCAAGTATGATATTAGTGCTGTTGCCACTAACCATGACTTTGTTTCCATGGACCATGACCGACTTCACCGATTTGATGGCACTAGCCTTCTTTTCCCCTTAAGCATTAACTCTCTATATGTTTTATTTAATTTGTGGACCTATGTGGGAATGTGGGGGCCTCAGGGCCTAGTGAACTTCTTAAACCTGTGAAAATAGAGGGTGTCCCTTACCCTACAATATATTCCCTCAAGGAACTTTGTAGAAAGTAGCATGACATAAAAAATAATCCGCAACCTATATGCTTTTCAAACTATTAAGGATTAGGTAAGGAGCGACTATAGGTGGCACTAAATCCACAAGAGGTGATAGAACTG
Source organism: Solanum peruvianum (assembly GCA_027705065.1). Lineage (NCBI taxonomy): Eukaryota > Viridiplantae > Streptophyta > Magnoliopsida > Solanales > Solanaceae > Solanum > Solanum peruvianum. Next base: position 23,228,482 of record JAKWJD010001763.1, read on the forward strand.
CAGTGTATCTTCTAGAAAAAGGGAAAGTAAGACTCTAGGTGAATCAAGATGATACCTAACAAATATCTCAGCCCACCGAGAGTGTAATTGTTAATTAGCATCTTACTTAGCGAATGTAGCTTGGGACCCCTCAATATTGGAGTTATGTTCAAAACCTCATATGATGGCATTTTCCCTTTGCCTTTGCCTCCTATCAGAGGCTCTATTGTACCATTATTGGGAGAAGCAGCTCCCTTTTTATTTATCACAATCTCCCTTGATATTTTATGGGGTGGCATGTGAAGGTGATTTTACACATATCTTTAAAAATATCAAAAAGAGTTAGAGATATTTGAAGCAAAATTGCACAAAAAAATATTAAACATAGACTCATTGATACGGTATGTGAGTTGTCAAATCTCTTTGGCAAATTAGACTGGGAATTCCTGTAACGACCTGTTTAGTCGTTTTGAGCAGCAGATTTTATTTCTGGAAAAACTGGCTGAGACGACGGATACCACGATGGACCGTCATGGGCACGACGGACCGTCGATGGGGTCTCGTTCCAAAACACTTAGGAATTCTGAAATCTGAGTACTGAAATCGACTCTCTGAACTCTGTGACGGACCGTCACCGGTTCGACGCACCATCGTGAGCCCCCGTTTCAAAACACTTCAACTCTTGAGAATTTGGTACTGGGAACGATTCTCTGAACGTCGTGACGGACCGTCACAGGCGTGACGGACCGTCACAGACTCTTTAGTGAAAATTGAGTCTCTGAACTTTGCGACGACCTGCAGGACGGACCGTCGCAGGCACGACGGGCCGTCACAGGTTGCGTAATCCCTGTCTGGATTGGATTTCTGGTTAAGTTTTAAAGGGGCGTTTTGGACTATTCCTGCTATAATTATAAAATTCGTGGGTTTATATTAATAACTCAAATTCTTGGGGGATAAAAGAGGTAACTTTGAGTTAATTAATGGGGTATTATTGTCATCTTTTGCACTTAATTATATGTTAATTAGGGTAAAAGAAAGAGGGTTTGAATAAGAAAAATAGAAAGAACAAAGAAGAGGGAAAGAGAACGATCGAACGAGGAAGATAGAAAACAAAGCTTGGGAAATTGCTTGTTGATCACTAATCTTCGGTGGAGGTAGGTTATGGTTTTTCTATGATATTCGTAGTAAACTCTTAATAGTGAATGATATGTGTTGGTAGTATTGTAAACCCTTCTATATGCTTAATTGTATGCTTGCATGATTGTGATTATGAAATTGTGATAAAATAAGCATGATGAAGCTATTGAATCCTAAATCTTGGAAGAAACCCTAATTCACTTGTTAATGATGATGCCTTGGTGTAAAAGAAGGCTTGATAAATTATATAATGAGATTGATGATGCCTTAGTATAAAGGCTTGATAAATTATATAATGAGATTGATGATGCCTTACTATAAAAGAAGGCTTGATGAATTAGGGGATCGGGTGCCACGTTCCGGTACCAGGATAGAATGAGGATCGGAGTGTCACGTTCCGACACCAGGATAGTATATGGATCGGGTGCCACGTTCCCGTACCAGGATGGAAATAGAGGATCGGGTGCCACGTTCTGGTACCAGGATAGAATGACGATCGGAGTGTCACTTTCCGACACCAGGATAGTATATGGATCGGGAGCCACGTTCCGGTACCAGGATAGAAATAGAGGATCGGGTTCCACGTTCCGGTACCAGGATAGAATGAGGATCGGATTGTCACGTTCCGACACCAGGATAGTATATGGATCGGAGTGCCACGTTCCGGCACCAAGAGAGTATATGGAGCGGAGTGTAACGTACCGACACAAGGGGAATAAAGATAATGAATATTGAAATATGTTAATAAATCTAATCTAATGAACCTAATTCCCAAATGAGTATGGTATTGAGGCTTGAGTCCTCATGTGTGAACTTGGCGGTATTTATTAATGATGATAGTATTTGTTGCTACATGTTGAGTATTGTAGTTGGTTTTATAATATTACTTGATATATACTATTCTCTATTTTGAGTTGGCCGATGATATCTACTCAGTACCCGTGCTTTGTACTGACCCCTACTTTTATGTTTTCTTCTTTGTTATTTGTGGAGTGCAGAAAACGTGCCGTCATCTTCAACTCAACAGTGAATCTAGCCAGTCTTCGTCACACCGGATCTTCAGGGTGAGCTAATGCTTCTAGCTTGGACTGGATCTTCTTCTTCAAGTCTTGATGACTTGAACTTCCTGCATGGACTAGCTTTTTACTTGTTTTAGCTTCTTAGAATACTCTTAGTTTAGTAATTTGATCATAGATGTTATTGTGGTGATGACTTCCAGATTTTGGGGAATAATAGATGTTGAATTTTAGTAGTTATTGAATTGGGTTTTATTAATGAGTTTAAGTCTTCCGCATTACTTTCGGTTGATATACATTGAAATGTTAAGGTTTAGATTGGTTGGTTCGCTCACATAGGAGGGTAAATGTGGGTGCCAGTCGCGGCTCGGGTTTGGGTCGTGACAAACTTGGTATCAGAGCATTAGGTTCGTTGGTCTCATCACACAAGAACAGGTCTAGTAGAGTCTTAAGGAACGGTATGGGGACGCCTTTACTTTTCCTTGAGAGGCTATAAGACTTTAGGAAAATTCCACTCTTTCTTTCTTTCTTTCGTGCTACTACTTGAATCCAATTGGTATCTAGGTGATACAAATTGGTATCTGACCATCTTCACTCTATTTCGCAGATGGTTAGAACTAGAGCAACGACTGCACCAACACCAACACTGGCAAGACAAGAAACGTTTGAGCCAGCCACTGGGGCTGTGGCTCGAGGAAGAGCAGTGGCAAGAGGCCGTGGAAGAGGTCGTGGGAGGACGTCCTCTAGAGGGAGAGGACGAGTACCTAGCCCATCTGATGCTAGGGCGGTGACTCCTCCACCGACTGAGGGAGTAGTAAGAGAGGGTGAGGAAGGGGAGAATGAACAAGTGCAAAATGAGGAATTGCCACCCCAACCTACCCTAGAGATGATCAATCAGGTTGTTGCTTATCTTAGCGGGTTATCTGATCAGGGTCAGGCACCTCCAGTGTTTTCTGCACCAACACCTCCGGTTTCAGAGGTACAAATGATCAACATGAACTTTTCAGTAAGTTCTTGAAATTGAAACCTCCAGTCTTCAAGGGTGCTGAATCTGAGGATGCTTACGATTTTCTGGTTGACTGTCATGAGCTACTACACAAGATGGGTATCGTAGAACGGTTTGGTGTTGAGTTCGTGAGTTATCAGTTTCAAGGGAACGCCAAAATGTTGTGGCGGTCACATGTTGAGTGCCAACCAACAGAGGCACCGCCTATGACTTGGGCATCATTCTCTAGCTTGTTTATGGAGAAGTATATCCCCCTGACCTTGAGGGATAGGAAAAGAGATGAGTTCTTGAGCCTAGAGCAAGGTAGGATGACGGTTAATGCATATGAGGCTATGTTCCGTGCATTATCCAGGTATGCCACCCAACTTTGTTTCAGTCCACAACAACGGATTCGCCGTTTTGTGAAGGGGTTGAGGTCAGAATTGCAGATTTCGGCCTTACAAGTAGCGGCTACGGCAAAATCCTTCCAAGAAGTGGTAGACTTCCTGATAGAGGTGGAAGGAGTGAAGCTAGATGACTTCACCACGACATCGACGTCAAAAAGGTTTCGAAAGGGAGATGAGTTTAATGGTTCTTACTCTAGAGGACATAGTTCCGGAGGTTACTCAGTTCGACCCATTCAGTCTTCACTACTGACTGTAGTTGGGGGTCAACCTCAGACCGGTCAACACTTCTCCGAGAGACCGATTCTTGAATCCAAAGAGTGTTATGGATGTGGGGAGACTGGACACATTAAGAGGTAATGTCCAAGACAGAGTTACAGACCTCCCATAGTCAGAGGTAGAGGTGGTCATGGTAGAGGCCGTTATTCTAGAGGACGTGGTGGTCGAGGTAATGGTGGTCACCAAAACAGTAGAGGTGATGGGTAAACTGGAGCCACTACAACACAACATGGTAGGGGCAACGGACAGACAAGTAATGGGGCCCATTGTTACGCTTTTCCTGCGAGGTCTGAAGCGGAGACATCAGATGCTGTCATCACAGGTAATCTTTTGATTTGTGATTGCATGGCTTCTGTATTGTTTGATCCTGGATCCACATTTTCTTATGTATCTTCCTCATTTGCTAATGGACTAAATTTACATTGTGAATTACTTGACATGCCTATTCGTGTTTCTACTCCGGTGGGTGAGTCTATGATAGTTGAAAAGGTATAAAGGTCTTGTTTGGTGAATTTTGTGGGGAGCAACACTTATGTAGATTTGGTTATCTTAGAAATGGTTGACTTTGATGTAATTCTGGGTATGACTTGGCTTTCTCCGAATTTTGCGATTTTGGATTGTAATGCTAAAACTGTGACGTTAGCCAAGGCTGGGACAGATCCGTTAGTGTGGGAGGGCGACTACACTTCCAATACGGTTTGTATCGTGTCCTTTCTTCGTGCTAAGAAGATGGTTAGTAAGGGTTGTTTAGCTTTCTTGTCACATCTTAGGGATGACACTACCCAAGTACCTTTAATTGTTCGGTTTGGGTAGTCTGTGAGTTTCTGGACGTATTCCCTGCAGATCTTCCTGGTATGCCACCGGATAGGGATATTGACTTTTGTATTGATCTTGAACCGGGTACTCGCCTCATTTCTATACCCCCTTATAGAATGGCTCCCGCGGAGTTAAGAGAGTTAAAGGCCCAACATCAAGAGTTGTTGAGAAAAGGCTTCATTAGACCAAGTGCATCTCCGTGGGGTGCTCCAGTGTTATTTGTCAAGAAGAAGGATGGGAGTTTTCGGATGTGCATAGACTACCGGCAGTTGAACAAGATAACTATTAAGAACAAGTATCCCATTCCTCGCATTGATTACTTGTCGATCAGTTACAAGGTGCTTGTGTCTTCTCTAAAATTGACTTGAGATCCGGTTATCATCAATTGAAAATACGGGCAACGGATGTGCCAAAGACTGCTTTTCGAACCAGGTATGGGCATTACGAATTTGTAGTGATATCTTTTGGTCTCACAAATGCCCCTGCTGCTTTTATGAGCCTGATGAATGGGATTTTTAAGCCATATCTGGATCTCTTTGTGATCGTATTTATTGATGATATACTGATATACTCAAAGAGTAAGAAGGAACATGAGGAGCATTTGAGAATGGTATTAGAGTTGTTGAGGAAGAAAAAGCTTTATGCCAAATTCTCCAAGTGTGAGTTTTTGCTAGATTCAGTGTCCTTCTTGGGACACGTGGTTTCTAAGGATGGAGTGATGGTGGATCCAACTAAGATTGAGATAGTGAAGAATTGGGTAAGACCTACTAACGTGTCAGAAATAAGGAGCTTTGTTGGTTTAGCTAGCTACTACCGCCGATTTGTCAAGGGATTCTCTTCTATTGCTTCCCAATAAACAAACTTGACTAAGCAGAATGTTCCATTTGTATGGTCGGATGAGTGTGAGGAAAGCTTTCTGAAACTCAAGACCTTGTTGACTACCGCACCTATCCTTACCTTGCCAGTAGAGGGTAAGAACTTCATTGTTTACTGTGATGCATCCTATTCTGGGTTGGGTGCAGTGCTAATGCAAGAGAAGAATGTGATTGCTTATGCCTCAAGACAATTAAAGGTGCACGAACGTAACTATCCAACTCATGATTTGGAATTGGCCGCGGTAGTGTTTGCATTAAAGCAATGGAGGCACTATTTATATGGGGTTAAATGTGAAGTCTATACGGACCATCGTAGCCTACAGTATGTCTTCACTCAGAAGGATTTGAATTTGAGACAGAGGAGATGGATGGAACTACTGAAGGACTACGATATCACTATTCTGTATCATCAGGGAAAGGCTAATGTTGTGGCAGACGCCTTAAGTAGAAAGGCAAGCATGGGAAGTCTAGCTAATTTGCAAGTTTCTAGACGCCCATTGGCTAGAGAAATCCAAAACCTGGCTAATGACTTTATGAGGCTAGAAGTAAATGAGAAGGGAGGATTTTTAGCCTGTGTGGAGGCGAGATCTTCTTTTCTTGACAAGATCAAGGGAAAACAGTCTGAAGACGAGAAACTAAGCCGAATTCGGGATATGGTGTTGAGAGGAGAGGCTAAAGAGGCCATAATTGATGCAGAAGGTGTTTTGAGAATTATGGGAAGGGTATGTGTGCCCGGTGTTTATGACTTGATCCACACTATTCTTACAGAGGCTCATAGTTCCGGATACTCGATACATCCTGGTGCAACCAAGATGTACCGCGACCTAAAACAACACTTTTGGTGGAGTAGGATGAAGCGCGACATTGTTGATTTGTTGCCAAATGTCCAAATTGTCAACAAGTGAAGTATGAACAGCAGAGGCCCGGAGGAACCCTTCAGAGAATGCCCATTCCTGAAGGGAAGTGGGAGAGAATTGCAATTGACTTGGTGGTTGGTCTTCCAAAGACATTGGGTAAGTTTGATTCCATTTGGGTAATTGTGGACAGATTAACTAAGTCCGCTCACTTCATTCCGGTCAAGGTGACGTACAATGCAGAGAAGTTAGCCAAAATCTACATCTCAGAAATCGTTCGATTGCATGGAGTTCCACTCTCCATCATATCAGATAGAGGTACGCAGTTTACTTCTAAGTTTTGGAGAACGTTGCATGCCGAATTAGGTACTAGGTTGGACCTTAGTACTGCGTTTCACCCTCAGACTGATGGTTAGTCTGAGTGAACGATTCAAGTATTGGAGGATATGCTTCGTGCATGTGTGATAGAATTTGGTGGTCATTGGGATAACTTCTTACCCTTATCGGAGTTTTCATACAATAATAGCTATCACTCCAGCATTTACATGGCTCCATTTGAAGCATTGTATGGGAGGAGATGTAGGTCTCCCATTGGTTGGTTTGATGCATTTGAGGTTAGACCTTGGGATAATGATATGTTGAGGGATTCCTTGGAGAAGGTGAAAGCTATTCAACAAAAAGCTTTTAGCCTCTCAAAGTAGACAAAAAGAATATGCGGATCGAAAGATTAGAGGCTTGGAGTTCATGGAGGGTGAACAAGTCTTGTTGAAGGTTTCACCCATGAAAGGGGTGATGCGGTTTGAAAAAAGGGGTAAACTAAGTCCAAGGTATATTGGACCATTTGAAGTACTAAAGCGAGTAGGGGAGGTGGCTTATGAATTAGCCTTGCCTCCAGGGATGTACGGAGTGCATCCGGTATTTCATGTGTCCATGTTGAAAAGATACCATGGGGATGGAAACTACATTATCCGTTGGGATTCAGTTTTGCTTGATGAAAATTTGACTTATGAGGAGGAGCTTGTTGCTATTTTAGCTAGAGAAGTCCGTAAGTTGAGGTCGAGGGAGATTGCATCCATCAAAGTTCAATGGAAGAATCAACCAGTTGAAGAAGCCACTTGGGAGAAGGAGACTGATATGCAAGAAAAATACCCACATCTGTTTACAGATTCAGGTACTTCTTCTCGTCCTTGTTTTTCTTCTTGTGATCGTTCGAGGACGAACGATGGGTAAATTGGTATCTATTATAACGACCTGTTTAGTCGTTTTGAGCAGCAGATTTTATTTCTGGAAAAACTGGCTGAGACGACGGATACCACGACGGACCGTCATGGGCACGACGGACCGTCGAAGGGGTCTCGTTCCAAAACACTTAGGAATTCTGAAATCTGAGTACTGAAATCAACTCTCTGAACTCTGTGACGGACCTGCAGGATGGACCGTCACAGGTTCGACGCACCGTCGTGAGCCCCCATTTCAAAACACTTCAACTCTTGAGAATTTGGTACTGCGAACAATTCTCTGAACGTCGTGACGGAAGTGCAGGACGGAGCGTCACAGGCGTGACGGACCGTCACAGACTCTTTAGTGAAAATTGAGTCTCTGAACTTTGTGACGACCTGCAGGACGGTGCGTCGCAGGCACGACGGGCTGTCACAGGTTGCGTAATCCCAGTCTAGATCGGATTTCTGGTTAAGTTTTAAAGGGGCGTTTTGGACTATTCCTGCTATAATTATAAAATTCGTGGGTTTATATTAATAACTCAAATTCTTGGGGGATAAAAGAGGTAACTTTGAGTTAATTAATGGGGTATTATTGTCATCTTTTACACTTAATTATATGTTAATTAGGGTAAAAGAAAGAGGGTTTGAATAAGAAAAATAGAAAGAACAAAGAAGAGGGAAAGAGGACGATAGAACGAGGAAGAGAGAAAACAAAGCTTGGGAAATTGATTGTTGATCACTAATCTTCGGTGGAGGTAGGTTATGGTTTTTCTATGATATTCGTAGTAAACTCTTAATAGCGAATGATATGTGTTGGTAGTATTGTAAACCCTTCTATATGCTTAATTGTATGCTTGCATGATTGTGATTATGAAGTTGTGATAAAATAAGCATGATGAAGCTATTGAATCCTAAATCTTGGAAGAAACCCTAATTCACTTGTTAATGATGATGCCTTGGTGTAAAAGAAGGCTTCATAAATTATATAATGTGATTGATGATGCCTTAGTATAAAAGAAGGCTTGATAAATTATATAATTAGATTGATGATGCCTTAGTATAAAACAAGGCTTGATGAATTAGGGGATCGGGTGCCACGTTCCGATACCAGGATAGAAATAGAGGATCGGGTGCCACGTTCCGGTACCAGGATAGAATGAGGATCAGAGTGTCACGTTCCGACACCAGGATAGTATATGGATCGGGTGCCACGTTCCGGTACCAGGATAGTATATGAGGATCGGAGTGCCACGTTCCGGCACCAGGATAGTATATGGAGAGGAGTGTCACGTACCGACACAAGGGGAATAAAGATAATGAATCTTGAAATATGTTAATAAATCTAATCTAATGAACCTAATTCCCAAATGAGTATGGTATTGAGGCTTGAGTCCTCATGTGTGAACTTGGCGGTATTTATTAATGATGATAGTATTTGTTGCTACATGTTGAGTATTGTAGTTGGTTTTATAATATTACTTGATATATATTGTTCTCTATTTTGAGTTGGCCGATGATATCTACTCAGTACCCGTGCTTTGTACTGACCCCTACTTTTATGTTTTCTTCTTTGTTATTTGTGGAGTACAGCAAACGTGTTGTCGTCTTCAACTCAACAGTGAATCTAGCCAGTCTTCGTCACACCGGATCTTCAGGGTGAGCTAATGCTTCTAGCTTGGACTGGATCTTCTTCTTCAAGTCTTGATGCCTTGAACTTCCGGCATGGACTATCTTTTTACTTGTTTTAGCTTCTTAGAATACTCTTACTTTAGTAATTTGATCATACATGTTCTTGTGGTGATGACTTCCGGATTTTGGGGAATAATAGATGTTGAATTTTAGTAGTTATTGAATTGGGTTTTATTAATGAGTTTAAGTCTTCCGCATTACTTTCTGTTGATATACATTGAAATGTTAAGGTCTAGATTGGTTGGTTCGCTCACATAGGAGGGTAAATGTGGGTGCCAGTCGCGGCTCGGGTTTGGGTCGTGACAATTCCTTAAGGATTGGATAAAAAATTTCAAGAAAAATTGGCATGTTGTCATTAGAAAGGGCCTTTCAGCAAATCGCTCATAGCATTCGGCGAGCGAGGACTAGCCCGCCAAAATTTCAAGTGAATTTTAGGGCTTTGGGCACAGAAAAGGGTGATCAACAAGACTTTATGCGAGTCATACTGTAACATCTCATAAATCAAAATAGCTAGGATTAAACAAAGAACTAAGAATAGCTATTTTGGAATTAATAGGAAAAATCTGGAAAACTTCCTAAGTTTAAAAGTATGTTTTTGGTCATTTTAAAACATCCTTACACAACTAAATCAGTATGATTTAGGGAAAGTTGTTTATATGGTTGGAAAAACCTTGACGAGATCTTTCCCATGCTGCCGATTTTTCTTAATTTCAATATCGTATGAGGGAGATATGCGTATAAGAAGTTGGGTTGTTGGATTAAGGAAAACACAATTCGGAATTTAGTAAGGATAAAGTGGTCTTTTTGGCATACTATTTCCTAATTTGTTTTAAGGGTTTATCCAAGGTAAAATTAAGCCTATGTATGTTTTTAGAAGATTGAATACGCATAGGTCTTGGAAAAAAAGTGAAGAGAAAAAGGAGAAAGTAGAAAACACAACGATTTCACCAAGATCGTTGACTGAGTTTCATCGGGGGTGATCCCATAAAGGTAGGTGAGATCTTTCTGTTGATGGTTTCTCTTCCACCCACAAACCTATATGTTTAATTCAACACAATTAGAGTAGAATGAATGATTATCATTGAAATTCTTAATGAAAAATCATTGAATCTTCTAGGTTTGTTATAGTATACCTATGGTTGTTTGATTCATGTTTCCTGGATCTTTTACTAGTCTAAACTATTTGGTATTGAGAAATTTAGTGATCCTAAGTTTTTGAAGTGAGATCCATGGGAGTTTAGAAGGCTTAGAATTAAAAATTGGAGAAGAAAAGTTGGAAATAGTGTCTAATAAGCCCTGGGGCGCCGTCCCTACCAAAGTTCCTTAAGGCACACTCTGTCCGACACGGCCTGATTTTCCACTCTATCTAGAGTCCCTCAAGACAGTCTCTTTCCGGCACGCTCTAGCGCCCCATCCCTCTCAGAGCTCCAGGGTCACCTGGAGATCCCATTTTCCGCCCATCTTTTTGTAAGAGTTCCTAAATGATGTACCTATAATTCATAGTTGATTCCAACACTCTAAAGTACATCTAAAAATTATGAAATCATTCATAAACATGGGATCATAGTCCTTGAATTCATAATCCAATTGAAGAAAATTTAAGATCAAAGTCAAAGAAGTTAAGAGTAAAATATAAAAGTTAAGAAGTAAGTGAAAGTAAGTTCTTAAAGTTTCCAAGAGTCTTAAACATACATTCTAACTTTGTTTTAAGTGTCAAGCCACAAATTGAGCAAAGAGTAATGAGTTGAGTTTAAATACTCCCTAAGATTTACAAACGTTTCCACATTTTGAGAAATAAATGAAGCTTGACTTCTATAGAGCCTTGGGCTAGTTTTAGAAAAAGGGAACAATTATTTCGAAGAGAGCTTTTAGAGCTATGTTTGAGCAATTACCTCAAACCAGAGAATAGGTTGTTTTAAAATCTTATGAGCTATGTATCTTGGGAGTATTATTGAGCAGAGATATGGGGAAGCGCATTAATATAAACTTAAGTCCTCATAAACCATGTAACGACCATGGACAAATAAAGGGTCATACTTTTTAGGTTATTCCTTAGTGCTTTTTATCATATAGTAGTGGATCCACTTAGTTGTGCAGGTTCTATACCTAGGTCAAGGTATAGAGAGGTCCTCTTGCGACGTGTGGCAAGACGTTGTGCCATCTCTTAAACTAATAATGATTGTTTTCAATTAGAGAATTTCTCATAGAAACTATATTACTTTCATATATAAGTGAACTTGAGACTATTATTGCATTAACTTTAATGAAATAAATGTTTACACTATTTTCACAAGATTTTTATATATATACATATATATATTGCACGTGTCATTAGTGCTTTGTATTGGTTATGACTTCCTAAGTTGAGCAAAGAGTTGAGAAGAGACAAGTAAATTCATTATTCCATTAAAACATAAAACTTGTTGTTTAGCATTCCAACTCACATGCTCGTACATTCATCTTTTTAGTAGTAGAGGCTTCATAGACAAAAACTCAATCAGACTGTTCAATTCTAGTCTCTTTTATCTTATATGTCAGATGTTTTAACTTTGAGACTTAAGTGTAATTTTGTCCAAGAAATTTATTTATTGTATTTTTTATCATGAGAATGTTTCTAGCTTTATGAATAAGTTAAGTTAATTCTTCTGCTGAGTTATGTAAATCAGGACAAGGGTTTTCTCTAGGACAAAAATGGTTTTTGGGTGCTGACCATATCTAATGTGAAGGATCTGGGTGTGACTAACTTGGTATCAGAGCACAAGGTTCAAGATTCCTAGAAAGTCTATAAAGTCGTGTTCTCTAAATTCTTAGTAATCGGTGAGAAGCGTGCCACATTTATTATTAGGACGCTTTAACATTTAGCAATTTCTCATTTCGTGTGTTACAGTTTATCTCTAAAATGTTTACCTCTAATTTGTGTTTGCACATGTTTCAGATCGTCATTCCTCCACAAAAGGTAGTTTGATGTCTTCCAACAAGAAGAAATGTCACCAAACGTGCTACCTCAAGAACAGGTCACCAAATGCACCAAACGTGCTACCTCAAGAACAGGTCACCAAATGCTCAGTTCCATGAGGCTATTTGGATGTCAATACAAAAGGTGAGGTGTTTGATGTGATATATGTGGTTGACACTGAAAGGGTTGAGATAGCTACATACCATCTCAAGAATGTGCATAGGACTTTTTTCAATTAGTGGATGGAGGGAAGAGATGAGGATGTACCACCTTCAAATTAGGCTTGCTTTGAAAAAGCCTTTTTGGGATGTTTCTTTCCGTAAGAACTGAACGAATCAAAGTCGAGGGAGTTCTTTACTCTTAAACAAGACTCCTTGAGTGTTCATTAGTATTCTTTAAAGTTTACCCAATTGTATCACTATGCTCCAAAGATGGTTAAAGATATGAGAAACATGATGAACTTGTTTGTTGCTAGATTGGGTCGTGCTTCAATCAACGAAGGTACGGATGCAATGTTGATTGGGGAAATGAACATTTCGAGGTTAATAGGCTATGTGAAACAAGTTGAAGTGGAGAAGGTGAGGTATGGAGAGGAGAACATGAATAAGAAATCTAAGACTGGGAATGAGTCTAGTAGACATAAGGGTGGTTAAACTCGACTACAATTTCATTAACAAAAGGTCCATGCACCATCATTTGCTACTGCACCTACGCCCAAAAAAAGAGGTGAGTATAATGGCAAGAAGTCACAGAACTTTAAGGATACACCAGCCCAGTTCGAAGGTAGTATGGCACAAGGAAGTAGTTAGGCTCCTGCACATGGTAATTCTTGTATAAAACATGCTAGTAAGTGTTGTGATGGCCAGTTGGGTTGTTTTTAGTATGGTAAAGAGGAGCACTACATGAAGGAATGACCCAAGAATAAGAAGGGAGGTGGAAATCCAGGAAATAGAGCCTAATCTTCATTAGTTTTTACCCGATAGTGCTGCACCTTGAGGGGCCACTTATAATATTAGCAGAGGGGTAAACCATCTCAATGCAATCAATTGCCGCAAGGAACAAGAGAACTCTCCAGATTTTGTCACGGGTATGATCAAAGTCTTTACTTTTGATGTTTATGCCTAGTTAGACCTAGAAGAAAGATTATCTTTTGCTTATTTTGCAAATCAGTTTGAGATCATTCCTGAAAAACATTGTGAAACCTTCTGCTTTTCTACACCTATTGGGGAGTTTATTCTTGCGGAAAGAGTCTATCGTGAATGTACAATTTCCATCAGATTACAAGAACACCATGGCTGATCTAGTAGAGTTATACATTGTAGATCTTGATGTCATTTTGGGCATGGACTGGGTTCATGCCTTTAATGCATCAATAGATTATACAACTTGAGTTGTTGTGTTTCAAATTCAAAATGAGCCAGTCATAGAGTGGAGTAGTAGTTCAAAAGTGCCTAAGGGTCATTTCATTTGGTACCTAAGGCAAGAAAATTAGTTTCAAAGGGGTGTCTCTATCACTTAGTCAGAGTTAATGACTCAAGTACTGAGGTACATTTTCTTCAGTCAGTTTCTATATTGAAAAAGTTTCAAGAAGTATTTCTTGATGATCTACCGAGAGTCCCTCCTAGAAGAGAGAAAGACATCGGAATAGAAATCATCCAAGATACTCGTCCTATGTCTATTCTGCCATACATAATGGCACGAACAAAGTTATAACATCTCATAGAACAATTGAAATATTTGTTAGATAAAGGCTTCGTTCTATTAAGTGTCTCAGCTTGGGGAACTTCAGTCTTCTATATAAGGAAAAATGATGGTTCCCTTGGAATGTGTATAGACTACTGCCAATTGAATAAGGTGAACATCAAGAATAAATATCTTCTCCCAAGTATAAATAATCTTTTCGACCAGCTTCAGGGTTCTTCTTGCTTCTCGAAAATCAATCTCAGAGTAGGCTACCATCAGTTGAAAGTTATGTAATGTGACATTTCAAAGACAACTTTTAGAACTAGGAATATGCATTATGAGTTTTTAGTTATTTCCTTTGGTTTGACCAATGCACTTGTAGCATTCATATATCTTATGAAACAGAGTCTTCAAATCTTATTTAGATATTTTTGTCATTTTCTTCATTGATGATGTGCTGCTTTATTCAAGAAATGAAGAAGATCATGCAAGTCAACTCAGGATTGTTTTTCGGACTTTGAAATATAAGGAGCTATATGACAAGTTCTCCAAGTGTGAGTTTTGGATAAAATCTGTGGCATTCTTGGCCAGACCATTTCTAGTGATGGGATTAGTGTTTATACCAAAAGATAGAAACAGTTCAAAGTTGGCCTAGACCCACGTCTCTAACTAATATAAGGAGTTTCTTGGGATAGGCTTGCTATTATAGGAGATTTTTTGAAGATTTTTCATCAATCTCGTCTCTTTTAACCAACATAACCTAGAATACATCCAAGTTTCAGTGGTCTAAAGCTTCTTAAAAAACAATAAGGAGTCGGAAAAGTGTTTGACTACCACTCTGGATTTGACTTTACTAGAGTGAATTCATGGTTTTGTGGTATACTGTGATGCATCGAGAGTTTGTTTAGGCTGTTTGTTAACATAGAATGGAAAGGTTATAACTTATGCCTCGAAAAATTTGAAGGTTAATGAGAAGAACTACCTAACTCATGACATAGATTTGGCTGTGGTTGTTTTCACGTAGAATATATGGCGTCACTACCTGTGTGGGGTTCACGTCACAAGAGTCTCAAATATGTGTTCACTTTAAAGGATCTAAATCTCAGACAGAGGAGGTGGGTAGAATTACTCAAGGATTCTGACATGAGTATTCTTTACCACTCAGATAAGGCTAAGGTAGTTATTGATGGCTTTAACAGGTTATCCATGGGGAGTACCACCCATGTTGAAGAAGAAGAGAGGGATTTAGGTAAAAATGTGCACCGACTCGCATGTCTAGGAGTCATACTTATGGACTCCATAGAAGGAGAGATAGTGTTGACTAATGGGGCTGAATCATCACTAGCGTTAGAGGTGAAAAAGAAACATGACCGAGACGCCATTTAGATTGACATGAAGCACAATGTTCATAATAAAAGAATATGAACTTTTGAACAAGATGGAGGTGGTGTGCTGAAGTACCAAGGTAGGTTGTGTGTACCTAGGGTTGATGGACTCCAAGATAGGATACTTGAGGAAGCTCATAGCTCCAGGTATTCCATACATCCGAGTTCCAATAAGATGTACGATGATTTGATATAGGTGTATTGGTGGGAAGGCATGAAAAATGATATTGCTAAGTTTGTTGCCAAGTGTCCAAATTGTCAACAAGTGAAAGTGGAGCACCAAAGGCTTGGAGGTTTGGCTCAGACTATAGAACTTCAAGAATGTAAATGAGAGATGATTAATATGAACTTTAGAACAAGCTTGCCAATATCTTATAGGAAACATGATTCGATTTGGTTATTGTCCCAGAATGACAAAGTTAATCCATTTCATGCCGGCAAAGACTACCTATTAAGCAATGGATTATGCTAAGTTCTACCTTCAAGAGGTAGTGAGACTTCATAGAGTTCCATTCTCCATTATTTCATATAGAGGTGCATAATTTAGTGCACAACTCTAAAAATCGTTCCACAATGGTTTGTGTTCAAAGGTGAACTTAAACATTTGCTTTTATCCTCAAATGGAAGAACAAGCAGCACGTACGCTTACAACAGTACTTACCATTCGAGCATCCAAATGACTCCATATAAGGATCTTTATAGGAGAAGATGCATATCTCCTATTAGGTGGTGTTAAGATAGTGAAATAGGGTTTATAGGACAAACTTAGTTCAAAAAGCCATCAAGAAAGTGAAAGTTATTCAAGAGAGATTGAAAACAACACAGAGTGGACAAAAGTCCTACATTGATGTTAGGAGAATGCCGTTAGTGTTTGAGGTGGACGATGAGGCGTATTTGAATGTTTTGCCCATGAAAGGGGGTTATAGAGTTTAGTAAAAAGGGGAAACATAGTCCTTGGTATACTGTCCCTTACGGAATTTCCGAAGGGGTTGGTAATGTAGTATATAAGTTGGAGTTACCCAAAGAGTTAGAAGTGGTTCATCCGTTATTCCATGTATCTATGTTGAAGAAGTGCTTGGGCGATCCTTCAATGGTTCTACCAAGTGAGAATGTTCGGATCAATGATACCTTATCCTTTGAGGAGATTCCGATTCAAATTTTGGATCGTCAACTTTTTGTTGAGGACTAAGAAAATTGCATTAGTCAACTTCCTTTGGACGAATCAAATTATTTAAGAAGAAACATGGGAAGCTAAGGAGGATATGAAGAAGATATATCCACATCTCTTTGTATATGGAGACAATGCATATCAAAGTACTAAATTCTCTTATTTACAATTTATACGACTATGTGTAAGCATGTTTTACCTAGTTTTGTTAGTTGAATGCAGAAATGATTATACAACCCTTAGCATACTGAAAAATTTCTCATTCGAGGATGAATATTCTAAAGGGGGAAATATTGTAACATCTCGTAAAAATAATATCTAGTAATACACAATGAAATTAAGAACAGTTATTTTTGGAAAGAATAAGAAAATCCAAGGAAATTTCTTAATTGTAAAAGTTAGTTTTTGGTAATTTTGAAATGACCATAACTTCTAGATAATATGAGTTAGGAGCAGTTCTTTATATGGTTTGAAAGACATAGGGCCGCTGATTTTGCGTAATTTTGATATTGTGTGAGGGCTATTGCCTATCGAATGTTTGATTGTGGTAGTAGGGAAAATCCTGTACGGATTTTAGTAAGGGTAAGGTGGTCTTTTGACACTTTTATTTCCTAATTTGTTTTAACGGTTTTTAAGGGGTATCATTAATGCTTAAGTAAGTTTTTAGAATATTGCATACACATAGGGCTTGGATGAAAAGATAAGAGAAGAAGGCGAAAATAGGAAAAACCAACATTAAGCCAAGATCGTTGAGTTAGGTTCATCTGTGTTGATCCCTTTAAGATATATGAGATATTTTTGTGATGGGTTCTTCCACCCACACAATAATATGTTTAATTAAGCTCAATTAGAGTAGATTGAATGATGAACCTTGAAGTTCTTGATGAAAAACCATCAAATCCTTGTTGGTTGATTTGTAGTATATCATTGGCTGTTTGATTCGTCTTTCTTGACTATTTTACGAGTCTAAACTATTGGATATTCAGAAAATTTAGTGATCCTAAGTGTTTGGA
Source organism: Solanum peruvianum (assembly GCA_027705065.1). Taxonomy (NCBI): domain Eukaryota; kingdom Viridiplantae; phylum Streptophyta; class Magnoliopsida; order Solanales; family Solanaceae; genus Solanum; species Solanum peruvianum. The sequence goes on from JAKWJD010001763.1 coordinate 23,245,941, forward strand.
GATCCATGGTAGTATATAATTTTTTGAATTGAAAATCAAAGAAGAAAATTCAAAAATCATGTCTGACAAGCCTTGGGGAGCAGCGCCTGCCAGAGCCCCTCAGGGCAGCCTCTGTGTGGGCCTAGCACACGTGCCAGCCACTATCCCTCAGGACAGTTTATGTCCGTCAAGCTCTGGCACCCTGCGCCTCTCAGAGTGCCAGGGTCGCCTTGAGATCCCAATTTTCCCTCATTTTTTAATGAGTTCCTAAGTGATGTACCTATAATTCCTAATTTGTTCCTACACTCTAAAGTACATTGAAACAACATGAATTTATCCTTAAACGTGAAATCATTGTCCTTGAATACATAATCAAATTCAAGAAAATTAAAGATGCAAGTGAAAGTGAGTTCTTAAAATTTTAAAGAGACTAAAAAAAACATTCTAACTTTGTTTTAAACCTCTAGCAACAAATTGAGCAAAGAGTAATGAGTTGAGTTTACATCACAAAGTAATAAGGAACTAAGTATTCGTTAAAAGTTAAGTTTCAATTAAAGAAAAGAATAAAGAGAGTTTATTTCTCAAAACCTATAAGGAAACTATGTACTCCCTAAGATTTATAAATGTTTTCACATTTTGAGAAAGAAAGGATGCTTGACTTCCCTAGAGCATCGGGCTAGATTGAGAAAATGGAAACTATGATTTCCAAGAGAGATTTTAAATGTAATATTACGAAATTACTTGTAACCAAAAACGAAGTTGCTTCAAAAACATTTCAGCTAAGTATTTTGGGAATAGTATTGAGCACCGATATGAGAACGCGAGTTCATATGAACTCAAGTCTACATAAACCAGGTAGACAACATGGACATATAAATGTTCTTATTTTTTAGATTATTCCTTAGTGCTTTTTAGCACAGAATAGTTTATGAACTTAGGAGTTAATAGTGTATACCGATTTCAAGATATAGAGCTCTCTTCTTGAAAAGTGAGGTAAGACTTTGTAGTCGCTTATACTCGTAGTGATGGTTTTCGGTTATACAATCTCACATAGAAACTATATTACTTTAACATATAAGTTAAGTTGATTTTGTTTTTGCATTACCTTTAATGAAGTATGTTTTTACATTATTTTAACAAGATTAACATATACACACACACACACATATATATATATATATATATATATATATATATATATTACACGTGAATATATACTCGTACATTCAATGTACTAATGTCATTTTGTCAGCGTCGTCTTATGATGCAAACGCATGTAACCAAGATCAACATCCAACGCCTCGTTGATCCAGCTTTAGCATTTAGAGTCAATTTTGAGCCTTCTTGCATTCCGTAGGACTCTTTAATTAGGTTTCATTCATATTTTCCTTATACAATGTTGTGGGGTTTGTCCCAATATTCATCTTATTAGTAGTAGATGCTTCATAGACAAATAGGCAGTCAGACAATTCAATTTTAGTCTCTTTTATCTTGTATGTCAGGTGTTTTAATTTTGAGATTTAAGTGTTGTTTTGGCCAAGATAGTTCTGTAACATATTTTGCTTGTTAGAATGTTTCCAGCTTTATGAATGAGTTAAGTTAAGTTTTGTACTGAGTTAAGTAAGCCAGACCAAGGTAGTGCTAATGGCCACCAATGGTCGTTGCGTGCCGGCCACATCCAGAATGTAGGATATGGGCGTAACACATAGAGTGCACTCGGTGTACTTAGGCTTTCCGACGAAAATTAAAGAACCCAACTCAATATTAAGAATTAAAAAAGAGGCCATAACCAGTCAAGTCTAAATGTTAAGAAGCAAGTCAAAGGGAGTTCTTAAAATTTTAAAGAGACTAAAACAAACATTCTGACTTTGTTTTAAACCTCAAGCCACAAATTGAGCAAAGAGTAATCAGTTGAGTTTAAATCCCAAAAGTTATAAGGAACTAAGTTTTCGTTAAAAGTTAAGTTTCAATTAAAGCAAAGAATAAAAAGAGTTTATTTCTCAAAAGCTATAAGGAAACTATGTACTCCCTAAGAGTTATAAATGTTTTCACATTTTGAGAAAGAAAGGATGCTTGACTTCCCTAGAGCATTGGGCTAGGTTGAGAAAATGGAAACTATGATTTCCAAGAGAGATTTTAAATCTAATATTAAGAAATTACTTCTAACAAAAAAAGAAGTTGCTTCAAAAACATTTCAGCTAAGTATTTTGGGAATAGTATTGAGCACCGATATGAGAACGCGAGTTCAATTGAACTCAAGTCTACATAAACCAGGTAGCCAACATGGACATATAAATGTTCTTATTTTTAAGATGATTCATTATTGCTTTTTAGGACAGAATAGTTTATGAACTTAGTAGTTAATGGTGTATACCGATTGCAAGATATAGAGCGCTCTTCTTGAAAAGTGAGGTAAGACTTTGTACCATCGCTTATACTCGTATTGATGGTTGTCGGTTATACAATCTCACAGAGAGACTATATTACTTTCATATATAAGTTAAGTTGATTTTGTTTTTGCATTACCTTTAATGAATTATGTGTTTACATTATTTTAACTATATTAACATACATACATATATATATATATATATATATATATATATATATATATATATATTGCACGTGAATGTCTTTCTGTTTTATATTGAGTTATGAGTTCTTCGGTTGAGTAGGGCAAAAGTAAGTTCATACTTAATCCTTTCTATCTTAGTAGTTGTTACTTAATATTCCAATTCTCATTTTCGTACATTCAATGTACTGATGTCATTTTGTCTACATCCTCTTATGGTGTAAACTCATTTAACCAAGATCAACATCCAACGCCTCGTTGATAAGCTTTAGCATTCAGAGTTAATTTTGAGCCTTCTTGCATACCGGAGGACTCTTTAATTGCCTTTCATTCATATTTTCCTTATACAATGTTGTGGAGTTTGTCCCAACATTCATCTTATTAGTAGTAGATGCTTCATAGACAAATAGGCAGTTAGACAATTAAATTTTAGTCTCTTTTATCATGTATGTCAGATGTTTTAATTTTGAGACTTAAGTGTTGTTTTGGCCAAGATAGTTGTGTAACATATTTTTCTTGTGAGAATGTTTCCAGCTTTATGAATGAGTTAAGTTAAGTTTTCTACTGAGTTAAGTTAGCCATACCAAGGTAGTGCTAATGGCCAACAATGGTCGTTGCGTCCCGGCCACGTCTAGAAAGTAGGATATGGGCGTAACACATCGAGTGCACTCGGTGAACTTAGGCTTTCCGACGAAAATTAAAGAACCCAACTCAATAATAAGAATGAAAAAAGAGGCAATAACTAATCAAGTCTAAATATTAAGAAGCAAGTCAAAGGGAGTTCTTAAAATTGTAAAGAGACTAAAACAAACATTCTGACTTTGTTTTAAACCTCAAGCCACAAATTGAGCAAAGAGTAATGAGTTGAGTTTAAATCACAAAAGTTATAAGGAACTAAGTTTTCGTTAAAAGTTAAGTTTTAATTAAATCAAAGAATAAAGAGAGTTTATTTCTCAAAAGCTATAAGAAACTATGTACTCCCTAAGAGTTATAAATGTTATCACATTTTGAGAAAGAAAGGATGCTTGACTTCCCTAGAGCATTGGGCTAGATTGAGAAAATGAAAACTATGATTTCCAAGAGAGATTTTAAATCTAATATTAAGAAATTACTTCTAACCAAAAAAGAAGTTGCTTCAAAATATTTCAGCTAAGTATTTTGGGAATAGTATTGCGCACCGATATGAGAACGCGAGTTCAAATGAACTCAAGTCTAGATAAACCAGGTAGCCAACATGGACATATAAATGTTCTTATTTTTTAGATGATTCCATAGTGCTTTTTAGCACAGAATAGTTTATGAACTTAGTAGTTAATGTTGTATACCGATTGGAAGATATACAGCGCTCTTCTTGAAAAGTGAGGTAAGACTTTATACCATCGCTTATACTCGTAGTGATGGTTGTCTGTTATACAATCTCACGTAGAAACTATATTACTTTCATATATAAGTTAAGTTTATTTTGTTTTTGCATTACCTTTAAATAATTATGTTTTTACATTATTTTAACAAGATTAACATATATATATATATATATATATATATATATATATATATATATATATATATATATATATATATTGCACGTGAATGTCTTTCTGTTTTATATTGAGTTATGACTTCTTCGGTTGAGTAGAGCAATGGTAAGTTCATACTTAATCCTTTGTATCTTAGTAGTTGTTGCTTAGCATTCCAATTCTCATACTCGTACATTCAATGTATTGATATCATTTTATCTACATCGTCTTATGATGTAAACTCATGTAACCAAGATCAACATAAAACGCCTCGTTGATCAGCTTTAGCATTCAGAGTCAATTTTGAGCCTTCTTCCATTCAGGAGGACTCTTTAATTGCCTTTAATTCATATTTTCCTTACACAATGTTGTGGGGTTTATCCTAACATTCATATTATTAGTAGTAGATGCTTCATAGACAAATAGGTAGTCAGACAATTCAATTTTAGTCTCTTTTATCTTGTATGACAAATGTTTTAATTTCTAGACTTAAGTGTCGTTTTGGCCAAGATAGTTCTCTAATATATTTTTCTCGTGAGAATGTTTCCAAATTTATGAATGAGTTAAGTAAAGTTTTTTACTGAGTTAAGTAAGCCAGACCAAGGTAGCGCTAAAGGCCAGCAATGGTCTTTGCTTGCCGGCCACGTCCAGAATGTAGGATATGCGCGTATTACATAGAGTGCACTCGTTGTACTTAGGCTTTCCGACGAAAATTAAATAACCCAAGTCAATATTAAGAATGAAAAAAGAGGCAATAACCAGTCAAGTCTAAATGTTAAGAAGCAAGTCAAAGTGAGTTCTTAAAATTTTAAAAAGACTAAAACAAACATTCTAAGTTTTTTTTAAACCTCAAGCCACAAATTGAGCAAAGTATAATGAGTTGAGTTTAAATCACAAAAGTTATAAGGAACTAAGTTTTCGTTAAAAGTTAAGTTTGCATTAAATCAAAGAATAAAGATAATTTATTTCTCAAAAACTATAAGGAAACTATGTACTCCCTAAGAGTTATAAAGGTTTTCACATTTTGAGAAAGAAAGGATGCTTGACATCCCTAGAGCATTGGGCTAGATTGAGAAAATGGAAATTATGATTTCCAAGAGAGATTTTAAATGTAATATTACGAAATTACTTGTAACAAAAAAAAGAAGTTGCTTCAAAAAAATTTCAGCTAAGTATTTTGGGAATAGTATTGAGCACCGATATGAGAACGTGAGTTCATATGAACTCAAGTCTACATAAACCAGGTAGCCAACATGGACATATAAATGTTCTTATTTTGTAGATGATTCCTTAGTGCTTTTTAGCACAGAATAGTTTATGAACTTAGTAGTTAATGTTGTATACCGATTTCATGATATAGAGCGCTCTTCTTGAAAAGTGACGTAAGACTTTGTACCATCGCTTATACTCGTAGTGATGGTTGTCGGTTATACAATCTCACATAGAAACTATATTACTTTCATATAGTTAGTTAATTTTGTTTTTGCATTACCTTTAAATAATTATGTTTTTACATTATTTTAACTAGATTAACATATATATATATATATATATATATATATATATATATATATATATATATATATATATATATATTGCACGTGAATGTCTTTTGTTTTATATTGAGTTATGACTTCTTCGGTTGATCAGAGCAATGGTGAGTTCATACTTAATCCTTTCTATGTTAGTAGTTGTTGCTTAGCATTCCAATTCTCATACTCGTACAATCAATGTACTGTTGTCATTTTGTCTGCATCGTCTTATGGTGTCAACTCATGTAACCAAGATCAACATCCAACGCCTCGTTGATCAGCTTTAGCATTCAGAGTCAATTTTGAGCCTTCTTGCATTCAGGAGGACTCTTTAATTTCCTTTCATTCATATTTTCCTTATACAATGTTGTGGGATTTGTCCTAACATTCATATTATTAGTAGTAGATGCTTCATAGACAAATAGGTAGTCTGACAATTCAATTTTAGTCTCTTTTATCTTGTATGCCAGATGTTTTAATTTTGAGACTTAAGTGTCATTTTGGCCAAGATAGTTCTGCAACATATTTTTCTCGTGAGAATGTTTCCAGCTTTATGAATGAGTTAAGTAAAGCTTTCTATTGAGTTACCTAAGCCAGACCAAGGTAGCGCTAAAGGCCAGCAATGGTCTTTGCTTGCCGGCCACGTCCAGTATGTAGGATATGCGCGTAACACATAGAGTGCACTCGGTGAACTTAGGCTTTCCGACGAAAATTAAAGATCCCAACTCAATATTAAGAATGAAAAAAGAGGCAATAACAGGTGCTTTACAAATATTTCAAGTGGTTTTTCGAGATTGACTCATCTGGAAAAATGACCTAACATGCCTATTTTAAACCGAACATCCCAAATGTTAACTTGTAGCCCCAGAAAACGGAATCAAGACAACAAAAATTCAACTAGACATAGAACCATACCACCCATAACAATTCTATACTCAGACTTCTCCCGCTTAAGAAAAATTTGGCCATTTGAAGACTTTTTCCCTTAAGAATGACGTAAACCACTCTATCGTTGGTCAAATTACATCATTTGTCACAAATGCATGTCACATAGAATTCACCCAACTAAACACAACAATATTTTGACAATAACCCAAACTTTTGATTAATTTTAAGGTAGAAAATACACGGGAGTTCAACAATATAGGAATTATAGGCATGATATTCAAATTAAAATAGGCATAAAAGAAGAAACGTATGATTTGAGAGGCTCAACACACATCACTAAGATAGAAATAATTGCAAATGAGTATAAATCACTAAAGAAGAATTCGGGGTTTGGAAAAATAATATTATATGCCGAATAATAAATTTGAAAAGCTAGGAAGCAACCATATCTAACACCAAAAAGAAACTTGATGACTTAAAAATGTGATAAAAATGCACGAATATAGAAAATATTGTTTGGATGTGAGTAATGGAAGTTCAAAAGTGAGGGAAAATGAATGAGTATGAAAGTTTAAACCTTTGGCCTTAAAAAACCATCCAGTTCTCTCCCATTCGACGACATAAGTTTTACTCGCCAACCCAGTCAGCGAAAGAATGAACAGGCACTTAACTCATCGAGTTTAAGAGGACCTTGAGTTAATGTATCGATATCGATGACCTGGTCGGTGATTTACCAATTTTCTCCTAGGCTTGGCAAGTTTTACAAATCCCAATTTATAAATTCCTTGAGTCAAATGAAGGTCCAAGTCAGACTCACTGACCTGTTGTACGTGTCGGTGGCTGGATTTTTATCTCTCCAATCTATGGATTTCAAATATATTCAACATTTAACCAAGAATATCAACACACTATTATTTCGAAATGAAAAAGAAGAAAGGAAATAAGACTTGTGTTGACTGCCATGTAGCGACTTTGTTAACGTTGTAACACGACACAAATCCTCATTAGAACTTCATTCTTAAGGTTGGACATAGAATCATAAGGAAACTCCCATGTTATATCAGGTTTAAATGAGCGAATATGACATATTTGGGCTTCCAACTGTTTGATCGAGAGGAAATGAGAGGTAACTGTCTTGCTAAGGGTCGACATATCTTCCTTTATCTCTTTCAAAATCTTGTCCGACCCCTAAGCCCTATTAAGAATATTAGAAAGCATATCCTCCTACCGACCTCCGTCAGAATCCTTTTGTTTTTTCGTCTATTGGGGAGGAACATCTATATCAACTTCCCATCTCTCTCGTTCTAAATGGGTTACGATCCTTACACCCTCTATCACGATCTTTCCAACCCTCATCTTTTTTCAAGCCTTTATTAACATGATGCCTCGGGTAGTTTGAACGACAACCAAATATTTAGTTGGCTATGAAATTAAATTCTTCATTTTATAAAGCCTCAAACATGGACTCATCATAGTTAACACACAAGACAACCCAACTTTAACACTTTAAACAGCAACTCCTACAACATTTTTAGACAAAATGTCAAGTTGTGTCATGATGTTAGCCCTCTCTAGGTCTTTGTCCAGCTGTTCCTTGGTCTTTTTAAATGTTAGAGTGGATTCCTGATCTTTGCTGGTACCAAGCCCGATTAAGTGTTGTCATACAATCAAAAAACTAGGGTACTATAACATAAGGTTATTGCATAAGAAAGTTGGTCATCTACACCTCTATTCACCGAATCAAGGCTTCGGTAGAAATATTGTAGCAAATGAACTTACACTAGACTCAAAGACCTTTCTTGTTTGTATCAATGCGTTCATTTAAAATTTAAAGGAGATAAAAGCAAGACAAATTAACTTAACAACAGAAATTTCTCACTTGAAAGCTAAATTGGAAGAACTGAGAGTTGAATTTAGTGCATCAATGAAAGATGTGGTTAATTCACTCGTGACACAAGCAGAAACAAGTTAGGAAAACTATAAACACAAACTATGTGTTTAGTAATCTATATGTAAATGTTTATTAGTATGTATTCAAACTTTCTCTTATGGAGTGTTTGAGTTGAAGTTTTCTTTTAGTTACTGAGGTAACTTCAGCTAAATAACATTTTTTTTGAATAAATTTGAATTTTTTATTTTAGTTAATTTTCTTATGTTGTTGATATATTTTAGGTTGTTTATATTTTAAATTATGCAAATTATGTATTTTGTGTTGGATATTTAAAGCACCTCAATATTTCATAAAATTATTTACAGCTATTGAACGTCATTTATATCCTGAGAGACCTTTTAAATCATTTTTTGTTACCCTATCTTTTCAAAAAATATACACCAACAGTGCTATCAAAGTTTAATTTTTGTTAACGGATATGTGAAATCGTACAAGCAACTTCAAGTCATTTTTCATCCGTAAAGGCTACACTTTTATCCCATTATGGCTAACTATTTTAACCTATTAAGGCTACCTTCTGTAGCCGTGTTTTTTTGAACATAAATACTTTCTAAATCAATTTTAAACCCAAAATAATTGCAAAAAACAGACTCTCTTTTAATGCTCCATAAATTTTCATAGACGAAATATATAAAATTTGGTATGTTAGAATAAAACCATATTTGAAACTTATGTGATATGTGAGGTTGTGATGGAAGAAAAATCCTTGAAACCTCTCGCTACAAATCATACAAAAATTCAGATTAAAGTAATTTTATAAAATATCTATACAAGATAATGTAATCTCACGTGTTCTTGAATAACAAAATCAACAGATGAAAAAGAAAAAAGAAGAAATTTTTCAGGTTAAAAACAATGAAAAAATTCCAGCATCAACTACCAAAGAAAAAATTGAGAAGGAGAACTCTTTTCAATTGCAATAACTAAAGCAAAGGAGGAGGGTTGATGTTTGCTTTTAGTTACTGCAATAACTTTTCGAAAAATAAGTTATTTAGTTTGAATAAATTTGAATTTTGAATTTTAGTTAGTTTGTTTTATATGTTTACATATTTTATGTTGTTTAAATTTTAAATTATGCAGATTATATATTTTATGTTCGTTATTTAAAGACCCTCAATGGTTAGTAAAATTATTGAAAGTCATTTTAATCTTGAGAGACATTTCAATCATTTTGTGTTTTCCCATATTATTAGTAAAATATCAACAAAATGATCTTTGAACACGAACTTGTTGCATTGGAAATCGTTGAGACATCACAATTGGTTTTCTGACATCTTCAACTGTTATATTCGCTATAATCAAATTCAAATTTTAGCAGTAATAACTACGCACATTAATACTTAGTGTTAAAATTTAAGTTTATTAGTTAATTGTTAGATTCAATGTCTATATAAGCTTTAGCCACGGTTATAAAGAGTATTAAGATATACTTGTCACTAGTAATTTCCTCTATACATATTATACGGTAATGAACCTATTAAAGTTAATTAATTAGCTGCAATTAAGCTACTAGTGTTAATTAAGAGTTTCTACAAATTATATTGATGTAATATATCAATGTCCGTCATGGTGCATGTGATAATATATCTAACAACCCATTTGAAAATCTACGAATTAATTGAATTTGATATCATTAGGTCCTTCTTTCCTGCAAAATGTCAATGACTAATTTTTAATTTTATTTATCAATGTGATATACGTCGATTTAATTAAAAATTAGTCTTTTTTTTGAAGCTAAGGGTCTATCGGCCTGGGAGGAGCCTATATGTTCATCCGATCCCTTTCACGAAAAATTACACTACCTTTTTTTTCAATATGTACCACTAGAAAGAGCAGCGTCTAGCAGTTTTTTATTAAAATAAAAATAGTCAATACTAGTAAGTATAAGCAAGGGGGGGATAGTTCTTACATTGTCGATCCTAATGAGGAAATGAACTTGTATTAATTAACATTTTGAAAAAAAGTAAGAGCTAGAGAAAACTAACAATTCTATGATAGTTACAAAATTTGTAATGTAGTACTTAATGATTATAGTACAAATGAGAATACATGAAAAATGCACATATATAAAGTAGTACTCAATGATTATAGTACAAATGAGAATACTTGAAAAATGCAGAAATATAAAATCCAAAGAATAAAGTTGAGTTATGAACCTCAAACTTATTTTTACAAATACGTGAATTAAAAATGATAAATAACCCATCTAAATTAAACCTGAAATATTTTCATCATGTATTTTTCTTCAATTTGTCCAACAAAATTGATATTTCATCATTTCTTCTTGAATGTATTGGACCTTGTTGAAGCTATTAATACATTCATATGTTTTGATTTTCAAATACTACACTACTTATAAATGTTAAAATTACTTATTATTTATATATAGTAGGTATATTGTAATCCTCAAGATAATTTGTATATTTTCTTATTCATATATTGAACCCCTTAGTAAAAATACTGACTCCAATCGACCTTACAGGAAGAAAGAAAAAAGAAAAAATATATTACTGCAAAAATAACTAGATATTAAGCTTACTAAGAATTTAATAATAATGTCGTTTCGCCTTTCTCTTGTTAAAAAATATTTTCTATATATATGTGTGTGTGTTTCAATCTTGAAAGTTGAATTCACATTATTTTTTAGAAAAAGCATAATACATAGTGAGACACTTGACTTGGAGATATAAATACTGTAATTTAAAATAAACATTTAGAAACTTCAATTTGATCCACTTACAACAATCAACACTCAGACTAGTCCCTATTATGTTTTATGGACATCCATCATTGACACTACACATAAATTTTGGAGGTTCTTACACTTTAGATCGATTATCATTGAACAGTGAAAACGAGTTGAAATATCCATATAAGCATATTCAAAGTTGAAGTTTCTATTTATCGATGGAGGCTAAATTAAAGTGTTTGGTTATAAGTTTGAGTGATTATTATAGAAACTTGGGAGTTGTTTACTTTCAAGAGAAGTTATAGTGAAATTAATTGTGTTGTGATATTCAGTTATATTTTTGTTTATTTTCTTATGATTATTATAAAATTTAACGTACATAAAATAATGAAGGGCAAAAGCCATTTATCAGAAGATTTAGTTGTTAAATCTATTTTGTTGCTACATTATAGATGTATAAGAAAACATGGATGGGTTTGGTACAACCCATTCATTAACACTATAACTTTTTATTTGTATTGATGTAATGTAACCTTTATGCACTATAATGAGTTTTGACTTTATTATACATGAATAATAAAAGTTTCATATACAATAAATTTGTTCCTTCTGTTCTTTATTGATTCCTCACCGATAATCTTATTTAGGATCTTCATAGCTCATTCTACCTGTGTTTTACTTATGTAATTACACAACCACGACTCAAATGATGGCGTATATTTGGTATTAGGATGAAATTCGACAACTGCGAAATTTCTCTTAAGTTGATAAATTTCGAATGTACTTCTCTAATTCACCTCTCTAAATTTAAAATGATCCTTTCTAGTTGTGTAGCGTCGAGAGACTGTTGAGGAGGTAGAGGAAAAGTCTGTGTCAACACGAACTATTTTCCAAACATATTGGACATATAAATCCACTCGAGCTTTTTAAATACTTGAGAACCCTATTGTGAGACCATACTAAAGGTTTTGAGCAATACGGAAGTTGGATGAGATATCATCTAGAGCTATCTTATAAGATGAGATATGCATTGCCAATTTTAGCCATCAAGTAAATATGGAGTGAATTAGCTAGGAGATATGGAGGAACATGATAAGAAGAACTTAAAACATTCTCATAAGCTATTATGTTTTAACTTCCCTTGAGCAAGGACAATCCTAAAAGCGTATAGTTCAATGTCGTAACACAAATGTGTATACTGCAAAAACTAAGATTGCAGCTAGAGTTGTAGGATGCATAAGCGCCCCCTGCAGGGTCAAATCCTCGGGTAACTAAACAATTAGCTCATCAAAGTGAACACACAAAAAGACTAAATAACTTAGGAGGAACATTTGGTGTTTCTTAATACGAGGCTCTGGCATTTGTATTTTGTCATTAGTTCTTCTATGATGGATAAGGATTACAATAATCTACCCACAACTCGTGGTACAGCGGAAAGGTTGCTTTTTCTCCATTCATACTATCTCATCTATACCGAGGTTGTACAATATTACTTACCATAGGATGGAAAGAAGGCCCTTCTTGATCCTACAACTCTTGCTATAGTCTCTCTTTCCGCAGTATTGACCTTTGCCTTATGATACACAGAACTGTACAACTTTAGGGATTTCCCTAGGTGAATAGAATTTAAACAGAAAAGCTTCCAAGAATGTTTTAAATTCTTCTACTCATGTTCCCTCAGGCATGGCTGAAAATGGTGGTTCATATGCCATATATTAAGCTAGATCTAGACGATATCTAATCAAACTTAATTATTTCTCAAGAACTTTAGTATGGTCTCGCAATACGGAACTCAATTTTTCTAATATCAGGAGTGGAGTACTACTTTCCAAATAAGTTTGCACGTCAGTTTAGGTTGACACACACTTTTCCTTTACCCCCTCATCATTATACCAAAGCTTCACGACTAGAAAATATTTTTTTCAATTCAAAAAGGGCATTAGAGAAGTAGATTAAATGTTTGATCAACTAAAGATAAATTTTTCAGTTGTCAAAAATTATGATAATCCCCAATGTACGCCATAATTTGAGTATTGCTGGTCTACTTACATAAGTAAAACTGGACCGAATCAGTTGAGCACATCCTAGATAGGTTTATTGGTAAGGAAGCAATAAAAAAGAGAAGGAACAAAGCTATTGTATATACGAAATTTTTACCCTTCATGTATAATCATTCAAAGCTCGTTATAGTACATAAAATTTTCTATGTAACAAGACATTTATGGTCTAGGAGAATATTTTTTTCTTAGACTCCAACAATAAAGAACATGTTCATTAATCTTATAATTCATAAATAGTGAAATAAACCAAGATATTTTTCCCAAGTGTGTTTGTTTAATCACCCTTTTTATTTATTCTAGATCTTGAATATTTACCCAAAGGAATCAAATGGAGTTGCAAGAAACATTTCACTTTATTTTGAATCTTTAAATTAGAAAAATCAAAACATCCATACCCTAATAGAAACAATACAAATTTACAAGCACTTAGTAGAAACCTCTATTGGAAGAGTACACACTCGTTTCCCACAACAACAATGATGACTCTTAAAATTGCAAGATTAACAATTAGACCAAAATCATTAATAAGTGAACAATATTTAATTCATAATTATAATAATAGATAGATAATTGAAAATGTGTTATGAAACTATAGAATAAGAAGAAGAAAGTAGAGAGAAAAGATCACTTATTCTTCTATTGAGGGATGATTTTACAATGAAGAGGACCTCTCTATTTATAGATGAAATCAAACTTGAGCCTCATCTAAGATTCTTAATAATATCCTAAAAGAACTCTACATAATAGAAATTCCCTTACTAAAAATACATCATAAAAAATGGAAATTAAACCGGCTTCATAAAAATAAGTTGAGGTGGCAAAAGTGGTTAAGAATGAGGAGCTGGATAAATCTGCTAGTTTGTTACGAGTTACCTGCAACAGTAAATTTAGTTAGTAAGAATAATAGTGATTCCTTTTAGTCCTATCATATACACAAATTGTATGAGGATTAAGAATCCTGCTTGATGGAACAAAATTTTCTCTCTTGCTGAATACAATGGACTCAACTATTTTCCTCGATTTTATTTTAGCTAAGAATATGTTTCAAGATATTGTAGAATAAAATATTTAGCTCATTTTAATGTTTTGAAATTATTTTATTTGAGTCCTATTTGACTTTAATTTAGGAGTTAATTCTTTTATTTATTTTTTGACTTTTACTGGCGTATTTGTGTTTTTAGTCAGCAATTATATCTTTAAATGTATGTCTCAAAAATATATTATATTGATAAAATAATTCCGTTTGACAATTCTGCAATATTTTTTTCTCACAGTCTTTCTAATTATTTTTTTTAGGTTTTTTATCAAAAAATAAACAATTGGTATCTAGAGTATTTTTCTTGAGAGACATGTGAGTAGAAAAATGAATTCCAAAAATAGTTTTTTATGAATGGATCCTTCAATATTTTATGGTGAGTATTATCAACTATGGTATATGAGGAAGGAAACGTACTTTGATGAATTTGATCTTTGGGAAGTCATGGAAGAGAATTATTAAATTAATTTGCTGCGAAATAATAAAACTGTGGCCCATATAAGGAGGCTTATGTGGTAACGTGACATGGTTTAAGGAGAATTAATAACGACTCACAAATCTCAAACTAATGGTAAATTCTTAAAGAGACTAGATGCACAATGTAAAATATGCAAATAACTTGCATCATGAAGCTGTTATTGGCAAAAGAAAATTTCAAAGGGATGAACTGCTAGTCAAGTCACTAATAACAAAGAAGAAGAATACCACTGTTTTGTGGCAAGTTATTTTTCAACAAAAAAGTCGTATTTTTTTAATGATTGATAGTGGTTGTACAAAACATATAACATATGAAAGAAGTCTTCTTAAATAGTTCATTCCTATGAATGATATGAAAGAATTGAGAATAATGATAGTTTTCGCGCAAAAATTAAAAGGTTTATTTAAATTAAAATAAATACAGGTAAGAAATATACATTTATATGTACTGTATATGCTTGATATTTATAGAAGTTTATTTAGTGTCGGTCAGCTAATAAAAATATGATTTAAATAATTATTTTGAAACTAAATTTTTTGAATATTTGATTCTACTATGAAATAGATTTTACAAGTTTAAATGAGAGGTAATAGCTTCTCATTAATACATTAGAAGATGCACACAAGACTTGTAAGACAAAAGAAGAATTAGAAGATTTGTTCATAAGGACAATTTTAGATGAGACTACAATCTACAGTTCATGATCCAAGGAGGAGTGTTGGGAATATATCTTAGGATATTGCACAATAAATATTCATCTACTTTTATGGTTTTTTAATATTTTGTTTTATTTCTATGTGACTTGACATAAGGTGTTGGCTCTTTTATTTTTTATTTAAATTTTACTAGCATATTTTTGTATACCCTTTAACAATTTTGCAATTTTTTTCTCCAAGTCTTTCTCTATTGTTGTCTTAGTTTCTTTATAAAGTAAACAAACAATTTCCATGACTTAGCATATTTATCTTCCTCGGGATCTATCTCTGAATTAGTTAATTTCATAATTTCATGCATCAATTGGTATTAGAGACATCAATTCTTGAAATGTCTATGGTGACACGAAGAATTAACCAAGAAAGAGCAGCACAAGAAATAGATATTAGATTTTTTGTAGATTTAGGAACAATTGAAGAAATAAATTAAGGGTATGTCTAGTATCCATGATCACAATGCTCAAACAGAAAATGACTTGGGTAAGATCAAGTAAGAAATTGAATATATTTTTACAAGGAGTAGAGATAAGGAATTTCGAATGCAAGAGAAGGTTTCATAGAATGTCAATGTGAAAATCAAAACAAAGAAACACCAAATTTTGTTGTTGATCATGATGGTATAATTCATTTGTTATTTTACAGTAAAATTTCCTAAATTTTCTGGAAGAGAGTAATGAACTTGGTTATATAAAGTTTGTCAATGATTATGTGTGAATAAAGTTCCCTTTCATCAAGGCATGAGGATGGTTTCTAAACACCTAGAAGGATCAGCTACAGTTTGGCATACATCCTTTTTGAAATCTAGGGTGTTAGGTTTTGATCATATATGGATTAATTATGTATTAGCACTTGAATGAATTATTTGGTGATGTTTATGACTATTTTATGAAAGCTTGAAAAAATCTACAACAAATTAGAAGACTTAGGAAGTTTTAGACCGAGTTTGATAGATTGCTTGAAATAATAATGTTAACATGTAACACTCAGGGGCTTTTTTTTGTATTTTTGATTATTTTATAAACCCAACAATCTTCATGATGGACCTTATCCCTTGTGGAAATCTAAACACAGCTGCCAGGTTGGAAAAAGTACTGTTGATTGATGCATACTCTCCAAATGTGGAAGAAATGGCACAAACCCCATCCAAGGACGTGCACTTGGAGGTTGTGACTATTCATCAAAAATATTATGACCAATAGTCATAACCTTAGTTATTGCAACTTCAAAATTCAAGAACTCTTGAAAAGGATAATACTAAAGTAAAGAATTATCCTCAAGAACAATGCGATCATGATAGAGATGCAAGCCTAGTTGTCTTTGGATTATTTCTTCTACACATACATTTTAAATTTGTTCCTATTCTAGAAAAGGATTTAGATATTGTGTTTTGTTGAAAAGTCAAAATGGGCTAAGGATATCAAATTTAGTGCACAACATTGTGTGTTGCTTAGACAAAGTCTAGCCAACCATAGTGTGGTGATTTAGTGGGAAAACTACGTGTTTCCTAGTTTAAGTCTAAGTTATCTAGTGGTGATAGCTTGGTGGGTAGTGTGACATCTGCTTAGGCTCTTCAAGTAATAGAGTTAGTAGTTTGTTGTGAGATTAATAAATTCTTCTCACGTTAGCTGCTACAGTGGTTAACTTTTTCTTTAAGAAGATTAGAAAAATATTTGAAAATCACTAGTGACAGGTCATGATTTTACTCCCTTGGGCAAGGATTTTATCCTTCGTTATTTTTCTAATCTTCTTAAAGAAAATCACTAGTTTTCAAATATTTATGAATATTTCAATATAATGTCGACAGAAATATTTATGAATATTTCAAATATTTATGAATATTTCAATATTTATGATTAAATCACTAGTGACAGGTCATGATTTTGTCATTATTTATCCTTCGTTATTTTTCTTGTTGAGTCAATGTCACGACCTAAAACCGAGCCGCGACTGGCACCCACACTTACTCTCCTATGTGAGCGAACCAACCAAACTAACCCTTAACATTTCAATATAATGTCGACAGAAAGTAATGCGGAAGACTTAACTCATTAATAAAATAAAATCAATAACTATTATTATCCCCAAAATGTGGAAGTCATCATCACAAGAACATCTATGATCAAATTACTAACTAAAAATGTCTAAGAAGCTAAAAATACATAAGAAGCTAGTCCATGCCGGAAGTCAAGGCATCAAGACTTGAAGAAGAAGATACAGTCCAAGCTAGAAGCATTAGCTCACCCTGAATTTCCGATGTAGTGGAGACTGGCTTGAATTACTGTTGAGTCGAAGATGACGGCGCGTTTGCTGCACTTCACAAATGGCAAAGAAGAAAACATAAAAGTAGGGGTCAGTACAAAGCACGGGTACTGAGTAGATATCATCGGCCAACTAAAAATAGAAGACAATATATATCAAGTAATATCATAAAGTCAACTATGATACTCAACATGTAGTAACATCGAGTACTATATCATTAACAATTACCGTCAAGTTTACACATGAGGACTCAAGCCTCCATACCATACTCATTTGGGAATTAGATTCATTAGATTGAGTATATTAACATCTTTCAAGATTCATTATCTTTATTTCTCTTGTGTCGGTACGTGACACTCCGCTCCCTCATACATCTTTAATCCTCTTGTGTCGGTACGTGACACTCCGATCCCCTACTACTATGTGTCGGAACGTGACACTCCGATCCCCTAAATCTACGTGTCGGTTCGTGACACCCGATCCCCTAAATCTACGTGTTGGTTCGTGACACCCGATCCCCTAAATCTACGTGTCGGTTCGTGACACCCGGTCCCCCTAATACTACGTGTCGGTTCGTTACACCGGATCCCTTAATTCTATGTGTCGGAACGTGACACTCCGATCCCCTAATCTCCTTCTATCAATTTATCAAGCCTTCTTTCTCGCTAAGGCATCATCAATCTCATTATTTTAGTTCATCACGCCTTCTTTTATACCAAGGCCTCATCATTAACAAGAAATTAGGTTTTTATCAAGATTTGGGATTCAATAGCTTCATCATACTTAATATAATCACAATTATATAATCACATTCATGCATGCATACAATCAAGCACATAGCAGGGTTTACAATATTATCAATACATATCATTCGCAATTAAGAGTTTTACTACGAATATCGTAAGAGAAACCATAACCTACCTCCACCGAAGATTAGTGATCAACAAGCAATTTCCCAAGCTTTGTCTTCTCTCTTCCTCGTTTGATCGATTCCTCTCTCTCTCTCTCTTGTTCTTTCTATTTTTCTTATTCAAAACCCTCTTTCTTTTACCCTAATTAGCATATAATTAAGAATAAAAGATGACAATAATAACCCACTAATTAACTTAAGGTTACCTCTTTTAACCCCCAAGTAATTAGACTTATTAATATTTACCCCCTAACTTTATAATTAAAGAAGGAATAGTCCAAAACGTCCCATAAAACATTTATAGAAATCCGACCCAGACTGGGATTACGCAATCTGTGACGGGCCGTCGTGCCTGCGACGGTCCGTCCTGCAGGTCGTCGCCAAGTTCAGAGACCCAAATTTCTACCAAGGGTCTGTGACGGTCCGTCACACCTGTGACGGTCCGTCCCGAATTCCGTCACGAAGTTCAGAGAGTCGATTTTCAGTACCCAATTTCAGAATTTCTAAGTGTGCTGAAACGAGACCCTGCGACGGTCCGTCGTTACCATGACGGTCCGTCGTGGGGTCCGTCGTTTCAGCCAGTTTTCCAGAAATAAAATCTGCTGCTCAAAACGACTAAACAGGTCGTTACAATAGATACCAATTTACCCATCGTTCGTCCTCGAACGATCACAAGAAGAAAAACAAGGGCGAGAAGGAGTACCTGAATCCTTAAACAGATGTGGGTATTTTTCTTGCATATCTGCCTCCTTCTCCCAAGTGGCTTCTTCAACCGGCCGATTCTTCCATTGCACCTTGATGGATGCAATCTCCCTTGACCTCAACTTGCGAACTTCTCTATCTAAAATAGCAACAGGCTCCTCCTCATAAGACAAATTCTCATCAAGCAAAACTGAATCCCAACGGATAATGTAGTTTCCATCCCCATGGTATCTTTTCAACATAGACACATGGAATACCGGATGCACTCCGGACAGCCCTGGAGGCAAGGCTAACTCATAAGCCACCTCCCCTACTCGTTTAAGTACTTCGAATGGTCCAATGTACCTTGGACTTAGCTTACCTCTTTTATTTAACCGCATCACCCCTTTCATGGGCGAAACCTTCAACAAGACTTGTTCACCCTCCATGAACTCTAAGTCTCTAACCTTCCGATCTGCATATTCTTTTTGCCTACTTTGCGCCGCTAGAAGCTTTTCTTGGATAGATTTCACTTTCTCTATCGAATTCCTCAAAAGGTCAGTACCCCAAGGTCTATCCTCGAATGCATCAAACCAACCAATGGGAGACCTACATCTTCTACCATACAATGCTTCAAATGGAGCCATATCAATGCTTGAGTGATAACTATTATTGTATGAAAACTCCGCTAAGGGTAGGAAGTTATCCCAATGACCACCAAATTCTATCACACAAGCACGAAGCATATCCTCTAACACTTGAATCGTTCGCTCACACTGACCATCGGTCTGAGGGTGAAATGCAGTGCTAAGGTCTAACCTAGTACCCAATTCAGCATGCAATGTTTTCCAAAACTTAGAAGTAAACTGCGTACCTCTATCTGATATGATGGATAGTGGAACCCCATGCAATCGAACGATTTATGAGATATAGATCTTGGCTAACTTCTCTGCATTGTAAGTCACCTTGACCGGAATAAAATGAGCAGACTTAGTTAACCTATCAACAATCACCCAAATGGAGTCATACTTACCCATTGTCTTTGGAAGACCAACCACAAAGTCCATTGCGATTCTCTCCCACTTCCATTCAGGAATGGGCATTCTCTGAAGCGTTCCTCCGGACCTCTGGTGTTCATACTTTACTTGTTGACAGTTTTGACATTTGGCAATAAAGTCAACAATATCGCGTTTCATTCTACTCCACCAAAAGTGTTGCTTTAGGTCGCGATACATCTTGGTTGCACCCGGATGTATAGAATACCTTGAACTATGAGCCTCTGTCAGAATAGTGTTGATCAAAATATCGACGCGGGGTACACATACCCTTCCCTTAATCCTCAGAACACCTTCCTCGTCGATTGTTCCTTCTTTAGCCTCTCCTTGCAACACTTTATCTCGAATCCGGATCAATTTCTCATCATCAAACTGCTTCCCCTTAATCTTGTCAAGGAAGGAGGATCTTGCCTCCACACAAGCTAACAATCCTCCCTTCTCATTTACTTCTAACCTCATGATGTCATTAGCCAAAATCTGCACTTCTCTAGCCAATGGGTGTCTAGAAGCTTGCAAATGAGCTAGACTTCCCATGCTTCCCGCCTTTCTACTTAAGGCATCTGCCACAACATTCGCCTTCCCCATATGATACAAAATAGTGATGTCGTAGTCCTTCAGTAGTTCCATCCATCTCCTTTGTCTCAGGTTCAAATCTTTCTGAGTAAAGACATACTGTAGACTACGATGATCTGTATAGACTTCACACTTAACCCCATATAAATAGTGCCTCCATTGCTTTAATGCAACAGTACCGCGGCCAATTCCAAGTCATGAGTTGGATAGTTACGTTCATGCACTTTTAATTGTCTTGAAGCATAAGCAATCACGTTCTTCTCTTGCATTAGCACTGCACCCAAACCCGAATAGGATGCATCACAATAAACAATGAAGTTCTTACCCTCTACTGGCAAGGTGAGGATAGGTGCGGTAGTCAACAAAGTCTTGAGTTTCTGAAAACATTCTTCGCACTCATCCGACCATACAAATGGAACATTCTGCTTAGTCATTTTCGTCAATTGGGAAGCAATAAAAGAGATCCCTTGACAAATCAGCGGTAGTAGCTAGCTAACCCAACAAAACTCCGTATTTCTGACACATTAGTGGGTCTTACCCAATTCTTCACTGTCTCAATCTTAGAAGGATCCACCATCACTCCTTCTTTAGAAACCACGTGCCCCAAGAAGGACACTGCATCTAGCAAAAACTCACACTTAGAGAACTTGGCATAAAGCTTTTTCTCCCTCAACATTTCCAATACAATTCTTAAATGCTCCTCATGTTCCTTCTTACTTTTAGAGTATATCAGTATATCATCAATAAATACGATCACAAAGAGATCCAAATAAGGCTTAAATATCCCGTTCATCAAGCTCATGAACGCAGCAGGGGCATTCGTAAGACCAAAGGACATCACTACAAATTCATAATGCCCATACCTAGTCCGAAAAGCAGTCTTTGGCACATCCGTTGCCCGTATTTTCAATTGATGATAACCGGATCTCAAGTCAATCTTAGAGAAGACACAAGCACCTTGTAACTGATCGAACAAGTCATCAATGCGAGGAAGAGGATACTTATTCTTAATGGTTACCTTATTCAACTACCGATAGTCTATGCACATCCGAAAACTCCCATCCTTCTTCTTTACAAACAAAACCGGAGCACCCCAAGGAGATGCACTTGGTCTAATGAAGCCTTTGCTCAACAACTCTTGAAGTCGAGCCTTTAACTCTCTTAACTCCGCGGGAGCCATTCTATAAGATGGTATAGAAATGGGGCGAGTGTCCGGTTCAAGATAAATACAGAAGTCAATATCCCTATCTGGTGGCATACCAGGAAGATCTGCAGGGAACACATCCAAAAACTCACAGACTACCGAAACCGACTCAATGAAGGTACTTGGGTAGTGTCATCCTTGAGATGGGCCAAGAAAGCTAAACACCCTTTACTAACAATATTCTTAGCACGAAGAAAGGACATGATACTAACCGGATTGGAAGTGTAGTCGCCCTCCCACACTAACGGATCTTTCCCAGGTTTGGCTAACGTTACCGTCTTAGCATTACAATCCAAGATCGCAAAATTCGGAGAAAGCCAAGTCATACCCAGAATTACATCAAAGTCAACCATTTCTAAGAAAACCAAATCTACATAAGTGTTGCTCCCCACAAAGTTCACCAAAGAAGACCTATATACCTTTTCAACTACCACAGACTCCCCCACCGGAGTAGAAACACGAATAGGCATATCAAGTAATTCACAATGTAAATTTAGACCATTAGCAAATGAGGAAGATACATAAGAAAATGTGGATCCAGGATCAAACAATACAGAAGCCATGCAATCACAAACCAGAAGATTACATGTGATGACAGCATCAGATGTCTCTCCTTCAGACCACCCAGGGAAAGCGTAACAATGGGCCCTATCGTTTGTCTGTCCATTTCCCCTACCATGTTGTGATGTAGTGGCTCCAGTTTGCCCATCACCTCGGCCGTTTTGGTGACCACCATTACCTCGACCACCGCGTCCTCCAGAATAACGGCCTCTACCATGACCACCTCTACCTCTAGCTATTGGGGGTCTATAACACTGTTTGGGACAATTTCTCCTAATATGTCCAGTCTCCCCACATCCATAACACTCTCTAGAGTCAAGTAGAGGTCTCTCAGAGAAGTGTTGTCCGGTCAGAGGTGGACCGCCAACTACAGTCTGTAGTGAAGACTGAAATGACGAACTGAGTAACCCCCGGAACTCTGTCCTCTGGAGTAGGAACCACTAAACTCACCTCCCTTTCGAAACCTTTTTGATGTAGTTGCCATGGTGAAGTCATCTGGCTTCACTCCATCTACCTCTATCACGAAGTCTACCACTTCTTGGAAAGATTTTGCCGTAGCCGCTACCTGTAAGGCCGAAATCCGCAACTCTGACCTCAACCCCTTCACAAACCGGGTAATCCGCTCTTGTGGACTGAAACAGAGTTGAGTGGCATACCTTGATAAAGCACGAAACTTAGCCTCATATGCATTAACCGACATCCTACCTTGCTCTAGGCTCAAGAATTCATCTCTTTTCCTATCCCTCAAAGTCTCTGCGATGTACTTCTCCATAAACAAGCTAGAAAATGTGGCCCAAGTCATAGGTGTTGCCTCTGTCGGTTGACACTCGACATGTGATCGCCACCACATCTTGGCGTTCCCTTGAAACTGATAACTCACGAACTCAACACCAAACCGTTCTACTATACCCATCTTGTGTAGTAGCTCATGACAGTCAACCAGAAAATCGTAAGCATCCTCAGATTCGGCACCCTTGAAGACTGGAGGTTTCAATTTCAAGAACTTACTGAAATGTTCATGCTGATGCGGGGAGCCATAGTAGCCGATGTTGTACCTACGGAACCTGAGGTGCTGGTGCAGAAAACACTGGGGGTGTCTGGCCCTGATCAGATAACCCGCTAAGATAGGCCATAACCGGATTGATCATCTCTGGGGTAGGTTGGGGTGGCATTTCCTCATTCTGCACTTGTTCATTCTCCCCATCCTCCCCCTCTCTCAATACTTCCTTAGTCGGTGGAGGAGTCACCGCCCTAGCATCAGATGGGCTAGGTTCTTGTCCTCTTCCTCTAGAGGACGTCCTCCCACGACCTCTACCACGGCCCCTTGCCGCTGTTCTTCCTCGAGCCACAGCCCCAGTGGCTGGCTCAGACGTTTCTTGTCTTGCCAGTGTTGCTGTTGGCGCAGTCGTTGCTCTAGTTCTAACCATCTCGAAATAGAGTGAAGATGGTCAGATACCAATTTGTATCACCCAGATACCAATTAGATTCAAGTAATAGCACGAAAGAAAGAAAGAAAGAGTGGAATTTTCCTAAAGTCTTATAGCCTCTCAAAGAAAAGTAAAGGTGTCCCCCTACCGTTCCTTAAGACTCTACTAGACTCGTTCTTGTGTGATGAGACCAACGAACCTAATGCTCTGATACCAAGTTTGTCACGACCCAAAACCGAGCCGCGACTGGCACCCACACTTACCCTCCTATGTGAGCGAACCAACCAAACTAACCCTTAACATTTCAATATAATGTCGACAGAAAGTAATGCGTAAGACTTAACTCATTAATAAAATCAAATCAATAACTATTATTATTTCCAAAATGTGGAAGTCATCATCACAAGAACATCTATGATCAAATTACTAACTAAAAATGCTTAAGAAGCTAAAAATACATAAGAAGCTAGTCCATGCCGGAAGTCAAGGCATCAAGACTTGAAGAAGAAGATCCAGTCCAAGCTAGAAGCATTAGCTCACCCTGAATTTCCGATGTAGTGGAGACTGGCTTGAATTACGGTTGAGTCGAAGATGACGGCGCGTTTGCTGCACTCCACAAATGCAAAGAAGAAAACATAAAAGTAGGGGTCAGTACAAAGCATGGGTACTGAGTAGATATCATCGGCCAACTCAAAATAGAAGACAATATATATCAAGTAATATCATAAAGTCAACTATGATACTCACCATGTAGCAACATCGAGTACTATATCATTAACAATTACCGTCAAGTTTACACATGAGGACTCAAGCCTCCATACAATACTCATTTGGGAATTAGATTCATTAGATTGAGTATACTAACATCTTTCAAGATTCAATATCTTTATTTCTCTTATGTCGGTACGTGACACTCCGCTCCCTCATACATCTTTAATCCTCTTGTGTCGGTACGTGACACTCCGATCCCCTACTACTATGTGTCGGAACGTGACACTCCGATCCCCTAAATCTACGTGTCGGTTCGTGACACCCAATCCCCTAAATCTACGTGTCGGTTCGTGAAACCCGATCCCCTAAATCTACGTGTCGGTTCGTGACACCCGGTCCCCCTAATACTATGTGTCGGTTCGTGACACCCGATCCCTTAATTCTATGTGTCGGAACGTGACACTCCGATCCCCTAATCTCCTTCTATCAATTTATCAAGCCTTCTTTCTCGCTAAGGCATCATCAATCTCATTATTTTAGTTCATCACGCCTTCTTTTATACCAAGGCCTCATCATTAACAAGAGATTAGGTTTTTATCAAGATTTGGGATTCAATAGCTTAATCATACTTAATATAATCACAATTATATAATCACATTCATGCATGCATACGATCAAGCACATAGCAGGGTTTACAATATTATCAATACATATCATTCGCTATTAAGAGTTTTACTACGAATATCGTAACAGAAACCATAACCTACCTCCACCGAAGATTAGTGATCAACAAGCAATTTCCCAAGCTTTGTCTTCTCTCTTCCTCGTTCGATCAATTCCTCTCTCTCTCTCTCTTGTTCTTTCTATTTTTCTTATTCAAAACCCTCTTTCTTTTACCCTAATTAGCATATAATTAAGAATAAAAGATGGCAATAATAACCCACTAATTAACTTAAGGTTACCTCTTTTAACCCCCAAGTAATTAGACTTATTAATATTAACCCCCTAACGTTATAATTAAAGAAGGAATAGTCCAAAACGTCCCTTAAAACATTTAAAGAAATCCGACCCAGACTGGGATTACGAAATCTGTGACGGGCCGTCGTGCCTGCGACGGTCCGTCTTGCAGGTCGACGCCAAGTTCAGAGACCCAAATTTCTACCAAGGGTCTGTGACGGTCCGTCACACCTGTGACGGTCCGTCCTGCAATTCTGTCATGAAGTTCAGAGAGTCGATTTTCAGTACCCAATTTCAGAATTTCTAAGTGTGGTGAAACGAGACCCTGCGACGGTCCGTCGTGACCATGACGGTCCGTCGTGGGGTCCGTCGTTTCAACCAGTTTTCCAGAAATAAAATCTGCTGCTCAAAATGACTAAACAGGTCGTTACAGTCAAGGGACCTTGTCCATTGACTGATAGTAGATGCGCTCATTGTATCAATTACTCAAAGTATAACTAAATAAACCAATATGAATTTAGTCCCCAAGAATATTATGAGAAGAAGATATGTTTGAGGGTCAGGCAGATGTTTCATGCCTTAAACAAAATTCCATGTCTCAAATTGCTTTACTACCTACCCCTTTTTATTGTTGACCTCTAATGTACCAAAAACCGTCTTTGCAAAATTCTATATTCAAGAAAAATTTTTGAACCAAACAACAAGATGTAGATCGAGTTGATTCAACAATACAACCATGGCAGGAGATGAGCAACAATAGAGATGAATGAGAGGAATTAAATTGGGGATTTTTTTATGATGAGAAGTATGTGATGGGACATAATTGTAGAGCCATGAAACAACTTCACTTGGTTTAGGTGTTGGAGGAAGATAAAATAGATCTCTATAAAGCAGTATAGTTACAAGAAGAGCCTAGGGTAGCAGATAAATTCATAGTTATCGCATTACAAGCATTTACTACTATTACAGGATATCAGACCATAAGGGTTATAGCGTATCATGAGATGAGACCCTTACATGTGTTGATTAACAAAAGATCACACATCATTTCATGGGATTATAAGAAAGTAGCAATTTAGGTTGTTAATCTAATATAATAATTGAACTATCTGGGTAATATCAAGTAACAAATTGAATATATTTGTACAAGGGGAAGAGAGAAGGAATTTCAAATGCAACAGAGGGTTTCATAGAGTTTCCACTTGAGAAGTGAACAAAAGAAACAACAAATTGTGTTATTTATCATGGTGATAAAAATTTGGTTTGTTATTCTACAGTAGACTCTCCTAATTTTTCTGAAAGAGAGTTACAAACTTGGTTATATAAAGTTTATCAGTGAATTTCTCTGAATGAAATTCTCTTTAATCAAATGGTGAGGATGGATGATAAACACCTAGAAGGATAACATATAGATTGCCATAGATCCTTTTTGAAATGTAGGATGTAAGGTTTGGATCCTACATGGGTTAAGTATGTATTAGCACTTGAATGAAATAAGTGGTGATGATAAGTAATAAATGAATGATTTAAAAAACCTATAGCAAATCGGAATTGTTAGGGTGTATTAGATCGAGTTTGATAGATTTCCTGAAAGGATAATACCATTAGGTAACACCTAGGGGCTCTTTTATTTGTAATTTTTATGATTTGAAAAATCAAGGGACAGTCTTGATGGACCTTATTTCTTGTGCAAATGTACACACAACAGTCAGGCTGGAAAAAGTACAGTTGGTCGTTGCAGAGTCTCTTAATGTGGAAGAAATGGCAAAAACCTCGGCCAATGGCATGGACTCAAAAATTGTGAATGTTCTTCATAAATATTATGAGTCACATTCATACCCTTAGCTTTTTCAATTTTACCAAAAAAACGTGAAAATTCTCAAGAACTTTTGAAAAGGCTAAGCGAAGAATCATCCTCAAGAAAAACATGCACTTGATAGAGATGCAAACCTAGTTGTCATAGGGTTATTTCTTCTGCACGTACATTTTATATCATTTCCTAATTTACAAAGGATTCATATATTATTTTTGGACAAATGTTCTAAATGGGTTAAGGATATTTGATTTAGTGTGCATCATTATGTGGTGCTTAGTCAAAGTCTTAGTCATTCATTGCTTGGTGAATTATTTTGCAAACTAATTGTTTCTTTGTTTAAGACTAAGTTGTCTAGTGGCGAAAGCTTAGTGGGTAGTGTGACATATCCTTGGCTCTTCACGTAATAGTGTTATTACTTGGTTGTGAGACTAGTAACTTCTTCTCACGTTGGTCGTAAATTTGGTTAACTTTTCCTTAAAAAGGATTGATGTAATAATTGAAAATCTTGTGTGAAAAGGCGTTGTTTTACTCCCTTGAGTAATGAGATTTCCATGTGAACTGCTTCTGTTATGTTCTTCGCATTATTTATCCTTCATTATTGTTCTTGCTGAGTCGAGAAATGTGATCCATTGACTAATAGTGAACACACACATTTTATCAAGCTCTCAAACTAACACCAAATAAGCCTATTAAAATTTAGGTCCCAAGAGCATTCTTACATGAAGAAATAATTGATGCTAACGCACAGGTTTGGGGACTTAAACCTAATTCCAGGTTTCAAATTACTTTACTACGTACCCTTACTTATAGTTTATCTCTAATGTTTCAAAAACCATTAAACCTAATTCCATGTTTCAAATTACTTTACTACGTAACCTTACTTATAGTTTATCTCTAATGTTTCAAAAACCATCTTTCCAAAATTCTACATTCAAGAAATATTTTTGAACCAAACAACAATATATAGACCTAGTATATTCAATAATACTACCATGGAAAGATATTGGCAACAATCGAGATGAATGAGAGGAAATTCAATGGGGATTTTTGTGTGTGATGAGAAGTATGTAAAGGGACATGATTGTAGATCCATGAAACAACTTCACTTTGTTGAGTTGTTGGAAGAATATTCAATAGATCACAAAAAAGAATTATAGTTACAAGAAGAGTCTAGTGTAGTAGATGAATGCATTATTATCTCACTATAATCATTTCATACTGTGATAGGTTATCATACCTTAAGGGTTATGGCGTATCATGAGAAGAGGTACTGTGATAGGTTATCATACCATAAGGGTTATGGCGTATCATGAGAAGAGTCCCTTACAAGTGTTTATTTCTACAAGAAAAAAACATCTTTCATTTGATAATAAGTATCTAACAACTTAGGCAGTAAATCTAATACGATCAATGAACTGTCTATAAGTGTGGCCAAGTGAAGGAGGGTACAAACTTGTTAAATATTAAAGAATTTACAACGGTTATTACAAGGAACATTTTTTCTTCACATCTCCTACTTATGATTCTCGGAAACGTAGAGACTGTATTGGGAGTGCAATGGTAGAGTACCTTAGGTTGAACCTTATTTGATTTTTTTAAAAAAAATATGTTGAATTTGTGTACCTATTGAAGAAACATGTCCTAAAAGATGTCTAATATCAACTTGAGGTATGTAAATTGAGTCACTAAATACTATAAGGGGTCATATGCTCAATTATTCATGATGACTTTGACGCAAGAGGAATGATCAGGACAATCAAATTTATACAAGCTACTAAAGATAATAAGATTGTGTTAGAAATTTTCTTTTTCACTACAGTTAATTTTACATTCACTGTTGTATATTAGATATGACTTAGTAAATTAGTTGTTAGAAATATATTCCTATTGTTTAGAAGTAATTAAGTTAGTGAGTTAGGAATCTTCTAGTCGTGGGTTTACTCTGCTGATATTGTATTCTGTATTTTCTTTTTCAACTTTAGTTAATTTTACTTTTACTACTTTATATTAAATAAGACTTAGTCAATTACTTGTTAGACATCTATTCCTATAATTTAGGAGTATGTTAGTAAGTAAGGAATCTACCAGTCGTGGATTTACTGCTTTCTAATTTTCATTTTCAGTTTTATTTACGTAATATGAAGAAATCAACAAAAATATATTTTTACTGATATTCTTCTTGACTTATCTTCTTTCCAATCAATCATACTTCTGAATTTTACAAACAATTGATATCAAATATTCTTTATCTTTCGGGATATGTGGGTACTTCTTAGAGTGATTAACTGTAGTAAATCAAGCACCACAACCAGAAATAAAACTATTAATCATGAAAGAAAGCTGAAGTTTCTCAGCAATGGCACCTCTAGGCTTCAATGGTGAAAATTTTCACTTGTGGGAAATGAGGCTGGAAGCTTATCTAAATGTTTTATATGTTTGGGAGGCAATC
Source organism: Solanum peruvianum (assembly GCA_027705065.1). Taxonomy (NCBI): domain Eukaryota; kingdom Viridiplantae; phylum Streptophyta; class Magnoliopsida; order Solanales; family Solanaceae; genus Solanum; species Solanum peruvianum. The sequence goes on from JAKWJD010001763.1 coordinate 23,275,959, forward strand.
GAGGAGGACTATAGAGTTCTTCCGCTACCCACCAACCCAACAATAGATCAACTCAAAAATTAAAAAGTGCAAAAAAACTTGTATCTTCAACAATTTTCACTGGTATAATGTATCTAAAATTAGCAAAAGATATCTAGGATTACATCAAGGTAGAATATGAATGAGATGATTGTGTCAAAGGTATGAAAGAGTTGAACCTCATTAGAGTGTTTGAGTTATAGAAGATTAAAGAATCGAAAACCATCAAAGAATACTCTGACATGCTTATGATCATAGAAAACACAGTAAGATTAGTTGGTTCTGAGTTTAAATACTCACATAATGTTGAAAAGATTCTGGTTACTGTACGTGAAAGATTTGAAGTCACCATTACAACTTTCGACAACACTATGGATCTATCAAAAAACACTTCGGAGGAATTATTAAATCCTTGTTGGGTCAAGAAAAAAGAAGGGTTACGAAAGAAGATAGATGTAGAGAGGGAGCATTGACATCCAAACATGGATATAGTGGAAGATACAAAGAGAAACACTATATGAAGAACCAACCAACAAATGGAGAAGGAGCAGGTTGTTGCTAATTTGTGTTTGAAAAAAGAATTACTTATTCCAACAAAACTTTTTAGAAACACGAAGTTTCCAAATTTTAATGATTTAGTAAGGGAGATTCACATATATTAATTCATAAAAAAGTAAAATGTGTAAACTTACCAGAATCTAGAAAATTAGAACATAAAAGTTCAAGCCAACAAAATTCATAGAGTTCCCTTAAGGAAATTATTCTCCTCTACTGTCAGCGAACCACTCAACAATAAAGTACATAAAGAAATTTCTGTGCAAAACAAGAAGAAGAAATTAAAAAAAACTTATACGGAAAAATTCTGAGGAGTGAATGGTACGGAAAGAGGAATAAGTTCTGAAAGGGTTCAACCATTTAAGAATTTACATGACCAATAATAAAAGTTTTCTACCTTTCAAACGGTCCTGGCAGTTTCTAACACTTGCAACCTTTCAGATCAGTGTCATTTCCAAATTGTGGGAAATTTAAATAAAATCGGAAAAAATATTAAATAAAACGGACTGCGCGATCCAATTCAATGTCGCTAGTGCAATTAAAATCCTAATTGATGCTATTCTTGTTAGTGGAGAGTAATTGTCAAAGTAGTCCATACCTCTTTTTGTTTGTATCCTTTGACTAAAATTCTACCTTAAATTTGTCAATAGCTCTATCAGCTTCCATTTTCCTTTTAAAAATCTACTTTGATCCTAAAGGTTTATTTCCTTGAAGAAGTCTGGCAAATCCTAGGTATGATTACTTAAAATCGATTCGATCTCAGTAATGACAAATTCTTTGCAATTAATTCACTTAGATGAAGACATAGCTGCTTTAAATGTTTGAGGATCATTTTCAAGAAAAAGTGACACAAAATATGGTCCGAAAGAAGTGGCTTTTCATTGGCAAGTGCTATGCCTAGGATCGTCACTAGGTAGTGTATTTTAAGTTGATTTTTTACTTAGTCGTTTAGATCTTACACTTGTAGACTCACACTATGTTTTATACAGATAAATGTGTTCAAAGTACTCTGTGTTATCTAACTCAATTATCGTATTAACATGAACCTCAAAATTATAAGATTTGTGAACAAAAAATCGACAGGCTTTACTATTAACATCATATCAATTAATACACAATCTACCATTTTTGGTCCAATTCCACCCTTCTGGCTAAATGAACCTCTACCTTTGCTAGACACCCTCACACTTTGAAATACTTCAAGATGGGTTTCCTTCCTTTCAAAAAATCATATGGAATTGATTGTATTTTGCGACGTAGTACCCTATTGAGTATCTTATTAGCCATATGGATGACTTCCCCCTTAAAGGTTTTACGATGAACTAGAAGTAATCATTTAGGCATTCATCATTTCCTTTAATGTCTTGTTCTTCCATTCCTCCAAACCATTTGACTGTGTTGTACAGGTTGTAGTAGTTTGATTATTAATAGAATATTCCAAACATATCTTTGCAAAAGGAGATTCATATTTTCCACCTCTATCACTATGAATTATTTTTATCTTTAGACTCAGTTGATTCTCCAATTTATTTTTGTATTGATTAAATGCATCAATGGCTTTATCCTTACTAATAAGTACATATACGTAAAAAAATTCAAATGTAATCATCAATAACAATTATAAAATACTTTTCCCACCACGAGATGGTGTCGACTTCATATCGCATATATCTATGTAAATTAAGTCTAAATGGTAAATTTCATTAAACAGACTTTTAAGGATGTTTCAAATCCTTACTTTTCACAAATAATTTACATTTTGATTTATCGCATTAAAAATCGGGCAATGTATTTAGAGTAACCAATTTCTTTGTAATTTACATGTCCTAAACAGGCATGCCATAAATCATTTGACTCCAATAAGTAAAAAAGAAGTAGAATTCTTATTAATAATGTCAACAATCATTACATTCAGTTTGAAAAGGCCCTCATTCAGGTAGCCCATTCCTATGGACATCTAATTCTTACTTATTAACACTTTATCACTAACTAAGAAACACTTAAACCCATTCTTAACGAGTTGTTCAACAGAAACTAAATTATTCCTAATAGTAGGGACATGCAGAATTCTATTCAAAGTCAACACCTTGCCGGATGTCATTTTCAACATTACTTTTACCAGTTCTTGTATTCCTTGTTGTTGTTGCTTCCCATGAATAAATCTTTATCGTACTTAGCAGTAGTGTACGTTTCAAAGACTTCTTTCATAGAGAAAATATGTTGAGTGGGACCTCAGTCGAGAAACCACTCCTTGAGATTTCCAACTAAGTTACACTCCGAGATCATTTCACACAAGTCATCTGCATCTTCCATCTTTTCTATGATGTTTGCTTGACTTTTGACTTTGCCTTTGACTTTTCTTTGTCTTTGCCCTTTCTTGGAGCACAATACTTAGAAAATATATGACCAGTCTTAGCACAATTGTAACAATGACCCTTGATTTCTTCTTGGCCTGTTTTAACTTCTGTCTGTTGGACTTATTTGTCTTTTTATCTTTGTTAGGATCTTATTAAAAAATATTAAATTCAATTATTGTAAAAATCTTACGAGACTTATTTTTGTATTTTTTATTATCCTTCTTAATCTTGATCTGAATCATAAGATTTTCTAGATTCATTTCCATGCGGTTGTGGTTTAGATTATTCTTGATGTTGTTCCATGAAGGAGGTAAGTTCACGATCATTAGATCCACTTGAAAAGCTTCATTTATGACCATATCTTCAGCAATCAGATTATGAAAAATAAGTTTTCTTTTCTGCACTTGTAATCCAACAGTTTTACCATGTACCATTTTATAATCTAAAAACTTTATGACCACAAAATTTTTCAAGAATGCATCTTCAGTGTTATATTTCTTCTCAAGTGCATCCCACAACTCTTTTGAAGTTGTTATTGCACTATAGAAAATATAAAGTCATCCTCTAAAGCACTATGAATGTTGCCCTTACATAGGAAGTTTGTTTGTTTTCATGCTTCAATAACCATGAATTTTCCTCCGTATGGCATTTCAGTAGCACGCACTTGAGTTTATTTGCTGGTAAATTTTTGAAAACCAAGAGTAATAAGCTAGAAAAGTACTCATTGCTTTCATCCTCTTTGAAATTTACACTAGAGAATTTATCTAGTTTCTCTGCTTGTGGTACAACAGCTCGGGTTGGTGCAGCAACAACCATTGTAACATTGTTCTTTTCCATTTGTAATAAATAAAAATTGATACGGTCTTAGTAAGCGATAAATAAAAATTGCAGACTTAAATCAGTGCTAAACCACTTAGATTTTTGTCTTCACTAGAAACAAAGATTAGAAAAAAAAATTCGTTAAGATTGATGACAATCTGTTTTTGAAAAAAAGTTACTTCTTCCAACAAAACATGAAAAAACATGAAGTTATCAATGTTTAATAAATCAATAAGGGATATGAACATAAATTAATAAAAAGAGTAAAAAATCTAAAAAGTATCTGAATTTGGAAAATTAGAACAGAAAAAGATCACGCCCACTGAATTGACACTGTCACCTTAAGCAAATCATTCCCCTCTAGTATGAGAGGTTTGAATTGAAATATGTCCTCTCAGTATTGAATTATCTCAATCACCTATGTATTGAGAAAAAAAACTCTAGTGTCAAAGAACCACTCAACAGTGGTAAAGTACAGAATTTTTTTTTGCATACAAGAAAAAGAAGAAATCAAAAAAATTCGTAAGAAAAAATTCTAAAGAATGAATAGTATTTATAGGAAAGAAGAACAAGTTCAGAAAGGTTGCAACCCTTTAAAAATCCACAAAACCATTAATGAAAGTTTGTAACCTTTAAAAAGGTCCTGGCTGTTCCTAAAAGAAACCTATCAGAACATTTATTTCCAAATGGTGTGAAATTTATATGAAATTAGAAAAGATTTTAGATACAATAGCTTGCGTGATTCCGAGTCGGGTCGGGTTAATCAACTAAAATTTTGAAATGGTTGTATTTGATATACCTATGTACCTCATGTCAAACGTGATACGATAGATAAAAAGGCTGCCCCAGACATTTTTATTGGTTACGGTTATGTTTCAAAAGCGTACACCATATTTTGACCTGAAGGTGAGAAAATAGTTATCAACAGAGATATCTACTTCATGGATAATGAAAAGTTGTATTAGGATGATTCAAGGATTTCTGTGTAGAAGAAAAGATCGTGGTAGAATTAAAGGGACAATGAATCACCGGTTAGGTAAACTCGATTTCTCTATGATACATATAAGCGATGTAATGTTGTAATTAGTTAGCCTGCTAACCCTTACGATGCTACAAAAGACCATAAGCGGAGAAATGCAAAGCATGAGGAGCTTTTTATGATCGAAAAAAATTTGTGGTAGCTTGTTGACAAACCTCAGTATAGTGGATGTTCGTAACAAAGCTAAATATTTATGGTTCAATTAATAAATGTAAAGCAAGGCTTTTAGTTAAGGTTTATTCACAGATTTTTGGTGTATATTATGCTGACACTTTTGCTCCAAGAGCAAGGATTGACATGATCAGATTGCTTATAACTAGTTTTTCACAACGTGCTTAGAAAGTTCATCATATGGATGTCAAATTAGCATTCTTAATGTCATTCTTTAAAAAGAAATTTTGTTGAACAACATAAACGATTTGTTATATATGAAAGGAACATAAAATCTATAGACTACATAAAGCTCTTTATTTCTTAAAACAGTCACCAAGAGCTTGGTATAGTTGAATATATGATTATTTTCTCAGTCTGGATTTTTAAAAGAGTCTTCAAAAATTCACATCGTATGGTAAACATAATAGTTGTGAGATTCTGGTTGTTTCTCTTTATGTGGTTGTCCTTTAGATTATAGGGAGCAGTGAAAAACAAATTGACTAGTTCAAGCAAGATATGATGCAAGCTTTCTAAATGTCTCATCTTGGTCTCATGACATATTTCCTTGGAATGGAGATTACACAAGGAAAAGACGAGTTTTTCATTTGCTAGAAAAATTACACAAATGAAATTCTCAAGAGACTCAAAATGGAAAATTTCAAAGAGATTAGTACTCCGACGAACAAAAAGGAGAAACTAAGTAAATCATGGATTCCAAAAGGTGAATGAGACATACTTCAGAATTTTCATTGGTTCCTTAATGTATCCTACAGTTACAAGACCCGATTATGTTGCAAGTGTTTTATCAAATTTCATGCATTATCCTAGTAAAGTATATTTTTTGAGAGCCAAAAGAATTGTGTGATACATCAATGGAACCAACATATAGGGAGTCATGTTTCAGAAGATTAAACCTATGAAGCTTTTTGGGAAGTTTACCAATGATGTGGGCGATCCTGAGGATGATTTAAAGAGTACTTCATAGTATTCTTTTAGTCTTAGTTTTTGGATTTTCTCATTAAGTTGTACAAAAAAAGATATTGTAGATCAATATACTATCGAAATTGGGTTTGTGGCAGCTGCAGGAGCAATAAATCAAACATTGTGGCTAAAGAAATTTTTGATTGAATTCATATAGAACAAATTTGAAGCATCAAAGTATTTGTGAAAAATGAAGCAACAACAACTATATTTCACAATCTTGTGTTTCATAGAAGAATGAAGTTATTTTTCTTGAGAAAAGTGCAAAATTATGGATATATTACTCTAGTTTATTGCAGGACATAAGAACTATTGGCAGATATATTCACTAAATCTTTGCCAGTGAGTAAGTTTCAGCTCTTAAACAGAGAAGATAGAATAAGAAGATGCAATCTAAATATCTGGAATATACAATCCAATATTACATGAAATCTACAATATACACTATTTAATAAGTTCAATCAATGAATTATATAGAAGCCTACCTCAAATTCTATCATGAGTGCTCCAAATCAACCACAAACAAGCTATCTATTTTTTTTAGAATTCTTCGAACACTGCCAAAACATCATATTATAAATCATAAATTCACTATGGATGTAAAGATATTAAAATTCCAATAATTCAAAATGGACTCAAAATTTAGTCAAAATGGGAATATAGGGTCCATACTGGAAATCACAACATTTACTCTACCAAAAGGTCCTAAAAGCCTTCCCGAGCTTGTACCATGTAACGGGGCTGAATTCAATGTGTGGAATAGCCCGAATAACTACATGTAAATAAAATACAAATTAAGAAAACAAAAGAGAGAAAAGCCTCTTCAGGCGAATATACCTCAAACAAAGAGCCTCCATCACTTCCTTAATAGCAATGTGTATCCACAATCAACTTGGACCCCAAAAATTGAATAGCCTCGATCAGATCTCCCCAAGCTCAAGAAATTGCATTTTAAAGTTGGGGACTAAAGCTGAATTTTCCTACTTAGAGGTTCTGGTTGCTAAATGTGATTTCTGGTCAACAAAGGCCTAAAATCTCGTTGCTGAACGCCTGCAAAATATATATCAACCTTTATCAAACAATTTTTGGTGTGAACTATATGAGAAATCAGGAAAAATAATTACAAACTACCAACCCTTTTTCAGTAATCTGGCAACTTACTCTATATGGAAGATGATGAAAAAGAGAGAATTGATTTAGCTAAGCCCTAAAATTTCATGCGGACGGGCGAAGGAAGTTTGCTCTATTAAAAAGAAGGGGGAAAGTCGAGGGAATATCGCCGTTTGGTTCTGAAATTTATAAGACTAATTCTTTTATTAGTCCATAATTTATCGATAAAACCTAACAATATTGTGTCTAATATTGTCCTTTTACATATTTTCATTATTTTTCACTTTTTACTCCTTTTTTTTCATATAATAATTGTTAAAGACAGTATTTATTGGTAATACGACAAACTCGAAGTTAAATGAGATAATATATAGCATACTCTAAATAACAAAATGCAATGGGAAAACTAAATATCCAATTGCATAAAATATGAAATGTAGAAAAATTCACAAAAGCTCATTAAAATAATTCATTTGATGTTAAAAATGTTAAGTACTCCCTCCGTCCAAATTTATTTGGTACTTTTCAATTTTCGAGAGTTAAACAAATAAGTTTGAGCAGAAATTTTGTGTATAGAATCTTCATTATTTTTTAATGAAATATATATATATATATATATATATACATATAAAGTTGGGCAGAAATTTGAATATATGTATACACACAATGTATGTATGTATATATATATATATATATATATATATATATATATATATATAGAGAGAGAGAGAGAGAGAGAGAGAGAGAGAGAGACACACACATATAAGATACGTAAAAAGTGTTTTAAGTAAGAATAATTAACAATTCAAAATATTTAAAATATATATGGAAAACTCACGAGCAATCATAGACTTGTTCGAGTATGAAAATTTGAAAGGTGTCATATAAATTAGGAACAAAGGGAGTACCTTTTATTAGATAGGAATATTTAAAAAAATGTTATATTTGTAATATTATTTATTTAAATTTGAGACTTTCAAAATCTTGAAAATATAAGACATTCATGTGCATCTATTTTTGTAAAAACTAATTAGTATTCCTTCCTTATCAGCATAACTAAATTTGTAGGTCATACACACGATATTACTAAGCACGTATTTGCACATAATGAAAATTTTAATCTTAAATTATTCATATTTATATCATCAAGTGTGTGTTCCATTTGAAGAAAAACACTTCCAGAGAGATGTTTTAAAATTTTCTCATGTAGAGTTGGCATAAATATTTTTGAATTTTTTTCCCCAAATCAACTCATTTTCCTCAAATTAATGGAAAATGACTTAACTCCAAAAAATAATTAAAACATTTTCGATAAATCTTTTTCAATCTCACACCTCAATTTTCATTCCTAATTAATGTTTTGTGTATAGATTTCCCATACTAATTCAAAAATTTTCTCCTGATTCTAAATTTCGGGACTACAGTCTTGACCTTGATTCGACAACTCTCATGTATTCACAGTTGAATTTTAAGAAATGTTTTGGAGTGGTGTTCCTAGTTGGTTGTTAGAGTCGGGTTATAGATTGAAAGTTGGAGTTGGGTCTTTCGGCTGAGATCTCAATTTTGAACTCAGATCGAGAGTCAGACATTAAGTTATGTATCGAGTTTAAATACTGATTCATAAGTCAGATCTCAGCAGGTAATAAGGATCAATTCTTAGTTTGGATGTTGATTCCTAGGTAAAGATTTAGGAATCAAGAGTAGACAGTTAGGGTCGTGGTGTGGGTCTCACGTGAGATGTTGATGTCGGGTCCCAGATCAAATGTTTGTCCTGCATTGGTCATCGCACTCAGCTCCTAGTTTGGAAATCAAGACTTGATTAAGATGTCAAAGTTTTGTTTAGGGTCATGTCCGAATTAAGAGTGCTTAAATTTGGGTCACAAGTTGAGTCTGATCATAATCGATCGTCAAGATTATGTGAAGATTTGTGTGTCAGGGTCGGTGTTGGGGTCTGATTTTGTTGGGGTTTTCCCTCATATCATAGTTTGTGTCATTGGTTAGTAACCAATTTAACATTCATAGTAAAAAGTGGGGGTTAGTTTGAACAATGAATATTGGGTACGATGTTGGGGACAAGTCTAGGTTCATAAGTTGACTCTCAATTTAGAAGTCTTTTATATTTGTCATTTGGGGTCGTATTTTGGTTCAAGTGTTAGGACATAAGTAAGAAGGTCAGGTCCATGTTTGAAAGTCATTCCCACGTCTAATGTTGGGATCCTTTCCATAATGGAAATCGGGTCCTGGATATGAAGTTGAGGTTAGGTCCATGTTTAGGCATGTTCCTATTCAAGTATTGCGAATGGATTCATGTCCTAGTCCTACTTTAAGTTCCGAGCATGAGTCAGGGTAAAGGAAAAATCTGAATCTTAGGGATGGATGCAGATTGGTCATTAAGGTCGCATCCCAGATGAGGTGTGGGTCGAATTTGGGTCCCAATTTGACTATCGAGTCTCAATTTAAAGTCTATGTTAGGTTCTGGATCATAGGGCAGGTTCAGATCTTGGATCGTTCATCAGGGTCACATTTCATTTCAATATTAGGGTCGTGTCCCAAATTTCTTATCATGGTTGGCTTTCAGGTTTGGAAATACTTTACTAAAAGGTATTTCGTACATTCTAGCCAAATATAAAAATATATTCTAGACAATGTTTTTCATTCACTAATTAAATATTAGATACTAATATTTTCTCACTCACAATCAAATATGTAAAAATATGGTAAAACCTACCTATTTTCCAAAGAAAGCTTATTCTAGGAAAAAATCTTTTTCATATTACGCTGAATATGCATGAATGAATAAAATGTGTAATAAAGTCCTATATTCTTTGCACATACACCCATTATTTGAAGTATTTAATTTTTATCACACAAATCAATGGTATTTTATTTTTGTCCCAATTGCATATTTTAATGAAAACTTTTTTTGTGCAATGAACCCTTAAATTTGATTTAATTTCATTGGGAAAACCATTAATATAATATTTAAAATTTTAATCCTCAGTCCAAACATTGTTTACATCGACTATAAAAGCTTGTCATCACCACTAATTGTTATTTAGAGTCATTACCAATAACAATCAATATCATGACAATCATAGATTGGAGTTATCATTTGTTCCTCTTAATAACAAAGTCCAAAAGGGAAATACTACTAGCAAAGAGATATTAAATGTTATGAAATTATTTTTATACTAATTATAAGTGGAACTAGTAATTAAACAATTAATACTATTATTATTATTAATATTATTCTTTACACATTATATCTTTATAAGTTCAATTTATCACAGACTATGTATGTGTAAATGAGTATGCATTATCATTTGTGTGTGTATTTTCCTAAATATGCGTATATGAAACAATGACTTAAGGTATTGTTCATGGTAGATGAAATTCAAAATTGAGAAATAATAAGAGTAACTAAGATTTTTTGCAAAGAAAAACATCTGTTTATGAGGTTTTAATGAAGAATTGTATACTTTCTACATAAAAATATATCTCTAAAAATATAAATTTGTAAAATGGATTGTACTCAAATTACTCAACTAAATGGTTAGGGCTAGTGCTGAGGTTCAATTTCTCGCTAGGTGAAAATATGGTTTGACCAATTTTATATTGTTGCTGATTTACCGAAAAGAAGTAATCTATCCAATAAAAGTTCTAGTGCATTTTGTCTTTTTCCATGCTTAACATATGAAATATATTCGGTTTGTCGCTTTTCATTAGGATTAACCTTATATTTTCTTATAAACACTACATAAATGGTTTATTTTCTCACTTAAGATAGGTACACTTACAATGAACATTTTATTATTGCTCTAAGTTGGATTTTTGTTCTTCAACATTTAACGATTTCTATGCACTAGTGTCTGACTGTGGGAGCTACTACTTACTGACATAAAAACCACGTGAGCTAAATATGGAGTCGTATGTATACGCCCCATCGAGAGGAACAAACACACCTATGGGGGCACGTAAGTCAGGGACTTATAAACCTAAGTGAGCACGTAAATCTCGGTCTATGTGGGTATGTGATTAACATTTCTAGTACACTTCTTCTAATTCTGTGTGTCAACAGTCGCTACTAAATGAGTATGTGTAGAATTCCACAATGAGTGGTACCTGTTTAAGATTCAATAAAAAAGTATGAATATGTTCAATTCATTAATAGGAATAGACAATTACAAAAAAAAAACATGATTTAAATTGAGGGGTTCACACCAGCAAGTAACAGGAAATTAAATATATTTAGACGAGTTCTTCTGATTTTATTTGATTATAGCCTAATATGGACAATTGTATAATTGAAACTATTAGTAAATTGCTTCAAATCAATGACTAAGCTAGACAATAATGGGGATAAATTTTCTGTCAAAAAGTTTACCTAGAATCTAGTTGGTTTCTCTCGAACTCCAACACCAAGATAATAAGAACATACTAAGCTTTAGTAAATTCACTCCCTAAATCTTAAGGTATGGAAAAATATTAAGGATTCACTCTTTCGAGCTGAATCTGTCCCAACACAATACACATTGACCATCGAATCACTAATCTTTATTTTGAATCTTCTCTTTCAAGTAAGCCAAAAACACAAAAGTAGAATTTCATTTTCAGCTAAAATTATTTATATTGACTCACAATTATAAAAATACTTCTAAACACCATTTAAACTAACTAGAAACACGGACAAGGTCAATCAGTCTATAATCACATAGTCACACCCACGATTTGGAGTTTTAGTTGACATCATAAAAAGATAGAAATCATTATGAAATTGTAAATACATCAGCATGGTAAGATTAATTTAATATTTAAAAAGTTCCAAATTAAAAAATCACAAAGAACCACTTCTAATTTCTCCAAAGTTGAAAACATTAATTTTTTTGAAGCTAAGGAAACCTTAGTCTCAATACTCAGAGTTCAAACTAAAAAATTACTATAACGAATGTTCATAATTAAATTTGATATTAAACATAATATTTTAAAATGTATTTATAGTCTCAACAAATATGTTGTGAAGGGCTATTCGACACAATAAGTTAGGCTCTCCGATCAGTTCAGTGATTTCCCCTTAGGTAGTTACATCGCCTTTTTTCATTTGTCGTTCAGTATCCTCAAGTTCGGTAACATTGGGCGGTCCAGTGGCATTGGTGAACCAAACAGAGATATTCCAATTGCTCATTTCTCTCGAAAAAATAAATTTCTCCTTCAAAGCTTGTCACACTAGAACTTTGGGACCTCAGGAGGCCATTAGGCGAATCATCGAATGGACTTGGACATCAGCACACCTTCCTCTCTTTGCTTTTTTAGCTCGCTTCATTCCTTTTTTTAAAATTAGTATCCATACTTTGTTTATCATGCAAATACTTGAATATCAATTGTTTTACATCAGTTATTGACACAAAAAAAGCATTTGAGGACACAAAAATCTATTATAAGACTCATTGAAAACCTCCACTTAAACTTTTGTTCGTCCTCAAGTACAAGTCATGTTTAGTAGTAAAAAAAGGATGTCTCAAATGATTATACACAATACGCAATAATGATTGCACACAAAAAGTCTCAAATTACTCATGCTTTGATAAATTGTGCTTTTAAAAATTCAAGTTCTAACTCACAATTATCAAAGAGAGAAAGATTAATTCCATATTCACACGTAATGGTTCAGTAATTAATAGATCTAAAATCATAATAAACACTCACACTCCAACAAATACTTGTTTCAGCTCAAGAAAGATCAAAAAAGGTTCTTTTCAAGCCTCATAATCGATTTGAGTTAAAATGTATGGTCAATTAGTGTAAGTGAATGCTTTCCCCATGGAATGTGGTTTTAACAAAACTTAATTTCCATTTCTCTTCATTCTCATTCATATTCAAAATTCATCCCATTATTCATTTTCCATGACACATTGGACACCCTATTTCTTTTTGCAACTTCATTTCAAAAGATTTTGCATTCTTTTTGTTTTTCCTTCTACTGTTCTTCTTCTTTTTTTTGTGTGGAGGTCCATATTTTTCAAAAACATGGGTAGAGGGAAATTCATTCACATTCTTGATTTACCTTCTCTTTTAACCACACCTAACCTCAGTTTTTTTCCTAAGTTGGATATTAAATCAAACCATAGTTCATTAGAATTATGGGTGAAGGATAAATAAATGTAACAATATCATCAAGTTTTTTCTAAGAACGGCATAAGGTTAAATGGGTGTTCAAGAAAAGATCACACACTCACTAAGAAGAACACAAAATATGTATAATGTCAAATTTTTTCACTCTTAAGGATTATTTCTTAAAATCATTTCAAGAGCTCGCATGACTAAGTCAAATGGACCGACGGGCCAGATTATAGGTTTCATCACACATGGTTGACATTAAGTTCATTGCACAAGGCATTAAAACCAATGTAAAACAACACTCCACATATTCCCTAGAGCTCAATGTTGATCATAAGATACTACATTTGAGAATCGGCTAGTTACAACAAGATGCAAAGAGTTCATAGATTCCCTATGCAACTCTAAGACCCCCAAAATGAGTTAGGGTGTGTATAGACTAACATATTCGTAATAAGGGACTAAGTTCCTAATTTTTTTTTATAATATTTCATTGAGGCTGTGTGTAAGGTTGGAGGTAATTTGGAAGTAAAACGTGAAGGGACGACCTAGACGCTTGATGACTAGTCATCTATGTGCCTCATGTGTCTATACTTGCTTATATTTGTATGTGTCGAGCTTATGTAGCCTTAAAATGAATTAGAATTATTTTTATACGTAGTATATGGAGTTTCACTTAGATTGGAGATCAAATGTCCATGAACGTCTAAGACGTTCGAAAGTTACACCTTGAGATGTTCATGTGACTTTTGGGGCCTACCATGTTTGGACGTGTTGCGTGTAATTTCTTTCAGCGAAAATGATATGGAATGTCCTTGACTTTTTAATGTTCTTTTTTATGTTGGAAACGTCCACGTATGACTTCTCAAGGTTCCCACAAAAAGGCCCACAAAAATGAGCCAAATGTTGTTGAGACACTGCCTTGGCAGTGTCAATCGACGAGCTCAAAGGACATACAATTGGTGTACTGATGCCCCATCGATGGGGAGGCATCTATGGGCACTTATCACGGAGAATCCTTGGCCACATGACAACCTCAGACCCAAATGCCGGAGGAATAGGATGGTCCGTCGATGGACCAATGCCCCTTCATTGGAGTCTGCCGATTCAGTCCTGCAGTCCATTCCATGCATGCTAACTAAGTATGAGGTGAATGGGAAATTCACCCCACGTTCTAACCTTATCCTTGGAAGTTTATTTAACTATTTTACATCCCATATAGATGATCTAAAGCGTGAATATCCCATGCCTAATCCTCCAAATCAAAAGGGCAATGTGTAGATGGGATTTGACATGGATTCTTCACTGATATTTTTATTGGATGCTTCATATAATAGAGGTACGGTGGTCCTTCATATATAAGTAACCTTTAACTTTGAGAGTTAATCTCAAAGTTTAAAAGAAATTTCATGATCAAGCTTTCAATCTTTCAATCTATCCATGGGTTCTTTCTCAAAATTTTTTTAATGGCTTTATCATAATGAATTGATGATAATGTGATGGCTTTAACATGAAAAACAAACCAATTGCATTGTGTACCCATGTCCCTTCACAAAATCGATTTAGCCCTTTGCATGACCATTGTGATCATAACTTGTTATTGGTAGATATGTGACTCAAATATGTTGAAGTTGTTATATATATTGTTTTTTGCATGAATTGATGATGAATTAATGATGAAGGATCCATGTGGATCAACGTATAAAGATTTGGACATGGCTAGTTTATATTTCTAGGAAATCATTGTAATATTGACTTTTTAATGATTGGATGTTGAATTCTATTAGGTGAAGATGATTATAGCTACTGTTTTAGGAAGATGTAATGAATAAATTGTGGGTCAAAACCCTTGATGATCAAATCAAAAGAACCTTGATAAGGATTAATCTACATGTTTTAGCCTAAATGTTGATAATGCTATCAACATAATGTTATCTCAATTTATGATAGATGAAACATGATTTAGTATTGATATTATGTATTTATATACTTCCATAGATTTGTATCATTGGTACATTATGAATGTTTATCATAATGATCAAAGCAAGGAATGCGAGTATGTGATCTATGTCCCTTTACTTTATAGTGTATAGGTATTGTAGTGTACATGTTGTAGTATGATCTTTTAGTGGATTATTCATGGTTTCTTTTATTATTTATGTACGTATAGATACTTCCCTATAAATGAATTGTTTATGAAAAGGTGTATTGATCAATTATGATCAACGATTGATGAAATGGTAAGAATGGCTCTTCCTATCTACTTTTCTTATCGTATTGAAAGATGATGAATCTTTGTATGTCAATGTATAGTATGATCAACTTATGGTGGCGGTGTTTACCTTATTTCCATTATATATTTGTTGACAATGGTAGATATGAAAAATTGATGAATATATGAATATGTGGTTCTGATGATCACTTGATTTTTAAATTGTGCTTAGTCTTCTAATCTAGTTGTGAATCTAAGTTATGTTACTATTCTGATGAGCCTGTAAATGTTCAGGTTAAGATCATGTGTAGGTTCTGCGATTAATCAAGTGCAGAGGATTGATGACCCTTATCCATGTACCCCTATGTGAATTCATGAATAGAAAAAGTTAGGTGTCTTGAATGTAATGTGAAGATCTTCTTGCATCCTATCTTAAATTGTGTTGTGCGGTCTATGCTTGGTCGTAAGTTGTGGTCTTAAGAGGGTTGATGACTCAAAGTGGTATTGATAGAGATTATATGATCATGTTGACCAGTGTACACACATACTCACACATTATGCATACTTAGATTGTATTAAAGGGTCATGGTGTCTAATGAAAGGTTGATCTCATATTCACTAGATGTCTACTACTATGCCTGAAAGGTAAATGTATGTGTGGCATGTTATCTATTCCAACTAACGAGAATGACTTAATAGGTTCACTAGTATGGCCAAGGGTATGGGAACTTTTTTATACATTGAACATGTGTACCTTGATAAAATAGTTCCTAGATGTGGTTTCTATGTACATGAAAGTGAATGTATTGACATGTTATGAATATGTCTTACATGGTATAATGTAAAGTATGTGGTATGATTAAGTATAATTATACCTAGTGTCTATATGTGTTTATACGAAAGCATGGCTCATATAGTTACCTTTGTACATTTAATCATGAATTATGTTAATCATAAATATGTTTGGTATAAAGGTGTTATGTGAATGGTTTGCTTTTATGTACGTACACACACACATGAATGATGATCTAGTAAATAGAGGGTCTCTTGAAAGGTGTTCTCAAGAGTATCTTAAACTAGATAAATGCTTACATATGCTATGTCCATGTGAAAGGTTTCCTCAAATCATATAGGTTGATGAATGAATTTGTCATTTATAACCTATACGATAAGCATATGGTGAGTAAGTCTCCTAAAGCCTATGTTTATAAAGTAAACTCATAAAGACTTTTAATAAAGGGAACTTAGATTAGCACAGAGTGAATTTGAAGTGAGGGGTGTCCCTTCCCATTCGAGGAAGGTTGGTCAAAACTATATTTCCCCATAGGATGTAGCAAGTGATATAACCTAATATGCTAGCATGATACTCATATCTTATTTTGGCAAGTAAGGCACCCTCTTTTGGTGTAAAGGGATTAAATCAATTTTGATGTTTGGGTTACATGGTATTATTGTCTTTTAAGGCTATAGTTTCCCTAAAGTAAAATGGACAATGGAAGTAAATGATTAAGACCCTAACTAGGATGACCTAAGGGAGGTTAGTTAGGATAAGTGGAAGAAATGAACCCACCTAGACATTGCACAAGTGGCTTCATAGGTAATTCTTGGAAGATCTTATAAGGTGTATGATTAAGCCTATGTCCTTATACATGACATTTTAGTAATCGTCTACCTGTTATGAAGATGTTCATGGGATGAGTCTAAATGAGTTGAAGTTGTCCCTATATGTATAATGTTGGTCCCAATGACTATATGATGAAGGTCTTGCCTAGCTTTTATGAAGTTGCCTTTACATGTTACGTTGATGTATGAAGTGTTAACGTTTGTTGTATCATGAAGGGTTTACTAAGTATGTGTGAGGTTATATGGCTTCACATGTACATTTAACTATTAGACTAATATTGGCGCATTAATAAGATATTATAATGACATATGGGAAGTCTAGCAAAAATATGTGCTAATTGATGTAGCTTACAGTAATGTCTTATGACGTTGACTTTAAGGTATGTTGTAATGTTTTGTACTTCTATGAGGATATCTGTTGGCTTATGTAGGGTGTATGTATGATTTCTTTGTGACCTTAATTTCATGCATTGAACCAAGTATCACTTAAAAGGGTTAATTAGGAGGTTGATGAGTTAAAAGAAAAGGATTCACTGTAATGTGAAGGGAGCTCACTATAAAGTGACCCCAAATGTGCCTTAAATCATATATGGTATTTTATATGATGTTTCGTTTTTGAATCTTTCAATATGAATTATGTGAATGATATCAATTCTATTGTATAAAGGTTTTATCAAGATTTACTTAAAAAAGGCATGAAGTATGATTTCAAGAAAGATGAGCCTTTTAAATAAATGTTTTTGCATGGTTTTCAAATTCAGCATTCTTGTACTAATCCCATTCTTCTCTACTTTTTACAAGAAATGTAGGTTATGGGTGCTTAAGATTTTTCTATATGATTGAGGAGTTGATATGTGATTCCAAAGGTCAAGGATAGTAATCCATAAGTCCAAGAATGTCCTAGTGATTAGATCACTATAAAGTACTGTATAAATTAATACTTATATCTCATGTTTGAAGAGTCGTGTCCCTAATGTACTCTAATGATGTTGTGTCTAAGATGACAAAGATACTTAAGGTCTAAATATGTACTTAAGATATATATATATATATATATATATATATATATATATATTATATATATATATATATATATATATATATATATATATATATATATATATATATGAGATAATGTTTTCTAGAATATGAAGTGCTATGAAAAGTTATAAATTTTTTGCTAAATTTACAATGAGAATGTGATGAATTATAACTATGGGCTTGTATAAGACCTTCGAGAAGAAAAGTGCACCATGTTACTTCTAGGAGTTGCTCCCTGGATGTGATGAATATTGTATCAGAGCATGAGGTTTAAAAGTGGTTTAGGGTCCAAGACGTCTCATATTGCAACATCTATTTGAGTTTCCTATCATTGGTGGTGAGTCACAACACATCAAATAGAAGTAGAGGATATAGGACGATAGAGTTTCCATTCTTCATCATTCTCATATCGTGCCACAAAACATAACTCTATACGATCTCTCTATTATTTTTTCTTGTCTGGTGGTCTTTTAGATGTGGTTGTTTGGAATATAGGGTATCTTTTATTCCTAAGGAAGAAAAGGTGAGTTAAATGATTATTTTGGTTTTATCGTTTGATAAGTATGTATGAAGGTCACTTTTGTCATATTTTGAAGATGTGATGCCATTTATGGCTATATATGAGATTTATGTGAAATAGTGTTATGCCTCGTATTTTTTTTTATACGTAGTGCCGGTCATGATCTAGTAGACGTATGTCCGGGGAATGAGATTTTATTTTAAGTTCCAAGTTATTAAAGAAATATTAGGCAAGGATGTTAATTCCAAATGTGATATTAAGTATGATTTGGCTAATGTAAGTGCCATTAACTTTAAGTGAGGGATTAATTAGTGGCTGCTTTGGATTAATTTAATCCATTGGGCCCCACCACTCATAATTGGTGGCTGATTAGGATTAATTTAATCAGTGGGCCCCACAACTCAAGGCAAAAATTTAAAGGGATCAGATTGTGAGCTGGCCTTAGTGGACAGGTGTAAAGGGGGGTTGCCTCCACTTCATACTATTAAATGAGGTTGAGAAATCCACTCCATGCTAAATAAGTGTTGAAATGCATTGCTGCATATCATCTTCTTCTTCACCACTTGTCTTAGGCAGCCATGGAAATGGAGAAACCAACCCTACAACTCTTGGCCAGCAGCTGCAAATAATTTGGTTAGTAATCTACTTGTTTTGTGTGTTAATTCTTTAGAATACCTTTGTTAATTATCGATTAATATTAAGAAGGGGGCGTGACCAATAGCTTAGGAAGTTTGTTTTAGTTATTGAATGTGCTAAGTATTAACGGAAACCATAATCGGATTATTAGTGGTGTCGTGTTGGTGCTTGGGCTGTTTTGATTAAAGCAAACTGCGGAAAAATTCTATTTTGGCATTATGTATATGTTAAATTTGATTATGAGTATATACTCCAAAGGATGAATACGATAAGGTAGATGTGTTGCGAATTATAAAATGAGTTATCGCTCGGTGTGTCGTTGCTTCGCTGCTATGTTTGTCGAGACGGAACTGTTTTGGGGAGGGGGCTGTTTAATATGATTCGGTGGGTTATATGTGTTATTGGTATTGCTGTGGATAATTTGGGTTGTTGTCGGATTTGGACGAAGTAAGGAAAATAGGGGAAGTGCTGCCGAATTTTCGTTAGATTATTAGCTAGCTTACAAGAAAGTAAAGCGCGATGTTTATCTAATTGCGGCACGATTGTTGTTTGTTATAGATTAATAGCTTGAGCAGCAAATATTGGACGTGCGGCTCGATTATACGGTATGTAACGCTATCCCTTCTTTAATTGTTTAAAATGACTTTTAAAAATAAGGGAATAACGGACAGGTTTGATACTTACCTCTAGAGAGTCTAGGTGCGTATATTCTTTCTTCCACAATTATTCCTCTATATATCGGCTATGTCTAAGTCTATGATCTCTCATATCTATGGTAGTGCTTCTTAGAGTCATTGAGATTTTACGTTTCCATATCATATTAAAGGTTCATAATCTTGATAAAACATTAATCTTTGGTAATACTCCTTGCTGGTTCAAGTTGATTGTTCTATTGGGTTATAAGAAATGATTTTAATTGCATATGGTTGCTCATAATATTCCGCTCGTTCATAGAGTCATTTATCATTTCACTTAGTCCAGGGCCGGGTAATGTTCATGCGGAGTTTCTTGCATATGTCACCGAGTTCCTAACTAGAGGGCCGGGTATGTATATTATATATATGATTGGTGATGAGGATGGTTATGATGATAATGATGACGGAGATGACGTGATGATTATCTTGCCGAGCCCCTTACTAGGATAGCTGGGCACCTTAAATGTTAAAGATATGCATGATTTTCACTAAAATGGGTACATGTGTAGCGATATTTTGTTTCGACTTGACATATTGGTATCCTTCCATCTTTACCTTATGCTTTACATACTCAGTACATTGTCCGTACTGACCCCCCTTTCCTCGGGGGGCTGCGTTTCATGCCCGCAGGTGTAAACGCACAGTTCGGTGATCCTCCCACCTAGGATATCTACTCTGCTGATTGGGAGAGCTCCACTATTCCGCGCCCAGTCGTTTTGGTACATAACTTTTTGTGTAGTCATTTGCTCGTCTATGGGTATGGCGGGGCCCTGTCCCGTCGAGTTTTACTACTGTACTCTTAGAGGTCTGTGGACATTATGTGGGTTGTATATATATGTTTTGGATAATTGTCTGGACATGGTTTGTTTGGGATGTCCGCTTGTACAGGGGAAGCCTTGTCGGCTGCGTACATCAATGTGCATTGTGTAGTGGCAGCCTTGTCGGCTTACTTATGTTATTATGCGTTGGATAGTGGTGGCCTTGTCGGCTCGCGTATGTTGTTACGGTTGAATGGTTATGACTCCTTATGAGAAAGGTCCTCTTTATATATATATGACGTTGGGGTTGGCTAGATTTGATTAAATTCCATATTGTCTTAGTTTCAGTTGGTTATACTTAGCAGGTTTGTATGTGGGTGTCAAAAATGGGCACTAGTCACGGCCCATCATGTTGGGTCGTTACAAAGAGTGGTATCAGAGCAGTTCTTCCTCGAAAGTGTCTACAGACCGTGTCTAGTAGAGTCTTCTTTATCGGTGTGTTGTGCACCACATCTATAAACAGGAAGCTACAGGACATTTGGGATGTCATCCTTTCTTCTTATTCTAGATCGTGCGATAGAGCTATATTAACAGGATAATCCCTCTCTAATGAATCCGTGTGTTTTCAGCTATGCCTCCAAAGAAAGCGACAGCCGCCTAGAAGGACAAATTGGTAGCAGAAGGTACTAGTCACACCCAGAGAGTTACTAGGGCCCGTTCCCAGTCTATGCCTGGTATTATGCTCCAGTCGGAGAGCTCTGCTACACCGCGACCCCGCCAGAGGAGCTTAGAGCAGCAGCAGCTCCTGTTCGGGGGACACCACCAGCCCCCGAGGCCCCAACACCTGAACCTCCAGCTCCTCAGTAAGGGGCGGAGGATAGGGCCATGAGAGATGCGGTTCAATTGCTGACTAGATTAGTGGCAGGTCAGGCTCGCAGGCATGGACTAGGAGTTGATCATGCGGACAGATCTGATAGATTAAGGGCTCGTGACTTCTTAAGTTGTAATCCTCCAGAGTTCTTTGGGTCATGGCCCTAGGATGATTCGCAAGAGTTTATTCGTCAGATGCACCGTACATTGAGGATAATCAAGGCTTCGGAGACCGAGTCTGTTGAGTTGGATACGTATCATTTGCGGGATGTAGCTATTAATTGGTATGAGTCTTGGGAGTTATCTAGGGGTGAGGGTGCTCCTCCAGCGGTATGGGATGAATTTATGGAGGCTTTCCAGGGCCACTTCCTGCCTCCATAGATGAAGCGAGCTAGAGTCGATAGATTCTTTCGTTTGATGCAAAGTGGCAGGAGCGTTCGAGAGTATAGCCTCGAGTTTGATTCATTTTCTAGGCATGCACCTACTATTGTGGCTTATATGTCAGACAGGGTACATCGTTATGTGATGGGATTGGATCGTTATCTGATGGACGGTTGTATGGCACTGACTCTTCAGCCAGGTATGGACATTGCTCGGGTGCAAGCATATGCACAGGGGGTAGAGGATCGGTATCGGGGACGTCAACCAGATAGAGATTATAATAGAGGCCAGCATAAGAGGGCTAGATCAGCAGGTTATCCTGACGAGTTTCGAAGCGGGCAGTCTCAGCAGCATGTTAGATTTTCTTCCCAGCCAGCACAAAGTGCACCCCCACGTTTCATGGGTAGGGGGTTCGATCGTATGGGATATTCGGAAGCTTGTCAGAGCTCTAGGGCGTCAGGGTCACAGATGGGCAGGGGTTTGAGCCAGTCGAGGCCACCTTTGCCTCGGTGTTCTTGATGTGGTAGGTCCCATCCTAGGGAATGTCGTTGGGATACAGGTGCGTGTTTTTCTTGTGGCCGTTAGGGCAATACTATGATGGAGTGTCACCTTAGAGGTAGTGCATGTGGTATGGCACAGCCTACAGGGTCCGTTGCTGGTTCATCTTCTTCTGTGCCTATGCGCCCTACGGGGCAGGGTATGCTTTGACTAATGGGCAGGATTAGGAGGCGTCACCTAATGTGATCACATGTATATTATCACTATTCTCTCGAAGTGTGTATGCATTGATAGACCCAGGTTCGACCTTATCATTTATATCACCCTTTGTTGATAGTAGGATCGGAATAGAGTCTGAGTTGATAGATCCATTTGAGGTAGCTACACCTGTAGGAGATTTTGTCATACCTACGCGAGTATATAAGAATTGTTCAGGTCGTCGTACCGTAGCAGATCTAATAGAGTTAAATATGATTAAGTTTGATATTATCATGGGCATGGATTGGTTGGCTGCTTGTTATGCTAATGTTGATTGCAGAGGAAAGATAGTTCGATTTCAATTTCCAGGGGAACCGATTATAGAGTGGAAGGGGAGTACAGTATCGCCGAAAGGTAAGTTCATTTCATACCTTAAGGCTGGGAAGATTGTTAGAAAAGGAGATATTTACCATCTGATTCGGGTGCATGACATAAAGGCAGAGACACCGGCACTTCAACCAGTCCCGGTAGTTAATGAATTTCCCGATGTATTCCCCGAGGAACTTCCAGGCCTTCCTCCAGAATGAGAGATAGAGGTTACTATAGATGTACTGCCTGATACCTAGCCTATATCTATACCTCCTTATAGAATGGCACCTGCTGAGTTGAAAGAATTGAAAGAGAAATTGAGGGATTTGCTAGAAAAGGGCTTCATCAGGCCTAGTACGTCACCTTGGGGAGCACCGGTACTGTTTGTGAGGAAGAAGGATGGGTCGCTGCGGATGTGTATTAATTATAGGCAGCTGAAAAAAGTAACAATAAAGAACAGGTATCCCCTCCCAAGGATTGATGATCTATTTGACCAGTTGCAGGGTGCAAAGTGTTTTTCAAATATAGACTTGCGGCCAGGTAATCATTAGGTGCGGGTAAGGGAGGGAGATATTCCAAAGACGACATTCCGGACCCGATATGGGAATTATGAGTTTAGAGTGCTGTCTTTTGGGCTGACTAATGCTCCAGCGGTGTTTATGGATGTAATGAATCGAGTATTTAAACCATTCCTTGATATGTTTGTTATTGTATTTATTGACGATATTCTGGTCTATTCACGTTCAGAAGAGGAGCATGAAGACCATTTAAGGACGGTACATAGGGTGCTCAGCACCAGAAGTTGTATGCTAAATTTTCTAAGTGCGAGTTCTGGTTGACTTCAGTGGCATTCTTGGGGCATATTATTGGAGCTGATGGTATTCGGGTAGACACGCAGAAGATTGAGGCGGTAAAGACTTGGCCAAAACCTACGACACCTACAGAGGTACACAACTTTTTGGGGTTTGCAGGATATTACAAGAGATTCGTAGAAAAGTTTACCTCAATTTTAGCGCCTTTGACAAGGCTAACTCAAAAGGCAGCCAAGTTCCAGTGGACTGATGCTTGTGAGCGAATCTTCCAGCTATTGAAAGACAAATTGACTACAGCTCCAGTCCTAACTCTTCCGGAGGGACCAGACGGCTATGTTATTTATTGTGATGCTTCGGGTGTTGGGCTAGGATGTGTATTGATGCATCATGGCAAAGTTATAGCCTATGCCTCCCGACCGTTTAGGAAGCATGAAAAGAACTATCCTACTCACGATCTGGAGTTAGCGGTCGTGGTTCATGCCTTCAAGATATGGAGGCATTATTTATATGTTGTCCATGTGGACATCTATATAGATCATAAGAGTCTCCAATATATCTTTAAACAGAAGGAGATGAACTTACGACAAAGGCGGTGGTTAGAGTTGCTAAAGGATTATGATGTTGATATTTTATATCATCCAGGGAGAGGGAATGTTGTAGCAGATGCTCTTAGCCGTAAGTCCATGGGTAGCTTGAAAGATGTACAACCAGAAAGGAGGGATATGGTTCGGGAGATTCAGCGGCTATCCTGCCTTGGAGTCCGTCTGGCTAATTTAGAAGATAGTGGAGTTTCTATTCGAGAGGTTGTTGAGTCCTCAATCATAGATGAGGTAAAGATACACCAATACAAGGACCCTATTTTGGCACAGTATAGAGATGCAGCTCTTCAAAAGGAAAAGACCCCATTTAAGGTTACACCTGACGGAATGTTACGATATGAAGGCAGATTGTGTGTACCCGATATTGCGGGGCTATGACGGTAGGTTATTGGAGAGGCACACT
The DNA here is from genome assembly GCA_027705065.1 of Solanum peruvianum. NCBI lineage: Eukaryota > Viridiplantae > Streptophyta > Magnoliopsida > Solanales > Solanaceae > Solanum > Solanum peruvianum. The sequence goes on from JAKWJD010001763.1 coordinate 23,300,720, forward strand.
ATGCCCGTTATTCTATTCACCCAGGGTCGACAAAAATGTATCTTGACCTCAGATGCTTATATTGGTGGGATGGCATGAAAAAGGACATAGCGGAATTTGTTGCTCAGTGCCCGAATTGTCAACAAGTCAAGATCGAACATCAAAAGCCTGGTGGATAATTACACGAGATAGAGATCCCGACTTGCAAACGGGAGATGATTAATATGGACTTCATTACAGGCTTACCTCGCACTCAATGGAAGTATGACTCTATATGGGTTATTGTAGATAGGCTGAGGAAATCGGCCCATTTTCTTCCAGTCAGGACTAATTATTCTAGTGAAGATTATACGAGGTTATATGTCAGGGAGATAGTGAGACATCATGGGGTTTCTGCGTCCATTATATCAGACAGAGGAGCTCAATTTACAGCCAACTTTTGTAGATCGTTTCAAAAGGGATTGGGGACACAGCTGAACCTTAACACAACATTTCACCCTCAGACTGATGGGCAGGCTGAGCGTACTATTCAGACATTAGAAAATATGTTGCGGGCCTGTATTATTTACTTCAAAGGTAGCTAGGATGACCACTTGCCGCTCATTGAGTTTGCCTATAACAATAGCTACCATTCTAGTATCTAGATGGCACCATACGAGGCCTTATATGGGAGGAAGTGAAGGTGACCCATTGGTTGGTTTGATGTTGGCGAGACTAAGTTAATAGGACCGGATGTGATTCAGCAAGCTGTTGACAAGGTGAAGCTTATTCAAGAAAGATTATTAGCGGCCCAGAGTCGACAGAAGTCATATGCAGATAATCGGAGTCAAGATTTGGAGTTTCAGATTGGTGACTGGGTATTCCTGAAGGTATCCCCCATGAGGGGTGTGATGAGATTCGGCAGGAAGGGGAAGGTCAGTCCGAGATACATTGGGCCTTATCAAATTGTTCGTAGGATAGGCAAGGTTGCCTATGAGTTGGATCTACCATCTGATTAGGAGGCGATACATCCAGTCTTCCATGTATCGATGCTACGTAAATGTATTGGTGATCCTTCTAGAGTATTCCCCGTAGATGATGTTCAGGTAACAGAGGAGTTGTCATATGAAGATAAACCCGTAGCTATACTTGATCGTCAGGTTAGAAGGTAACGTACTAAGGATGTGTCTTCCGTCAAAGTGTTGTGGCAAAATAACAATAGGGTGGAGATCACTTGGGAAGCGGAAGACGAAATGAAGAATAAGTATCCTTACTTGTTCCCCGTACCTGCAGGTAATTAAATTCCTAGCTTGACTATATTGATAGATAACCGAGATTATGTAGTAAGTTGTGACTCTGTGAGGCATCTGTAAATTACGGAATGCAGGTTGATAGGCATAACTGTTAGAGAGCCCTCGCTGGAATTTGTTTTTGTAAGAGGCTAACTTAACATTCGAGGACGAATGTTCCTAAGGGGGGAAGGATGTTATGCCTCGTTTTTTTTTATACGTAGTGCGCGTCATGATCTAGTAGACGTAAGTCCGGGGAATGATATTTTATTTTATGTTCCATGTTATTAAAGAAATATTAGGCAAGGATGTTAATTCCAAATGTGATATAAGTATGATTTGGCTAATGTAAGTGCCATTAACTTTAAGTGAGGGATTAATTAGTAGCTGATTTGGATTAATTTAATCCAGTGAGCCCCACCAATCATAATTGGTGGCTGATTAGGATTAATTTAATCTAGTGGCCCCACAACTCAAGGCAAAAATTTAAAAGGGATCAGATTGTGAGCTGGCCTTAGTGGACAGGTGTAGAGGGGGGCTGCCTCCACTTCATACTATTAAATGAGGTGGAGAAATCCACTCCATGCTAAATAAAGTGGTGAAATGCATTTCTGCATATCATCTTCTTCTTCACCACTTGTGTTAGGCAGCCATTGAAATGGAGAAACCAACCCTGCAACTCTTGGCCAGCAGCTGCAAATAATTTTGTTAGTGATCTCGTTGTTTGGTGTGTTAATTCTTTAGAATACCTTTGTTAATTATCCATTAATATTAAGAAGGGGGCGTGACCAGTAGCTTAGGAAGTTTGTTTTAGTTATTGAATGTGCTAAGTATTAACGGAAACCCTAATCGGATTATTAGTGGTGTCGTGTTGGTGCTTGGGCTGTTTTGATTACAACAAACTGCGGGAAAATTCTGTTTTGGCATTATGTATATGTTAAATGTGGTTATGAGTATATACTCCAAAGGATGAATACAATAAGGTAGATGTGTTACGAATTATAAAACGAGTTATCGCTTGGTGTGTCGTTGCTTCGCTGCTATGGTTGCCGAGACGGAACTGTTTTGGGGAGGGGGCTATTTAATATGATTCTTTGGGTTATATGTGTTATTGGTATTTCTGTAAATAATTTGGGTTGTTGTTGGATTGGGACGAAGTAAGGAAAATTGGGGAAGTGCTGCCTAATTTTCGTTAGATTATTAGCTAGCTTACAAGAAAGTAAAGTGCGATGTTTATCTAATTGCGGCACGATTGTGGCTTGTTATATATTAATAGATTGAGCAGTAAATATTGGACGTGCGGCTTGATTATACGGTATGTAACGCTGTCTCTTCTTTCTTTGTTTGGCATGACTTTTAATAATAAGCGAATAACGGATAGGTTTGATACTTACCTCTAGAGCGTCTAGGTGACGTATATTCTTGCTTCCACAATTATTCCTCTATATATCGGCATGTCTAAGGCTATGATGATCTCTCATATCTATGGTAGTGCTTCTTAGAGTCATTGAGATTTTACGTTTCCATATCGTATTAAAGGTTCATAATCTTGATAAAACATTAATCTTTGGTAATACTCCTTGCTGGTTCACGTTGATTGTTCTATTGAGTTATAAGAAATTATTTTAATTTCATATGGTTGCTCATAATATTTTGCTCGTACATAGATTCATTTATCATTTCACCGAGTCCCGGGACGGGTAATGTTCGTGCGGAGTTTCGTGCATATGTCACCGAGTTCCTCACTAGATTCCGGGTATGTAAAATATATATATGATTGGTAATGAGGATGGTTATGATGATGATGATGACGGAGATGACGTGATGATTATTTTGTCGAGCCCCTTACTAGGGAAGCTGGGCACCTTATATGTAGATATGCATGATTTTCACTTAAAAGGGTACATGTCTAGCGATTTTTTGTTTTGACTGGCCGTATTGGTATCCTGTGATCTTTACCTTATGCTTTACATACTCAGTATATTGTTCGTACTGAACCCCCCCTTTCCTCGGGGGGCTGCGTTTCATGCCTGTAGGTGTAGACGCACAGTTCGGTGATCCCCCCGCCTAGGATTTCTATTTTGCTGATTGGGAGAGCTCCACTGTTCCGGAGCCCAGTCGTTTTGGTACATAACTTTTTGTGTAGTCTTTTGCTCATCTATGGGTATGGCGGGGCCCTGTCCCGTCGAGTTTCACTACTGTACTCTTAGAGGTCTGTGGACATTATGTGGGTTGTATATATATGTTTTGGATAATGGTCTGGACATGGTTTGTTTGGGATGTCCACTTGTACAGGGGAAGCCTTGTCGGCTGCGTACATCATTATGTATTGTGTAGTGGAAGCCTTGTCGGCTTACTTATGTTATTATGCTTTTGATAGTGGCGGCCTTGTCGGCTTGCGTATGTTGTTTCGGTTTAATGGTTATGAATCCTTATGAGACAGGTCCTTTTTATATATATATGACGTTTGGGTTGGCTTGATTTGATTAAATTCCATATTGTCTTAGTTTCAGTTGGTTATACTTAGCAGGTTTGTATGTGGGTGTCCAAAATGGGCACTAGTCACGGCCAATCGGGTTGGATCGTGACAAATAGCACATTATGTTGTGGAATGTATGTCATGATATAGTTAAAGCATGTTAGAAGTTAATATGGTTAAAATGAGTTTCTTTTTTAATGATGTGTTACTATTGACATGATGGTATCCTAATATTATGAATTGAGTTTGAAATGCTTAGTGACTACCTATGGAAGCATATTGCCTAAGAAATTATAAATGGGTTAATGTTGCCTTTGTTATATGTGTGAACTTTCATAATTGGTTTACATGGATTGTAGTTTTTGGTACACTTGATCCTAGGTGTGAAGGTAGTATGCATGTTTATGTAAGATGAGTTTGTTAAATTATGTATCTCATATTGTCATGTTTTCCCATCAATTGCCTAAATGTTGCATTTTTTGGAATTTTGAAGCAGGTTAATTGTAATGCTTGGCAACTTGCTGTATGATTTTTTGGAAATTGACCAAATTTTTCTTTGAGTAGTAGTTGTTGAAGTGTTCATAGAATTTTTAAATATGAGCATGATAATGATTTTAAAAAGGAGATTTTCTATTTGTAATGTAGATTGAGAGTCTTATGGCATGATGAGACCTAGATTTCTTTCTAACTTCTTAATTTGTTGTGACTCCCCTAATGTAGTGGAATCGATGTTTCCCCTAGATTTGAGGGTAGTATTCTTATCTTTGTAGGGTTATAATGTGTGTTTGATTGACCTAGAAGTTACCTTACTTTCATTTTGAAAGAAAAGAAAGATTCCTTATGGATAAGTCTTCTTGTTGTCTTTCCTTAACGATGTATGACCTTGGTGTCTATTGTATTGTTGAAGAACTTATGTGGTTTAATAATATTACCTAACAGGATAATTGGGGATAATTTTCCTTTAATTTAAAGGTTTAGAATGCCTTGGTTCCCTTACTGTAATTCCTTTTAAAGTGGTAATCACTTTTAAGTGATGAAAATGAGGGCTGTTAAGTTAACACTCTCTTAAGGTTGGGTTAAGTTACTATCAATTGGGTCTACCTTAAGTGGGGGATAATAATGGAGTAGTAAGGTTGTAGACATTTTCTATCTTGTTTTATTCTTTCTTGTACTTGAAACTTATGAATTTTTAGTAACCTTGTGCATCATAAGAGTTTTGCATTAAAGTATGAATTGCATGACCTTCATATGTTTGTCTTAATACACACTATCTTAATAGTAATTTAAAGATTCGAAAGTACTTGAACGGAAATTTTTGATTAACTTAATGGTTTTTTCATGTTAATTGTGTATCTTGATACGCTTATTGTGCATTTAACTTCATTAGATAAGGTTAGAAACATGTTTGACATCACTTTCGATATCTAAGGTTTACCCTTATAATGAGAAATTGAGCCTCTTTAAAATGAAATATAATGAGTCTCTTGAAAAGTATGTGACTAGTATGGTTTGGAAGCTTGATGGTAGGTCCACTTTTAAAAAGTGAAGGCATGTTAGCTATTGTCCTTGCGAGAACCTAAGATTTGTGTTATTTTCCCCAAATGATGCTTAATGTGAAGGCTATTACTTGGCTAAAAATTTATATTTTATAAAAAAACTTCCTATTTGTGGTGATGTGCTTGGTTTTACTTACCATTTAAAATTCACTAGGAAGAAATAACACGCCTTGGTTTAAAAGTCGAGAGTTTCTCATGTTACAGTAAAGATGATCTTTGTGCATTTGCTTTGGTATGAACTTATGAGACATGTAAATGTTTTGAGGAGAAAGACATTCCTCCAATGACATGACTAAGCATGGTATGTTTGAGTATGAGCCTCATAGAACTAGGTCTAACCAATAAGAATCAATTGTCAATCCAAATAACTCAAGTCTATGTGCATTGAAGTATGAGTTCCTAAATGGATTTTGTGTATTGTTAGAATCTTCCTATGTGTGTTACCTTACATGATGATCTCAATGAATTAAATTGTAATGACCATGTTATGATTTTTAGAAGGATATTCCTTCTATGAACATGGGAAGTGCCTAGGTGTTTGATGCATTAGAGTGTTAGTGAAAAAAAGTTTTGCTTTCTTGTATGCATTGAATGCTAAATGGTTTGAAGTGTGTTCCTTGTAAGTTTGGTGCATTAATTTCTATATCATGATGTTATGACTTTTATAAGCTGCTCTATGATTCATTGAAGTCCTTGTTGTGATATAAATGTTCTGAGTGTCATCGAGGACAAATGTTCCCATGTCGGGGATATTGTAAGACCCTCAAAATGACTTAGGGTGTGTAGACCCTAAAATTAACATCATATGGTTATAAAGTCAAAAAATATCTTATAATATGGTATTGATTCAGTGTGGAAAGTTTTAGGTGATTTGGAAATCAAACGTCAAGGCACGACCAAGATATTCGATGACTAGTCACCTATATGCCTCATGTGTTTAAACATGATTTTATTTTATGTCTCGAGCTTATGAAGTCTTAAAATAATTTATAATTATGTTCATAGGTAGTATATGCTGTTTCATGAATTTTGGAGGTCAAACGTCCAAGAACGTCTAAGATGTTCTAAAGTTAGACCTTGAGACGTTCATGTGTGTCTTGATGGGGCGTAGCATGTTTTGATGTGTTGTGTGTAATTGTTTTGGGATAAAATGATTTTAAAGGTCCTTGACTTTTTACTCTTCTTATTTACATTTGAAACATCCGGGTATGACTTCCAAGGGCCCCGAAAAATGGCCCACAAGAAGGACCTAAAGGCTGTCAAGATACTGCCTTGGGTGTCAATCAACGAGCTCAAAGGACGTCAATAGGTGGACTGACGCCCCATAGAGGCGTCGATGGGAACTTAGACTGGATCAGTATTGCCATACGACACCCTCATACCCAAACGACGGATGAACAAGGCAGTCCATTGCTGGACCTACGACCTGTGGTTGCTGTCCCTCGATGGAGGCCTGCAGCCAATGCCATGCACGCTGCCTAAGTATGGTGTGAATGGGAAATTCACCCAACATGATATCCTGACACTAGACGGTTTATTTACCTATAATTAAGTATATATAGATGATCTAAAACGTTAATAGCCCATACCCACTCCTCCTAATCAAAATCACACCTCCCTCTCCAAAAATAACATCTCTAGAAACCTCCATTGAAGATGAAGTTCAAGGGCAGCGTGTCGATGGAATTTTACATGGATAGTTCACCAATTTTTATGGATTCTTCATGTCATAGAGGTATGGTGATCGTTCATATCTAAGTAACCTTTCACTTGGAGAGTTAATCTCAATGTTTCAAAGAGATTTCATGATCAAACTTTCAATCTTTTAATCTACACATGGGTTTTTTCTCAAAATATTTTCAATGGCTTAATCATGATGAACTCAAGATAATGTGATTGTTTTAACGTGAAAAACAATTGAATTGCATTGTGAATACATGTCCCTTCAAAAAATCTATTTAGCCCTTGAATGAGCATTGTGATTGTGTCTTGTTATTGGTACATTTGTGATTCTCTTACGTTGAATTGGTTATATCTATTGTTTTTACGTGAACTGATGATGAATTGATTATGAAGGATCTATTTGGATCAATGTATGAAAATTTGAACATGCCTTGTTTAGATTTGTAGGAGTTCACAGTAACGTTGCCTTTTAAATGATTGAATGTTGAATTCTATTATGTGAAGATAATTATAGCTACTATTTTAGGTTGATTTTATGAATAAATTGTATATATAAACCCTTGATGATCAAATCAAAGGAACCTTGATAAGGGTTAATCTATATGTTTTAGCCTTAAGGTTGATAATACTATGAACATAATGTGATCTTAATTTAGGGTAGATGATGCATAATTTAGAATTGATTATTATGTCTTTAGATACTGCCCTAAATTTGTATTATTGGTATATTATGAATGCTAACCATACCGATCAAAGCAAGGAATACTAGTAAGTGATCTATGTCTCTCTACTTTATAGTGTATTGGTGATGTAGTGGACATGTAGTAGTATGATCTTGTAGTGGCTTATGCATGGTTTCTTTTATGATTTAAGTAGATATATATGATTACATATACATGAATTGTTGATTATAAGGTGTATTGATCAATGATGAGCAAAGGTTGATGAATTGGTAAGAATGGATCTTCCTCTATACTTTTCTTATAGCATTGACAAATGATGAAGCCTTGCATGGCATTGTACGGTATGGTCCACTTATGGAGGCAATTTTTTAAATTATTGTCATTATATATGTGTTGACCATGGAATTGAAGGCAAATTGATGAATATATGAATGTGTTGTTATGATGATCACCTTATGTTTAACTTGTGCCTAGTCTTCTACTTTAGTTGTGAATCTATGTTATGATACTATTGTGATGAATTTGTCAATGTTTAGGTTAAGATCACGTGTAAGTGATGCAATTAATGAAGTGATAAGGATTGATGAACCTTACCCGTGTTCCCCTATGTTAATGCATGAATAGCAAAACTTAAGAGTGTTGAATGTAATGTGAAGATCTTCTTGCCTCCTTTGCTAAAATGTGTTGTATGGTCTATGCTTGGTTTTGCATTGTGGTCTTAAGAGGGTGGCTGCCTTAATGTGTTATGTAAAGCCATTATGTGATCATGTAGACCAATATACACACATACTCACATATTATGCATGTTTACATTGTAGTAAAGGGTCATGGTATCTAATAAAAGGTTGATCTCGTATTCACTAGATGTCTACTACAATGCATGAAAGGTAAATGTATGTGAGGTATGTTATGTATTCCATCTAACTAGTATAACTTTATAGGTGCAATAGTATAGGCAAGGGTATAGGGCCTTGTTTATGCATTGCACATGTGTGCCTTGATAAGATAGTTCTTAGATTTGGTTTTTATGTACTTTAAGGTAAATGTATGAACATGTTATGAATGTGTTTTACATGCTATAATGTGAAGTACGTGGTATGATGAAGTATGATTATACCTAGTGTCTAAATCTGTTTATATGAAAGTAATGCTCCTATAGTTACACTTGTACACTTATGTATGAACGAAGTTAATTATGAATATATGTTGTCTAATGGTGTTATGTGAAAGGTTTGCTCACATGTATGTACATACACACATGAATGATGATCTACTTAATAGAGGGTCTCTTGAAAGATTTTCTCAAGAGTATCCTAAACTAGATGAATGCTTGCATATGCTATATCCATGTGAAAGGTTCTCTCACATGATATAGGTTTATGAAAGGATTTCTCATCTATAACCTATGAGTTAAGCATATGTGGGGAGTAAATCTTCTAAAGCTTATGTTTTATAAAGTAAAGTAATAAAGACTATTAACAAAGGGAACTTAGCTTAGCACGGAGTGAACTTGAAGTGAGGGGTGTCCCTTTCCATTGGAGGAAGGTAGGTCACCATAATCCTCATGAGGTGGATAGACTCATGATCCAAAAATGGTGTTAGAGAGATGTTTGGATGATGTCTCCATGTTCCAAAACTATGTTGCCCCATAGGATCTAGCAAGTGATATTACCCAATATGGTAGCATGATACTCATTTGTTATCTTAGCATGTAAGGCACCCTCTTTTTGTGTAAAGGGATTATATTAAATTTCATGTTTGGCTTACATGGTATTATTGTCGGTTAAGGTTATCATTTCTCTAAAGTAAAATAGGGAATGGAAGTAAACGACTAAGACTCTAACGAGGATGACCTAAGGGATGTTACTTAGGATTGGTGGAAGTAATGAACCCACCTAGACATTGCACAAGTTGGTTCTTAGTGAATTCTAGGAAGGTGTTCTAATGTGTATGATTAAGCTGATGTCCAAATACATGACATTGTAGTAATTGTGTACAAATTATGAAGAGGTGCATAGTATAAATCTAAATTATTTGAACATGTCCTTATATGTATAATGTTGGTATTAATGACTATATGATGAAGGTCTTGCCTAGCTTGCATAAAGTTTTCTTTACATATTATTTTGATGTATAAATTGTTGAGGTTTGTGGTTTCATGAAAGGTTTACTAAGTATGTTAGAGGTTATGGGGTTTCACATGTAGATTTTAGAGTATGACTAGGGTTATGAATAAGATCTTATAATGATTTATGTGAAGTGAAGTAAAAATATATGAAAATTAATTTAGCTTATTGTAATGTATTACGACATTGAGTTGAATGTGACTTGTAATGTGTTATTCTTTTATGTGAATTTGTGTTGGATTATATATGTGGTATGTATACTCTGTTTGTGACCTTAAGGTGTTGCATTGCACCCAGTATCCCTAAAGGATTACTTAGGAGGTTGATGAGTTAAAAGAAATTCACTGTAATGTGAAGGGAGCTCACTTTAAAGTGACCCTAAATTTGACTTAAATCCTACATGTGATTTATATGATTTTTGTCTTTTGAATATGTCTATATGAAGTATGTGAATGATATTAATGCTATTGTATAAAATTTTATGATGATTTACTCAAAAAGGCATAAAGTATGATTTCAAGAAAAATATCCCTTTTAAATGCTTGTTTTTGCATTGTTGTCATACTTAGTGCGTTCTGTAGTAATCTCATTCTTCTCTAATTTTCACACAATGTTTTGGGTATAGATGCTTAAAGGATATCTATATGATTGAAGATCTTGATATGCTATTCCAAGCTCAAGAAAAGGAATCTTTAAGTCGAAGTATGTCCTAATGATTAATTTACTGTAAAGTGCATAATGTAATACTTAGGTCTTATGTTTTAAGGGCATGTCCCTAATGTACTCTAATGATGTTGTGTCTAGGATTGCAAAGAGACTTAAGGTCTGAATATGTAATTATGATATTTTATATGTCACATCCCAAAACCACACCTTAGAAGTTATGGATATTCTTGGATTGCAACTGTCATACTTGACCTCTCACAGGTCTTGTACAAGCCCTCTCTACATCGTTCATCGTATATAAATAATAAAAAATTGTGCGGAATTAAAACTTACCACAAAACATTAGAACATATTTAATAATATATTTAATTAGAAATCATTGAAAATACCAAGTCTCAATCTGATCAAACTTAAGACACGAGAATACTTTGGGACACGACCCATACTTAAAAATATAGAAATACATAGTCTATTACAATACTTTGAAAGGTATACATAAAAGACATGTATACCCTCGAATCAAATGAGGACATACTTGAACTTCACTTGCATAATGCTACGATCCAAGCCTTGTTTCCCAAATGCTCCTCACCTACCAACAACTATAGTGATCGATAAAACCATGGATTAGAACAACCACCTGTACTAAGTATGTCATAATGCATGAATTATGCATCTATTAATTTAAATATCATAATATAATCATAAGAACAACATTTACCAACATAGAAACATATAAGAAATCACTTCGTCAAGTTATGTCATTTTTAAGAGAAACCTTAAAGTAACTTAAACTTATTGTACAATGAATTTCTTCATTGTTACATTGAAGTATTTTCTCTTTCTTTTTAACACTTTTTAGCATGTAGTATTCTCACTAAAAGCTATCCTAAGACTCACTTAAGCAACACAAAGAGAGACTGCCAAGACAACCTCTTTAAGAATGCTTAAATGACCCTCAAGACTACTAATAATAAGACACACACACATTTTCAAGACAACATGCACATGAACATGAAATTCTTCCACCAAAAATTGTGGTAAGTCTCACTTGAGTCAGTTGTGAAGCGACCTCCCATACAATCCCTTACACACAGACATTAAAGATCCTATAGACTATCTATGATAGAATCATTCTCACTTAACACATCAACATATAGATTATATGACATTCTCTTACCAAAGGTTATCAAAAGACTTACTCAAATAATCAAGAAGATAACTTGAATGATTGACCTCTTCAAGACTACCTAAATAATCCTTAAGACTACCTAAGTCCTATATAATGTCAAAATATTCAACCATTTTCCCTAACTAGAGTCATTCTTAAGACTTATCATGGTATGATGCGAAGTGACCATTCCTATGCCCCCCTTCACACCTTAACTAAAAAAACCTTAACTACTCTAGGGAAGTACTTATTCATTTAACATACTTTTTAACTTAATTCATTACATTCATTAGTTTCATTTATGACCTATTCATCACATAAATACATTCAAGTAATAGTCTTGGACAAGACCTAGGAACACAAACTAACACTTTCAAGGTCTATTGTGCGAAGTCTAGATAGCGTCTCATACCACCACCTAAAGTTCGTAGAACTAATTTGATGCTAGTAGGTATCTCATAAAGATGAGAATAGGCAATACCCGACATACACCATGAATGAAAGACATGGAATCCGAAGTTCTAACCTACTCCAATGAGGGTATTGTACTTGCCAATGGTAGAACTTAGACACATCTCGTGTATGCACATGGTTAAGGAATCTTATTCTTTAACTAGAAATACTTCCCTTACCAAACTCGGTTGGTGCTACCCTTTGTTATCATAGAGTAATTTACACTTAACGTTTATATGAAGGTGTTTAATATCAAGTTCATTACCTAATAACATTTACCCTACCAAAGAGAGGTCTACTAGGGCTACCTCACAATGGCGACAAGAATCACATCATGAATTTCCTAAGATTTAATATGATGTTGTTCCATCCGATCAACCTAATGTCTATCATTCCTTTAATTGAAGGATACCATTACGACTTTCAACATCAATATTCATACATTATCACTAGGATCAATGTTTTACATAAAAGACCCTCTTGACATTATTTAAGGTCTCATGTCATTCATACATTTAATGCTAAGAGGGTTTAGAATCCTGAGTCAAGACATCTCATATTCACATTCATACATGCATCAAGTAAGGAACACAAGTCAACAAAGACAAGACACCACATACTTCACCTAAACTCATATTACATATCATTTTAGAAGAACATAAAAATAACCCTCATCATATTCAAGTCATCCTATACACTACCATATCATCATAAATGTTACCAGCATAGACTCATATAGTCAATAAGGAATAACATACATCAACCCTAAGAATATACACACAAAGACAAAGTCATAGTCTAATACAATCATCGAAATAACATCAATAGAAATAGAAGAACACATATACTTTCAGATTACTTATAATGTAGGTAGATATTTTCATACTTCACATAATATACTACATAAATAATGAGATTACTCTAAGTAGTTGCCGACAAGGCCATAATCATCATATTACTTAAAATAACAACGACAAGGCCACATTAATTGCAAGTATAGCACATAACACCGCCATCATAAGTGTACCATAAAAGTGACAACATAACTGATGTCGAATTAACAAAAAAATAAGGAAAATAGAGCAGCGTACCACCACTCCATCCTCAACATCCCAATCCAATGCTAAATCATCCAATTCAATAGCATAAGGCCCTTACCCATGGCCATAACCAGCACTCCAGTATAATTTTAACAATATTCAATAAAGATAGGTCAATTAACTGTACATTCATTAATCTAATACAACTTAGATATCAATATAATAAAATTATAACATCAATCAACAGCCCATAGAAAACTACACTAGAATTCATATACATGAGATCAATATACTTAACCCATAACTTTGTCAAAAACTAGGGTTCATCAATTTCATGGGTTCATAATTTAATTGAGCTAAAATAAACAAATTTATAAGAATTCAATCAATATTGAATGCTTAAAAACCTTTAATCCAAGAACCCATGCATATATCATGAAATTGGACAATTCATCTTTGAAAATTTTTGAAAACATCTATAAAAGTTTTGCTCCTTGATGAATAGAGTTTTAATTATAATTAATCATAACTTAATGAAGATAATTCTTCAATTTGATGAAGAATCTCCACTCAATTTTCTAATACAAGTTCTTCCTTGAGTTTTGGTTCCAATGGAGTTCTAGGGAAATTTCTAAGGGATTTGGGTTTTGAGTTTTGAAGAATGAAATCTTCTAAGTGCTTAAGACTTATAAACAAATTTAAAATAACCAAAATAACCTTAAATAAAATCCAATATTATTATTTATATATGGGGTGACTTTTCAAGTTCACCCCTCAAATTACCATTGAACTGCGCAGGCAGGCAGTCTACCAATGGTTGCCAAACGACGGCCGGTGCCTTGAACAATGGATCATCTTGTACGTCTGTAAATGGGGAATGAGGATAGAATTTTTATTCCTCTACCACAATCCTAATTTTTAATCCACTATAAATCACCAACGGGGTGTCAATTGACTCACTAGGCGTCGATTGTCTTCCATTGGTAGGCTGCATTTGACACCAACTTTGGGTCCTTCCTCAAGGACCCTTGGATGGTCCTTGGGGATTTTTACACTGACGTTTACAACCCAAAAATACTCGTATATGATATTAGAAACTCTCACATGAATTTCACCCAAACTAAACACGTAAAAATTGATGAAACCCGCATAGACACAAAAGGTCATTTCAAGGCAAAACTTTCGAACATCATAGACATTTTTGGACTTTTGACCTCCAAACTTCATGATACTTGATACACTGACTATATACACCATAATTAGTAATTTGAGGACCTTATAACCTCATGAAACACACATACATACAAAGAACCACATATGAGGCACATAGGTGACTTAATCATCGAACGTCTTAGTCGTCCCTTGACGTTTGACTTCCAATGCACCTAAACTCTTAGCCAATTCCTCAATGCCAAAATATAGACCAATTTATAAATTTATAACATCATGAAAACCATTTTATTCTCTAGTTCATCTATGTCATTTTCGGGATGTTACATTCTCCCCCACTTGGACAACATTCTTCTCGAATGACACTTGCAACTCTCCGAACACTTTCTAGAATAAAGATTCAATTAGCAACTCATAACCACATATATAACGTATCATACAATATAAAAATCAAGAAAACATCAATTTCACATAAGCTGCAGGATAACAAGACAACAAGAAAATTGAAAACATTCTATATATCATCATGTTACAAAACTCACATGTTTCACTCAAAATTGCAAAAACTCATCTTATATTTAATATCATACACATATACATTACATTTCAACAATTCATACAAAAGAATGGATAAGTCATATTTTGCAAAATTTAACAGTGAGTAAATTCCAAGCTACAATGAATTAGGCAATTTTTCGAAAATGCAACTTATAGGCAATTCATGACAGAAACATGCTACTATGTTAGGCAACATCATATAAACACATGTTACAACAAAATCACGGATTCATAAAATACACAATGCAAGAAGTTAATGAAATTTAATTTCAACAGAACTCCTAAACACCATGCACATGCAACATGCTTCTATGACTTTCTAGTCCATTTACTAACCATACTCCACCACTCATAAGGAACTCTTATAACTCAAAATAGAAACTCAACGACTTATTCTCATCATCATCACCATATGGCTTCTCTCCTCTAGTCAAGAGTGCATAGAAACACCTCTTTGTTTCAATATCATCCCTTGGAACACTTGGAGCAACTTTCACACCCTCTCTTCCTGTAGAACCAAGGATAGGACAATATATCACCTTGTGTCCTTTACCACAACCAAAGCAACTCGCATTACCCTTTTGGCATTCCCCATAGTTCCTCTTTCCACAAGTGACACATGTAGGTTTTCCATTATGAGAACCACCTCCTTTTTAAATTTCATCTTAGAACTCCTAGGTTCTTCTTAAGTTTGAGCCCTCTTTTTTAACCTAGTTTTATCTTGATCACAAGAAAAACTCCTTAAGTTTCTAGATATCCTCTTATGTTTTTAATCTTCAATTGATTGGGCATACACCATGATTTTAGCTAGGGTCATATCATCAAATAGCATCGGCGTACAACATTCATTGGCGACACCCATCACAAAATGACTCATCTCATGCCTTAGATTAGACACAAGGGATGGGGCGTATCTAGATTAAATTTAGAACTTCAAAGAGTATTCCTCAACACTCATATTTCCTTGCTTGAGATTGATAATCTCCTCTACCTTAATTTCCCTCTTCTCACGGGGAAAGTACATCCCAATAAAAACTTTATTCAATTTTTCCCACTAAATAGGACTCAACCTCAACTTGCATGATGTCCTTCATTTTGAGTGTACCACACTTGAGCAGCCTCCGTCAATTGATACGAAGCTAATTCCGCCTTCTCGTTAGATGTAACTCCTATATCACTCAACACCTCGTATACTTCATTTAGGAACTCTTGGTGATCCTATCCCACCTTAGAGAATAGAAATATAGGAGGATTCATCCTCACAATGTCTCTTAACTAGATGTCATAGTGCTCTCCACAACATTAACGCTAGGCACTATACTCAAATTTGCTTCTCTAGTCACGAGTTAGCCTAAAGAATGAAAAGCCTCTCTAATATCACTATTAGTCACTCCGAGGGAACAACCGGAACATTAATTTCTCCTTCCACAATAGGGACTTGATTACCTTGAACATTTTGCTCAACTTGCTCAACTTTAGGAGGAATCTTCTCATGCACATCATTCTCCTCAACTCTCCTAGACTATGTCCTTGTCGTATTAATCTTCCTAGAAACACAAGGAAAAAAAATAAGAAAATAGTACTCTTAACTTTTACTCTGCGGCACGACAAATGAGTAGAATAGAAGGTAAATATTTTCGTCTTATAGCCTCTGGCCGATAAATGTGTCACGACTCACACTGATGGTCAATACTCTAGTAGAAGTGACTTGATGAGACTTCTTTACTCCTAAGATTACTTTCATAACCTATGCTCTGATACCAAGCTTGTCACATCCCGAAACCATACCCTAGAAGTTAGGGTCAATCTTGGATTTTAACCGGCATACGAATTATACTTTTCACAAAACATCAGACTATCTTTTAATAATATCTTTAATTAAAAATTATAGGAAACACTAAGTCTCAATCTCATCAAACTTAAGACACGGGATTATTTTGGGACACAACCCATACATAGAAATATAAAATTACTTAGTCTATAACAATACTTTGAAAGGTAAACACACAAGACATCTATGTCCTCAAATGAAATGAGATCATACTTGAACTTCACTTGAATGATGCTACGATCCAACTCTTGCTTCCGAATTTCTCCTCACCTACCAATAACAATACAAATAGATAGAATAATGGATTAGTACAACCACATGTACTAAGTATGACATAATACATAAAAATCATGAAATCAAACATTTATTGGAAATATGCATCTTTTAAAAATAACATAATATAATCATAAAAACAACATTTATCAGCTGAGAAAAACATATTAAATTATTTAGTAAAGTCATAACATTTTGAAAGAAAAACCTTAGAGTAACTTTAACTTACTGTACAGTGAATTGGTTTACTATTACAATGAAGTAGTTTCTCTTCCTTTGTAACATTTTCTACCAAGTAGTATTCTCACTAATATATATCCTAAGACTCAGATAAGAAACACAAAGAGAGACCGCCCATAAAACCTCCCTAAGCATTCCAAAATGTACCTGTAGACTACTTATAATAAGACATATACACACTTACAAAAACCATACACATGAACATGAAATTCTTCTACCAAAGGTGATACTAAGTGTCACTTTAGTGCGCAGTGAAGCAACCGTCCATACAATCACTTAAACACACTTAAGATATCCTATAGACTACCTTTGATAAATCAATCTCGCTTAACACATCAACATAAAGATAATAAGACATTCTTTTACCAAAGTCAATTAAAGACTTACTTAAGTAAATCAAGCAGAAAAATGTCCATGATTGACTTATTCAATACTACCTAAATAATCCTTAAGACTACCTAAGGCCTATATAATGTTTATGTATTCAACCACTTTCCCTAACTAGAGTAATTCTTTTGACTTATCTACGTATGATACGAAGTGACCATTCCTATCCCCCTTCACACCTTAACTAAACAACCCTTAACTACTCTAAGTAAGTCCATATTAATTTAACATACTTTCTTAACTAAAGTGATTACAGTCATTAGATCATTTAGGGCTCAGTCATCACATAAAGACATTCACGTAATGGTCTTTGACAAGACCTAGGAACTCCAATTAACAACTTCCAAGCCTATTGTGTAATGTCTAGATAGTGTCTCATACCACCACCTAAACATCGTAGAACTTTTTTAATGCTAGTAGGTATCCCATATGATGAGAATAGGAAATAAACGACATAGAGAATGATAACAAGACATGGTATCCGAACTTCTAACATACTCCGATAAGGGTGTTCTACTTACCAATGGTAGAACATAGACACATCCTATGTAGGCACATGGTTAAGTAATATGAAGGGTATGCTTTGTAATCTTGTCTTATTCTTTAACTAGAACTACTTCCCTAACAATACTCACTCGGTTCTAGCATTTGGTCTCATAGTGTAATTTACACTTAAAGTTCATATAAAGGGGTTCCATATCAAGTTCATAACCAAATCACATTTACCTACTAAAGAAAGGTACACTAAGGCTACCTCACAATGGCGACAAGAAGATCATCATGACTTTCCTAATGTTTGATATAATGTCTTTCCAACCAATCAAGCTTAAGTCTATCATTCCTTTACTTAAAGGATACCATTACAATTTTCGACTTCAACATTAAAAACCTTACCACTAGGTTCAAGGTTTAACATATAGGACGCTCTTAGCATGATTTAAGCTCTCATTTCATTCATACATTCAATACTAATATTATTTAGCATCCTAAGTCAAGAAATTTAATATTAACATTCATTCATGCATCAAGTAAGGACAAAAGTCAACCAAGAGAAGACACAACATACTTCACCATAACTCATATTACATGTAATTCAGAAGCACAAAGAAATAACCCTTATCATCTTTAAGTCATCTTATAAAATACCATATCATAATGAGTATGACCATAATTGAGTCCTATAGATAAGTAGGAATGACATAAATAAACCCTAAGGTTATACACACATAGCCATAGTCACAGTCAAATATGATCACCTATATAACATTAATAGAAGAATACATATACTTTCACATTATTTATCAAGTAGGTAGATTTTTTCATACTTCACTAATAAAATAAATAAATAATCACATTACCTAAAGTAGCTGCCGATAAGGTCATAATCATCATATTACTTAAAATAACGCTGACAAGGCCACGTTAATTGCAGGTAAAACACATAAAAGCGCCATCATAAGTGAAACATATAAATCAGGACATAATTGAAGTCTAATAAATATAAAAACAAGGAAAATAGATCAGAATACCAACACTCAATCCTCAACACCTCAATCCAATGCTAAATTTTCCAATTTAATACCATAAGGCTCTTACCCATGCCTATGCCTCTAATTTAATAAAATTAAAACAATAATCAATGAATATAAGTCAATTCACTATATTAAACAATATAAGAAAACCTAGATATCAATTCAATACAATTATTACATCAATCAATAGGCCATAGAAATCGAAACCAGAATTCATAAACATTAGATCAGTATTACTTAACCCATATCTAAGTAAAAAACTAAGGTTTATAAATTTCATGGGTTCATAGGTTAATTGATTTAAAATCATAAAATTAATAACAATTCATTATATATTAAAGTATTAAATACCTTTAATGCAAGAACTAATGCATTGATCATGATATTGGACAATTTATCTTAGAAAACTTTATATAGAAATCTTTGAAAGTTGGGTTCCTTGATTAATAGACTTTCATGGATAAAAATCCATACCTTAATGAAGATAATTCTTCAATTTCATGAATAATATCCCCAAAATTCTCCAATACAAGCCCTTCCTTGTGTTTTAGATCCAATGGAGTTCTGGGAAATTTCAAAGGGATTTGGGTTTTGATTTTTGAAGAATGAAATCATCTAAGTGTTTTAGACTTACAAACACATTGAATATACCCCAAATACCCTTAAGGAACATCCAATATTTTTATTTAGATGTGGTATAAATTTACATGTTCACCCCTCAACTTAACAGTGAACTGCGCGGGGAGGTAGTCCACCAACGGTTGCCAAACGACGGCCCGTGCTTTGACAAACAGACCGTCCTATTTGTCCGTGGTTGTGGAATGAGGGTAGTTTTTGGATTCATCTCCCACACGCATAAGTTTAAATCGATGAGACATCACCAACGGGGTGTTGATTGACCCACTGGGCGTCGATTGCCTTCCATTGGTAAGATGTCTTGGGCAGCCTAGGGCACCAGCTTAGGGTCCTTACTCAAGGACCCTTGGATGGTTCTTGGGGTTATTTTCTTAGAAATTTCAAACCCAAACATTACCATATATGAGTTTATCACATACCACATGAATTTCACCAAAAACGAACATGTAAAACTCGATGAAACACGCATAGACACACAAGGACGTTTAAAGACAAAACTTTTGAACGTCATGGACGTTTGACTTCCAACCTTCACAGAACTTGACACACTGCTTATATACACCATAATAACTCATTTAAGGATCTTATAACCTCATTACCCACGCATAAACACATAGAACCACATATATGGAACATAGGTAACTTAGTTGTCGAAAATCTCAGTCGTCCCATAACGTTTGACTTCCAATGCACCTAAAATCTTATTTAATGCATCATTACAACATTATAGACATATTTAGAACCATAGAACATCATAACAACTATGTTAGGATCTGGTTAACCTAATTCATTTTCGGGATCTTACAATTTATATATGAGTTAATGTTTTCTAGCATATGAAGTGCTACTAAATGTTTTAGATTTTCCGCTAAAAAAACTATAAAAATGCAATGAATGATAACGATGGTCTTGTTTAAGACCTCCAAGAGGTAAAGTAATCCATGTTAATTCGAGGGGGTGCTCCCAGGATGTGACAAACGTGGTATCAGAACATGAGGTTTAAATGTGGTGTAAGGTCCAAGAAGTCTCCTATTCCATCATCTAGTAGAGTCTTGTATTGTTGGTGGTGATTCACGACACATAAAATGGTACGAGAATATGTAGGAAGATAGAGTTTTGCATTTTTCGTCATTCTCATATCGAACTATAGAACATAACTCTATAAGATCTCTCTTTTATGTTTTCTTGTCCGGTGGTGTTTTGGATATGGTTGTTTGGCTGAGACGGTATCTTATTGTCAAGACCGTAGTCTAGACGCCAGATGAAACTAGCGTTGCTGATCTCTCATAGGTCGCAGACAAGCCTACTTACGTTATTCTTACATCGTGTAGGTTAATTTTAGCATAAAATTTGAAACTTTTTGTTTCTTAACATACAGACTAATCATTCTATTAAATTAATAGTAGTTCACCATCAACCATCTAACATTAAGATCGTTAAATGAAAGAAATAGGTTAATATAACATTAAACGTATACTTGCCAAAATTTCACCAATACAATGTCTGAACAAAAGTGGAAAGAAACACTAGTGGAAATACTCCACTTACTCTATCCTATTACTAAGCTAGAATATAATGAGCAAGCATCCTCGAAAGCATGAGGTCCTACCACTTCCAGATGAATGCTCCACGTCCGGATAATTTCTGCATCAACCTGTAACTCTAGCGTCTACCTCTGCCTACACCTAAAATTGTAGAGTTGTATAGGGTTAGTAAACACTTGTACTAAGTATGGGTATATGACAGCACACACCAAGGACATGAATGAGTAAGAATAACTCTTTCCTAATAGCATGATTATGGAAATTCAAGTTAGTGGACTTGCATAATTGTGATTAGGAAAGTTAGTGAGCTTTCAAAATTTGGATTAGAAAAGTGAGTGAACGTTAAAAATTTGGATTAGGAAATTTATGCCATGAGACTAATATGCATCATCATACTTATCATATTGCACATAACACAGAGCCTCCTACACATAACATATAACATATTGCATATAACACATAACATTTTGCATATCTTTCGTTTATATGCCATGAGACATGGGAATCATGGACTTGACATCAAGATATCCCAAAAATGAGGTCTCAACGTATGGGACCTAAACTAGGGAGCCTTCTTAAGAAAACACAGAGTTTGCTTCATATATGCATACGTACTTCATTCCATTTCATTTCATTCATAGGCTAGTGTACACACCAACTATATCTAAAATCTAGTTTAAGACTTTCATCGGGTTTGTTGTGCAATGATCAAGAATGACCAGAGTAATTTCTTTTGTATAGCTCTCCTCTTAATTATTCTATCCTAACACATTTGTTATCATTCATTTAATTATGTTCATCTTTTGAGGATGGCGTCATTAATTCACGGGGAACTTTAACTTTAACTGACAAAGATCATGTGAGCATCATGAAATTCAGTGTCTCCCCCAAACCCAAATGAAGTGGAATCACCTTCTAAAGTTACCCAAAACATGCTAGCGTACATGGGAATTGAACCCCACCAGATCCCTATATTGGCAGTATAGGTTTAAAGACTAGGAGATATAACGAGACCCATACACGACATGCCGGAAATCCTTGTTGCATGATAGTGACGTTAACCTCCGCCCTACCCGAAAGAAGGCATCACCTCTCATAGCTAGTCCATTGGTGCTTAGTATAAAGTTTCATTACATTCAACTCATACGTCCTGGTAGTTGGCTTCTAGTATGAGGACATCATAGATCATTAGATTATTCCTCATATCATCATTAGTATTAAGTTTTTTAATCTGAATACTTGCATTAGAGTGTTCATAGAGACTGGTCTCTTCATTAACTATACACACTCATATGTCAGTACGTTTTGTTAACATTTACTTAGGATCATTTTTGAGATTACTCTCATCTTTTACATTAGCCTCATATCATGTTGTCACCATATTGATCAACATTAGAATATTTGCTCTTGATAATTACTCAGCCCATTTTACGTGAATGTTCATTTCATCATATTCCAATGCACTTGACAATTTAGTGTCTTTCACACTCTTACTTAAACCTTTTAGGGTTTCATCATTTGTTTGTTCATTTCCTCATTTCATTATTAATTTCATTATAATCCAATTCAGTTGGCCATTTAGTGTGTTTCACACTATTACTTAACCCTTCTAGGGTTTCGTCATTTCATTGTTCATTTCATCATATTTTTGTTCATTTCATCATGCATTTTTTATTTCATCATTTCTTTGTTCATTTCTTCAGTTCATTGCGTACATCATAGGTTCACTTACTTTTAGACGTATGCTAGGCTTATGGATCTATGCATACAAGCCATGAGGATTCGTTAATAGTTCATTTATGTTGTTCATATCTTCCTAAGATTATGTGGTACAAGCCTTATGCATCTTGTACGTATGCAAAGATATCAATTTTGATATGAGTAGGCAGCATTATTCTTGAGTATTTAATTCATGTATGACTTATGTATCAAAACAGAATTTGGGCAAGGGAACCTGGCTTCAAATCCCTTGGACAACACTTACATTTTTTCATTTACTTTATTTGATCCATACGGCTTGGGGACCCATGTTCGAGCCCCAATTCCTTAATTTTATATTCCCCTTAATTTCTCTCTTCATTTTTAGCTTAATTGAATTAAGAGGGTGTGGGATCGAACCCCAATTAGCAGTTAATTTTTTCTTTCTAGATGGTGCAATAGCACACTTGGATTTCAAATGAAAAGTCTACCAACCTCATTTACTTTTTATTTTCATTAATTTTAATTTCTCTCCTCTTGACGAGGGGTTGTGGGTTCGAACCCCCACATCCCCTCTTTAATTTCTTTAAGTTTTCTACTTGATTCTTCCTAGGAGGTCGTGTGTTCGATTCCCATGCCTCACATCTCTTTAATTTCATTTACTTAACTCTCCATCACTGCCTAGAGGTCGGGGGTTTGATTCCCATGCCTCACATTTTATTTCTTTCATTTTCTCTACTCTCCTTCACTGCCTAGAAGTCGTGGGTTCGGTACCCATGCCTCACATTTTTTTTCTTTCATTCATAGCATTATTATAGTGAGGTCTTGGGTTCAACTTCAACTAACCTCATATATTTTAAACATTATATACAAACTCCCATAAACTTCAACATTAGCAAAAATTAAACCATCCACATGATGGTAATTTTAATCACATTGGCCGCCTACTTTCTTCAACATTTATACGTTCTTTCATAGAGTAATTAATAAATCATTTAATACGTTCTTAGGTGCATTTTTCAGGGATTCGCTTAGCCAAGAGATTATAATTAAAATAAGCTACATATAAACTCATCTGAACATAACGAATTACATAATCATTTGTACCTTAAACAAAACCATAATATCACATTTTTAAAGTCTTAACCCGAGGCACATAGATACGGTTCACATTGAACACACACGTAAACATAATTTCGGAAAATACCAACATAAGTCACATAATTCCTAACATACATATAAACACATAATCATAATGATAACACGTTTTGATCCCTAGTTTTCTACCAGCAAACATAACCAACCTATGATTCAATGGGAGCTAGTGACAGGGACATGCAACGGGGAATAACCCTAGTTTTCGTAATAGATTCGTCTAAACCTTAGGAGTCTCTTGGTAAAGGGACCAATATATAAGAGAACCCATTCCTTTTTGAAGTTAAACCCTCAACTTGCTTCCCCAAAGACTTCACCCATGATCACATCTAAATCCCCTCAAAGTCAACACCAACTCGGCGGACAAACATCTCTTTGCCTACTTGATTGATTTCGTTTGTTTTCTTATATTTTCGTTGTGAGTTCTTCAAGTGTGAAGAACTTAGGTTAACCTACTGTTTTTTGAAGTTTTTTTGCAGAGAGAATCGTGAGTGTGAGTGATAGAGAAGTAAGAGAGAGATGAGTGTGGGAGAGAAGAGTTTTCTTAGGATTAGAAGTCTAGTTTAGGACTTTGTCTATTGAGGTTTTTATAAAAATCTAATATCATTTTGTTTTAATTAATCTAATAAATAATAAATATAAATTAATTACATTACATTACCAACATAAATTAAAAATAATTTAATTCAATGCTTCCACCTAGGTTCTAACCAGGGTGAAGCAAAACTTCACTTCAACAGTCAATTTTCGGCCTCTCTACGCAAAATGCCCTCCACCTTATTAATTAAATAATTATTACAAATTAAGCGTAATTATGATGCTATCCGTAGCCTGTAAAAAGACCATTTTACCCCTACACCCTCCAAACCAATGATTTTTCCTTCTTAGGTCCGGTAAAGACTCCTTCAAGTAAATCTTCTTATTCGAGAGCCCTACATGGTTAGACCCAACCTTTTCTAGCTCAACTAACTCCCCAAGTTTGTTGGCATGGATGTAGCAGGAGTTTAGAGGTCTGTCTATGCGCATCAATCCATGTTAACCCGCCGGTCTAATCATAGGCATTTTAGACACATTAAGCATTACTTAGCATATTCAGTTTTAGGGTTACATTATCCCCCCCCCTTAGGAACATTCGTTCCCGAAAGACCCTACTGTTGACTAACAATAAGAAAGTCATCTATATATGTAATTCAATACTCCCCCATTAGTGAATACCATATTCACATATTGACATGATGGTGCACATCGTTGAAACCTACTAGTAACTTCAGATTAATGGACTAAGGAACTCTTCCAAAGCTTGTCTCATCAAAGCATACAACATAAGTAAACATGTAAGTCATACAAATCAGAAACCAACATGATGAATCAATAATATTAGTGCATAAACACCAGACACAGTCAAATACATGAAAGACTAATTAAGGCTACGCACCCAAGACTTCACCTTTTAAGATGTGCCTTCCCTCGGACCCCAAGACTTGAGTGCGAAGAATCTTTGCCTCCTTGCAGCATCTTCACTTGGACCATTAGGTTGAAATATATCCTTTCTTTATTCTTGACTTCTCCTATTTGGTTAATCCTTTACCATTTGACCAGGTATGCATGACTGTAACAAGCGTTAGTGACCATCATACACTCTCCTCCATGTAGTTTGACACACTTCCAGCAAGGTGGTCTCTCCTAAGGTGTATCTACCTCATTGTTTCACTTTACTCTAGACTCGAAATTCTTATCATAGCGACCTTTGGATGAACTTGACTCCCCTTGGTGGGAGAGTCCCTTCTTAAACCGGGGCTTATTCTTGATTTCAGTACTACTCTTCCATGAAAAATTTCCTCGGCTTGCCTTGATGTGTTCCATGCCCTATGGTGCTTCCTCTTTCTGCTTTCCTTCAACTGCTTGACATGGACCATAATCCTTGAAAGGTCCATGCTGTCATACAGCATAGCACTACACTCCTCCTTGAGATCCTCAAAAATCCCTGTCAAGAATCTACTCATCTTGTCTCTGCTGTTATACACAAGAGAAGTGGCATACCTAGATAATTTCAAAAACATCAGGGAATACTCCCTGTTTGTCATCGATCACTGTTCAGGTTGATAAACTGCTCAACCTTGGCCTCCCTCATCTCCTTGGGGAAGAATATCTCCAGTAAGGCTGTCTTAAACAGCTCCCAAGTGATCGGACCTCCTCCCAAAGCTCCGCTATCCTTCCACATCTTGCACCAAGTCTTTGTAACATCCTTGATTTTATAGGAAGCCAACTTTGTTTTCACAGTATCTGTGGACCCCACAGCGACCAAGATCTTCTGAACCTCGTCCACAAACACCCAGGGGTCTTCTAAAGTCTTAGACACTGTAAAACTAGGAGGATTCATACTCGTGAAGTCTCTCAGCCTGTCAGTCATGGTACGAACCGGTGGGTGCTCCCTCTTAATATTTTTTTGGTTGACTTGGTCATGGCCTGAGCCTTCATAGTGATGGCCTGTGCCATATGGGCCAGAGATGCCCGCACCTCAACATCAATTTACCTAGTAGTGTTAACCGGCATTACTACTCCTTCTGCTAGAGCCTGGGGTGGAACTTTATTGTCCCCAGCAGCTGCTCCTATTCTCCTGTGACCAATTGATCTCCTAGTGTTCATTATCTGAAAACAACAAGGGTTGATGTTAGACACAATCATAACACCAAGAAAATTAGATATTAGGAAATACACGATAAGATCATAAGAAGGGAAATTTTTTCCTACGCATCATGCAGTGTCTAATCAAGGATAGTGGTGAACTTCACTACCATGACTTAGAAACTACTCAATGTGGTTGATGTGAACTTATTATATTTGAAATTTAACCAAGCGCTCTGACACAAACATTGTCACTACCAGAGTCTAGACCACATAAGAGACTAGTGTCGTTGACCTCTCAAAGGTCACTGAAAAGCCTACATTCGTTATTCTTACTTCGTCTAGGTTAATTTTAGTGGAAAATTTGAAACCTTTTTTTTCTTCACATACATAATAATCATTCTATTATATTCATAATTTTTCACCATTAACCATCTAATATTAAGATCATCAAAAGAAAGAAATAGTTTAATATAACATTAAATGTATACTTACCAACATTGCACCAATACAATGGCTTAACAAAAGTGGAAAGAAACACTAGTGGAACACACTCCACTAGCTCAATCCTATAACAAATATAGAATATGATATTCAAGCATCCTTGAAAGCATGAGGGCCTACCAATTCCAGATGAATGCTCCACGTTCAGATGGTTTTTGTGTCAACTTGTAACTCTAGCGTCCAACCGTGATTGCACCTCTAATTGTTGAGTTGTATAGGGTTAGTACACACTAGTAATAAGTATGGGTATATGCAAGAACACACGAAGGACATGCATGAGTAAGAATAGCTCTTTCCTAACAATATGATTATGGAAAGTCAAGTTAGTGGACTTCCCAAATTGTGATTAGGAAAGTTAGTGAGCTTTCAAAATTTCGATTATGAAAGTTAGTGAACTTTCCAAATTTGGATTAGAGAAGTCATGTATTTAGAGTAACATGCCTCATCATACTTATAATATTGTACAAAACAAATAACATCTTGAACATAAAACATAACATATCACATATAGCACATAAAATTTTGCATATCATTCGTTCATATGCCATGAGACCTTGGAATCATGGACTTGACATCAATACTTCCCAAAAATAAGGGATCAACATATGGTACCTCAACTAGGGAGGTTTCTTTAGCAAACACAGAGTCTGCTTCATTTATTTAATACGTACTTCATTTTACTTCATTCATAGGATAGTGTAAACACTAGTTATACCTAAAATGTATTTTAAGACTTTCATCGCGTTTGCAGTGCAATGATCAAGAATGACATAGTGTCATTACTTAAGTCTATCCCTCCTATTGATTATCCTCTCCTAACACTTTTGGTATCATTCATTTCATTATGTGCAACATTTGAGGTTTGTCTCATTCATGGGGAACTTGAACTTTAATAGACATATATCATGTGAGCATCATGAAATCTCGTGTCTCCCAGACACAAAAAATAGGTGGAATCACCGGACAAAGTGACCCAAAACATGCTGGCGTACATGGGAATTGAACCCCTCCAGATCCCTATATTGGCAGGATAGGTTAAAAGACTAGGAGATATAAGGAGACCCATACCCAACATGAAGTATAGTCTCATCTCATAAGAGTTACGTGAACCTATGCCCTTCCCGAACGAAGGCATCACCGCTCATAGATAGTCTATCGGTGCTAGTATAAAGTTCAATTACATTTAATTCATACGTCATAGAAGCTTGTTTCTAGTATGAGGACATCATAAATCATTAGATTATTTCTTATCTCATCATTAGTATTAAGTTTGTTAATCTCAATACTTTTGTTAGAGTATTTATAGTCACTGGTCTCTTCATTAACATTACATTCTCATATATGAGCACGTTTTGGTAACCTTTACTTAGGCTCATTTGAGATTGCTCTCATCTTTTACATTAGCCTCATATCATGTTGTAACCACATTCATTAACATAAGCACATTTTCTATTCATAATTACTCACCCAATTTTACGTGAATGTTTATTTCATTATATGCTAATGCACTTGGTTATTTAGTGTGTTTCACACTCTTACTTAACCGTTCTAGGTTTTCATCATTTCATTGTTTATTTCATCATTTGTTTGTTCATTTCATCATTTCAATGTTCGTTTCATCATATGCTAATGCAGTTGGGAATTTAGTGTGTTTCACACTCTTACTTAACCCTTCTAGTGTTTCATCATTTCATTGTTCATTTCATCATTTCTTTGTTCATTTCATAATTCATTGTTAATTTGGTCATTTCTTTGTTCATTTCATCATTTCATTGCGTACATCTTAGGTTGAGTTATTTTTAGACGTATGCTAGACTTATGGTTCTATACATAAAAGCCATGAGGCTGTGTTCATAGTTCGTTTAAGTGATTCATATCTTTCTAAGATTATTTAGTACAAGACTTATGCATGTTGTATGTATGCCAATATCTTGATTTCGATATAAGTAGGCAGCATTATTCTTGAAAATTTAATTCACGTGTAACTTATGTATTGGACAACACCTTCATTTTTTCATTTACTTTATTTGATCTATACGGCTTGGGGACCCAAGTCCTATACCCAATGCCTTCATTTTATTTTTCCTTAATTTTTCTTTTTATTTTTTGGTTAATAGAACTAACAAGATGTGGGATCGAAACCCCACAACCCTTCTTTAATTACGTTTAATTTTCTCCTTGCTTTAATGTTGAAAGAAAATAAAAAGTACTTATGGCTAAGTCTCCTTGTTTTCTTCCCCTAATGATGTATGACCTTTGTGTCTATTGTATAATTAAAGAACTTATGACCTATCTTTATAATTGGGGGATAATTTTCCTAAAATGACAAGGCTTAGAATGTCGTGGTTGACCTACAGTAATTCCTTTTAAAGAGATAATCAATTTCATGTGATGAAAATGAGGTTTGGTAAGTTAAGATCC
This sequence comes from Solanum peruvianum, assembly GCA_027705065.1. NCBI lineage: Eukaryota > Viridiplantae > Streptophyta > Magnoliopsida > Solanales > Solanaceae > Solanum > Solanum peruvianum. Next base: position 23,330,398 of record JAKWJD010001763.1, read on the forward strand.
TCTTAAGGTTGGGTTTAGGTGTTCTAAATTGGGTTTACCCTAAGTGGGGTATTGTGATGGAGTAGTAAGGTTTGTAGATACCATGTCCTTCTATTCTTACTTGGACTTGAAACTAATGAATTCTTAGTAAGCTTTTGCATGATAAGAGTTTTGCATTAAAGTATGAATTGCATGAGCTTCACATGTTTGTCTTTATTTACACTATCTTAATAGTATTTTTAAGATTCCAAATTACTTGAAACGAAATTTTTGATTTACTGCATGGTTTTGTCATGTTGATTGTGCATCTTTATTCGCTAATTGTGCATTTAACTTCATGAGATAAGATAAGTAACACATTTGAACTCACCTTCTATATGTAAGGTTTAGCCTTATAATGAGAAATTGAGTCGCTTTAAAATGAAATATGTTGAAAGCATGATTGTAGGTCAACTTTTGAAAGTTGAAGGCATGTTACTATTGTCCTTCTGAGTGCATATGATTTGTAATATTTTTCCCAAATGATTCTTACTACGGAGGCTATTATGCTAAAAATTGAAATTTTATGAAATAGCCTCCTATTTGTTGTGATGTGCTTTGTGTGACTTATCATTTAAAATTCACTAGGGAGAAAACATGAACATGCCTTGTTTTGATGTTGAGAATTTCTCATGTTACAGAAAAATTGACCTTTGTGCATTTGCTTGGGTATGAGCTGTTGAGAAATGTAAATGTGTTAAGGAGAAGTAAATTCCTCTAAGGGCACGACTAAGCATCGTTTGGTTGAGTATGAGCCCAATAGAAATGGTTGAAATGTTATTACCGTGTTATCATTCGGAGAAGGATTTTCCTCCTATGAACAAGGGAAGTGCCTAAGTGTTTAATGCATTAAAGGGAGAGTGAATAAATGTTTTTCTTGCTTGTATCCACTGAGTTCTAATTTTATAAGCTGCTCTATGATTCATTGAAGTCCTTGTTGTGATTAAAGTGTTCTAAGTGTCATTTTAGGACAACTGTTTCCAAGTGGAGGATATTGTAAGATTCCCAAGATGAGTTAGTGTGTTCAGAGATTAACATGTCCATAATAAGGTACTAAGGTCCAAAAATGTCTTATAATATGGTAATGAGGCAATGTGCAATGTTTGGGGCTATTTGTAAGTCAACAAGCGTTTAAGAAGTTCAAAAGTTAAACCTTCAAACATTCATGTATGTCTTAATGAGCACTTGCATGTTTAGACGTGATGCGTGTAATTGTTTTGGGTGAAACAGATTTTGAAGGTCCTTCACTTGTTAATTTTCATATTAAATTTGGAAATTTATGGGTATGAATTCCCAAGGGCCCCAAAAAAGGGCCCACAAAAAGGACCTAAGCGTTGTTGAGACATTGCCTTGTCAATCGATAAGCTCAAAGGACGTCCTTTTAGGTTTTTGACGCCCCGTCGATCGAAGGCGTCAATGGGAACTTAGCATACACAAGGCTTGACCGCGTGAAATCCTCACACCCAAATGATGGAGGCACAAGACGGTCCATCGATTGACCCACGCCTTGACGTTGCTGTCTGTAATTGCATGCCTTGAATCAATACCATGCATGCTACCTAAGTATGGGGTGAATGGAAAATTTACCACACATGATAACCTCACCCTAGATGGTTTATTTACCTATATTTATGTATATATAGATGTTCTTAAAGGTGAATAACCAATACAAAATCCTCCAATCAAAATCAAACCTCCCTCTTCCAAAATATCCTCACTAGAAACCTCCATTGAAGGCTAAGTTCAAGGGAAGCATGTAGATGGGGCCATGGATTCTCAACGAATTATTATTGGATTCTTCATGTAATATAGGTATCGTGATCCTTCGTCTCTATGTAACCTTTCACTTGGAGAGTTAATGTCAAAGATTAAAAGAGATTTCATGATCAAACTTTGAATCTTGCAGTCTAGACATGGGTTCTTTCTCAAGACCTTTTTAATGGATTAAACACAATTAATTGATTATAATGTGAGTAATCCGATTGCATTTTGAACCCATATTGCTTCGCAAAATCGATTTGGCGCTTGCATCAGCATTGTGATCGTTGGTTGTTTTTGGTAGATTTGTGATTCTATTATGTTGAATTTGTTATAACTACTGTTGTTTAATTTAATTGATGATGCATTTATGATGAAGGATCCATGTGTATAAATGTATAAAGATTTGAACATGCCTAGTATATATTTCTCGGAGTTCCCTATAAATTGCCTTTTTAATAATTGAATGTTGAATTCGATTCGGTCAAAACGATTATAGCAACTGTTATAAGTTGATGTTTTGAATAAATTGTGGGTATAAACTCTTGATGATCAAATCAAAGGAACGTTGATAAGGCTTAATCTACATGTTGAAGACTTAAGGTGTATAATGCTACGAACATAATGTGATCTAAATTCGGGATAGATGAAGGATGATTTAGTATTGATTATTATTTCATTAGCTACTTACATATATTGTTATTATTGGTATATCATGGATGGTAATCATAATGATCAAAGAAAGGAATACTAGTAAGTAATCTATGTATCTCTACTTTATAGTGTATTGGTTATGAAGTGTGCTTGATGTAGTATGATCATTTAGTGGCTTATGCATGGTTTCTTTAATTATTTGAGTACATATATATACTGCCCTATATATGAATTTTCTATGAAAAGGTGTATTCATGAATGATGATCAAACATTGATGAATTAGTAAGAATGACTCTTCCTCTCTTCTTTAATTATAGTATTGATAGATGATGTAGTCTTGTATGTCATTGTATGGTATGGTCCACCTATGGTGGAGGTGTTTATATTATTTTCATTATATATGTGTTGACCAAGGGCTTTAAGGAAAATAGATGAATAAATGAATGTGTGATTATAATGATCACCTTATGCGTAACTTGTGCGTAGTCTTGTACTCTAGTTGTGAATATGGGTTATGTTACTAATGTCATGAGCATGTAAATGTTTGTGTGAAGACCATGTATAGATGCTTCCATTAATTAAATGTTAAGGATTTATGACCGCTACCCATGTACCCCTATATGAATGCATGAATAGAAAAACTTATGAGTCTTGAATGTAATGTGTAGTTCTTCTTGCCTCCTATGCTAAATTGTGTTGTGCCTCTATGATTTGTTGGGAATTGTGGTCTTAAAATTGTGGCTTCCTCAAGGTGTTATTGATAGTCATTATGTGATCATGTTGACCCCTATACACACACACTCACACATTATGCATGCTTATATTGTTGTGCAGGGTCATGTTGTCTAATGAAAGGTTTATCTCATATTAACTAAATGTGTATTACTATTCATGAAAGGTTAAATGTATGTGATGTATTTTATGTATTCCATGTGATAGGATGAATTTATAGGTCCACTATTATGGGCAAGGGTTTGTGGCCTTTATTATGCATTGCACATGTGTACCTTGATAGAATAGTTCCTTAGTTTGGTTTCTATGTACATGATAGTGAATGTATCAACATGTTGTGAATCTATATTACATGCTATAATGTGAAGTATGTGGTATGATGACGTATGATTATACCAAGTGTCTAAATATGTTAATATAAAAGCACGGCTCATATAGTTACACGTGTACACTTATGCATGATTGAAGTTATGTTTGAATATCTGTGGTCAAAGGGTGTTATGTGAAAAGTTTACTCACATGTATTTAAACACAAACACACATATACTATGATCTAGTCAATAAAGGGTCTCTTGAAAGGTGTTCTCAAAAGTATCCTAAACTAGATAAATGTATGCATATCTTATGTCTATGTAAAATGTTTTCTCGCATGATATAGGTTGATGAAAGGATTTCTCATCTATAACTATTAAATATCCTAAATCTTATGTTTTATTAAGTAAAGTAATAATGACTTTGAATAATGGGAACTTATCTTAGCACCGAGTGAACTTGAAGTGAGGGGTGTCCCTTCCGATTGGGGAAAGGTAGGTCACCATAATATTCATGAAGTGGATTTTCTCATGACCTAAAAAGGGTGTTAGAGAGATGTATCCATGATGGCTCCAAGTTCCATTATGTGGAACCAGAAGACCTAGCAAGTGATATAACCTAATATCCTAGCATGATACTCATGTCTTATCTTGGCAAATAAGGCACCCTCTTTTGGTGTGAGGGGATGACATCAAATTACATGTTTGGCTTACATGGTCTTATTGTTAGTTAAGGCTATAGTTTCCCCAAATTAAAATTAATAATGGAAGTAAATGAATAAGACCCTAACTACGATGACTTAAGGGAGGTTACTTAGGATAAGTGAAAGTAATGAACCCACCTATACATTGCCCAAGTGGCTTCTTTGGGAATTCTAGGAAGGTGTTCTTATGCGTACGACTAATCTTATGTCCTTATACATGACATTGTAGTAACTGTCTACTTGTTATGAAGATGTGCATGATATATGTCTAAATGATGTGAACTTGTCCCTATACGTATAATGTTTGTCTTAATGACTATATGATGAAGGTCTTGCCTAGCTTGGATGAAGTTGTGTTTACTTGTTATGTTAATGCATGAAGTTATAAGGTTTGTGATCTCATTAAGGGTTTACTAAGTATGTGTGAGGTCATAGGCCTTCACATTTAAATTGCACTAGTAGACTAAGATTGTTGTAATGAATAAGATCATTTAATAACTTATGTGAACTGAAGAAAAAATGTATAAGCAAATTGATGTAGCTTACTTTAATGACTTATGAGCTTTACTAGAATATGACTTGTAATATGTTATACTTCTATGTGGATATGTGTAGGCCTATGTAGGTGGTTTGTTCGCTTTCTTTGTGACCTTAAGGTGATGCATAGAACCAAGTATCACTAAAGGGTTACTTAGGAGCTTGATATGATGTTTGCCTGTTGAATATGTCAATGAAAATTATGTGAATGATTAAAATTCTATTGTATAAAGGTTTTATGAACATTTACTCAAAAAGGTATGAAGTATGATTTCAAGAAAAATGTCCCTTTTAAAAAAATGTTTTTGCATGGTTGTCATGCTCATTGCATTCTTGTACTAATCCCATTCTTCTCTACTTATTACACAAAGTTTAGGTTATGAATGCTTAAAGGATGTCTATGTGATTGAGGAGCTTGATATGTAATTCGCAAGATCAACTAAGGAATCCTTAAGTCCAAGGATGTCATAATGATTAGTTTACTATAAAGTGTATAAAGTAATACTACTGTATTATGTTTTAGAGGTCTTTCCCTATTATAAACTAATAATGTTGTCTGTACGATGTAAAAGAGACTTAAAAGTCTGAATATGTACATATGATATTATATATATATATATGAGATAAAGTTTTCTAGAATATGAAGTGCTATGAAAAGTTAAAAATTTTCCGATAAATTATCTATTACAATGCGATGAATTATAACTATGGGCTTGTATAAGACCTCCGAGAGGTAAAGTATGTCATGTTACTTCTAGGGGGTGCTTCACGGATGTGAAAAATGTGGTAGCAGAGCATGAGGTTTTAAAAGTGGTTTAGGATCCAAAAAGTCTCATTTTGCAACAACTAGTAGATTCTGATATAATTGGTGTTGAGTCGCGACACAGAAAATGGAATAGGAGGATATAGGACGACAGAGTTTCCCTTCTTCAACATTCTCACAATGTGCCATAAACTTAACTATTTCAGATCTCTCTCTTATGTTTTCTTTTCCGATGGTCCCTTAGATGTGGTTGCTTGGATGAGAGGGTAAATTCTATGGTTGAGGAAGAAAATGTGAGTTTAGTTCTTATTTTGGTTTTATGGATTGATGAGTATGTGTGAAGGTGACTTTTGACCTATTTTGAAGATGTGACGCAATTAATGGCTATATATGAAATTTTTGTTAAGTAGCATGTTATATGGAGGAATGTATGTCATGGTATAATTAAAGCTTGTTAGAAGTTACCATGGTAAAAGTGATTTTCTCTTGGAATAATGTGTTACTATATGGTTTTTAATGATGGTAGCCTAATATTATGATTGAATTTTTAAATGATTAGTGACTACCTATGGAGCATGTTGCCTATGAAATTATAAATGTGTCAAATGTTACCTTTGTTATATGTGTGAACCTTGATGATTGCCTTACATGGATTGATTTCTTGCAACATACCTAATCGTAGGTGTGAAGGTAGTAAGCATGTTTATTTAGGATGAGTTGGTAATGTTTTGAATCTCTTATTGTCATGCTTATCCCATCAATTGCCTAAATGTTTCATTTTTGGAATTTTGAAGCATGTTCATTATAATGCTTGGCATATTACTGTAAAAAGGAGATTTGCTATTTGGAATTGAAGAATGAGAGTCTTATGGAGTGATGAGTCGTAGATATGTTTCTTACTTCTTATTGTGTTGTGAGTCCCTTGATGTTGTGGAATTGATTTTTCCGCTAGAATTGACGGTAGTATTCTTTTCGTTGTAGGGTGATGATGTGGGTTTGATTGACATAGATGTTACTTTTCTTTAATAATGAAAAAAAGAAAGAGTCCTCATGTCTAAGTCTCCTTGTTGTTTTCCCCTAATGATGTATGACATTGGTGTCATTGTATTTTTGAATAACTAATGTGGTTTAATAGTATGACTTAACATGATAATTGGGGGATAATTTTCATACAACCTCTTAAGGTTGGGTTAAGTTGTTCTTAATTGGATCTACCCTATGTGGGGGATCGTGATGGAATAGGAATGTTGTAGACATTTTTGAACCTTGTCCTTCTATTAATAATAGGACTTGAAATTAACGAATTCTTAGTAAGCTTGTGCATGATAAGAGTTCCGTATTAATGTATGAATTGCTTGACCTTTCTTATGATTGTCCAGATTGACACTATCTTAATAATATTGTGAAGATTCAAAAGTACTTGAAAGGAAATTTTTGATTAACTTCATGGTTTTGTAATGTTTATTGTGCATCTTGATACACTTATTGTGCATTTTATCTCATGAGATAACGTATGAATCATGTTTGAAATCAATTTCGATATGTAAGGTCTGGCCTTATAATAAGAAATTGAACCTGTTTAAAATGAAATATGTTGAGCTTCTTTAAAACTAAGTAACTTGTATGGTTTGGAAAGCATGATTCTATGTCCACTTTTGAAAGGTGAAGGCATGATAGCTATTGTCCTTGTGAGTACCTATGATTTGTGTAATTTTCCCCAAATGATTCTTACCGTGAAGGTTATTACTATGCTAAAAAATGATATATTATTAAATAGTTTCCAATTTGTTGTGATGTGCTTAGTGTGACTTACCATTTAAACTTCACTAGGAATAAAATATGAACATTCCTTGGTATAAAGTTGAGAATTTCTCATGTTGCAGTAATGATGACCTTTGATCAATTGCTTGGGTACGAACTCATAAGACATGTAAATATGTTGAGGAGAAGGGAATTCCTCCATGGTAACGACTAAGCATGGTATGGAGTATGAGGCTCATAACACTAGGCTAACCAATAAGAATCCATTGTTAATCCAATTAACTCAAGTGTATGTGCATTGAAGTACGAATGCTTAAATGGCTTTTTAATATTTTTAAAATCTGCCTATCTGTCACCTTACATGATGACCTCAATGAATTGAAATGTAATGACCATGTTATGATAAGGAGAAGGACATTCTTCCTATGAACATGGGAAGTGCCTAGGTGTTAGATGCATTAAAGGGTGAGCCAATAAAAGTTTTGCTTGCTTATATGCATTGAATGCTAAATGGTTTGAAGTGTGTTCCTTGTAATTTTCGTGCATTAATATGATATGGCTGTTATAAGCTTCTCTATGATTCATTGAAGTCCTTGTTGTGATTAATGTTTTCTAAGTGACATTCTACGATGAATGTTCCCAAGTGGGGGATATTATAAGACCCCCAAAATGAGTTAGGGTGTCTAGAGACTAAAATTTTTTGTTATAAGGGTATCATGTTCTTAAATGGATTATAATATGGTATTGAGGAAGTGTTCAAGGTTTCTGGTGATTTTGAAGTCAAATGTGAAAGGACGACCAAGACGTTTGCTGACTAGTCACCTAAGTGCCTCATATGTCTATACTTACTTGTACTTGTATGTCTCAAGATTATGAATTATTACAATTATTTATAATTATCTTTATAGGTAGTATATGGTTTATAATGATGTTGGAAGGTCAAACATCGAAGAACGTCTAAGACGTTCGAAAGTTAGCCGTTGAGATGTTTGTATGTGTATTGATCGGGCTTACAATGTTTGGACGTGTTGCGTGTAATTATTTTAGGTGAAACTTAATTGGAACATCCTTGACTTATTAATGTTTGTATTTACGTTAGAAACGTTTGGGTAGGAGAATGACCGGAAGGCTATCGTGACACTACATTGGTAGTGTCAATCGACGATCTCAAACGACGTCCCATTGGTTGAATGACAGCCCGTCGATGGGGAGGCATTGATTGGAACATATCCTGGAGAAGGATTTTCTACATGACAGCCTTAGACCCAAATGACGGAGGCACAGGATTGTCCGTTGATGGAACCACGCCCCATCATTGGTATCAATAAATGCAGGCCTGCCATCAATGCCATGCACTCTGCCTTAGTATGGGGTGAGTGGGAAATTCAACCCACGTTCTAACCTTTTTCCTAGGAGGTTTATTTACCTATATTTAAGCATATATAGATGATCTAAAATGTTAATATCCCATACCCAATCCTAGAAATCAAAATAAAACCTCCCTCTCCAAAAATATCCTCTCTAGAAACCTCCATTGAAGGTGAAGTTCAAGGGCAACGTGTACATGGAATTTTCCATGTATTTAAAAAAAATTCATAGGATTCTTCATGTAATAGAGGTATGGTGATCCTTCATATCTAAGTAACCTTTAACTTGGAGAGTTAATGTAAAAGATTAAAAGAGATTTCATGATCAAACTTTCAATTGTTCAATCTACCCACGGGTTCTTTCTCAAAACCTTTTTAATGGCTTAAAAACGATGAATTGATGATAATGTGAGTGTTTTAACTTGAATAACTATCCAATACTATTGTGAACCCATGTCGCTTCCCAAAATTTATTTAGCCCTTGCATGGGCATTGTGATCGTGACTTGTTATTGGTAGATTTGTGATTCTATTCGTTGAATTGGTTATGTCTACTGTTGATTACGTCAAGTGAGGATGAATTGATTATGAAGGATCCATGTGGATCAATGTATAAGATTTGAACATGCCTAGCTTAGATTTCTAGGCGTTCAATGTTACATTACCTTTTTAATGATTGAATGTTGAATTCGAGTAATTGAAGATGGTTATAGCAATTTTTTTAGGTTGATTTTATGAATAAATTATGGGTATAAAACCTTGATTATCAACTGAAAGGAACCTTGATAGGTATTAATCTACATGTTTTATCCTAAAGCTTGATAATGCTATAAAAATAATGCTATCTCAATTTTGGGCAGAGGAAGCATGATTTAGGATAGATTATTACGTTTTGAGCTACTACCATAGAATGTTATTATTGGTATGCTATAAATGTTGATATAATGATTAAAGCAAGGAACACTAGTAAGTGATCTTTGTATCTCTCTTTTATAGTGTATTGGTGATGTAGTGTACATGTTGTAGTATGATCTTGTAGTGGCTTATGCATGATTTCTTTTATGATGTAATTACATATAGATACTTCCCTATACATGATTTTTTTTATGAAACGGTTTATTGATCAATGATGATCAAATGTTGATGAATTCGTAAGAATGACTCTTCCTCTATACTTTTCTTATAGTATTGATAGATGATGAAGCCTTGTATTGCACTGTATGGTATGGTCCACTTATAGTGGCGGTGTTTACCTTATTGACATTTTATATCTGCTTACCATGGCCTTGAAGGCAAATTGATGAATATATAAATGTGTGGTTATGTGATTACCTTATGTGTAACTTGTGCCTAGTCTTCTACTCTAGTTGTTAATCTAGGTTATGTTATTATTGTCATGAGCATGTAAGTGTTAAGGTTTATATCATGTGTAGGTTCTGCCTTAATGAAGTGTTAAGGATTGATGACACTTACGCATGTACCCCAATGTGAATTCATGAAGAGCAAAAGTTAGGAATCTTGAATGTAATGTGAAGATCTTCTTGCCTCCTATGCTAAATTACATTGTGTAGTCTATGCTTGGTTGTTCATTGTGGTCTTATGAGGATGGATGCCTCAAGGTGCTATTTATAGCCATTATGTGATGATATTGACCAATGTTCACACACACTTACACATTATGTATGCTTACATTGTAGTAAAGGGTCATGGTGACTAATGAAAGGTTGATCTCATATTAACTAGATGTCTACTACTATACATGAAAGGTAAATGTATGTGAGGCATGTCATGTATTCCATCTAGCTAGGATAACTTGATAGATGGACTAGTATGGGCAAGGGTATGTGATGTATGTGGTATTATGAAGTATGATTATACCTAGTGTCTAAATGTGTTTATATGAAATCATGGCTCATATAGTTACACTTGTACACTTATGCATGAATGAAGTTAAGTATGAATATGTGGGATCTAAAGGTGTTACCTGAAAGGTTTCCTAACATGTATGTACACACACACACATGAATAATGATATATTCAATAGAGGGGCTCTTGAAAGGTGTTCTTAACGGTAGTCTAAGCTAGATAAATTTTTGCATATTCTTTGCCCATGTGAAATTTTTTCTCACATGATATAGATTGATGAAAGGATTTCTCATCTATAACCTATGAGCTAAGAATATGGGGAGTAAATCTCCTAAATCCTATGTTTTATAAAGTAAAGTAATAAAGAATATTACTAAAGGGAACTTAATTTAGGATAGAGTGAAATTGATGAGAGGGGTGTCCCTTCCCATTGGAAGAAGGTAGTCACCATAATCCTCATGAGGTGGATAACCTCATGATTCAAAAAGGGTGTATTTCTATGATGCCTCCAAGTTCCAAAATTATGTTTCCCCATAGGATATAGAAAATGATATCACCTAATATGCTAAACTAATACTCATGTCTTATCTTGGTATGTAAGGCACCCTCTTTCGGTGTTTGGGATGAAATCAACTCCATGTTTTGCTTACATAGTCTTATTATCGATTCATCTTATAACTTCCCTAATGTAAAATGGTCAATGGAAGTAAATGACTATGACACAAATAAGGATTACCTAAAGGAGGTTACTTTAAAGTAGGTGGAAGTAATGAACCCACCTAGACATTGCACAAGTGGCTTCTTAGGGAATTCTAGGAAGGTGTTTTAATATGTATAATTAATATTATGTCCTTATACATGACATTGTAGTAATTTTCTACTTTTTATGAAGATGCGCATGATATAAGTCTAAATGATGAGTACTTGTCCCTATATGTATAATGTTGGTCTGAATGACTATATGATGAAGGTCTTGCCTATCATTGATAAAGTTCCCGTTACTTGTTATGTTGATGTATGAAGTGTTATGGTTTGTGGTCTCATGAAGGGTTTAGTAAGTATATGTAAGCTTAATGCGATTCACATTTACATTGCCCTAGTAGACTAAGATTGGGGTCATGAATAAGATCTTATAATGACTTACGTGAAGTGAAGCAAAAGTACATGTAAATTGATGTAACTTATTGTAATGTCTTATGACCTTGACTTGAATGTGACTTGTAATGTGTTATGCTTCTACGAGGATATGTGTTGGCTTACGTAGGCGGTATGCATGCTTTATTTATGACATTAAGGTGATTAATTGCACCAAGTGTCACTAAATGGTTACTTTGGAGGTTGATGAGCTAAAATAAAAGGAATTACTGTAAAGTGAAGGGAGCTCAAAGTACAATGACCCCAAATGTTGCTTAAATCCTATATTTGATTTTATATGATGTTTTCCTTTTGAAATTGTCGATATGAAGTACGTGAATAATATAAATGCTATCTTTTAAAGGATTTATGAATATTTAGTCAAAAAGGAATGAAGTATGATTTCAAAAAAAAAAGTCTCTTTTAAATGCATGGTTGCCACACTTAGTGAATTCATATACTAATCTGAATTCTTATTTGATTTTAACACAAAGTGTAGGTTATTAATGCTTAAAGGATGTCTATATGATTTAGGAGCTTGATATGCGAATCCCAAGATGAAGTAAAGAAATCCTTAAGTCCAAGGTTGTCCTAATGATTAGTTTACTGTAAAGTGTATAAAGTAATACTTATGTCTTATGTTTTAGGGATGTGTCCGTATTGTGCCCTAATGATGTTGTGTGTAGGATGACAAAGAGACTTAAGGTCTAACTATGTACTTATGATATTTAATATATACATATATGCGATAATGTTTTTCACCATATGAAGTGCTATGAAACAAATTAAATTTTTTGCTAAAATTTACTATGCCAATGTGATGAATGATAACTATGGGCTTGTATAATACAAACTAGAGGTCAATTAAGCCATGTTATTTCAAGGGGTTGCTCCCCGGATGTGACTGCAACTTCATTTGGCCTCATCGTAGCCGCATATTCATGTTTTTTTATTATGAGCACAATTCACTTCATCGGTATTTATCAAGACCATACTAAAATTTACAAAAGAACAACCTCATTTAAACTAACTTAAGAGGTGGAAAATTATTTTTCAAAAGGATCAAATATTATTTACATTAAAAATAAGGTGCCACAAGCTAAAAAATCCTCAAAATGAAGTGCGGAAACACAATTTATAGCACCAAACTCAATATATAAACGAAAAAATAATCACAATACATGAGACACACCCCACCACAAAACATAAAAATATTGTCCTTAAATGCAAGAAAATATCAAAAAGTCAAAATAAAACAATAAGACAATGATAGAGGTAAAGGGAAATCCCATGAACGTAGACGCTCTATCTGTCGGGGCATCAATGCCGGGAATAACACTCTGAACCTGGGCATCAGTGTCTGAAGTCAGTTCAGAAACACTGGCTCCACTAGAACCACCGATAATTGTGTCTCTCAAATTGGTTTTGAGTGCCTTCTCAAACATAGCATTCTCAAGGTCAGTCTGATCATAATAAACCTCAGGCTCTTACATATAAATTTTATCCTCATTAGTCTTTTGCTACCACTCATCAGCTACAACATCATCCCGATATACCTCTCTTTTTGTGCCTAGAAGAATCTCAGAAGTCGTTTGGGGCATCCACATAATTTGATGCCTCGAATAGTGAAGTGAAATTTGTAGATATTAAATAGTCTACATCCTTCCTCAAATCTGCCTTTTTGGATTTCATAATCATAAACTTAGAAGACTCCCCTTGTCTACTCTCACAAACAATGACTTACTGTGAAATCATTACTCAAAGTCTGGTGAGGGGTCAATGCAACAATGATGGCACTCTTAATCATCCATGGAATTGAAGACATCTTTATGATAATATCTCAAATAATTTTGGCGTAGTGGGAATAGGAAGAAGCATCACGATCCTGAGAAGAAAATGTATGAGTAGATGTACATCAAGGCCAAGAGGCCGAAGTAGGCACGTATGCCTTTACAGGTATGAAATAATTTTCCACCTCCGAAGATGTATCCACCTGAGCTTATATCATCCCGTTGGCCTCTTTTGGAGTGTACTCAGGCTCAATACACCATATCTTAGTGGAGGATGAAAGGATAAACTCAACGTCCCTATAAGAATCTTGGGGAACTCCAGCACAGCGACATGACTATGTTATTGGATATGGGCGTGGCATGGAGCTCTTATGCTTATTGTCGCTCATGGTAATCCCCGACTCATTAAGGAGACCACGTCAATGCTCTTCCATGACATTGCCATTTCAAGGCATGTCTCCTTAGGGTGGCGGAGGGTGGAGTAATTCTGGGACAACATGAGTGTATGTTGATGAAGCCTGACAAGACACGAGAAGCAATACTCATGTCAATCTTCTCAATGGGGTCCCATGACTCCATCCACCTTGTCACGACCAGAATCTAGACCCTAGACAAAACCGGCGTCGTTGACGGCTCAGAGGTTGCAGACAAGCCTACATACGTCTTTCTTACTTCATCTAGATTAAGTTTAGAAGAAAATTTGAACTTTTGGTCTTCTTACATCATGCTAAACATTTTAAAATTAACATTATAGGCGTTTACAAATAAAAAATCTAATATTTAGATAATCAAATAAAAGAAACAATTCATAATTGCCTTGAACGTATTTTTGCCAAAACGGGACCTATAAAAAGTATTAAACGAAAATGAAAAGAAACACTAGTGGAACATGCTCCACAAGCTAAAGCCTACATCTAAACTTGATAATAATAGTAGACATCCTCGAAAGCATGAGGGCCTACCAAGTCCAGATGAACAATCCACGTTCAGATAGTTGCAACGTGAACCTGTATGCTCTAGCATCCACCTGTGCCTGCCCCTAAAAATATAGAGTTGTATTTAATTAGTACACACTTTGTACTAAGTATGGGTATATGCAAGCACACACAGAGGACATGAATGAGAAAAAATAGCTCTCTCAAAACAACATGATTTAGGGAAAGTCAAGTAAGTGGACTTCCCAAATTTGGATAAGGATAGTCAATGGACATGCAAAATTTGGATTTGGAAAGTCAAGACATGAGTGTAACATGCATCATCAAACTTATCATTTTTCATACAGCACATCAAATATTTAAGATATCATATTACGTAGTTCGTATCATTCTTTCATACGCCATGAGACCTTGGGATCATGGACTTGACGTTAGGACTTCCTAAAATGAGGGGTCAACATATGGGACCTCAACTAGGGATCTTTTTTTAGCAAACACATAGATGCTTCATCTATTCATACTTACTCCATTTGATTTCATTCATGGGCCAGTGTAAACACCAGGTATTCCATAGATCAATAGATGATTTCTTATCGCATCATTAGTATTAAGTGTGTTAATCTCAATACTTTCATTAGAGTGTTCATAGAGACTGGTCCCTTCATTAACTTACACTCTCGTAGGTGAGTATGTTTTGGTCACAATTACTTAGGCTCATTTGAGATTGCTTTCATCTTTTACATTATACTCATATCATGTTGGTACACCATTCATTAATATTAGCAGAATTGCTCTTTATAATTACTCACTCCTTTTTACGTGAATGTTCATTTCATCATATGCTAATGCAATTGGCCATTTGTGTGTTACTCTTACTTAACCCTTCTAGGGTTTCATCATTTCACTACATAATAATTACTTTATCATATGCCAATGCACTTGGCCATTTAGTGTGTTTTACACTCGTACTTAACCTTTCCAGGGTTACTTCATTTCATTGGATACATCTTAGGTTCATTTATTTTTAAATGTATGCTAGACTTATGGGTCTATACATACAAGCCATGAAGCCTCATTTACAGTTCGTTAGGTGACTCATATATTCCTATGATTATGTTGTACAAGACTTATGTATCTTGTATGTCAAGATCTCGATTTCCATCTAAGAAGGTGACATTATTCTTGAACATGTAATTCACATATTAGTTATGTATTAATACGGAAATTTAGGAAAGGGAACCAAAGTTTGATTCCCTCGGACAACTCTTACATTTTTCATTGATTTTAATTATAGTCTTCATGACATTGGGACCCTAGATCGAGCACAAACCCCTTCATTTTATTTTTCCCTTAGTTTTCTCTTCATTTTTTTCTGAATAGGATTAAGAGGATGTGGGATTGAACCCCTACAACCTCATTTTTTTGTAATTCCGTTTTCATTAAACTCTCTCCTTTTTGGCCGCGGTGTTGTGGGTTCGAACCCCCACAACTCTTTTATTTCTTTATTTATTCATCCTTGACTATCTCCCATTGACAATGAGGTTGTGGAATCAAACCCACACATCCTCACTTTATTTTTATTGTAATTCTCCTTTACTTCCTAGAGGTCGTGGGTACAAATTCCACGCCTCACATTTCTTTTATTTACTTTTTTCTCGTTAAATCTGCCTAAGACGTCATGGATTCGAAACCAGATATTTTCCACAATAATATTCTATTAAATCTACTATTTTCTTGATTCGAGATCTTCAATTATTACCGAAAGGAGTCAAATGGGGTTGCAAGAAACTTTTTACTTCATTTGGAATGCTGAAACTAGAAAAATCAAAATATTCAAACCCTAAGATCGATAGTACAAATATATATCCACTTAATAAAGACCTCTTTCTTAAAAGCACGCACTCGTTTACAGCAATAACAGTAATGGCTCTTAATATGGTATGATTAACAATTAGACCAAAATCATTAATGAGGAACCAAAGTTTAATTCATACTTATAATAATAGATTGATAATTTCAAATGTCTGATCAAACTATAGAATAAGAAGAAGTATAGAGAAGAAAAGACCTATTATTTCTCTTGAGGGATGATTTTTAAATGAAGAGACCTCTATATTTATAGGGGAAATCTAACTTGTTTCTCAAAAAAGATTTCAAACCATATCCTAAAAGGACTCCACATAATTGGCATTCCCTTTACTACTAATACGTTACAACGAAATGGAAATAAAACAGACTTAAAACTAATTAGGTGAGGCGGCAAATATGTTTAAGAAATGAAGAGCTGGATAAATCTGCTAGTTTTTCAGGAGTTAAATGCTACAAAAAAGTTAGTTAGTTCGAATGATAGTGATTCATTTTAGTCCATTAAATATATTAAAGTTTTATGAGGATTAAGAAATCATGCTTGATGAAACAAAATTTTCTCTCTCTTTGTGAAAAAAATTGACCTAACTATTCTTCTCGAATTTATATTTATTGAGAATATGTCTCAGGATATTGAAGAATATAATAGTTAGCTACTTTTAATGTTTTTTTTAATTATTTTATTTGAGTCCTATTTTACGTAAATTTAGGACTTAGTTCTTCTATTATTATTTGAATTTTACTTGCATATTTTTCTTCAAGTCTTTCGCTGTTTTTTCTTATTATTTTAATCAAAAAACAAACAATTGGTATGTAGAGTCTTCTTTTTGAGGTACAAGTGAGTAGAAAAATGGATTCTGAAAATAGTTTTTTACAAAAGGCTCCTCCTATTTTTAATGGTGATAATTATGAACTAAGGTTTGTGAAGATGGAATTGTATTTTGATGATCTTTATCTTTAGGAAGGCATGCAAGACAATTATGAAATTACTCTTATACCAAATAATCAAATTGTGGCTCAAATAAGGAGGCTTATAAGACATGATAAAATGGTTGAAAGAGAATGAATAGCCACCTAAAAATCTTAAGCCCATGGTAAATTCTTTAAGACCTTATGCTCAATGCAAAATTTGCAAAGAACTTGGTAATGAAGATATTATTTGCAAAAGTAAATTTCAAAAGGATGAAACAGTTGGCCAAGTCATTACCAACAAAGAAGAATACTACTACTTTTATGTTGCAAGTTATTTTTCAACCAAAAAATCAGTTTTTTTGATCATTGAAAGTAGTTGTACAAAACACATGACTTATGAGAGAAATGTTCTTAAAGAGTTCATTCCTATGATAAATAAGTAAGAATTAGGAATGATTGTGATTGTATTACTGCGAAAGAAAAAAGATTTATTTCAAGTAAAACAAATACAGCTACAAAAATAATTCAGATGTTCTTTATGTGCTTAATATTTATAGAAGTTTATTTAGTGTTGCTAATAAAAGAATTAAATTAGTATTTGGAGATGAATTTTGTTAAGACCTTCTCATTTAATGAAATAGAAAATGCACACAAGCCTTGCAACAGAAAAGATGAATAAGTCAATTTGTTCACAAGCAAAATTTTTTGTGAGACTACAATTTGCAATTCTTTATCCAAGGAGAAGGAGAATATTTCACGATAATGCAGTATTAAATAGTTCCCTTACTTTTAATTATCTCCAAAGTCATTCTCTATTACTTAATAAGTTTCTTTATAAAAAAACAAAAAATTTCCATGGCTTAGCATAATTATCCTCCTCGGGATTCTATCTCTGAATTAGTTAATTTCATAATTTCATGCATCAATAGGTATTAGATACATAAATCCTTGGAATTCCTATGGTGACACGAAGAACAAACCAAAAAAGAGAACCACATTAAACAGACGATAGATTTCTGCAAATTCAGGAACAATTGAGGAAATAAATGAAGGGTATGTCTAATATCCATCATCACAATGATCAAACATAAATATATGTATACAAGGGGCAGAGATAAGGAATTTTTAGGGAATGAATCTTTGAATGCAAGATATTGTTTCATAAAGTGTCAACATGAAAATAAAACAAAAAAAAAATTGTGTTGCTTATCATGGTGGTAACATTTTCATTCGTTAATCTTGAGTAAAACTTCCTAAATTTTATGAAAGAGAGTTATGAAATTGGTATACAAAATTATTTAGTGAATCTCTATTAATGAAGTTCTCATTCATCCTCAGACATAGCGGCTGGCAAAGCAAACCATTAAGACATTGGAGGAAATGTTGAGGACATGTGTAATCGGCTTTAGAGGTAGTTGGGATGACCATTTTCCATTGATAGAGTTTTTATATAATAACAACTATCACTCCAGTATTGGGATGACACTATTTGAGGCGCTGTATGGTAGGAGGTGTAGGTCTCCAATTGGGTGGTTCGAGGTTTGAGAGTCATCTACTTTGGGTCCAGAGATCATCCATGATGGTTTAGAGAAGGTCAGAGTTATAAGGGACAATTTGTCTATTGCATACAGTCGGCAAAAGTCAATATAGATAATAAGAAGCGGCCATTAGAGTCTGATTTTAGTGACCAAGAATAAGTGAAGATATCACCCATGAAAGTGGTGATGAGGTTTGGCAGGAAAGGGAAGTTGACTCCGAGGTACGTCTACAGTGTGAGGGTGAGGTGGCCTATGAGTTGGCGTTGCCTGTGGAGCAAGATTATGTTCATCCAGTCTTTCAAGTCTATATGTTTAAGGAGTACCTTGGTGATCCATCATCGATTCTTCCTGGTGAAGGTTTGGGGATTGATTAAGACTTGTCCAATAAGGAGGTACCTTTTGAGATTTTAGACCAGTAGGTAAAGCTACTGAGAAATGAGGAGGTTGCCATACTGAAAGTATTGTGGAGGAACCATTTTTTTAGGGTTCTACGTGGGAGGCCAAGGATGATATGATCTCTCGCTATCCTCATTTTTTTAGTTCTTAAGGTAAGACTTCCTACTCTTAAGTCTATGTTTCTTTATCTCCTCTATTTTGTGTTGATATTTCTTGACTACGTAAAGTACTTATGTTATGATATGACTAACATTGTACGAGATAATTCAAAGTCTCATTCGGGGACGAATGTTCCTAAGGGGGGGATAATGTAACAACCTGAAAATGACTACTCCAAGTAATGCTTAAATGTACCTAGAATGCATGGATTAGAACGGGTTCACACGAATTGTTGCGCCTAGAAACAAACCTCAGAACCTATGAAGTAGCCAAGCCAACCAACTTGGTGAGTTAGTTGAGCCAGACAAGGTGAGAACCAATCATGTAGGGCACCCGAAATGAAGAGATTCACCCTGATGAGTTTTATCGGACTTCAAAGGGGTAATCTTACGTTTGGAGGGTCTAGGGGTAAAATATTATTTTCTATGCTAAGGGTAGTATTGTAATTACCCTAATTAAATATTAATTAATTAATAAATTAATTAATTTAATGAGGAGGGGTAATTCGGGTAGTGTTTGCCGAAATTGACCATTTTCACCTGGATTGAAGCCTTTGTGGAAGCGACATTTATATGGATTAAATTGATTATTATAATCTGATTTTGAAGGGTCTTGGATTTCATTTCTCTTACCCTTTTGAAAAAAATCAGATTTTTCAAAAAATTAAGAGAAGTCTTAATTTAACAGTCTCAACCTAATCTCCTAATCCTAAGTTAACTCATTCTCACGTGTCTCTCTACTCCCACCTTATATACACGCTCAACTTTCTATAAAAAAAAAAGAACAGAACAAGAATATAACAAAGTTCAACAACATTCAAGAACTTGATCGCTCAAACTCTAAAGCAAAATAAGTTTACAAACGAAAAGTAAAAATCAAGTTCTCGACAGATTGTGCTTGTGATTTCGGTGGTGAGATATTGGCTAAGTGGGGATTTTGGCAGCACAAAAAAACATCTTTGAACGACATCAATTATGGTTTTTCTTCCCTCTTTGTTCCTTTCCCAAGAGGCCCCTAAGGTTCAGACTATTCACAATCAAAGACAAAGGTTGTCCCTTTTACATCCCCTGTACTTAGGTACTTTGAAAGATTCAATTATGTGTTGGTATGACCTCTGGTAGTTTATTTTATGACAGGCTGTGGTTACGTGTTTCAATGTGTATTCAGAATTATGTAGAAATGAAAGAAGTGTTTCCGAAAATGTGTGATATGTTAACTTGTGGATGCACGTGTGTACTGGAATTTTGTTTTCTTCTTGTAGCATGAAATTTGACATGTTATATTGTTGTATTTTACGTGTGTGAATATGTTAAAAACGTGATGTTCATATGACTGAAATTAACCTTGAAAATGACAAGATGTCCCTAAAAACTACTTGAAATGTCTTGATGTTTATCGTGAAAGAGGGTAACAATATGGACTGAAAAAGGGTGATCAATTTTCCGAAAGTAACCATGAAAACTCACCTAAATATGCATTATATTCTACACATATATTGTCCTAAATCTAACATTTAAAAGTTTAGAAATGGACTGCAAAAAGGGTGAACAAATTTCCAGCATTCCGGAAGTTTGTTTCGGCAACTTACTGTTAAAAAAAAATTTAGGTTTAAATATTTTTTTTAAAATGCATGAGGTCAGTTGGGATTGAACCCAAGATCGCACCATATACAAGTAATAACAAATTAAATAGTAAAAGGAGGTTAGGGGGATTCAAAATGGGATAAGGCTCAAGTGAAAAGTGAGGAGAAAAATACAAGGGGTGAGTATATATTAAGGTCAAGTGTTCCAAGACTAATGAACGTGGTGACAACATGATAAGAGGCTAATGTGATATATGAGAGAAATCTCAAATGAGCCTAAGTAAATGTTACCAAAATGTACTCACCAATGAGAGTGTAAAGTTAATGAAGAGACCAATCTCTATGAACAATCTAATGAAAGTATTAAAGTCAGTATATATTTAATACTAATAATGATATGAGAAATCATCCATTAAGCTATAATGTATGACATGAATGTAATGGAACTTTATACTAAGCACGATAGGCTAGCTATGAGTGGTGATTCCTTCATTTAGGAAAGTAGAGGTTCATATAATTCTCATGAAATGAGACTGTCTATCATGACGGGTATGGGTCTCCTTTTATCTCCTAGTCTTTGAACATATGCACTCAACATAGGGATCTAGCAGTGCTATTCCCTATATACGCTGGAATGTTTTAGTTTCACTTTGGCCAGTGATTTCACCTCTTTTTGGTGTGGGGTAGACACAGGATTTCATGGAGCTCATATTATCTATGTAGTTAAAGTTAAAGTTCCCAATGAAAGAATGAGGCCAACCTCATGTAATTCATACAATAAAATGAAAGATGCCAAATTTGTTTGGGTAGGATAATCAACAGGTGACCTAGATTCATGTAATGACACTAGATTATTCAAAGACATTGCACAGGGAACCCAATGAGAGTCTTAAATTACATCCTAGGTATAACTAGTGTTAACGCTAGACTATGAATTAAAAAAAATGGAGTTCGTATGAATGAATGAAGCATACTCTGTGTTTGATCAAGAAGGCTCCCTAGTTTAGGTCCCATATGTTGAGCCCCTATTTTGGGAAGTCCTAATTTTAAGTCCATGATGCCAAGGTCTCATGGAATATGAAAAAATGAAATGAAATATTATACGTGTGATATGCAATATGTTATGTGCTATATGTAATTTGTTATCTTATGTGTGCAATATGATAAGTATGATGATACATGTTACTCTCATGGCATGACTTTCCTACTTCGATTTTCTCAATTCCACTTACTTGACTTTCCATAGCACATATGATTAGGTGAGAGCTGTTCAAATCATGCATGTCTTTGGTGTGTGCTTGCATATACCCATTTTTATTACAAGTGTGTACTAATTCCATACATTTATCTACTTTTATGTTCAGGTGTAGCTGGACGTTAGAGCATACGAGTCGACGCAGAAGTTACTCTGCCGAGGGGCTTTCATCTCGATTAGGTAGGCGCTCATGCTTTGGAGAATGCTTACTGATTTATTCTAATATCGTAGTTCCACCACCGTTTCGTTCGTATTTACTTTCAGATGTTGTATTGGTGACATTTTGGCTACTCTATATATATGACTATATATTTCATTTGATTATCTTGAGTTGGATAGTTGTTTTGAATGCTAATAGTGTATGTAGATAGTAATATGCAAGATAAATGTTTTCCAATATAAAGTATAAGTAAACAAAAGTTCTAATTTTCTTCAAAAATTAACCTAGATAAAGTAATGACGATATATGTAGGCGTGTATGGGACCTCTAAGAGGTCAACTTTCCTCTCTCGTCTAGGGTCCAGATTCTGATCTAGACAAAGTTTGTATCATAGTATTAGGTTAAATTTCGAGGGTAATAAGTTCACATCTACCACATTGAGTAGTTTCTAAGTCATGGTAGTGAAGTGCACCACTATCCTTAATTTGAGACTACATGATTTGCAGGAAAATTATCTTCTTCTTTTCTTATGGTGCCTTCTCTAATGAAGAATTTCTTGGTATGAGATCAATCCTTATATTTTTCAGAAAATGAACACAAGAAGGAACGCGGGTCGAGGGAGAGGAGAAGCAACTGTTGGGACAACCATGTTCCACCCCAGGCTCCAACTGTAGGAGTCACCATGCCAGTTAACCCAACTGGCTTTACTAATGCGGGGGTGCGTACAGCTTTGGCATAGATGTATCAAGCCATAACTGTGCAAGCCCAGTCTATGATGACCTAGGATAACAAACAAGAGGTTCAGTAGGAGAACGCACCAGCACGTAGCATGGTAGACAGACTACGGGACTAGACGAGGTTGAATCCTTTAATTTTCACAAGTTTCAAGACTTCAGAGGATCTACGGGAGTTTATTGATGAGGTGCAGAAGATTTTAATGACCATGGGGGCCACATATAGTGAGAAGGCTAAGTTGGCTTCCTACCAGCTCAAGGATGTTGCACACTCTTGGTGCAACATGTGTCAGGAATGAAGAGTTTTGGGCGGAGGTCCGATCACATGGGAGCTTTTTAATACAGATTTTCTGGAGAGGTTCTTCCCCAGAGAGATGAGAGAGGATAATGTTGAGGAGTTCATGGGTGTATTCCCTAATATTCGTTAAATTGTCCAGGTATGCCACTTCTCTTGTGTTGAATAGCAGGGATGAGATGATCAGGTTCCTTACAAGGATCTTAGAGGAATTGGATGAGGAGTGTCAGGATGTGATGCTCCATGATAGCATGGACCTGTCAAGGCTTATGGTACATGTCTAGTAGGTTGAGGATAGCCAAAATAAGGGGAGAGTGTGTGAGGTCAGGAGGCTTACCCCTATGACCAGATAGGTTCCAGTAGAGGTAGTGGCATGAGAACTTCTAGAATTTGTGATCAGCCCAGATTTAAGAAGGGGCATCATAGTTAAGGGAACTGTAACTCTTAGAGGAGTGCAGCACCTAGAGGAGGCAAACCTGAGACGAAGAAGGGCAATGGAGGTTATGTGCACCGTCCCAGAAAGGAATGTGGGAAGTGTTTCCATATTCACAATTGAGAGTGCAGACTAGAAACAAATGCCTTCTTCGATTGCGGAAAGTGAGGACACATGGTCAGGAACTTCCCACAGAAAAGGGGTGAGGCTGGAGGTAATGCTCACCCTACGCCTAATCCCCAAAATTCTACTACAGTCGAGCCTCCTAAGAGGAACGAATTCTACCTCTTGAAGGGCGGGGAGAAGCAGGAGAAGTTTGCTGATGTGGTCACAGGTATGTTACAAGTTTTCACAACCTCTCTTTTTCTTTACTTGATCCAGGGTCTATGCTTTCTTTTGTGACTTCCTTGCTTGGTTTTAATTTTTGATTACTACATGAGGTTTTGCATGATCCTATTTTAGTTAGTACTCCCTTGGGAGAAAATCTAAGAGCTGATAGGGTTCATAAAGACAACCCAATACTAGTATGTGGTAAGACTATGCGTGTAGTCCTTGTTGAGTTACCCACGAATGACTTTGATATTATACTTTTTATGGACTGGTTCCATAAATGTTATTCCTTCATAGATTTTCGTAAAAGGGTTTTGAGATTATATTTCCCTAATTAATTAGAGCTATTCTGGGAGGGGTACAATTCGAGTCTTTCAAGTCCCTTAATTTCGAACCTAAAAACTAATAAAATTATGTCCAAGGGATTCTTATGTCATATTCTGAGTGTGAATGATGTATATCATGAAATTACTTACATAGACTATGTTCCAGTAGTGAATGAGTTCCAATATATTTTCCCCGATGATTTTCCTGGAGTCCTTCCCCCAAGACAGATTGATTTTGATATCTACCTAGATCCCGATACCAAACCAATTTCAATTCCTCCAATAAAAAATGTCTCCACCTTAAATCAAAGATTTTAAGATGCTTTTAAAATATATCACTGTTAAGGGCTTCATCAAGCCGAGCATATCCCCATGGGGCGCTCTAGTGTTGTTTGTGAAAAATAAGGATAAAACTCTTATCATGTTTATTGGTTATCAGTTTCCCATCAAAGTCACTAGGAAGAACATGTATCCACATGCGATAATAGATGACTTATTCGATCAACTCCAAGGGTCTAGCTTCTTCTCGAATATTGATCTTCATTCTGAGTATCATCAACTTAGGATTAGGGATGAAGAGATCCCAAAGAAAACCTTCCGTGCCCATTACAATCCTTATGAGTTCTTAGTCATGTAATTTGGTCTCACTAATGCACTAGATACATTTATGGACCTCATGAACCGAGTCTTCCATGAAAACCTTGATTCTTTCGTCACATTATTCATTGATGACATTCTCATCTACTCTAAAACCATGGAAGAACATAAACAACATTTGATACTAACATTGTAGGTACTTATACTACATTAATTGTATACCAAATTCAGCAAGTGTCAATTCTTGCTTAGATCAGTCACCTTCTTGGGTCATATTGTGTCCGATAAGGGTGTGAAGTTGGACCCCAAGAAGACTGAAGCTGTTAAGAACTTGACAAGACCTCTTACTCCCACCGATATCCGTAGCTTTTTGGGATTGGCTGGTTACTACAGCAATTTCGTGGAGGGTTTTTGGTTCCATTACTGCCCCACTGACATCTTTTACTAAGAAGAAACCCAAGTTCGAATGGGCGGAGACTTGTGAGAAGAGTTTGCAGGAGCTCAAGGTAAGAGTCACTTCATCCCAGTGCTTACGTAACCTAAATATGGTTAAAGTTATACTTTTAATTGGGACGCATCTAGGGTTTGGTTTGGGTTGCGTTCTTATGCAGGGTTGTAGGGTGATAGCCTATGCGTCCAAACAACTAAAGGTTCATGAGAAGAATTTTCCCACTCATGACCTGGAGTTGGCAACTATGGTGTTTGAATTGATTTGTGGAGGCATTACTTCTATTGAGTGCAAGTGGATGTGTTCACATACCATAAAAGTCTCCAGTACGTGTTCACACAGACAGAGTTGAATCTACGTCAGCGGAGATGGTTGGAGTTGTTGAAGGACTATTATATGAGTGTCCAGTAACATCAAGGGAACACAAAATTTGTAGCTGATGCTTTGAGCAGGTTTATAATGGGGAGTACAACCCACGTTGATTATGGAAAAAAGTAGTTAGTGAAGGATGTACATTGATTGGCCAGACTGGGTATGCGGTTTATCTCTTCTACTAGCGTCGGTGTTTCAGTTCCTCCTAGTTCTCATTCATCCTTCGTAGTTGAAGTCAAGTAGGGTCAGCATCTTGATCCTATTTTGATGGAGTTGAAGGACTTAGTGCTGCTTCTGATGAATTAGTTCTTTGCTTTGGGAATTGACAAGATACTTAGGCATTAGAATAGACTGTGTAATAGACGTTGATGATTTAAGGATAAAGATTGTTGTAGTGGCCCATGTTACAAGGTATTCGATACATGCAGGTTCTACCATGATGTATCATGACCTCAAGCTGATCTATTAGTGGGATGTAATAAAGAAGGACATTGCTGAGTATGAGGCCAAGTGTCCTAATTGTCTGCAGGTTAAGGCGCAGAAGCTTAAGCCACGTGGTCTCACTCAGATGATTGAGGTTCCGACTTGGAAGTGGGAGGCCATTAAAATGGACTTCGTGATTTGTCTTCCGAGGACTAGGAGACAACATAAATCCATATGGGTTATTGTGGAAAGGATGACTAAGTCTTCCCACTTTATCCGTGTAAAGTCTACTTACAGTGCCGAAGATTATGCGAGACTGTACATTGATGAGATTGTGAGATGGCATGGGATTCCTTTGTCTATCATATCAGATAGTGGAGCTCAGTTTACTTCACATTTCTGGAGATCCTTCCATAAGAACATAGACACGCAAGGAAAGCTTAGTACTTTTTTCTATCCTAAGACAGATGGGCAAGGAGAGCGCACCTTTCATAAATTAGAGGATTTTGAGGGCCTGCATGATCGACTTCAGAGGTAGTTGGGACGACCATTTGCCATTGATATAGTTTTCATTAATAAAAGCTACCACTCCAGTATTGAGTTGGCACCATTTGAGGCATTATACGGTAAGAGGTGTAGGTCTCCACTTGATTTGTTCGAGGTTAAGGAGTCATCTATTTTGGGTCCAGAGATCATTCATTAGTCCTCAGAGAAGGTCAGAGTGATAATGGAAAAGTCTTCTACTTAAAGTAGGCAGATGTCTATGCAGATACTAGGAAGCATCCCTTAGAGTTTGATGTTGGTGACAAAGTATACTTGAAGATATCACCCATGAAAGGGGTGATGAGGCTTGGTAGGAAGGGGAAGTTGACTCTGAGGTACGTCGGGCCAGATGAGATTCTAAAGCGTGTGGGTGAGGTGGACTTTGAGTTGGAGTTTCCTTCGGAGGTATCTTATTTTGATCCAGTCTTTCATGTCTCTATGTTGAAGAAGTGCCTTGGTGATCCATCATCGATTCCTACTATTGAAGTTTGGGGGGCTGAGAAACAAGGAGGTTGCCATAGTGAAAGTATTATGGAGGAACCAACTTGTTGAGGATGCTACGTGGGAGGTAGATGTCGATATTAGATCCTACTATCCCCATGTTTTCATCAATTGAGGTTACACTTCCTACTATCAAGTGTAACATTTTTTATCTCCTCAATTTTGTGTAGATATTTCTTGATAATGTAAACTACTTATGTTATGATATGACTGACATTGTAGGATATAAATAAAAGTGTCATTGGGATGAATGTTTCGAAGGGGAAGGTAATGTAAAAATGATAACATGACTATGCTAAGTAATGCTTAAAAATGTACCTAGAATTCATGGATTAGACCAGGTTCACACGGCTTATTACGCATTGAATCAGACCTCAGAACCTATGAACTAGACAAGACAACAAGTTTGGTGAATTAGTTGAGCTAGGTAATGTGAGAACCAAACATGTAGGACACTCTAATTGAATTGATTCACCCAAATGAGTTTTACCGGACATAAAAGGGGTAATCTTAGGTTTTGAGGGTCTAGGGGTAAAATGCTCTTTTCCAAGCTAGGGGTAGTATTGTAATTACTCTAATAAGTATTAATTAATTAATTAATTTAATGAGGAGGGAAAATCCGAGTAGGGTTTGCCGAAATTAACCTTTTTCGCAAGTTAGGCCTAACCTTGTTTTGAGACTTGGTGGAAGAGACATTTAGGTGGATTAAATTGATGATTATAATCTGATTTTGTAGCGGCTTGGTGGTCACTTCTCTTACCCTTCGAAAAAAAAATCAGATTTTTTTACAATTAAGAGAAGTCCTAATTTGACATAGTCTCCACCTAATCTCCTAATCCTAATCCAACTCATTCTCACGTCTCTCTCTACTCTCACCTTATTTACACGCTCAACTTTCTGTAAAACAAAAGTACATAACAAAAATATAAAAAAGTTCAACCACATTAAACAACTTGATCTCTCAAACACAAAAGCAAAATAAGTTTACAAACCAAAAGTAAAAATCAAGTTCTTGATGGATTGTGCTTGTGATTTCGGTGGTGAGATGTTGTCTAAGTGGGGATTTTTGCAGCAGATAAGAATATCTTTGAACGACTTCATGTATGGGTTTTCTTCCCTGTTGTTCCCTTTCACAAGAGACCCCAAAGTGCAGACTATTCACAATCAAAGACTAAGGTTGTCCCCGTTGCATGCCCCTATAATTAGATCCTTTTAAAGATTCAAGTATGCGTTGGTATGACTTCTTGTAGATAATTTTACGGCTGGTTGTGATTAAGTGTTTGAATGTGTATTCAAAATTATATCGACGTGGAAGAAGTGTTTCCGAAAATGTGAGATATGTTAACTTTTGGTTGCACGTGTGTACTGAGTTCTTGGCATCGGCTTGAACCATGAAATTTGACATGTTAAATTGTTGTATTTTACGTGTGTGAATATGTTAACAATGTTATGTTCAGATTAGTGTTGCTGAATTGAATGATAATTCTTGAGTGAAAGTAACCTTGAAAATGCACCTAAAGATCTCCCTAAAAACTACTCGAAATTTCTTGGTGTTTAACGTGAAAGAGGATGAGAAAATGGACTCTATTGTTGTTACTTGTTAATGATCTTACATGTTAATGACACTATGCGATATTGGTTTCACTTATGAACATTTGTTTGGTATCTATTGCTAAAGTATGATGATGTTTACTCTTAATGATATAATTTGTAAAGTTGGTTATTGCTTATAATTGTTCTTGCGTTTACTTGATTGAGGGAGGTTTTTGTGTCTCACTTAGTCAATGCACTAGTGGACTTAATGGGGGGTTTTGAGTAATGGTCTAGCTAAGGTTCTGTTATGATTGATGATATTATAACTTGATGAAAGAGTTGTCTTGATAATTCTTTCAATTATGTTGATATGCATGTCGACTTGACTAGACTTGGGATTGTTGGTCTTGTGTTATCCATGGTTTTTACTCAAGGAATTTTTGCTAATTGAATTGTATTTGTTCTTGAATGTGCATAATGTATTTTAAAAGTAAATTTGCATGCTCTAACGAAATGTTCCTTTTTTCAATGATTTCTTATTGTGTGTACATACGATTCCATAATTAGTATAGGTGATGTGCTAACCCCTATTTATCCCTTTTCTCCCATCTTTTTAGGTTTCGATCGTTGAAGGGTTCTTACCACTTTTGAAGGAAGGCTTTTATAATTTCTCCAAGATTGGGTATGTCCTCAAGTCAGAAAATGATGCCTTGTTATTACTTTAATTATGGTTCTTTGTTACAGTCTTAAGATGATTATGTAATTCTACTTGTTTCAAGATATTGTTGTAAGACCTAAGTGGCATTTACACATCGTGTAAAGGCTTGTTCACATATAGTTTGATTCAATTTAGATGGTTTAACATAATACATCTCTTTTCGGACTATATTATGTATGTTACCGATATGTAGAATAAAAGTAGAAGACTGTGTAATCTTCTTATAATTGGAGTCTATGTATACTCGTTACAAATATATTATGTGTAAGCGAGAGTACTAAGTAAACCTCAATTGTGATGCTTAGAAATTCTCATCTCCATGTATTCCTATGTCTTGCCTCTAGTATTTGTTATGTGATTTCACTTAAACTTTTTATTGTGGTTACAAGTATGAATACTTGTAGAGCAGCTTCTCGAAGGGCCGAGGAAGATATGGCTAATGTGGGACATCATCGGAACGAAGTGCCTCCACCTTACATCTAAATGACTCTACTTGAAAAAGTTGCTATGGGAGATCATGGCTCTGGTTGTTCCTCCGCCAATAACCAATGGAGAGATAAGGGAAGATTTTGTCAATTTTGCCCAATGCATGACCTCTCAAGCTTATGTCGTCACATTTTAAGTACAATCCATGATGGACCATGTGACTACGGAGTTTGGACCTCAAGTTCCTCAACATGCTAACAGTAAGGCATCTTGTTTGAGAGACTGTACTAGAATGAATCCATCTATGTTCTTTGGGTCGGGGTCGGATGAGGACCCTCAATATTTCCTCAATGAAGTATATAAAATTCTCTATGCTATAGGGTTGAACTGAATTGAGAAGGCCATGTTGGCGTCTAATAAATTGAAAGATGTCGCTCAAACTTGGTGTGTGCTATGGAGGGATAACAGGGCACTAGGAGTGGTCTAGTGATTTGGGACTTCTTCAGGAGGGTTTTCCTTGATATGTTCTTTCGTAGAGATTAGAGGGAATCTAAGGTGGAAGAATCATCAACCTTTGTCCAACTATTTTGTCATCCTTGGTGTCAATCCCAAGGGATGAGATGAGTTGTTTTCTTACTAGAGTGTGCGAACACATGGCTGAAAATGTCGTTAGGTTATGATTATTGATAACATTATTATCTCTAGTATCATGGTTTATGCTCAACAAGTGGAAGAAAATAGGTGAAGGAGGAAGAATAGTGAGGCCAAGAAGGCAAGGTTTTATGAAAGTTGTTCTTCTAAGGGTTTACTTGATATTTAAGAAAAGCCTAGGTTTAAGAAGACATTTTATAATCAAATTCCTTCAAAGTTTACCAAGGCTCGTGATTATAGAGTTTCTAACCCTAAGTCTCAAAAGGGAAGATGTACTAGTTAACCGAAAGAGAAGACAACTTGTGGAAAGTGTGGCAAGATGCACTATGGTGATTGCCTTGTTTGGACAGACAATTGCTTTGGGTGTGGGAGGAGTGGCCACAAGGTTTGGGATTTCCCTAATTTGAAGGGGCAAGACAAAGGTTGCCGGAAAGATCAATCTAGTGTTTCTAATATGGATACTCCAAAGAAGAATCACTTTTATGATCTTCTCTCTAGTTGTGAACAAGAAAGCTCTCTCGATGTGCTGACCACTATGTTACAAGTCTTCTGTATTGATGTTTATTCTTCAGTCGATTCTAGTTATACATTATATTTTTCTACTCCCAAGGTATCTAGGAAGTTTAATAATTAGCCCAATACTTTAAATGAACCTTTCATGGTAACTACGCCGGTAGGTGTGTCGGTGGTTGCAAACAGGGTTTATAGAATTTGTCCTATAATTTCGCCCAATGGAGTTAAAGATGTTGAATTAGTAGAACTTTATATGGTCGATTATGATGTCATTTTGGAGATGGATTGGTGTCATGATGTTTTGCTTCCATTAATTCTAGAACAAAAAAGCACATGTTCAACTTTCCAATTAAACCCGTCTTAGAGTGGAAGGGGGGATATATTATTCCTAGAGGTTGTATTATCGCTAGGCTTAAGCCTTGTAAAATGATCTCAAAAGGGTGTTTATACCATATTGTAAGAGTTAATGATTTAGATTCCGGAAATCCTCCAATTGAGTTAGTCACTGTAGTGAGGGAGTTTCTAAAGGTCCTTCCTAATAATCTTCCCAGAATCCCTCACAAACACGAAATTAATTTTTGTATTGACTTGCTACCGAATACCAACCCATTTCAGTTCCTCCATGTCGGATGACTCCGACTGAAATGAAAGAGTTGAAGTCTCAACACAAGGACTAACTAGACAAAGGATTAATTATACCTAGCATTTCTCCATGTGGTGCTCCGATATTGTTTGTGAAGAATAAGGATGGGTTCTTTAAAATGTGCATTGATTACTACCGACTCAATAAAGTCAAAGTTGAAAATAAGTATCCTGTCCCTCGGATGACGACTTGTTTGATCAACTCCAAGGGGCAAGCTAATTTTCTAAAATTTACTTGAGATCGGCGTATCACCAACCTAGGTGAGGATATACCAAAAATGATATTTTGAACTAGATATGTGTCACGACTAGAATATAGACACAAGACGATATCGGCGTTGTTGACCTCTCAGAGGTCCCAAACAAGCCTATTAACGTCATCCTCAATTTACTTTGGTTAATTTTAGCGGAAAATTTAAAAGTTTTGATTCTTTAAACATAGTTTCTAAACATTATTAACATTTCATAATTGTTCGTCATCAATTATCTAATATTGAAGAGATAAGCAACTGAAAAAGATTGTTCATTAAGTTTTAATTGTATAGTTTCCAAAATTACACCAATACAATGTCTACATGAAAAAAATGAAAGAAGCGCTATTGGAACAAGCTCCACTAGATCAACTCTAAAATATGCTAGAATGTAAAACAGTAGAATCCTCGAAAGCATGAGGACCTACCAAACTCTGGATGAATGCTCACGTCCGAAGAGCAGCAACAATGACCCTGTAGCTCTATCCCCCACATGGGAATGCACCTAACACAGTATATCTGTATAGGGTTAGTACACACTTGTACTATGTATGGGTATATGCAAGCACACACCAAAAACATGCATGAGAAAGAATAGCTCTTTCCTAACGATATTATTTTTGGAAGCCAAATTGAGTTAGCGAGGTCATTCCATGAGAGTAACATGTGGTATTATAAATATCGTATTGCACACAACACATAACATCTTCATATAGCACAATCATAGCACATAACATTTAACACATAGTTTCTTTCATATCATTCATTCATATGCCATGAGACTTGGAATCATGGATTTGACGTTAAGACTTTCCAAAATGAGGGCTCAACATATGGGACCTCAACTAGGGAGTCTTCATTAGAAAACATAGAG
Organism: Solanum peruvianum; assembly: GCA_027705065.1. Lineage (NCBI taxonomy): Eukaryota > Viridiplantae > Streptophyta > Magnoliopsida > Solanales > Solanaceae > Solanum > Solanum peruvianum. The sequence goes on from JAKWJD010001763.1 coordinate 23,363,206, forward strand.
TCTTTTTCATCCATTCATACGTACTTCATTTCATTTCATTCATTGGCATGTGTGAACGCCAACCCCTATTTTCTTTTTCATTGCCTCACAAAACCAGTAGTTAAGGGGTTCGATTCCCTTCAATCCTTCACGTTTTTCAATCTTTTTCATCCATCTGAACATGTTAGGTCTTGGGTTCAATTCCCATTGACATCACTTATTTAATTTTCCCTTTTAAAACAAACCTTATCATAGAGTACCCAAATCTGGAATGTTCTTGTCATTATTCAACTCATTTTTAGTAATATTGTTCATATGTTTAGTTGTCTAAAAGATGGTTATTTCAATCCACTATATTTCATCGTAATGAAAATAATAATGTAAGCACATTGCACACATAAAATACATAAGAAATACATGATTTATACAACCCCAAAACAGTGGCCAAAGCCACTGCCCACGTGCACGCATATAGAATATTTTTTTTTATCACACTTTGAATATTATTTCGTAATTTCCCTCAAAAAAACATGTTCACCTTTAATATAAATACATTATTCAGGACTAAATCTAGCAGTAAAACATAACCATCCTACAAACTCATTTGTGAGCTAAGGACAAAGACATACAAAGGGGAACAACGTTAGTTATCAAGACCTTGAGAATCGTTTAAAGGAAAATACACTTGGAGAAAGAATTCCGGGAGAGAAACCCATACCTTTTGATGTTATTCAAGTGTGATGTTGCTGCCCAAAAACTCCTCTAAACCATGCCCAATTCTCCTTAACGTGCACACCGCCTCACCAACAACCTACATTTGCCTTGACATTTTTGATTACCTTGATTTTCTTAAAACTTTTCGTGTGTTTTTCATGTATGAAGAACAATTGTTACGAAAATTTTCTTGAGCTTTCTTGTTAGTAAGAGTGTGAGAGAATGAGAGTTGAGAGACGTGAAAGAGAGTTGAGAAACATGAGGGAGAGAGTTATTACGATTAGGAGACTAAATTTAAGACTTAGTCAAAAAAGGATTTAACTAAATTAAAACCAAAATCTGATTTATTTAAATAAATACATGAAAGGACCATTTTACCCTTAATGAATAGATTTTAATTGTTGATTAAATAATCAATCACTTGCTCCTAGTGGGGCTCGAACCCGAGTGGCACCCTTTTGTGAAATGGGTCACTCCGGGTTGCCCCACTCCGAATTGTTCTTTTAATTAAATTAATTAATTAATTTATTAATTCACCAGGGTAATAACAATATTACCCTTGGCCTAGAAAAGACAATTTTACCCCTTGACGCTAAAAACTTAAAGTTTCCTCTTTTAAGTCCAATAAAGACTCCTTATATTTAATTTTTGTTTTCGTGAGACTTACTTGGTTGTTTCCAAACTTTACAAGCTCAACTAACTCCCCAAGTTAGTTGACTTAGTCGTAGTAAGGGTTCCTAGGTCTGGTTCTACGCGTATCAATTTGTGTGAGCCTTTGTTTTATCGCAAGCATTCTTGACACCCAAAGTCTTGATCCTATTTATTTTTAGGGTTTTCACAATATGTTCACTATGAGTTTCTAATAATTTCCTTCTGTTTAAGCAATGCCTTGACGGTATTTATGGACCTCATGACTAGGGTGTTTCAAAGTTACCTAGATTCATTTGTCATTGTCTCTATTGACGACATCTTCCTATATTCAAAAAATGAGGGTGAATACATGGACAATTTGAGAGAGGTGTTGCAAGTTCTTAAGGAACACCAATTATATGACAAGCATAACAAATGTGAGTTTTTGTTGAGGTTGGTGGAGTTTTTTTGTCATATAATCTCTAATGAGGTGGTTGAGGGTGATCCAAGGAAAACTGAGGCGGTCAAGAATTTGCCTAGACCATTGACTCCAACAGTTAGAATATTTTTTGGTCTATCAGGAAATTATACGGGGTTTGTGAATGGTTTTGCGTCCATTTCATCTTCCTTGACTGCCTTGTCCCAAAAGAGTATGAAATTTGAGTGATCAGAGCCATATGAAAGAAGCTTCCAAATCTTGAAAGGGAGGTATACCACCACTCCATTGTTAACTCTACAGGTGGGTATTAAGGGATTCGTTGTATATTATGATGCATCCCGAGTAGTCTTAGGGTGTGTCATAATTAAAAATTGAAAAGTAGTAGCTTATAGTTCTAGACAATCTAAGGTCCATGAGAAGAATTATCAAACTCATTTTGACTTAGTGGCCGTGGTATTTTCCATGAAAATATGAAGGTATTATATGTGTTTACTCTAAAGGATTTAAATCTCGGACAAAGAAGTTGGTTGGAATTATTGAAGGATTACGACATGCCTGTTCTCTACAACCCCGGCAACACCATATGTGGTTGCGGATGTTGTATGTTGTATGAACATGGGTAGTGTGTCTCATTTTGAAGAAGTCAAGAAAAACCTAGTGAAAGATGTTCATAGGTTTGCTCGTTTGGGTGTTAGAGTGGAAGATTCTCCCAATGGTGGTTTTATGGTCCATCATAACTCCAAATTATATTTAGTGGTTGAGGTGATGTCTAATTAAAACCTTGATCAACCATTGATGTAGGTGAAAGATTTGGTTTTTGGTAATCTTAATAAGTCATTCTCCTTCGGGGGAGGGGGGAGGGAAGGTATCTTTAGGTAGTAAGGAAGGTTCTGTGTGCCCGATGTTGATGACATGAGAAATTGAATTCTTGAGGATATTCAAGGTTCCCGTTACTCCATTCTTTTGGGTTTTACAAATATGTATCATTAGCTTAAATAAGTGTTTTGGTGGGAAGGCTTAAATGAGGAAAAAGCCGAATTTTTCGCAAGATGTCACAATTGCCTAAAAGTTAAAGCCGAGAACCAAAAGTCAACTATTTTACTTCAAGAAATGCAAGTTCACACTTGGAAGTAGAAAGATATTTATATGGATAGAAAGATATTTATATGGACTTCGTGATAGGTTTTCCTCGAACTCAAAAACAACATGACTCAATCTGGGTGGTTCTGGAATAGGTTGACCATATCCACTAAATTTTCCCCATCAAGTCCACATACATGGAAGAAGATTATGCGAGGACCTTCATAGATGAGATTGTGCGTTACCATCATATTCGTCTATGAATAATATCATATAGGGGTGCACAATTCACAACAAGGTTTTGGAGGTCATTCTAAAAAGGGTTGGCTACAAAGGTGATGTTAAACCCCTTTTAATCCCCAAATGGATGGTCAAGTACACAACACCATTCAAACCCTTGCGGATATGCTTAGAGCTTGCATAAATTATTATAAGGGAAATTGGGATATACACTTGCATTTGGTTGAGTTCTAATATAACAATAGTTACCATTCACTATATATATGATGTTTTGAAGCCTTATATGGTAGGAGATGTAGATCTACTATTGGATGGTTTCATGTTGGCGACTCTTCACTCTTAGGTCCTCAACGGATTTATAAGACTTAGGAGATAGTTCATATAATAGGAACTGACAGAAAATAGCATCTAGCCGGTAAAAGTCTTATGCAGACAATAGGAGTAGAGACATAGAATTTGAACAGAGTGATAAAGATTACCTCAAAATTTAACCCATGAAGAGAGTAGTGAGATTTTACAAGAAAGGGAAGTTGAGTCCTCGTTATGTGGGTTCCTATGAAATTTTTTCAAAGTGTTAGGTTGCATATGAGTTGAGATTACCTAGTGAATTGGCATCGGTACATCCTTCATTCCATGTTTCCATACTTATGAAGTGTATCGGGGAACCCCAGTCCATTCATCCTATTTAGGGTATAGGTGAGGAAGATAATCTCTCCTATCAGGAGGTGCTAGTTGAAATTCATGATAGACAAGTAAAGAATATGAGTAACAAGGAGGTGGCTTCCGTAAAGGTTTTATGGAAAAACCACCTAGTTGAGGGAGCAACATGGGAGGCCGAGGTCGACATGAAGTCCAATTACCCTCATCTCTTTGATATTTATGTTTTGTTGTTCCTATTAATAATGAGAATAAAGAGGTAATTTAATTTGACTTTTTAAGAGAAGATATGCATATTTACAAAGAAGGTTTTTGCTAAAATGAAGCTTCATGCCAAAATGCTCTTTTGCTTGTTTTTTTGCTCATGGCGTACTTTGTATGTTATTGCCTTTATGAAATGATATTGAGCATGTATAGGTTGAATTTTTTGTAGAATTTACTCTTTAATACAATGTTGGACCCATGTTTTTATAAGAAGGGAATTCTTCACGTTGTGATGTGAGATCTTATGTGTTGTAAATGATATTTCTGACTTACTTTGTGTAAAATCCATTTTGTTATGATTTTATTGTAACTTATGTTCATTTTTTTATGTTGTTGGTTGTGTTGCTAATATTAAGTCTATCCTTTCCCTTCAAAAGATTTTTAGTGTCATTATGGGACGAATGTTTATAAGGGGGATATTGTAACACTTCGGAAGTTAAAAAGTTAATCTAGAGCCGTAAATGAGTGTATTAGTGTTTTCCACTATTTTAAGGTCAATAATAATGTGCAAGAGTAATTTAGGATTCATTAGAGTAAAAAATTCAAGGAACGTCCACGACGTCCGGTGACTAGTGCAAAAGGTGCTAGTGTGCCTTAGCTTATATAACGGGATTTTAGGAGTCAGAATTTGATGATATTTGGTGGTAACTCGTCTTTAACATTAATAAGAGTTTATTTTTGGTCGAAACATTTGGGTACGAATCCCCAAGGACCAACCAAAGGGTCCTTGAGAAGGACCCTTTAATTTTGACCCAAAGCTTCCAATGAAGGCAGTGTAGGGAGTAACCATCGACAATTGCAGGCCACAAGACGTGGCTGATAGATGGGGCATCGATTCCTCTTTCGATGGTAGCTTAGCCATTTTCATGAAGGGGTCATTTTGGCAGGTCTATTACCAAAATGTGGGATTCGCAGCACGGAGGGGGCCTTGGCCGTCGACTATCCTACGACCCGTAAGTCAGAGTCTCAAAGGTAAGGCATGAAATTTCATTGGTTTTTTTAGTTAGTCCATTTAATTAAGTTATTTATTTAGGGGTTTAATTAGTGAGAAGGGGTTTGTTAATTAGGTTAGTTAATTAACTATATAACCTACCTTAAGTGTAACCCTCACTTAACATCTCTCAACCCCAAAACACAAATAACTCTTCGTTCTCTCTTCTTTCTCTCTCCCAAAGAGAAGAACTCCTATTAAGATTTAGGTAAAGGTCTTAGGGAATCAAGAAGGGGGCTTTTCTCTGTCATTATTCAACAATTAACAAGGTTTCGGATCCTTTCACCTTTGGAATTCCTTTACCCAAAGGATTCCTTCAAAATTGGTTTTCAAAAAGATGATTTCGTAAGTGTTTCTTCCTAATACGAATTTGATCATCTAAATTGTATTGTCTATGGTTTTTATTATTATTATTATTATATTATGTGGTATTATGGTTCAATTACATCGGTTATTAATGAATTAACCTACTTTGTGGAATAGATGATGAATTGACCCAAATTCCCTAACTCTAGGTTATGTACTAAAGTTGAATCAAGTTGTAGTGATGCAATTGACTTAATTATTGTGTCAATTAATATTGATTGATGTTATTAAACCTATTATTGGATTGATTTTACTTTGTTTATGGTAAGACCATGATGATGGTTCTTGAAAGATATTGGGTAAGTCTTGATATCCTAAACCTTTAGTTCAATTATTATGGCTTGTACTTGGTAAGGAAGTTCAATTGAATTATATCTTGTAATTGTATTGAGTATGTGTTATATTATTAATCAATTTAAATAAGTTGATTATGTTATTGTGAGATTATGCTTAAGATGTAATGATATAAGGTTTTTTATGAAGAATGTATGGTATAAGGTTGGTTATGGTAATCTCCCACATGAGGGCAGTAACTAAAGGTGTTCCCATGCAATTTCTATTGATCTAATTAATATGATTATACGAGGATCTAGTCTCCTATGACTAATATAAGTTATTAGTATTAAAGAAAGACATTTGAAAAAGGGACTCTAGTTTGGCATCGAGTGAAGTAGTAGTGTGGAGTGTCCATTCCCACTTAGGAAAGGTAGGTTCACTATTGTACTCATGAGATTGGAGACTAAAATACATGTTACATAAAGAGGTTCTCAAACAAATCTCCTAGTTCTTTAACTATGTTGCCCCGTAGGAATTCTGCCTAGTGGATTCACCTAGATGCTATGTTAATGATTTTTAAACTACCTTGGAAAGAAGTCCACATTCTGTCAGTGTAGACTTCCATGAAATCATATTCCACATTAGCTCATGTTGTCTATATTTGTTAAGGAAAGATGTTCCCTGAGGTAAAATGATGTAATAAACTAAACACTAACAAGGATGACCTAAGGGGTTTGACTTAGTCTAGGTATGGGTATGGGACTCTACCTGTACGTTGCGCTAGTTAGCCTAGAGGGAAGCTTAGAAAGATGTTCTTATGTGCTTATATGCTTATAAATGTGAATTATTTTTGTATGTTGATCTTACATGTTAATGACACCATGTGATATTGGTTTCACTTACGAACATGTTGTTGGTCCCTATTGCTACAGTATGATGATGTCTCGTCTTAATGATATAGGATGTAAAGTTGGACATTGGTTATAGCTCTTGTCGGGTTTGCTTGGTTGAGTGAGGTTATGGGATTTTCCTTATTCATTACACTAGTAGACTTAATGGGTGTTTATGTATAATGGTATTGGTTAGGTTATGCTTCCATGAGCTCTTGTTCATGCTTGTTGCTATAATAACTTGATGATAGAGTTGTCTTAATTATGTGCTCAAATATGTTGATATACATGTTGACTTGACTAGAGTAGGTATTGTTGGTCTTTTATTATAAGTGGTCTTGTCTTAAGGAATATGTGCTTATTAAAATGTATTGGTTATGGAATGTGCACAATGTATTTTCAAAAGAAATCAAAATGCTCTACTGAAATGTACCTATTTGGTAGGATTACTATGTTGTATATGCATACGATTCCAGACTTAGTACAAGTGATGTGCTAACCGCTATTTCTCCCTTTTTCCCCAACATTTTAGGTTGCGGTCGTTGAATGGTTCGTTACCACTTTTGAAGGAAGGCTTTAAACGTTTCTCCAAGTTTTGGTATTTCATCAAGTCTCAGGATGATGCCTTGTTATCACTCTAGAAATGGGTTTTTGTTATAGTCTAAGGACACTTATTTCATTTTACTTGTTTAAGATATTGTTGTAAGCCCCAAGTGGCATTTATACATTTTGTAAGGTATTGTTCCATATTGTTGGATTCCGGTTAGATTGTTTAATATGAGATATCCCTTTTAAGACTATATTATGTTTGTTGTCTATATGTGGCAAAAAGTAGAAGACTGTACAATCTTCTTATATGAGGAGCATATATATACTCGCTACAAATATATTATGTGTAAGCGAGAGGTCTAAGTTAGCATCATAAAGTAGATGTAGATGAAAAGTTTGAAATATTCTGTTTTTTTAACTTATGAATGTAATGATGAATGCTAATAGGATAGTCCTAGTCATGTCCGAATAGGATGACGTAGGTCACATCCAGGGGGTTGTTCCCGGATGTGACACTTTCCCTAATTTTCACTGCTTAGGTTCACCCTAATAGACTCTAGTATCGCGGTAGGACTTTCTTTGCTTGTAACATAGACTAAGCTGAGCAGTTGTACATTTTGGTGTATATTTAGTGACTTTTTTCCCTTCTTGATATTTTTGCTAATCTTCCTACCTAATTTCATTGCCTTTTATGCCTATATTTTTTTCTTTTCATCTTTGCCTTGCTCCGTCTTTTTGGATATGATTCTTTGTTTTTAAACTTTTCCCATTCAAACTCTTTTCTTGTACTTTTCTTTTCCTTTCCATTCAATTGATAATTTCACCTAGTCATATCTTTTGCTCGCTTTATCTTTTATTTTCAACATTCAACTTTTTTTCATACGCATTTTTGGGTCCTCACTGATAATAGCCACCCTTTACTAATGGATATTCCATGAGTTGAGGTACACAATACCCGGAGTCGGGTGGCCCAAGACGAGGACATTTTACTGCACTTGCCACAATTTACACTTTTGGCCTAAGTCGAGGTCCACATGACAAAGGATTGACTGGGGCCAGAAACATTGGACCATGGGAAGGAGAGTTGATAAAAAGAAAAAAACTTATCATTATAGGCTTAATGTATTAGGATCAAACTGGAAACTTCTTTGATTTGGTTTACTTTTTATAGGCTAGAAGTTTGCAAATTAAAACAAGGGCCTATGATTCTTTTCTAGCTTCTAACATAGCTTCCCTTGCATGTTTAACCGGACAAGTTCTAATTAGGTACCGACTGTTGAACACTCCAATATCCTCACACTCTCTTGCACCTCATTACGCTATCACATTGTTAAATTTCCCAATTTAGGTGTTTGTTGAAAGTCATGTTGTGGGTGCCTACCTGTGTCATGCTTAGAGCCAACACATTAAGTTTATATTCACCTATTCATGCAAGCACTATCATGGAAGGGGTATAATTTTGTCAGCTATCACGCTTCATTTTTCATGCTTTCATACATTGTACAACGTAGGACACGCTGATTCAACAGAAAATTAATACTTCTATTAGGAAAAAAACACATGCAAGAAAATCAAAAATGAGGATTGTGAGTTAGGCTACTCACACTTCACCCTAATGCTAACATTCAATTTACCCCACCCCAACAAAAAGAACATGTCATTGTCTCCAATGTATAAGAAATCATAAGAAGAGGGTGTTAGGTGAAGCAAACCTGTGGACCAAAGTGCTGACGAACTATCAACATGTGGGTGTGTCCGATTTCCAAGAACCCATGAGATTATCACTAGGAACACCCTCAGTAGTTCCCACATCTATATTCACACCATATGTGCTGCTTCTCTCAACGATTGCCCGTAGCGAACTAGATACCCAAGCATCCATATCCACCTCTGTTTGCCACTGAACCTCCTCATCATCCATAGAAGCTCTCCTTGCCCGCTATAACTCCGTCCTCTATATCTTTCATGCACGGGCCTTATCATTGGCCTCAATAGTATTTCTTGAGCGGTGTCTCTTATTATGGGTCTGCTACTCTTGTTGTGGCTCCACATGTGCTTTAATGGAGCATATTTAACTGTATCCTACGTTATATCTATTGGAATACTATCCCGATCACTCCCTTTAATCTCTAAGATGGAATGTTTATTAGAACGCAAACTATCAACCGCAACCTAAAGAGTAAAGAAGTATATAGTAGGGGTTGGTCGTGCTAGCAACCGCAACTGGAAGGCGTCAAGGTGTTGTATAACCGCCCTAAATTCTTCTCTTTCTACTTGGTCCATTGTATTCTTAATGCGGTCCTCAGCCTCAAAAATGGATTTTGACATCCAAGACTACATGTGGTTGAGCAAGTTATCCATCTGAACCTCAAATATTTGCACTTGTGCTAAGACCGGTGTTGTTGATGGGGTTTGGATCGGGATGATCTAGGGACCCGACTGACTGCATGGGTGAAATAAACCGGTGTGTGATAGGTAGGCTCTGAATTAGGAGGATTAGTATCTTTGGCAAAATCCACTTTGTATGCTAAATTCTCACTCAACTGAGGCATCTCGGCCATGGGCCCTTTACAAGGAGCCGCTAAATTGGCCTCATCCTTGATGAGTAATATAAAAACTATCCTCATCGAGCTATGGAGAATGTCACAGTGCCAAATTGGCACTCCATCTACCCTGCATATCTAGAAGATAAGCCAATAAAAGATGTAAGTAGTAGAGGTTATAAAATCCCTCTCATGTATCACCGATATCAACATTCGAGTGTAGTCTATCTCAAACCCTGCTACCATCGCTTCTACTTTCACTACACTATCCTAGGTTAGAACATTATCAACATTTTAGGACGAAAGTCATGTCGGTTCAACAACAAGAAGAACAAAGCAAAAAAGGTAAGTGTCTCCTTCTTGATTAACCCTTGGGGATCTAATACCTAGACATCCTTCTCCACATCATTGTAACGACCAGTTTAGTCGTTTTGAGCAGCAGATTTTATTTCTGGAAAAACTGTCTTGGTCGACGGACCCCACGACGGACCGTCATGGGCACGATGGACCGTCGAGGGAGTCTCGTTCCAAAACACTTAGAATTCTAAAATTTGGGTACTGAAATCGACTCTCTGAACTTCGTGATAGAATGTCAGGTGGGACCATCGTGGGCACGACGGACCGTCACACATCTTCCACAGGAATTAAGTCTCTGAACTTTGTGACGGACCAGCAGGACGGACCGTCGTAGGCACGACGGGCCGTCACAGGCTGCGTAAACCCAGACTGGGTCGGAATTCTGTTAAATATATTAAGGGGCGTTTTGGACTATTCCCGCTTATAATTATAAAGTTAGTGGGTTAATATTAGTAAGTCAATTTCTTGGGGGTTAAAAGAGATAACCTTGAATTAATTAATGGGTTAATTCATCATCTTTTATACTTAATTATATGTTAATTAGGGTAAAAGAAAGAGGGTTTGAATAAGAAAAATAGAAAGAACAAAGAGAGAGAGAGGATCGATCGAGAGAGAAAGGGAAGAACGCAAGGAGAGCAAAAGGATTGGGAAGTAGATTGCTTGATCACAATTCTTCTGTGGAGGTAGGTTATGATTTATGCTATTTGTTGTAAACTATTAATAGTGAATGATATGTATTGGGTAGTGTTGTAAACCCTTCTATATGCTTAATTGTATGCTTGCATGATTGTGATTATATAATTGTGATAAAATAAGCATGAAGAAGCTATTGAATCCTAAATCTTGAAAAACCCTAATCTACTTTGTTAATGATGATGCCTTGGTATAAAAGAAGGCTTGATTAACGAAAGTAGTGAGATTAGGGGATCGGGTGCCACGTTCCGGTACCAGGATAGTAATAGAGGATCGGGTACCACGTTCCGGTACCAGGATAGTATATGAGGATCGGAGTGTCACGTTCCGACACAAGAATAGTATATGGATCGGGTGCCTTGTTCCGGTACCAGGATAGAATGAGGATCGGAGTGCCATGTTTCGGCACCAGGATAGTATATGGATTGGGTGCCACGTTCCGGTACCAGGATAGAATGAGGATTGGAGTGCCACGTTCCGGCAATAGGATAGAACATGGATCAGAGTGTCACGTTCCGACACCAGGATAGTATATGGAGCGGAGTGTCACGTACCGGCACGAGAGAAATAAAGATAATGAATCTTGAAATATGCTAATATACTCAATTTAATGAACCTAATTCCCAAATGAGTATGGTAATGAGGCTTGAGTCCTCATGGGTGTACTTGGCGTTACTTATTGATGATTATACTACGTGATGTTGCTACAGATTGAGTATTGTAGTTGATTTATGATATTATCTGATATATACTGTTTTCTATTTTGAGTTGGCCGATGATATCAACTCAGTACTTATGTTTGTACTGACCCCTACTTGTATGTTTCTTTCTTTGTTATTTGTGGAGTGCAGCAAATGTACCGTCGTCTTCAACTCAACCACAACTCTAGCCAGTCTTCATTACACCAGATTTCAGGGTGAGCTAATGCTTCTAGCTTGGATTGGATCTTCTCCTTCATGTCTTGATGCCTCGAATTTAAGGCATGGACTAGCTTTTACTTATTTTAGCTTTCTTAGATACTCTTAGTTTTAGTAATTTGAGGATAGATGTTCTTGTGATGATGACTTCCAGATTTTGGGGATAATAATAGTTATTGAGTTTTAGAAGTTATTTAATCGATGTTCATTAATGAGATTTAAGTCGTCCGCATTACTTTTTGTTGATATTGTAAAGAAATGTTGTGTTTTTGTATTGGTTGGTTCGTCTACATAGGAGAGTAAGTGTGGGTGCCACTCGCGGCTCGATTTTGGGTCGTGACAAACTTGGTATCAGAGCATTAGGTTCGTTGGTCTCATCACACAAGAACGAGTCTAGTAGAGTCTTAAGGAACGGTAGGGGGACGCCTTTACTTTTCTTTGAGAGGCTATAAGACTTTAGGAAAATTCCATTCTTTCATTCTTTCTTTCGTGTTATTACTTGGATCCAATTGGTATCTAGGTGATACAAATTGGTATCTGACCATCTTCACTCTATTTCGCAGATGGTTAGAACTATAGAAACGACTGCGCCAACACCAACACCGGCAAGACAAGAAGCGTCTGAGCCAGCCACTGGGGCTGTAGCTCGAAGAGGAGTAGTGGCGAGAGGCCGTGGAAGAGGTCGTGGGAGGACGTCCTCTAGAGGAAGAGGACAAGCACCTAGCCCATCTGGTACTAGGGAGGTGACCCCTCCACCAACTGAGGAAGTGGTAAGAGAGGGTGAGGAAGGGGAGAATGAACAAGTACAGAATGAGGGATTGCCACCCCAACCTACCCCAGAGATGATCAATCAGGTTCTTGCTTATCTTAGCGGTTTATCTGATCAGGGACAGACACCTCCAGTGTTTTCTGCACCAGCACCTCAGGTTCCTGAGGTACAACATGCAGTTACTGTGGCTGCCCGCATGGATGCCTCATTGGAAATAGGCACGTTTCCTCGTCTGACTACAGGGCCTATAATTACAAATGATCAGCATGAACGTTTCAGTAAGTTCTTGAAATTGAAACCTCCAGTCTTCAAGGGTGCTGAATCTGAGGATGCCTACGATTTTTTGGTTGACTTTCATGAGCTACTACACAAGATGGGTATAGTAGAACGGTTTTATGTTGAGTTTATGACTTATCAGTTTCAAGGGAACGCCAAAATGTGGTGGCGGTCACATGTTGAGTGTCAACCAATAGAGGCACCACCTATGACTTGGGCATCATTCTCTAGCTTGTTTATGGAGAAGTATATCCCCCGGACTTTGAGGGATAGGAAAAGGGATAAGTTCTTGAGCCTAGAGCAAGGTAGGATGTCGGTTACTGCATATGAGGCTACGTTTCGTGCATTTTCCAGGTATGCCACCCAACTTTGTTTCAGTCCACAAGAGCGGATTCGCCGTTTTGTGAAGGGGTTGAGGTCAGAATTGCGGATTTCAGCCTTACAGGTAGCGGCTACGGCAAAATCCTTTGAAGAAGTGGTAGACTTCGTGATAGAGGTGGAAGGAGTGAAGCCAGATGACTTCACCATGGCATCGACATCAAAAAGGTTTCGAAAGGGAGGTGAGTTTAATGGTTCTTACTCTAGAGGACAGGGTTCAGGAGGTTACTCAGTCCGACCAATTCAGTCTTCACTACAGACTGTAGTTGGGGGTCAACCTCAGACCGGTCAACACTTCTCTGAGAGACCTATGCTTGAATCCAGAGAGTGTTATGGATGTGGGGAGACTGGACATATAAAGAGGTATAGTCCAAAACAGAGTTACAGACCCCCAATATTCAGAGGTAGAGGTGGTCATGGAAGAGGCTGTCATCCTGGCGGATGGGGTGGTTGAGGTAATGGTGGTCAAAAAAACGGCCGGGGTGACGGGCAAACTGGAGCCACTACATCACAACATGGTAGGGGCAACGGGCAGACAGGCGATAGGGCCCATTGTTACGCTTTCCCTGGGAGATCTGAAGCGGAGACATCTGCCGTTGTTATCACAGGTAATCTTTTGGTTTGTGATTGCATGGCTTCTGTATTATTTGATCCTAGCTCCACATTTTCCTATGTATCTTCCTCATTTGCTACTGGTCTTAATTTACATTGTGAATTGCTTGACATGCCTATTCGTGTTTCTACTCCGGTGGGTGAGTCTGTGATAGTCGAAAAGGTATATAGGTCTTGTCTGGTGACTTTTGTGGGTAGCAATACTTAAGTAGACTTGGTTATCCTAGAAATGGTTGACTTCGATGTAATTCTCGGTATGACTTGGCTTTCTCCAAATTTTGCAATCTTGGATTGAAATGCTAAGACTGTGACACTTCCACTCCGGTTCGTATCATCTCCTTTCTTCATGCTAAGAGAATGGTTAGAAAAGGGTGTTTAGCTTTCTTGGCACATCTCAGGGATTACACTACCCAAATACCTCCAATTGAGTCGGTTTCGATAGTCCGTGAGTTTCTGGATGTGTTCCCTGCAGATTTTCCTGGTATGCCACCGGATAGGGATATTGACTTTTGCATTGATCTTGAACCGGGTACTCGCCCCATTTCTATACCCCCTTACAGAATGGCTCCAGAAGAGTTAAGGGAATTAAAGGCCCAACTTCAAGAGTTGCTAAGTAAAGGTTTCATTTGACCAAGTGCATCCCCTTGGGGTGCTCCGGTGTTATTTGTGAAGAAGAAGGATGGGAGTTTTCGGATGTTCATAGACTACAGACAACTGAATAAGGTAACTGTTAAGAACAAGAATCCTCTCCCCCGCATTGATGATTTGTTCGATCAGTTACAAGGTGATTGTACCTTCTCAAAAATCGATTTGAGATCCGGTTATCATCAATTGAAAATACGGGCAACGGATGTGCCAAAGACTGCTTTTCGAACCACGTATGGGCATTACGAATTTGTAGTGATGTCTTTTGGTCGTACGAATGCCCCTGCTGCGTTCATGAGCTTGATGAACGGAATTTTTAAGCCATATCTGGATCTCTTTGTGATCGTATTTATTGATGATATACTAATATACTCAAAGAGCAAGAAAGAACATGAGGAGCATTTGAGAATTGTGTTGGAAGTATTAAGGGGGAAAAGGCTTTATGCCAAATTCTCCAAGTGTGAGTTTTTGCTAGATTCAGTGTCCTTCTTGGGGCATGTGGTTTCTAAGGATGTAGTGATGGTGGATCCTTCTAAGATTGAGACAGTGAAGAATTGGGTAAGACCTACTAATGTGTTAGAAATAAGGAGCTTTGTTGGTTTAGCTAGCTATTACCGTCGGTTTGTCAAGGGATTCTCTTCTATTGCTTCCCAATTGACGAACTTGACTAAGCAGAATGTTCCATTTGTATGGTCGGATGAATGTGAGGAAAGCTTTCAGAAACTCAAGACCTTGTTGACTACTGCACCAATTCTTACCTTGCCAGTAGAGGGTAAGAACTTCATCGTTTATTGTGATGCATCCTATTCTGGTTTGGGTGCAGTGCTAATGCAAGAGAAGAATGTGATTGTTTATGCTTCGAGGCAATTAAAGGTGCAACTATCCGACCCATGATTTGGAGTTGGCTGCGGTAGTGTTTGCATTAAAGCAATGGAGACACTATTTTAATATGGGGTTAAGTGTGAAGTCTATACGGATCATCGTAGCCTACTGTATGTATTGACTCAGAAAGATTTGAATTTGAGACAGAGGAGATGGATGGAACTACTGAAGGACTACGATATCACTATTCTGTATCATCCGGGAAAAGCTAATGTTGTGGCAGATGCTTTAAGTAGAAAGGCAGGAAACATGGGAAGTCTAGCTCACTTGCAAGTTTCTAGACGCCCATTGGCTAGAGAAGTTCAGATTCTGGCTAATGACCTTATGAGGTTAGAAGTAAATGAGAAGGGAGGATTTTTGGCTTGTGTGGAGGCAAGATCTTCCTTCCTTGACAAGATTAAGGGAAAGCAGTTTACTGATAAGAAACTGATTCGGATCCGAGATAAAGTGTTGCGAGGAGAGGCTAATGAAGCAAAAATCGATAAGGAAGGTATTTTGAGAATTAAGGGAAGGGTATGTGTACCCCGCGTCGATGATTTGATCCACACTATTCTTACAAAGGCTCATAGTTCAAGGTATTCTATACATCCTGGTGCAACCAAGATGTATCGTGACCTAAAGCAACATTTTTGGTGGAGTAGAATGAAGCGTAAATGTCCAAATTGTCAGCAAGTGAAGTATGAACACCAGAGGCCCGGAGGAACCCTTCAGAGAATGCCCATTCTTGAATGGAAGTGGGAGAGAATCGCAATGGACTTCGTGGTTGGTCTTCAAAAGACAATGGGTAAGTATGACTCTATTTGGGTGATTGTTGATAGGTTAACTAAGTTTGCTCATTTCATTCCGGTCAAGGTGACTTACAATGTAGAGAAGTTAGCCAAACTTTACATTTCGGAAGTTGTTCGATTACATGGGGTTCCACTCTCCATTATATTAGATAGAGGTACGCAGTTTACTTCTAAGTTTTGGAAAACCTTGCATGCTGAATTAGGTACAAGGTTGGATCTTAGTACCGCATTTCACCCTCAGACCGATGGTCAGTCTGAGCGAACGATTCATGTGTTGGAAGATATGCTTCGTGCATGTGTGATAGAATTTGGTGGTCATTGGGATAACTTCTTACCCTTAGCGGAGTTTTCATACAATTATAGCTATCACTCAAGTATTGATATGGCTCCATTTGAAGCATTGTATGGGAGGAGATGTAGGTCTCCCATTTGTTGGTTTGATGCATTTGAGGTTAGACCTTGGGGTACTGATCTTTTGAGAGATTCATTGGAGAAAGTGAAATCTATTCAAGAAAAGCTTTTAGCGGCGCAAAGTAGGCAAAAGGAATATGCATATCGAAAGGTTAGAGACTTGGAGTTCATGGAGGGTGAACAACTCTTGCTGAAGGTTTCACCCATGAAAGGGGTGATGCGGTTTGGTAAAAGAGGTAAGCTAAGCCCAAGGTATATTGGACCATTTGAACTACTTAAGCGAGTATGAGAGGTGGCTTATGAATTAGCCTTGCCTCCAGGACTGTCAGGAGTGCATCCGGTATTTCATGTGTCTATGTTGATGAGATACCATGGGGATGGAAACTACATCATTCGTTGGGATTCGGTTCTGCTTGATGAGAATTTGTCTTATGAGGAGGAGTTTGTTGCCATTCTAGATAGAGAAATTCACAAGTTGAGATCAAGAGAGATTGCATCCATCAAAGTTCAATGGAAGAATCGACCAGTTGAAGAGGCCACTTGGGAGAAGGAGGCCGATATGCAAGAGAGATACCCACACCTTTTTACAGATTTAGGTACTCCTTTTCGCCCTTGTATTACTTCTTGTGATCGTTCGAGAACGAACGATGGGTAAATTGGTATCTATTGTAATGACCTGTTTAGTCGTTTTAAGCAGCAGATTTTATTTCTGGAAAAACTGTCTTGGTCGACGGACCCCACGACGGGCCGTCGAGGGGATCTCGTTCCAAAACACTTAGAATTCTGAAATTTGGGTACTGAAATCGACTATATGAACTTCGTGACGGAATGGAAGGACGGACCGTCGTGGGCACGACGGACCGTCACACATCTTCCACAAGAATTAAGTCTCTGAACATTGTGACGGACCTGCAGGACGGACCGTCGCAGGCACGACGGGCCGTCACAGGCTGCGTAAACCCAGACTGGGTTGGATTTCTGTTAAATATTTTAAGGGGCGTTTTTTACTATTCCCGCTTATAATTATAAAGTTAGTGGGTTAATATTAATAAGTAAATTTCTTGGGGGTTAAAAGAGATAACCTTGAATTAATTAATGGATTAATTCATCATCTTTTATACTTAATTATATGCTAATTAGGGTAAAAGAAAGTGGGTTTGAATAAGAAAAATAGAAAGAACAAAGAGAGAGAGAGAGAGGATCGATCGAGAGAGAAAGGGAAGAACGCAAGGAGAGCAAAAGGCTTGGGAAGTAGATTGCTTGATCACAATTCTTCGGTGGAGGTAGGTTATGGTTTATGCTATTCGTAGTAAACTCTTAATAGCGAATGATATGCATTGGGTAGTGTTGTAAACCCTTCTATATGCTTAATTGTATGCTTGCATGAATGTGATTATATAATTGTGATAAAATAAGCATGATGAAGCTATTGAATCCTAAATCTTGAAAAACCCTAATCTACTTTGTTAATGATGATGCCTTGGTATAAAAGAAGGCTTGATGAACGAAAGTAGTGAGATTAGGGGATCGGGTGCCACGTTCCGGTACCAGGATAGTAATAGAGGATCGGGTGCCACGTTCCGGTACCAGTATAGTATATAAGGATCGGAGTGTCACGTTTCGACACCAGGATAGTATATGGATCGGGTGCCACGTTCCGGTACCAGGATAGAATGAGGATCGGAGTGCCACGTTCCGGCCCCAGGATAGTATATGGATCGGTTGCCACCTTCCGGTACCAGGATAGAATGAGGATCAGAGTGCCACGTTCTGGTACGAGGATAGTATATGGATCGGGTGCCACGTTCCGGTACCAGGATAGAATGAGGATCGGAGTGCCACGTTCTGGCACCAAGATAGAATATGGATCGGAGTGTCACGTTCTGACACCAGGATAGTATATGGAGCGGAGTGTCACGTACCGACACGAGAGGAATAAAGATAATGAATCTTGAAATACGCTAATATACTCAATTTAATGAACCTAATTCCCAAATGAGTATGGTAATGAGGCTTGAGTCCTCATAGGTGTACTTGGAGTTACTTATTGATGATTATAGTACGTGATGTTGCTACAGATTGAGTATTGTAGTTGATTTATGATATTATCTGATATATACTGTTTTTAATTTTGAGTTGGCCGATTATATCTACTCAGTACTTGTGTTTGTACTGACCACTACTTGTATGTTTCTTTCTTTGTTATTTGTGGAGTGCAGCAAACGTACCGTCGTCTTCAACTCAACCGCAACTCTAGCCAGTCTTCATTACACCGGATTTCAGGGTGAGCTAATGCTTCTAGCTTGGACTGGATCTTCTCCTTCATGTCTTGATGCCTCGAATTTCCGGCATGGACTAGCTTTTACTTATTTTAGCTTTCTTAGATACTCTTAGTTTTAGTAATTT
The DNA here is from genome assembly GCA_027705065.1 of Solanum peruvianum. Lineage (NCBI taxonomy): Eukaryota > Viridiplantae > Streptophyta > Magnoliopsida > Solanales > Solanaceae > Solanum > Solanum peruvianum. Next base: position 23,381,958 of record JAKWJD010001763.1, read on the forward strand.
GAGGATAGATGTTCTTGTGATGATGACTTCCAGATTTTGGGAATACTAATAGTTATTGAGTTTTAGAAGTTATTTAATCGATGTTCATTAATGAGATTTAAGTCTTCCACATTACTTTTTTTTGATATTGTATTAAAATGTTGGGTTTTTGTATTGGTTGGTTCGCCCACATAGGAGGGTAAGTGTGGGTGCCACTCGCGGCTCGGTTTTTGGTCGTGCCAATATCGATAGACTGATTTTTGAGCCAACCATCATTTAGATGCCTCTCAGTGTTCTGTGGTCTCTGAAATGCACCACTATTTAGAATCTCCCACTTGTAGTAAAATTCTTGAGTAGTTGGGGCCCATTGCGTGCCATTTGTTGGGCCGTATAGGAAACAGTTGATGGTGGCCTCAGAGATATCAACCCGAAAGCCCAAGAGTAGAATAGATGTGAGAGGGGCTTGTTTGGTAGGTCTCACTCGCCTATCTATGGAGCCTCATAGAGTAGTAACATAGGAAGCGTAAAAATCCCTTACTATCTCCACATTATAGGATCGCAAACTCCGTGCCATCCACTCAAACTTGTGCAGGTTGAACAATTTGTTGACCTCAAAGACTGTGTGCAAACTCCCTGTGAGGACTCGACCCTCCATCGTAACTAGCCGGGTCATCACCTACCTATTAATAATCATTATGACATCCCATTACAACTGATATTGTCCATTGATGCACCAAACATTTGGTTCCTCAACAATAGGTGTTAGGTTATTTTCTTAGGGTATAGGGGAATACTCCGAGCTGGTAGCCTCATCAGACGAGACTTGGTTCTTGTTTCCTTCCCACCTAGTGGATCCTTGAGAGGTTGAACTCGAGGTAGTTGCTGCATTTGACCTTGAAGATTAGGACAACATGAAGGCGGAAGCAGACATGGTCCCAGACGCTGAGTCCTTACTAGAAGTAGGACAAACCCCGGTTGGTGATCTGATTAGTGTGCGCTCCTCATCAGACTAAGAGGCAGTGATTACACTGGCAGTCACCTTCTGGGGATTTCCACTTGTGAACAGTGGAGGTGCAGTAGGGGTTGTGGAACCTAGATTGATGTAAGTAGGGTCTTGCTCATTGTTGAAGTGGACAATCATCCGACGGGATGGGGAAATAGGTTTGGACTAGCTGGTTAAGTAGACGATGTCTTTACTGGTAGCCATTAGTACTAGTAGAGTAATTTTTAGTCTTAAAGAAAAATTGCTACACACTCAGAACACAAAGGGCGGAGAAAAAATCATAAATAAGTTACACAATTATGTTCTGCATATTGATATGGACGGGCACTATCGATGGTCCGTCAATAGGTCCATCATCGGACTGTTAGGATTATTTCATAAGAGAAACAATAGACTTCACAACTGAAGCAACGCACATGGAGGACGGTCCATTGATTAGTCGAGATCGTAGTTCATCTCTGTCCTATAACATTTAGATTTATTTTTGAAGTTAGTGAAAACATGTTCTCTAATGAAACGATGACGTGCAAAATTGTCTGTAGATCAGTCGACGGACCATATTCCATTTACGTCATTTATTACTTAGATAATTTTATAGTGGTGTAGTCATCGGAGCCTAACGATGGCCCATCGATTAATCGACAATCCGTAAATGGGGTCTCATACTATTGGCCTAAGACAGGTTTTAGGTCTTCTTTCAAGGAACAATTTTTAGACATCTTTTTTACTCAATCATGTTTAGACATGCAATTTTATCACCCACAAGGCGAATTCATTTGTTGTTTTGTTTTCACACAATTTTTGTTCTAATTAAGTCATAGTATGAAACCCTAAGTTAAAATTGTAAAAAACACATAGATACCCATAATTTCTATAGAATATGACGCTACTCAAACACACTTTATCATTCAAAGGGATGTATGTAAATAAGATTTATCATGCAATTTTATCTAATGGGGTCCAAACGTTGAGACCCAGTTGCAGATTCCTAATTTTAACTATGAACGAGAATTCAAAATTTTTAGAGAAATCAAAAAACCTTTCTAAGCAGTGGAGTGATTGTGTGCACTTGCAAACATTCAAGAATTAGCCACGCGCCCGAACATGATCACTGTCCGAAGAACAATGGAGGTTAAAGAAAACTTAGAGAGGAGAGAGTTTAAGAATAGATCGATTTTGATTTGGAAGTGAAAAGGGAATTCGAGAGGTTGGACTTCGGTGATAAAGGGAGGAGATAAAGGAAGATAAACGGTTATGGAAGTATATTTTAAAAGTACGAAGGTGGAATAAATATGAACCATTATGTCCTTCGATATTACCATCCAAGTTTGGTCAAGTCGTTGGGTGTTTTGACCAAAAAACCCCATCGATGGTTCATATGTCAATCGACAAACCGTCGACTGGGACAGTCGATTTCTTCTAATTTTACTTAAAATAAGAAACATACCTGATATCTATTGACACCATCGACGGTCGATTGATTGTACAACCTCCCGTCGATGGGTTTGTTAGACCTCTGCACCGGACCATTTTTTGCATATTACAGTTTTTGCTCCCTGCACATGTAAAAACTCATTAGGCCATACTTTTTTTTTATGGACACGTTTTAGACACGGACCCTATACTAATCTCTCGCCAACACTAGTACACTAGCAAGAATTGAATAAGACTGAAAACAAAACGAAACAAAAATACAACTATTCCTAAAAATAAAATAAAACATATCGTTGGCTAGAGTATACACTATGGGTTGCCTCCAAGAAGTTCTTGATTTAACGTCACAGCACGATGCATACCACTTGATTACTCAGACTTCATCAAGATGGTCGGCCTTAACAACTTCATGCAAACTTTCTGCATGTCCCAAGTAGTGTTGACTGTAAACTTTGTGCATTCCTTGTGCTCTTACTCGACCTCTCCATGTGGAAACACTAGAGTGATGATGAATGGCCCTTTCCACTTTCACATGAGTTTGCCGGAAATAAGTGTAGCCTAGAGTTGAATAGAAGCACCAACTCACCAACCACAATTCTCGCTTTTCAATTATTTGGTCGTGATACTTCTTGATATTCACCTTGTAGATGGCTGAACTTTCATACGCCTTAAGTCGAAACTTATCAAGATCGTTGATCCCTTTTAGTCTTTGTTTTGCCGCTTTAGTCCAATCAATTTTCTTCACTGCGCACATCACCTTGTGCTTTAACTGGATAAACAAGTGACAAGCCTTCCCATATACAAATATGTATAGAGACGTATGTACATATGGGAGACTTGTATAAAGTGAGCGAGGCCCAAAGGGAATCATAAAGCACCCTTGACCAATCCTTTCTATTAGCATTCACCATTTTCAACAGGATTTGCTTGATCTCAGGATTGGAGGCCTCAACTTTCTTACTATTCTGTAGATAGTAGGGGGTAGCCGCATTATGGAAAACACCATATTTATCCAAAATCCCGTTGAAAAATTTATTACAGAAGTGAGAGATACAATCACCAATAATGGTCCTAGGTGTACCAAATCTAGAGAAGATATTCTTTTTCAAGCACACGATGACACTTGTTCCTTCATTGTTACAATGCGCAATTGCTTCAACCAGTTTTTACACATAATCTCCCACTACAAGTATATTTTTAATCCCATGATAACTCACAAATGGTCTCATTAAATCAATGCCCCATTCATCAAACAACTCAATCACATAAACAAGATTTAAAGGGAGTTCTTGCCTCTTCGTATATCCTCCATCTCAGTGGCAACGATAAAATGATTTGGCAAACTCATGAGCATCTTGGTAAATGGTTGGTCAATTGAACAAACACTACATGTTATTATGCACAGTCCAGATACCACTATGGTTCCCACCCATAGGCGAGGAGTGACATGCCTCCAAAAAATCAACATCTCAACCTCCGGTACACAAAGGAGAATAATCCCATCGGCACAACTCTGGTTTAAGTAAGGCTCACCCAAAAGAACTTTTTCACATCATACATCAAAGTTTTCCTTTTGATAAAAATCAACTCTAACTTATATACCGTGGTTTCACGGTATTATTAATACTTTTTCCTTAAGTTTACTGTTCCCAAAAGACTTTTTGTGCTAATTTTTATCTAAGTTTCTTTTTATTTTGCAGGAAATCTGTCCAAAGCTCAATGCGCAGATTTTGAGCAAACCAATGCAGAAGAGACCACCTACGGAGCTTATGACGGTCCGTCATTCTTGTAACGGTCCGTAGGTGGCAGCCAAGTGCATCTACTGAAGGAAGATGGGGAAGTCTGACCAAATGTTGGGTTACGAAGCTTGTGATGGTCCGTCGTGTCTATGACGGTCCGTCCTGAAGGTTCGTCATGAAGTTCAGAGAAGTAATGCCAGTACCTATATTCCAAGAGTTGAAGTGTTTTGGAACGAAGACCCTTGATGAACCGTTGTGCCTACGAAGGTCCGTCATACTTGCCTTCGAGGGTACTGAAGAAGAGCAGCAGAAGAAATTGCATAAGTATGGGGCGACGGAGTCCATGACGGTCCGTCGTGACCATGACGATCCGTCGCGAGGTCCGTTAACCCGACCGCGTTTTGGCAGATTTCCAACAAATAGAGTCCTTGTTTAATTAGATTTTTATTTTCTATAAATAGTTCGAAAAACCTTGTTTTTGAGGTTAGACTCTTATATTGTTAGAAACCGTATTAGTAAACAATGTATTGTTAGACTTTTGATTATCATTAGACTTTTTGTGAGATTATTGATTACTTTGAGATTCTTGCAAGTGATTTTTGGTAATTAATCAAGCAAACTTTCGGATAGTACTCTTTCTCGTTGAAGTAAGTACATAAATTCTTATTTAATATATTTGAATATTGTTATTATGACTATGATTAACTAAACTCCATAACTAGGGTTGTGGGAACCATCGGTAAATAATGAGATAAAACCTAACTAAAATAACAATTCTAGAATGTTGTGCCTTTAACTCTCTTAACTCCGCGGGAGCCATTCTATAATGGGATATAGAAATCGGGCGAGTACCCGGTTCAAGATCAATACAGAAGTCAATATCCCTGTCCGGTGGCATACCAGGAAGATCTGCAGGGAACACATCCAAAAATTCACGGACTACCGAAACTGACTCAATCGAAGGTACTTGGGTAGTGTCATCCTTGAGGTGTGCCAAGAAAGCTAAGCAACCCTTACTAACCATCTTCTTAGCACGAAGAAAGGATACAATACGAACTGGATTGGAAGTGTAGTCGCCCTCCCACACTAACTGATCTGTCCCAGGCTTGGCTAACGTCACAGTTTTAGCATTACAATCCAAGATCGCAAAATTCGGAGAAAGCCAATTCATACCCAGAATTACATCAAAGTCAACCATTTCTAAGATAACCAAATCTACATAAGTGTTGCTCCCCACAAAATTCACCAAACAAGACCTATATACCTTTTCGACTACCACAGACTCACTCACCGGAGTAGAAACACGAATAGGCATGTGAAGTAATTCACAATGTAAATTTAGACCATTAGCAAACGAGGAAGATACATAAGAGAATGTTGATCCAGGATCAAACAATACAGAAGCCATGCAATCACAAATCAAAAGATTACCTGTGATGACAGCATCTGATGCCTCCGCTTCAGATCTCCCAGGAAAAGCGTAACAATGGGCCCCATTACTTGTCTGTCCGTTGCCCCTACCATGTTGTGTTGTAGTGGCTCCATTTTGCCCATCAACTCTGCCGTTTTGGTGACCACCATTACCTCGACCACCACGTCCTCCAGAATAACGGCCTCTACCATGACCACCTCTACCTCTAGCTATCGGGGGTCTATAACTCTGTTTTGGACAATTTCTCCTAATATGTCCAGTCTCCCCACATCCATAACACTCTCTAGAGTCAAGCATAGGTCTCTCAGAGAAGTGTTGACCGGTCTGAGGTGGACCCCCAACTACAGTCTGTAGTGAAGACTGAACGGGTCGAGCTGAGTAACCTCCGGAACCCTGTCCTCTAGTGTAAGAACCATTAAACTCACCTCCCTTTCGAAACCTTTTTGATGTTGATGTCGTGGTGAAGTCTTCGGGCTTCACTCCTTCAACCTCTATCACAAAGTCTACCACTTCTTGGAAGGATTTTGCCGTAGCCGCTACCTGTAAGGCCGAAATCCGCAATTCTAACCTCAACCCCTTCACAAACAGGCGAATCCTCTCTTGTGGACTGAAACAAAGTTGGGTGGCATACCTGGATAATGCCCGAAACATAGCCTCGTATGCATTAACGGACATCTTACCTTGCTCTAGGCTCAAGAACTCATCTCTTTTCCTATCCCTCAAAGTCCGGGGGATATACTTCTCCATAAACAAACTAGAGAAAGATGCCCAAGTCATAGGTGTGGCCTCTGTCGGTTGATACTCAACATGTGATCGCCACCACATTTTGGCGTTCCCTTGAAACTGATAACTCACGACAGTCAACCAGAAAATCGTAAGCATCCTCAGATTCAGCACCCTTGAAGACTGGAGGTTTCAATTTCAAGAACTTACTGAAAAGATCATGCTGATCATTTGTCATTATAGGCCCAGTAGTCAGACGTGGAAACGTGCCTATGTCCAATGGGGCATCCATACGAGCAGCCATAGTAGCCACATGTCGTATCTCTAAAACCGGAGTTGTTGGTGCAGAAACCACTGGAGGTGCCTGACCTTGACCAGATAACCCGCTAAGATAAGCAAGAACCTGATTGATCATCTCTGGGATAGGTTGGGGTGGCAATTCCTCATTTTGCACTTGTTCACACTCCCCTTCCTCACCCTCTCTTATCACTTCCTCAGTCGGTGGAGGAGTCACCGCCCTTGTACCAGATGGGCTAGGTGCCCGTCCTCTTCCTCTAGAGGACGTCCTCCCACGACCTCTACCACGGCCTCTTACCACTGATCCCCCTCGAGCTACAGCCCCAGTGGCTGGCTCAGACGCATCCTGTCTTGCCGTTGTCGCTGCTGGCACGGTCGTTGCTCTAGTTCTAACCATCTACGAAAATAGAGTGAAGATGGTCAGATACCAATTCGTATCGCCTAGATACCAATTGTACTCAAGTAGTAGCACGAAAGAAAGAAAGAAAGAGTGGAATTTATTTTTTTTCCTAAAGTCTTATAGCTTCTCAAGGAAAAGTAAAGGCGTCCCCCTACCATTCCTTAAGACTCTACTAGACCTATTCTTGTGTGATGAGACCAACAAACCTAATGCTCTGATACCAAGTTTGTCACGACCCAAAACCGAGCCGCGACTGGCACCCACATTTACCCTCCTATGTGAGCGAACAAACCAATCAATCTCTTAACATTTCAATGTATATCGACAGAAAGTAATGCGGAAGACTTAAACTCAATATTAAAAACAATTCAAAAACTATTATTATTATCCCCAAAATCTTGAAGTCATCATCCCAAGAACATCTATCTCAAATTACTAAACTAAGAATGTCTAAGAACTAAAATAACTAAAAAGCTAGTCCATGCCGGAAGTTCAAGGCATCAAGACTTGAAGAAGAAGATCCAGTCCAAGCTAGAAGCATTATCTCACCCTGAAGATCCGGTGTGACGAAGACTGGCTAGAATCACTGTTGAGTTGAAGACGACGGCACGTTTGCTGCACTCCACAAATAACAAGAAGAAAACATAAAAGTAGGGGGTCAGTACAACCACAAGTACTGAGTAGATATCATCGGCCAACTCAAAATAGAAGACAATATATATCAAGTAATATTAAAAAATCAACTATGATGCCCAACATGTAGCAACAACAAGTACTATATCATTAACAATTTCCGTCAAGTTCACACATGAGGACTCAAGCCTCAATATCATACTCAATTGGGGATTAGGTTTATTAACTTGAGTATATTTATCATCTTTCAAGATTCATTATCTTTCATCCTCTTGTGTCGGTACGTGACACTCCGATCCCCTACTACTATGTGTCGGTACGTGACACTCCGATCCCCTAATTCTACGTGTCGGTTCGTGACACCCGATCCCCTAATACTATGTGTCTGTACGTGACACTCCGATCCCCTAAATCTACGTGTCGGTTCGTGACACCCGATCCCCTAAATCTAAGTGTCTGTTCGTGACACCCGATCCCCTAAATCTACGTGTCGGTTCGTGACACCCGATCCCCTAATACTATGTGTTGGTACGTGACACTCCGATCCCCTAAATCTACGTGTCGGTTTGTGATACCCGATCCCCTAAATCTACGTGTCGGTTCGTGACACCCGATCCCCTTAATCTACGTGTCGGTTTGTGACACCCGATCCCCTAAATCTATGTGTCGGTTCGTGACACCCGATCCCTTAATTCTATGTGTCGGAACGTGACACTCTGATCCCCTAATCTCATTCTATAAATTCATCAAGCCTTCTTTATTACCAAGGCATCATCAATCTCATAACTTTAGTTTATCAAGCCTTCTTTATTACCAAGGCATCATCAATCTCATAACTTTAGTTTATCAAGCCTTATTTATTACCAAGGCATCATCATTAAACAAGAGATTAGGGTTTTTCAAGATTTGGGATTCAATAACTTCATCATGCTCATATAATCACAATTTTATATAATCATATTCATGCAAGCATACAATTTAAGCACATAGCAGGGTTTACAATACTATCAATACATATCATTCGCTATTAAGAGTTCACTACGAATATCGTAAAAACCATAACCTACCTCCACCGAAGAACTTAATTCAAGCAAGCAATTTCCCAAGCTTTGTCTCTCTCTTCCTCGTTCGATTCTCTCTCTTTCTCTTTCTCTTTGTTCTTTCTAGTTTTCTTATTCAAACCCTCTTTCTTTTACCCTAATTAGCATATAATTAAGAATAAAAGATGGCAATAACAACCCACTAATTAACTTAAGGTTACCTCTTTTAACCCCCAAGTAATTAGACTTATTAATATTAACCCTCTAACTTTATAATTAAAGAAGAAATAGTCCAAAACGTCCCTTAAAACGTGTAAAGAAATCCGACTCCGTCTAGGATTACGCACCCTGTGACGGGCCGTCGTGCCTGCGACGGTCCGTCCTGCAGGTCTTTGCAAAGTTCAGAGACCTAAATTTCCACCAAGGGTCTGTGACGGTCCGTCACGTATGTGACGGTCCGTCCTGCAAGTTCGTCACGAAGTTCAGAGAGTCGATTTTCTGTACCCAATTTCAGAATTTCTAAGTGTTTTGAAACGAGACCCTGCGACGGTCCGTCGTGCCCATGACGGTCCGTCGTGGGGTCCGTCGTTTCAGCCAGTTTTCAAGAAATAAAAATCTGCTGCTCAAAACGACTAAACAGGTCGTTACAAGCTGAAAGGAGAAAGACCCGGATTTCGCCAAGATCATTGATTGAGTTTCGAAATTGATGATCCCTTTAAGGTATGTCAGATCTTTCTCTGATGGGTTATTCCATCCACACAATAATATTTTTAGTTAATAACAATTAGAGTAGATTGACTAATGAACATTGAACTTCTTGATTTAAAACCATTAAATCCTTCTTCGTTGAGTTGTAGTATACTTTTTGTTGTTTGATCCTTGTTTCCGGGCTATTTTATGAGTCTAAACTATTGGGTATTGAGGAGGAGAATTTTTTTCAATTGCAGTAAATAAAGGGAAGGAGGAGTGTTGAACTTTGCTTTTAGTTACTGCAATAACTTTTATAAAAATAAGTTATTTATTTTGACTAAATTTTAATTTTTAATTTTAGTTTGTTTGTTTATGTTTATCAGATATTTTATGTTGTTTAAATTTTAAATTATACAGAGTATGTATTTTATGTTTGATATTTAAAGACCTTCAATGCTTTGTAAAATTATTGAAAGTTATTGAAATTCATTTCAATCTTGAGAGACATTTCAATAATTTTGGGTTTCCCCATTTTATTAGAAAAACAGCAACATATGATCTTTGAACATGAACTAGATGCATTGGAAACCATTGCGACATCATAATTGGTTTTTCCGACATCTTCAAATCCTATATTCTCTATGACACAAAAAAGTTTTAGCATTGATATTTGTGCAAATTAACACAAGTGTGTTAATATTTATGTTTACATTAGTTAATTGTTAGATTCAATGTCTACATAAGCTTTGGACATGGTTACAAAGAGTATTATGATATACTTATCAGTAGGAATTGCCTCTATTTATATTATGCGGTGATAAAGCTATTACCACTAATTAATTAGCTGTAATTAATATATTAATACTAATTAGGTGTTGCTATAGATTATTTTTTATGTAATAATTTAATGTACGTCATGGTGTATGTGATAATATATCCCAGCAGCCTATTTGACAATATATAAATCAAATGAATATGATAACATAATGTCCTTCTTTCCTGCAAAAATGTCAATGACTAATTTTAACATTTCTTTATGTATAGGTCAATTTAATTCATAAATTAGTCTTTTTTTCAAGCTAAGGGTATATCGACAAGGGCGGAGCCTAGATGTTAATCCGAATCTCTTCGACGAAAAATTACAATACTTATTTTTTTCAATCTATACAACTAGACAAAGCATCTAGCTATTTTTTATTAAAATAAAAATACTCCATACAAATATGAATTCAATGATCATCACAAAATTGGTAATACCATACTCAATGATTATATTACAAGTGAGAAAACTTGAAAATTGTACAAATATAAAATCTAAGAATAAAGTTGATTTATAAACCTCATATTTACTATTACAAAAGTGTGCATTCAAAATGATCGATATCACATCTAGGTAACTTGAAATGTTATCATCTTGTCTTCTTCTTCAAATTTGTCCAACAAAACTTGATAAATCATCATTTCTTCTTGGATGTATTGGACCTTGTTGAAGCTATTGATAATTTCATATGGTTCTGTTTTTCATATATTACACTACTTATACATGTTAAAATTACTTACTTTTTATATATAGTAGGTGTTGATTCGTCAAGCTAATTTGTATCTTTTTTTACTCATATTTTAAACCCCTTAGTAAAAATACTTAGTTCAATCGACCATACTGTAAAAAAGAAACAAGTGAAAATGTACTACTGGAAAAAGAACTAGATATTAAGCTTACCAAGAACTAATAATATTGCCCTTTCACCTCACTCTGGTTAAAAAAAGTTTTTGGCTTATATATATGTATATATATATATATATATATATATATATATATATCTTATAAGGGACTCACCCCATCTTTGCATCAGCTATTTCTTAAAAGGAAAAATTAGATGCTTTCATGGACTACTTTGACTTTAGGGATTTTCTTCATCATTAGTTAAAGAAGAGAGTATATATATATATATATATATATATATATATATATATATATATATATATATATATATATATATATATATAAGGGGGGGGTTTATGTGTTTCAATCATGAAAGTCGAATTCACGTTTTTTTTTAAAAAGCATAATACATATTGAAACAAATGAGTTGGATATATAACCATTTATAAACTTTAATTTGATTCAACTTACAACTATCAATAATCTGACTCGTCCTTATCGGTTTTATGGACATCCATCTTTGACTCTACACATAAAATTTTTGAGGTTCTTAGACATTAGATCGATGATCATTGAAGAATGAACACCAGCTGAAATATATATATATATATATATGTGTGCATATTCAAAGTTGAAGTGATTATTTATTAGTTGAAGCTAAATTTAACTATTTGTTTATACTTTTGAGTGATTATTATAGAAAGTTAGGAGTTGTTTAGTTTGAACACAATTATACTGAAACTAATTGTGTTGTGATTTGATATTTATCTTGTTGATTATTTCTTATTCTTATTAATATTAAATTTTATGTTCATTAAATAATGAAGACCAAAAGTCATTTATTAGATGATTTAGTTGCTAAATCTATTTGGTTGCTACATTTAAGATGTATAAGCAAACTTGGATGGGTCTGTTACAACCCATTCATTAACACTATAATTTTTATTTGCATTGATGTAATGTAAGTTTTATGCACTATAACGAGTTTGATTGTATTATACATGAAAAGTGAAAGTTTCATATACAATACAATTTTTCATTCTCTTCTTTATTTATTCCTCACCGATAATCCTATGTAAAATCTGCACAACTCATTCGGTTCGTGTTCTGCTTATTTAAGTAGAGCACAACGATTCAATGATGGCTTATAATTTGTATTAGGATGAACTGCGACGACTGAGAAATTTCTCTTCAGTTTATTAAACTTCCAGTCTACTTATCTAATTCACCTTTCTAAATTGTAAATGATGCTGTCTAGTGGCATAACATTAAAAGACTATTGTGGAGGTAGAAGAACAATTTTTCTCAAAATGAACTGTCGTAAAAACATATTTGGAGAGTAATACTCCACTCCAACTTTTCTAATACTTGAGCTCCCTATTGCGAGACAATATTATAGGTCTCGAGTAATAAGGTAGTCGGACCATATCTCATCTAGATCTCTCTTACTAGATGAGATATGCATTGCTAATTTTTTCCATCAAGGTGAATATGGAGTGCACTGTCTAGGATATGTGGAGGAACATGATTACAAGAACTTAAAAAAATTATCGTATGCTATTTTGTTTTAACTTGCCTTGATCAAGGACAATCCTAAAGTGGTACAGTTCTGTGTATCGTAATTCAAATGTCTATATTGCTAAAAGTATGATTGAAGTTAGACTTGTAGGATCCATAAACTCCCTCTGCAAGACTAAATGCTCGGTTAACTGAGCAATTAGATCATCAAAGTGAACACACAAAAAGAAAACATAAATTAAGAGGAAAATTCAATGTTTCCAAATATGTGGCTCAGTGAATTTGTAGTTTGTCATTGGTTCCTTTATGGTGGAGAAGGAGTAAAAAAATCTACCCATAACTCTTGGTTCGACGGAAAGGTTGCTTTGGGTCCTTCATATTGTCTCATCTATACCGAGGTTGTCACGACCCAAAACCGAGCCGCGACTAGCACCCACATTTACCCTCCTATGTGAGCGAACCAACCAATCTAACCTTTAACATTTCAATGTATATCAACAGGAAAAAATGTGGAAGACTTAAACTCATTAATAAAACCAATTCAATAACTATTAAAATTCAACATCTATTATTTCCCCAAAATCTGGAAGTCATCATCACAAGAACATCTATCCTCAAATTACTAATCTAAGAGTATCTAAGAAGCTAAAATAAGTAAAAGTTAGTCCATGCCGGAACTTCAAGGCATCAAGACATGACGAAGAAGATCCAGTCCAATCTAGAAGCATTAGGTCACCCTGAAATCCGGTGTAATGAAGACTGGCTAGAGTTGCGGTTGAGTTGAAGACGACGGTACGTTTTCTGCACTCCACAAAAAACAAGGAAAGAAACATACAAGTAGGGGTCAGTACAAAACACAAGTACTGAGTAGGTATCATCGGCCAACTCAAAATAGAAAATAGTATATATCAGATAATATCATAAATCAACTACAATACTCAACATGTAGCAACAACAAGTACTATAATCATTAATAAGTACCGCCAAGTTTACCCATGAGGACTCAAGCCTCAATACCATACTCATTTGGGAATTAGGTTCATTAGATTGAGTATATTAACATCTTTGAAGATTCATTATCTTTATTCCTCTCGTGTCGGTACGTGACACTCCGCTCCATATACTATCCTGGTGTCGGAACGTGACACTCCGATCCATATTCTATCCTGGTGTCGGAACGTGACACTCTGATCCATAATCTATCCTGGTGCCGGAACGTGGCACTCCGATCCCCTAATTCTACGTGTCGTTCGTGACACCCGATCCCCTAATTCTACGTGTCGGTTCGTGACACCCGATCCCCTAATTTTACGTGTCGGTTCGTGACACCCTATCCCTAATTCTACGTGTCGGTTCGTGACACCCGATCCCCTAATTCTACGTGTCGGTTCGTGACACCCGATCCCCTAATTCTACGTGTCGGTTCGTGACACCCGATCCCCTAATTCTACGTGTCGGTTCGTGACACCCGCTCCCCTAATTCTACGTGTCGGTTCGTGACACCCGCTCCACTAATCCCATTCTATCAATTCATCAAGCCTTCTTTCATACCAATGCATCATCAATCTCATTACTTTAGTTCATCCAGCCTTCTTTTATACCAAGGCATCATCAATCTCATTACTTTAGCTCATCCAGCCTTCTTTTATACCAAGGCATCATCAATAACAAAGTAGATTAGGGTTTCTCAAGATTTAGGATTCAATAGCTTCATCATGCTTATTTTATCACAATTATATAATCACATTCATGCAAGCATACAATTAAGCATATAGAAGGGTTTACAATACTACCAATACATATCATTCGCTATTAAGAGTTTACTACAAATAGCATAAAAAAAACCATAACCTACCTCCACCGAGGATTAGTGATCAACAAGCAATTTCCCAAGCTTTGTTTTCTCTCTTCCTTGTTCGATCGATTCCTCTCTCTCTCTCTCTCTTGTTCTTTCTATATTCTTTATTCAAACCCTCTTTCTTTTACCCTAATTAACATATAATTAAGTATAAAAGATGACAATAATACCCCACTAATTAACTCAAAGTTATCTCTTTTATCCCCCAAGAAATTGAGTTATTAATATAAACCCACGAAATATATAATTATAGCAGGAATAGTCCAAAACGCCCTTTAAAACTTAACCAGAAATCCGACTCCGACCGGGATTACGCAACTTGTGACGGCCTGTCGTGCCTGCGACGGTCCGTCATGCAGGTTCGTTAGAGACTTGATTTCCTTAAGGAGTCTGTGATGGCCCGTCGTACCTACGACGGTCCGTCCTGCACTTCCGTCACGACGTTCAGAGAATTGTTCCCTGTACCAAGTTCTCAAGAGTTGAAGTGTTTTGAAACGGGGGCTCATGATGGTTCGTCGTACCTGTGACGGTCCGTCCTGCAGGTCCGTCACAGAGTTCAGAGAGTCGATTTCAGTACTCAGATTTCAGAATTCCTAAGTGTTTTAGAACGAGACACCCTCGACGGTCCGTCGTGCCCATGACGGTCCGTCGTGCCCATGACGCTCCGTCGTGGTATCCGTCGTCTCAGCCCGTTTTTCCAGAAATAAAATCTACTGCTCAAAACGACTAAACAGGTCGTTACAGAGGTTGTAGAAGCTTAGTTACCAAGGGATTTGGTCTTGCAAGGAGGCCCTATGCTATAACTCTGTCTATATTTTTACTTAACGTAGTATTGAACTTTGTCTTATCATATATAAAATTGTACTACTTTAGGGATTGCCCTGGCTCAAGAGAATTTAAAACATAAAAGCATCCAAGAATGTTTTAATTTCTTGTACTCATGTTGCCCCATATCTTCTAGATAGTTCACTCCATATTCACCTGGATGGCTGAAATTGGTGGTGGATATGCCATATATTAAGTAGCTCAAGACGATATCTGATCAAACATCCTCATATCTCAAGACTTACGGTATGGTCTCGCAATAGGGAACTCAATTGTTCGAAAATCTATAGTGAAGTATTAATCTACAAATAAGTTTGCACGTGAGTTTAGGTTGACAAAGAGTGTTCCTCTACCTCCACTTCATTTTGTCGATGCTTAATTACTATAAAAGATCATTTTCAATTCAAAAAGTGCATTAGAGAAGTGGATTCATAGTTTGATCAACAAAAGAGAATTTTCTGTGTTGTCAAAATTTATTCTAATCCCAATCGTACGCCATTATTTGAGCTGTGGTTGTCTACTTTCATAAGTAAAACACGGACCTAATCAGTTTATCAAATCCTAGATAGGATTATTGGTTAGGAAGCAATTAAGAAGAGAAGGAACAAAGCTATTGTATATGAGAAACTTTTACTCTTTATGTATAGTACATAAAATTTGCTATTTAAGAACACACTTATAGTCTAGGAGAATAAATTTATCTCCTAGACTCCAATAATCAAGAGCAGATCCATTAATCTCGTAATTCCAGAGTAGAGAGATATACCCAGATATTTTTCAAAAGAATGTTCTATTAAATCCACAATTTTAGTTGCTTCTAGATCTAGAAATTTTACCCAAAGGAATCAAATGGGGCTGGAAGAAACTTTTTACTCCATTTGGAATTCTGAAAATAGAAAACACATAACATTCACACCCTAAGACCAATAGTAAAAAAATACAATCACTTACAAGAGACTTCTATGGGAAGAATACACACTCGTTTCCCGCAATAACAATGAGAACTCTTTATATTGCAAGAATAACAATTAGATTAGATTCATTAATAAGTGAAATAAAATTTAGTTCATGTTTATGATAATAGGTATATAATTGCAAATGTGTTCTGAAACTATGGAATAAGAAGAAGAAATTAGAGAGAAGAGGACTTGTTATTCTCTTAAGGGATGATTTAACAATGAAAAGGACCTCTCTATATGTAACGACCTGTTTAGTCGTTTTGAGCAGCAGATTTTAATTTTGGAAAAACTGGCCAAGACCACTGGCACTGCGACGGACCGTCACAGGCACGACGGCCCGTCGAGGGTGCATCTTCTCAGCATACTTAGAATTCTGAAATTGGATACTGAAAATCGACTCTCTGTAAATTGTGACGGACCTGCAGGACGTGTCGTCACATCCACGACGAACCGTCATGAGTTTCCATTGCAAAACACTTCAACTTTTGAGAATTTGGTACAAGAAACGAGTTTCTGACCGTCAGGACGGAGGTGCAGGACGGACCGTCACTGGTGTGACGGGCCGTCACAGTTCACCTTGATTTTGGGAGGCTGCGACGACCATCGTGACGGACCGTCGCAGGCACGACGGCCCGTCACAGGCTGCGCAAATCCCAGGCAGAATAGGATTCATCCACTCGTTTTAAGGGTCGTTTTGGACTATTCTTTCCTTAAATATAAAGATTAAGGGTTTATATTAATAAGTCTAATTTCTTGGGGGTTAAAAGAGGTAATCTTAAGTTAATTAGTGGGTTCCATTGTCCTCTTTTAGTCTTAATTATATGATAATTAGGGTAAAGGAAAGAGGGTTTGAATAAAAACAAAAGAATAAGAACAGAGAGAGAGAGTATTGATCGATCAAATTGGTTGAGGAGAATAACAAAGCTTGGGAAATTGCTTGTTGATTCCAATTCTTCGGTGGAGGTAGGTTATGGTTATTTCATGCTATTCGTAGTAGACTCTTAATAGCGCATGATATGTATTGGTAGTATTGTAAACCTGTCTATATGCTTAATTGTATGCTTGCATGAATATGATTATGTGATTTTGATAAAACAAGCATGATGAAAACCATTGAATCCCAAATCTTGAAAGAAACTTTAATCTACGATATTAATGATGATGCCTTGATATAAAAGAAGCTTGATGAATCTAAAATAACGGGATTGATGATGCCTTGGTATAAACGAAGGCTTGATGAATCTAAAATAACGGGATTGATGATGCCTTGGTATAGAGAAGGCTTGATGAACGGATAGAATGAATTTAGTGGATCGGAGTGCCACGTTCCGACACATAGTATTAGTGGGACGGGTGTCACGAACCGACACGTAGAATTAGGGGATCGGAGTGTCACGTACCGACACATATAGGGGATCGGAGTGTCACGTTCCGACACATATAGGGGATCGGAGTGTCACGTTCCGACACATATAGGGGATCAGAGTGTCACGTACCGACACATAGTGGTAGGGGATCGGAGTGTCACGTACCGACACAAGAGGAAGAAACATAATGAATCTTGAAAGATGATAATATACTCAACATAATGAACTTAATTCCCAAATGAGTATGGTATTGAGGCTTGAGCCCTCATGGATGAACTTGATGGTACTTGTTGATGATTATAGTACTTGTTGTTGCTACATGTTGAGTTTATACTTGATTTATAATATTACTTGATATATATTATCTTCTATTTTGAGTTGGCCGATGATATCTACTCAGTACTTGTGGTTGTACTGACCCCCTACTTTTATGTTTTTCTTCTTTGTTATTTGTGTAATGCAGCAAACGTTCCGTCAACTTCAACGCAACAGTAATTCGAGCCAGTCTTCGTCATACCGGATCTCAGGGTGAGCTAACGACTCTAGCTTGGACTGGATCTTCTTTTCAAGTCTTGATGCCTTGACTTCCGGCATGGACTAGCTTCTTATGTATTTTTTAGCTTCTTAGACATTCTTAGATAGTAATTTGATCATAGATGTTCTTGTGATGATGACTTCCAGATTTTGGGGATAATAATAATAGTTTTGAATTGTTTTTATTAAAGAGTTTAAGTCTTCCGCATTTCTTTTGTTGATATTGTATTAAAATGTTAAAGGTTAGATTGGTTGGTTCGCTCACATAGGAGGGTAAATGTGGGTGCCAGTCGCGTCCCAGATTTGGGTCGTGACAAACTTGGTATCAGAGCATTAGGTTCATTGGTCTCATCACACAAGAACAGGTCTAGTAGAGTCTTAAGGAACGGTAGGGGGACGCCTTTACTTTTCCTTTAGAGGCTATAAGACTTTAGGAAAATTCCAATCTTTCATTCTTTATTTCGTGCTACTACTTGAGTCCAATTGGTATCTAGGTGATACAAATTGGTATCTGACCATCTTCACTCTATTTCGCAGATGGTTAGAACTAGAGCAACGACCGCACCAGCAGCAACAATGGAAAGGCAAGAAACGACTGAGCCAGCCACTGGGGCTGTGGCTCGAGGAAGAGCAGCGGCAAGAGGCCGTGGTAGAGGTCGTTGGAGGACGTCCTCTAGAGGAAGAGGACGAGCACCTAGTCCATCTGATGCTAGGGCGGTGACTCCTCCACCGACTGAGGAGGTAGTAAGAGAGGGTGAGGAAGGGGAAACTGAACAAGAGCAGAATGAAGAATTGCCACCCCAACCTACCCCAGAGATGATCAATCAGGTTCTCGCTTATCTTAGCGGGTTATCTGATCACGGTCAGGCACCTCCAGTGGTTTCTGCACCAACACCTCCGGTTTCAGAGGTACGACATGCAGCTACAATGGCTCCCCGCATGGATGCATCATTGGGAATAGGCACATTTCCACGTCTGACTACTGGGCCTATTATGACAAATGATCAGCATGAACTTTTCAGTAAGTTCTTGAAATTGAAACCTCCAGTCTTTAAGGGCGCAGAATCAGAGGATGCCTACAATTTTATGGTTGATTGTCATGAGCTACTACACAAGATGGGTATAGTAGAACGGTTTGGCGTTAAGTTCGTGAGCTATCAGTTTCAAGGAAACGCCAAAATGTGGTGGCGATCACATGTTGAGTGTCAACCAACAGAGGCACCACCTATGACTTGGGAATCATTCTCTACCCTGTTTATGGAGAAGTATATCCCAAGGACTTTGAGAGATAGAAAAAGGGATGAGTTCTTGAGTCTCGAGCAAGGTAGAATGACGGTCAACGCATACGAGGCTAAGTTTCATGCTTTATCAAGGTATGCCACCCAACTTTGTTTCAGTCCACAAGAACGGATCCGCCGTTTTGTGAAGGGGTTGAGGTCAGAATTGCGGATTTCAGCCTTACAGATAGCGGCAACGACAACATCCTTCCAAGAGGTGGTAGACTTTGTGATAGAGGTGGAAGGAGTGAAACCAGATGACTTCACCACGACATCGACATCAAAAAGGTTTCGAAGGGGAGGTGAGTTTAATGGTTCTTATTCTAGAGGACAGAACTCCGGAGGTAACTCAGTTCGACCAATTCAGTCTTCACTACAGACTGTAGTTGGGGGTCCACCTCAGAACGGTCAACACTACTCCGAGAGACCTATGCCTTACTCCAGAGAGTGCTATGGATGTGGGGAGATTGGACATATTAGGAGGAATTGTCCAAAACAGAGTTACAGACCCCCAATAGCTAGAGGTAGAGGTGGTCATGGTAGAGGCCGTTTTTCTGGAGGACGTGGTGGTCGAGGTAATGGTGGTCACCAAAACGGCAGAGGTGATGGGCAAAACGGAGCCACTACTACACAACATGGTAGGGGCAACGGACAAACAAATGATAGGGCCCATTGTTACGCTTTCCCTGGGAGATCTGAAGCGGAGGCGTCTGATGCTGTTATCACAGGTAATCTTTTGGTTTGTGATTTCATGGCATCTGTATTATTTGACCCTGGCTCCACGTTTTCATATGTATCTTCATCATTTGCTAATGGTCTAAAATTGTGTTGTGAATTACTTGACATGCCTATTCGTGTTTCTACTCCGGTGGGTGAGTCTGTGGTAGTTGAAAAGGTATATAGGTCTTGCTTGGTGAACTTTGTGGGGAGCAACACTTATGTAGATTTGGTTATCTTAGAAATGGTTGACTTTGATGTAATTCTGGGTATGACTTGGCTTTCTCCGAATTTTGCGATCTTGGATTGTAATGCCAAAACGGTGACGTTAGCCAAGCCTGGGACAGATCCGTTAGTGTGGGAGGGTGACTACACTTCCAATCCGGTGCGCATTATCTCCTTTCTTCGTGCTAAGAAAATGGTTAGTAAGGGGTGTTTAGCTTTCTTGGCACATCTCAAGGATGACACTACTCAAGTTCCTTCAATTGAGTCAGTTTCGGTAGTCCGTGAGTTTTTGGATGTGTTCCCTGCAGATCTTCCTGGTATGCCACCAGATAGGGATATTGACTTCTGCATTGATTTGGAACCGGGTACTCGCCCCATTTCTATACCCCCTTATAGAATTGCTCCCGCAGAGTTAAGAGAGTTAAAGGCACAACTTCAAGAGTTGTTGAGCAAAGGCTTCATTAGACCAAGTGCATCTCCTTGGGGTGCTCCGGTCTTGTTTGTGAAGAAGAAGGATGGGAGTTTTCGGATGTGCATAGACTACAGACCGTTGAACAAGGTAACTATTAAGAACAAGTATCCTCTTCCTCGCATTGATGACTTATTCGATCAACTACAAGGTGCTTGTGTCTTCTCGAAGATCGACTTGAGATCCGGTTATCATCAATTGAAAATACGGGCAGCGGATGTGCCAAAGACTGCTTTCCGAACTAGGTATGGGCATTATGAATTCGTAGTGATGTCTTTTGGTCTTACAAATGCCCCCGCTGCTTTCATGAGCTTGATGAATGGGATATTTAAGCCGTATTTGGATCTCTTTGTGATCGTATTCATAGATGATATACTGGTATATTCTAAATGTAGGGAGGAACATGAGGAGAATTTGAGGATTGTGTTGGAAATGTTGAGGGAGAAAAAGCTTTATGCCAAGTTCTCTAAGTGTGAGTTTTGGCTAGATGCCGTGTCCTTCTTGGGGCATGTAGTTTCTAAGGAAGGAGTGATGGTAGATCCTTCTAAGATTGAAACAGTGAAGAATTGGGTAAGACCCACTAATGTGTCAGAAATACGGAGTTTTGTTGGGTTAGCTCGCTACTACCGCCGATTTGTCAAGGGATTCTCTTCTATTGCTTCCAAATTGACGAACTTGACTAAGCAGAATGTTCCATTTGTATGGTCGGATGAGTGTGAGGAAAGCTTTCAGAAGCTTAAGACCTTGTTGACTACCGCACCTATCCTTACCTTGCCAGTGGAAGGTAAGAATTTCATTGTCTATTGTGATGCATCCTATACGGGTTTGGGTGCAGTGCTAATGCAAGAGAAGAACGTGATTGCTTATGCTTCAAGACAATTAAAAAAGTGCATGAACGTAACTATCCAACTCATGACTTGGAATTGGCCGCGGTAGTGTTTGCCTTGAAGCAATGGAGGCATTATTTATATGGGGTTAAGTGTGAAATCTATACGGATCATCGTAGTCTACAATATGTCTTTACCCAGAAAGATTTGAACTTGAGACAAAGGAGATGGATGGAACTACTGAAGGACTACGACATCACTATTTTGTATCATCCGGGGAAGGCGAATGTTGTGGCAGATGCTTTGAGCAGAAAGGCGGGAAGCATGGGACGTCTAGCTCACTTGCAAGCTTCTAGACGCCCATTGGCTAGAGAAGTGCAGATTCTGGCTAATGACCTTATGAGGTTAGAAATAAATGAGAAGGGAGGATTGTTAGCTTGTGTAGAGGCAAAATCTTCTTTCCTTGATCTGATTAAGGGGAAACAGTTTGATGATGAGAAGCTAAGTCGAATCCGAGATAAAGTGTTACAAGGGGGGGCTAAAGAAGCAACAATTGATGCGGAAGGTGTTTTAAGGATTAAGGAAAGGGTATGTGTACCCCGCATCGATGATTTGATTAATACTATTCTGACAGAGGCTCATAGTTCAAGGTATTCTATACATCCGGGTGCAACCAAGATGTATCGTGACCTAAAGCAACACTTTTGGTGGAGTAGAATGAAGCGCGATATTGTTGACTTTATTGCCAAGTGTCCAAACTGTCAACAAGTGAAATATGAACACCAAAGGCCCGGAGGAACACTTCAGAGAATGCCCATTCCTGAATGGAAGTGGGAGAGAATCGCAATGGACTTTGTGGTTGGTCTTCCAAAGACGATGGGTAAGTATGACTCCATTTGGGTGATTGTTGATAGGTTAACTAAGTCTGCTCATTTCATTCCGGTCAAGGTGACTTACAATGCAGAGAAGTTAGCCAAGATCTATATCTCAGAAATCGTTCGACTGCATGGGGTTCCACTATCCATCATATCAGATAGAGGTACGCAGTTTACTTCTAAGTTTTGGAAAACATTGCATGCTGAATTGGGTACTAGATTGGACCTTAGTACTGCATTTCATCCTCAGACCGATGGTCAGTCTGAGCGAACGATTCAAGTGTTGGAGGATATGCTTCGTGCATGTGCGATAGAGTTTGGTGGCCATTGGGATAGCTTCTTACCTTTGGCAGAGTTTTCATACAATAATAGCTATCACTCCAGTATTGATATGGCTCCATTTGAAGCATTGTATGGGAGGAGGTGTAGATCTCCCATTGGGTGGTTTGATGCATTTGAGGTTAGACCTTGGGGTACTGACCTCTTAAGGGATTCGTTAGATAAGGTGAAGGGCATTCAAGAAAAGTTTCTAGCGGCGCAAAGTAGACAAAAGGAGTATGCAGACCGAAAGGTTAGAGACTTGGAGTTCATGGAGGGTGAACAAGTCTTGTTGAAAGTTTCACCCATGAAAGGGGTGATGCGGTTTGGAAAAAGAGGTAAGCTAAGTCCAAGGTATATTGGACCATTTGAGGTACTAAAGCGAATAGGGGAGGTGGCCTATGAATTAGCCTTGCCTCCAGGGCTGTCCGGAGTGCATCCGGTGTTTCATGTGTCCATGTTGAAAAGATACCATGGGGATGGAAACTATATCCTCCGTTGGGATTCAGTTTTGCTTGATGAGAATTTGACTTATGAAGAGGAACCAGTTGCTATATTAGATAGAGAAGTTCGCAAGTTGAGGTCGAGAGAGATTACATCCATCAAAGTTCAATGGAATAATCGACCGGTTGAAGAGGCTACTTGGGAGAAGGAGGCATATATGCAAGAAAAATACCCACATCTGTTTACAGATTCAGGTACTCATTTTCGCCATTGTTTTTCTTCTTTTGATCGTTCGGGGACGAACGATGGGTAAATTGGTATCTATTGTAACGACCTGTTTAGTCGTTTTGAGCAGCAGATTTTAATTCTGGAAAAACTAGCCAAGACCACGGGCACTGCGACGGACCGTCACAGGCACGACGGCCCGTCGAGGGTGCATCGTCTCAGCATACTTAGAATTCTGAAATTGGATACTGAAAATCGACTCTCTGTAAATTGTGACGGACCTGCAGAACGTGCCGTCACATTCACGATGAACCGTTGTGAGTTTCCGTTGCAAAACACTTCAACTTTTGAGAATTTGGTACAAGAAACGAGTTTCTGACCGTCAGGACGGAGGTGCAGGAGGGACCGTCACTGGTGTGACGGGCCGTCACAGTTCACCTTGATTTTGGGAGGCTGCGATGACCATTGTGACGGACCGTCGCAGGCACGACGGCCCGTCACAGGCTGCGCAAATCCCAGGCAGAATAGGATTCATCCACACGTTTTAAGGGTCGTTTTGGACTATTCTTTCCTTAATTATAAGATTAAGGGTTTATATTAATAAGTCTAATTTCTTGGGGTTAAAAGAGGTAATCTTAAGTTAATTAGTGGGTTCCATTGTCCTCTTTTAGTCTTAATTATATGATAATTAGGGTAAAGGAAAGAGGGTTTGAATAAAAACAAAAGATAAGAACAGAGAGAGAGAGTATTGATCGATCAAATTGGTTGAGGAGAATATCAAAGCTTGGGAAATTGCTTGTTGATTCCAATTCTTCGGTGGAGGTAGGTTATGGTTATTTCATGCTATTCGTAGTAGACTCTTAATAGCGCATGATATGTATTGGTAGTATTGTAAACCTGTCTATATGCTTAATTGTATGCTTGCATGAATATGATTATGTGATTTTGATAAAACAAGCATGATGAAAACCATTGAATCCCAAATCTTGAAAGAAACTTTAATCTACGATATTAATGATGATGCCTTGATATAAAAGAAGGCTTGATGAATCTAAAATAACGGGATTGATGATGCCTTGGTATAAAAGAAGGCTTGATGAATCTAAAATAACGGGATTGATGATGCCTTGGTATAGAGAAGGCTTGATGAACAGATAGAATGAATTTAGTGGATCGGAGTGTCACGTTCCGACACATAGTATTAGTGGGACGGGTGTCACGAACCGACACGTAGAATTAGGGGATCGGAGTGTCACGTACCGACACATATAGGGGATCGGAGTGTCACGTTCCGACACATATAGGGGATCGGAGTGTCACGTTCCGACACATATAGGGGATCGGAGTGTCACGTACCGATACATAGTGGTAGGGGATCGGAGTGTCACATACCGACACAAGAGGAAGAAAGATAATGAATCTTGAAAGATGATAATATACTCAACATAATGAACTTAATTCCCAAATGAGTATGGTATTGAGGCTTGAGCCCTCATGGATGAACTTGATGGTACTTGTTGATGATTATAGTACTTGTTGTTGCTACATGTTGAGTTTATACTTGATTTATAATATTACTTGATATATATTATCTTCTATTTTGAGTTGGCCGATGATATCTACTCAGTACTTGTGGTTGTACTGACCCCCTACTTTTATGTTTTTCTTCTTTGTTATTTGTGTAATGCAGCAAACGTTTCGTCAACTTCAACGCAACAGTAATTCGAGCCAGTCTTCGTCATACCGGATCTCAGGGTGAGCTAACGACTCTAGCTTGGACTGGATCTTCTTTTTCAAGTCTTGATGCCTTGACTTCCGGCATGGACTAGCTTCTTATGTATTTTTAGCTTCTTAGACATTCTTAGATAGTAATTTGATCATAGATGTTCTTGTGATGATGACTTCCAGATTTTGGGGATAATAATAATAGTTTTGAATTGTTTTTATTAATGAGTTTAAGTCTTCCGCATTTCTTTTGTTGATATTGTATTAAAATGTTAAAGGTTAGATTGGTTGGTTCGCTCACATAGGAGGGTAAATGTGGGTGCCAGTCGCGTCCCAGATTTGGGTCGTGACACTATATATATAGGGGAAATCTAACTTAGACCCCAACTATGATTCCTAACCATACCTTAAAACAACTCCACATAATATGCATTCCCTATACTAGAAATACTTTATAACAAAATGGAAATTAAATCGACTTAATAACTAATTAGCGGAGGTGGCAAAAGTGGTTAAGAATGAGGAGTTGGATATGTTTGCTAGTTAGTTAGGAGTTAGCTGCTGTAGTGAAGTTAGTTAGTTAGAATAATAGTGATTCCTTTTAGTCCTATCATATATACAAGCTGTATGAGGATTAACAAATCTTACTTGATGGAACAAAATTTTCTCTCTCTTTTGAATACAACTGACTCAACTATTCTTCTCGTTTTTTTTTTCGCTGAGAATATGTCTCAAGATATTGAAGAATAAAATAGTTACCTACTTTTAATTTTTTTAACTTATTTTATTTAAGTCCTACGTGACTTGAATTTAGGAGTTAGTTATTCTATTTATATTTGAATTGTACTAGCATATTTTTCTATTTTTAGTTAGCAATTATATCTTTAAATATTAGTGTCTAAATTATTTTATATGTATAAAATAATTTCCTTTGACAGTTCTACAATATTTTTTTATAGTCTTTCTCTGTTATTTTCTTAGTTTTTTTTTTATAAAAAACAAGATATATAGAGTCTTCTTCTTGATGGATATGTTAGTAGAAAAATGAATTCGGAAAATAGTTTTTCACGCATGGACCCTTCATTTTTTATAGTGAGACTTATCAACTATGGGCTATGAGGATGGAAACGTACTCTGATGATCTTGATCTTTCGGAAGCCATGAAAGATAATTATAAATTTAATATGTTGTCAAATAATCAAATCATGACCCAAATAAAGAGGCTTAGGAGGTAAGATGACATGGTTGAAGGAGAATTACTAGTCAGTCACAAATCTCAAACGAATGCTAAATTCTTGAACAAACTAGATGCACAATGAAAAATAACAAAATAATTTGTTCATGAAGCTGCTATTTGCAAAAAAAATAAAAAAAATTCAAAAGGATGAAATAGTTGGTCAAGTAACTACTAATGAAGAAGAAGAATACCACTTTTTTGTGGCAAGTTGTGCTTCAAAAATTTTATTTTTTTTAATGATTGATAGTGGTTTTATAAAACATAATACAGATGAAAGAAGTCCTCTTCAAGAGTTCATTCCAATGAAAAATAAGAAAGAATTGAGAATGGTGATTGTATTCCTGTAAAAAGAAAAAAGGTCTATCTCAATTAAAATAAATACAGGTAAGAAATATACATTAGATGTTCTTTATGTGCTTGATAGTTATAGAAGTTTATTTAGATTTTGAATAAAAATAGGATTTAAATTATAATTTTGAGACAAATATTTTCAAATATTTGATTCTATTAAGCAATATATTTGACACGTTTAAATGAGAAGTAATAGCTTCTAATTTAATTCAATAGATGATGCACACAAGCCTTGCAAGATAAAAGAAGAATTAGCATATTTGTTCACCAGAACAATTTTAGATGAGGCTACAATCTATAATCTCTTATCAAAGGAGGAGTCTTGAGAATACATCTGGGGATATTGTTGAATAAAATAGTTAGCTACTTTATGCTTTTTAAATTATTTTATTATATTCCTATGTGACTTAAATTAAGGTGTGAGATCTTTTATTTGTTATTTGAATTTTACTGACATATTTTTCTATTTTTAGTTTGGTATTATATCTATAAAAGTATGAACTATTTATAAAATAAAATTCCCTTTGACAAGAATGGAATGTTTTTTTCTCCAGGACTTTCTCTATTATTTTCTTAGTTTCCTTATAAAGAAAACCAACAATTTCTATGCTTAGCATATTTATCTTCCTCGAGATTTTATCTCTAAATTATTTAATTTTATAATTTCATGCATCAATAAGTATTAGAGCCATCAATTCTTGAAATGTCTATGGTGACAGGTAGAACAAACAAAGAAAGAGCAGCACAAGAAATTGACGATAGATTTTTGTAGATTTAGGAACAATTGAAGAAAAAAATGAAGGGTATGTATAATATCCATGATCACAATGCTCAACAGTAAATGAATTGGGCCAAATAAAGTAAGAAAATGAATATACTGCTACAATGGGTGGAGATAAGGAATTTCGAATGCAAGAGAAGGTTTCATAGAGTGTCAACGTGAAAATAGAACCAAAGAAACTCCAAATTTTGTTGTTTATCATCATGGTAAAATTTTAATTTGTTATTGTATAGTACAATTTCCTAAGATTTTCAGAAAAGAGTTACAAACTTTGTTATATAAAGTTGATCAGTGAATCTCTATGAACGAAGTTCCCTTTCATCAAAGGGTCAGGATGGTTGCTAAATACCTACAAGCATAAGTTATACATTGGCGCAGAATACTTTTTGAAATATAGGGTGTTAGGTCTGGATCCTACATGGGTTAAGTACGTATTAGCAATTGAATGAAATCTTTGGTGATGGTTAATGAATATTTTATGAAAGCTTTAAAAAATCTACAACAAATTGGAAGTGTTAGGTAGTATTAGACCTAGTTTGATAGATTACCTGAAATGTGAATGTCATCATGTAACACCTAGGGGCTCCATTATTTGTATTTTTGATTATTTGATAAACCCATAGACCTTCTTGACGGACCTTATCCCTTGTGCAAATCTACACACAACTGCCAGGCTGGAAAAAGTACAGTTTATTGGTGCACAGTCTCCAATTGTGGAAGAAATGGCGAAAATCTAATCCAAAGGCATGGACTCGAAGGTTGTGACTATTCTTAATAAAGATTATGACAAATAGTGATAACCTTAGGTGTTGCAACTTTAAAATTCTCTAGAACTCTTGAAAATGCTAACACTCAAGTGAATAATCATCCTCAAGAACAATAGGGACCTGATTGATATGCAAGCCTACTCTACAAAGGATTCAGATATTGTATTTTGTCGAAAAGTCTAAATCGGTTAAGGATATCATATTTAGTTTGCAAATATTGTGTTGAATAGAAAAAGCCTTAGTCACCCACAGTATCGTGATTTAGTGGGCAAAGTATGTGTGTCTTAGTTGAAGTTTATGTTTTTCAGCGGCGATTGCTTAGTTGGCAGTTTAATATATGCTTAGGCTCTTCAAGTAATAGAGTTATTACTTGGTTATGAGATAAATAACTTCTACTCGCGTTGGCTGTAATTGCTGTTCATTTTTTCTTAAAGAAGATTAGGGTAACAATTGAAAATCATGAGTGAAAAGTCATGGTTTTACTCCCTCGACAAAGGATATGTCCACGTATATTGTTTGTGTTGTGTTCTTGACATTATTTACCTTTCGTTAATGTTCTTGCTGAGTCAAGGGACCTGGTCTATTGACAAATAGTGGACGCACTTATTCTTTCAACATCTCAAACTAAAACTAAATAAACCAATAAGAATTTAGTCACAAAGAACATTATAACAAGAAGAAAAATTTTGAGGCTAAGGCACACGTTTCGGGCCTTAAACCAAATTCCATGTCTCAAATTCCTTTATTACATGCCCCTACTTATAGTTAACTTCTAATGTACCAAAAACCTTCTTTCAAAAATCCTACATTCAAGAAACATTTTTGAACAAAACAACAATGTAGAGACCTAGTAGATTCAACAATAATACCATAGGAAGATATTGGCAATAATAGAGATGAATGATAGGAATTCCATGGGGATTTTTTTCTGTGATGAGAAGTATGTAACGAGACATGATTGTAGAGACACAAAACAACTTCACTTTGTTGAGGTGTTGTAAGAAGATTCAATAGATCTCAAAATAGAATTGTAGTTATAAAAAGAGTCTACTGTAACACATGAATTCATAATTATCTTACTACAAGCATTTACTACTGTGATAGGGTATCAGACAATAAGAGTTACAGTGTATCACAAGAATATACCCTTACAAGTGTTTATTACCACAAGGATAACTCATCATTTCGTTGGATAATAAGTATCTAACAAATGTATAAGTCTGGCCGACTGAAAGAGGGTACAAAGTAGTTCAATATTAAAGAATTTACAATGGTTATTACAAAGAACATTTTTTCTTCACATTTCCTACTTATGACTCTAGGAAATGTAGGATATTGTATTGGGAGTGCAATGGTTAAGTATCTTAGGTGGAATCTTATTTGATTTTGAAAACACATTTGTTCAATTTGTGTACATGGTGAAGAAACATGTCCTAAAAGGTGTCTGACCTGAACTTGAGGTATGTAATTCCAGTCACTAAATTCTATAATGGATCAGATGTTCAATTACTCATGATGACTTTGATGCAAGAGACATCAACACAAGGACTATCAAATGTTATAGAAGCTACTAAAGGTAGTAAGATTGTGTTATAATTTTGAACTATAGTAATTTTACTTTTAATGCTTTAGATTAGATAATACTTAGTAAATTAGTTGTTAGAAATCTATTTTTATTGTTTAGAAGTAAGTTAGTGAGTTAGGAATCTGCCAATCGTGGGTTTACTCTACTTAGATTGTGTTAGGCAATTGCTTTTTCAACATCAATTAATTTTTCTTTTACTGCTTTATATTAAATAAGAATTAGTAAATTAGTTGTTAGACATCCATTCCTACTACATACGAGTAAGTTAGTAAGTTAGAATTTGCTAGTCGTGGGTTTACTGCTTTCTTATTTTTATTTTTAGTTTTATAAATGTAATACGACGACATCAAGGAAAATGTATTTCTATCGATTTTCTTCTTGTATTCTCCACTTTCTAATAACTCAAACTTATGAATTTAACCAAAAATTGGTATCAAAGATTTTTTATCTTTTGTGATATGTGGGCAATCATTAGAGTGATTAATTCAACTAATGAAGCACAAAAATTAGAAAAAAAAAAAGATTAACCATGGAAGAAAGGTAAAGTTTCTCAACAATGGAACCTCTTGTCTTCAATGGTTAAAATTTTCACATGTGGGAAGTGAGGTTGAAACTTATCTCAAAGCATTAGATCATTGAAAGGCAATCGAGGAAGACTATGATGTTCTTCCGCTACCCGCAAACCCAACAATAGCTGAACTCAAAAACAACATGTACAAGAAAATTAGTCTCTTCAACAATTATCAATTGTATGATGTCTCTAAAAAGAGAAAAAAGACATCTAGGATAATATCAAGGTAGAATATGAAGGAAAGGATCGTGTTTAAGATATGCATGTGTTGAATCTCATTAAAGTGTTTGAGTTACAGAATATTAAAGAATAAAAAACCATCCATGAACACTTACCATGCTTATGAGTATAGAAAACAATGTAAGATTACTTGGTTCTGAGTTTAAAGACTCACATACGTATGAAAAGATTCTAGGTACTGTATCTGAGAGATTTTAAGTCACCATTCCAACATTAGATAACACCATTGATCTATCAAAAATCACTTTGGAGGAATTATTGAATTCCGTAAAGGGTCAAAAAAAGAATGGTTGTGAGAGAAGATGGAATTAGAGAGGGAGCATCCGCGGTCAAACATTAATATAATGGAAGATAAGAAAATAATCACAATAAAAAGAATTAACCAACAAATTGAGAATGAACAGCTTGTTGCCAATTTGTTGTGAAAAAAAAAATTCCGAGTCCAACAAAACATTGCAGCAAAATGAAGTTACCATAGTTTAATGAATCACTAAGGGTGATGAACATAAATTATTTCACAAAAATCTAAAATCTGTAAACGTACTAGAATTTGTAAATTAGAATAGAAAAGATCAGTCCCACTGAATTCACAGGGTCCTCTTAATGAAATTACTCCCCTCTAGTATCCGAGGTTTTATTTGGAAAATTTCTTCAAAGGATCGAATGATCTCAATCACCACTGTATTGATACAAAAATATCCTATGTTAGGAAACCACTCAACGGCAGTAAAGTGTACGAAGAAATTTTTGTGTAGAAGAAGAAAAAATCAGAAAAAATCGTAAAAAAATTTCAGAAGAATGAATGCTATTTATAGACAATAGGAATAGGTCCCGAAAGGTTGCAACCCTTTCAGAATTCCAACGACCATTAACTAATGTTCGCAACCTTTCAAACAGTGTTTGCTTTTCCTGATAATTGCAACCTTTCAGAACAATCATTTCCAAAAGGTGGGAAATTTAAATAAAATCACAAAAGCTTTTATAGTCAGGTTGGGACAATAATAAAAAAAGTTGAAACATTTCTATTGTCATTGTTTTACCTATTTATCTCATATCAAATAGGATAAAATAGATAAAAAAGGTTGCCCCGAGCATTTTTATTTGTTACAATAATGTTTCAAAAGCGTACATAATATTTCGACCTGAAGGTGCGAAGATAGTTATTAGCAGAGATATCTACTTCATGTATAATGAAGAATTGGATTGGGTTGATTCAAGAAATTCTATCAAGAAGATAACATGGGTCGAATGAAAGGGACAATGATCCACAATTTAGGGAAACTTGATTTCTCCCTTATATATATAAAAGATGTAATGTTGTGATTAGTTAACTTGCTAACCCTTAAGATATTATCAAATATACCAAGTGGAGAAATGTAGTGCATAAGGAACTTTTTATGATTAAAAAAATGATATGCAGCTTGCTGACAAACGTCAAGGCAGAAAAATAATTGGAGTATAGTGGATGTTCATAACCAAACAAAATGTTTATGGTTCAATCAACAAATAAAAGTCATGGATTTCAGTTAAGGTTTATGCATAGATTTTTGGTGTAAATTATTTTGACACTTTTGCTCGTGTAGCTATGCTCGACATGATCAGATTGCTTATAAGTATTTTTAACAACGTGGTTGGAAAGTGCATTAGATTGATGTCAAATTAGCATTTTTAATGTCAACTTGAAAAATAAATTTATGTTTAACAACATGAAGACTTTGTTATATATGGAAAGGAAGATAATGTCTATCAACTACGGAAAGCTCTTTATATATAAAAACACTCACCAAGAGCTTGGTATAGTTGAGTAGATGATTATTTGCTCAATCTTAATTATGAAGTCTTTGGAAATTAACATTGTATGTTAAACATAATAGCTGTGAGATTCTTGTGGTTTCTCTTTATGTTTTTGACCTTTAGATTATAGGGAGCAGTGAAAAGCAAATTAATGAGTTCAAAGCAAGATATTATGCAAGCTTTTTAAATGTATGATCTTTGTCTCCTGAAATATTTCCTTGGAATAAAGATTACACAAGGAAAATATGAGCTTCTCGTTTGCTATAAAAATTATCCAAACGAAATTCTCAAGATACACAAAATGGAAAATTGCAATGAGATTAGTAATCTCACGAATCAAAAGAAGAATCTAAGTAAATCATGGAGCAAAAAAGGTGAATCACACATACTTCAGAAGTTTCATTGGATTTTTAATGTATGTTATAGCGACAAGACCCGATTATGTTGTAAGTGTTTTATCAAGGTTCATGCATTGTCCTAGTGAAATACATTTGTAGACAGCCAAAAGAGTTGTGTGATATATCAAAGGAACCATCACCTAGGGAGTCATGTTTAGCGGAGTAAACTTATGAAGCTTTATGGGTAAGTAGTCCAACAGTGATTTGGGTGATTCCAAGGATGATTCAGAAAGTACTTCAGGGTATTGTTTCGGTCTTGGTTTTTGAATTTTCTCATTGAGTTGTATGAAAAAAGATATTGTAGCTTAATCTACTATAGAAGATGAGTTTGTGGTAGTTGAAGGAGGAATAAATAAAACATTGTGGCTGAAGAAAATTCTTTTTGAATTTATTATAGAACCGATTGGAAGCATCAAAGTGTTCGTGGACAATAAAACACCAACAAGTCTATCCCACAATCTTGTGTTTCATGGAAGAATAAGCAATTAAAAATAAAGTTCTTTTTCTAGAGAGAAGTGCAAAAAAATGGAGATATAACTCTAGTCTATTGCAAGACGTAAGAACTA
This sequence comes from Solanum peruvianum, assembly GCA_027705065.1. NCBI lineage: Eukaryota > Viridiplantae > Streptophyta > Magnoliopsida > Solanales > Solanaceae > Solanum > Solanum peruvianum. The sequence goes on from JAKWJD010001763.1 coordinate 23,415,444, forward strand.
ATGGATGATATATTCACTTAGTCTTTACCTGTGAGCAAACTTCAGCTTCTCAAACAGAGAAGATGGAATAACAAGACGAAATCAAAATATCTTGAAAAAACAATCCAAAACTGTATGAATTAATACTAGATGTTATTTAAGAAGCTCAATCAAGAAATTAGTTGCAAGCCTACCTCAAATCCGATTATGAGTGATCCAACTCAAGCACAAACGAGCTATAATTTTTTTATAAAATCCATTAAACACTTCCACACCATAAAAGTATAAATCAGAATTCCATTTTAAATATATCGACAGTAAAATTGCAATAATTGGAAATGGAATCAAAATTCAGTCAAAATGGGAGTATAGGGCCCATATTTGAAATCCAAAAATTGACTCTACCAAAAGGTCCAAAATTCCTTACCTAGATTGTACCGTGAAGCGGAATTCTATGTGTGAAACAACCTGAACAACTACAAGTAAATAAAGTAAACAATAAAAAGAAAAGAGGGGGCAAATCCTTCAGGCGGAATATACCAATAACAAAGATCCTCCAACACTTCCCTAAAACACAAACATGTATCCACAATCCACTTGGACCACAACACTTTGAATCACCTCAATCGGATCTCCCCAAGCTCAAGATATCTCATTTTAAAGTTGGGACTGAAGCTGAATTTCGATATTTAAATAGTACAGTTTTTGCTTGCTAATGTGATTTATGGTCACTAAATGGAAGTACAAACCCCTTTTCAGTAATTCAACAACTTACTCTAAATAAAAGATGATGAAAAGAGGGAATTGATTCAGTTAAGCTATAATTTCAAAGTGAAGAATTATCATAATTTTGGTATGACTTTTTATCGTTGAAACTTGTTTCATCAAGGAGCCCCAATTCTCAAGATGTTCTCAAAGTTTTCAAAGTTGAATTGTCCAATTTCATTATTCTACCATGGGTTCTTGCACTAATTGTTTTTAAACGTCTATTGTGGATAAGATTGATTTTTTATTGATGATTTCAATCTAAATTATTTATGAACCCATGAATTTGGATGAACCCTTTGACTAAGTTGTGGGTTATTTTATATTGATCTAATGTTGACGAATTCATATGTAGTTCTATGTGCGCTAGTCATTGATGTAATTATTGCAGTATATTGATATATAGGTTGTATTCTATTGATGAATTTACATTGAATTGACCTATTTCAATTGATTATTGTAGTTTTATGTTGAATTGCTGGTTATGGGCTTGGGTAAAGGTTTTGTGTTATCGGATTGAGTAAGTTGACTTTGTATTAAGGTGTTGAGGATGAAATGGGGGTATTCTGTCATATTTCCTTTATTTTAATTTTAGTTATACTTGGATTCTATTTTTCTTGGTATGGTCCATATATGGTGGCAGTGTTATGTTCTTTACTTGCAATTGATTTGGCCTTGTCGGGGTTACTTTATGCAATATGATGATATTGGCCTTGTTGGCTACTTCTTGAAGTAATATGACTATTTGTGCGGTTTGAATATGTGAATCATGACAATATATATCTATATGTGAAGTAATTTATGTATTCTTCTATTCATGTAATCTTAGATGATCATGTCAGATTGTGACTTTGGCCTTATGTGAATAGTCTAATGGTTGAGTCTGGGTTATTACTACTTGAATATATGAGTCTATATTGGTCACATTGATGATGATAGGATAGTATATTTGATTACTTGAAGATGATTGGGTTGTTCCTATGTGATTCTTAATTGACTTGCATTATGAGTTAAAAGTGAAGTATGTGGTGTCTTGTATTGGTTGACTTGTGTCCCTTTATTGATGTATATATGATCATGAATATGTGATGTCTTTATTTAGGGTGTTTGAATATTAGTCTTGACTGTATGAATGACATGTGACCTTAAATGAACTTAAGAGAGTCTTTTGTGTGAAAACATTGTCTTAGTGGTAAGGTTAAGATTGTGAAGTCGTTAGCCATAATGGTATCCTTCAAAGTAAAGAAATGATAGACTTATGGTTAATTCACTTGAACAACATCATATTAATCCTTAGGAAAGTCATCATGAGCTTTTTTTCTCTATTGTGGGGTAGCCCTAGTGGACCTTTCTTTTGTAGGGTAAATTTGATTGGGTTATGAACTTGTTATGGAACCCTGTTATGTGAACCTAATGTGTGAATTACTCTATGAGAAAGAAAGATAGAACCGACTGAGTATGGTTAGAGCAAGTAGTTCTAGTTAAAAGGGGAGACTAGATTACAAAATATGCCCTTCATATTATTTAACCATGTGCCTACATGAGATGTTCTATGTTCTACCCTTGGAAAATAGAACAACCTCATCGGAGTAGGATAGAACTCCAGATTCCATGAATTTCTATCATTGTTTATGTCGGTTATTGCCTATTAAAATCATATGGAATACCTATTATCATTAGAGAAGTTTATAAGGTTTAGGTGGTGGCATGGGACCCTATATAGACATTGGACAATAGGCTTTAAAGGTGTTACTTGGAGTTCCTAGGTCTTGTCCAATACCATTATTTAAATGTCCTTTATGTGATGGACGAGTCTTATAATGAACTAATGAACTAATGACTTATATTAAGAACAATGTAAATGAATAAATACCTTATCTAAAGTGACTTAAGGATTCCTTCGCTAAAGTGTGAAGAGGAGGGCATAAGAGATCATATCTTCATGTCTTATCTTTGGAAGTCTTAAGGATGACTCTAATTAGGGAAGGTTGTTGCTGTTGTGGACATAATCTAAGCCTTAGTCTTAAGGATTATTAAGGTAGTCTTGAAGAGGTCTATCATGGACGTTATCCTCTTGACCTACTTAAGTATGTCTTTTGATATCTTTTGGAACGACAGTGTCATACCATCTATGTGTTAATGTGTTAAGTGAGAATGATTCTATCCTAGATAGTCTATAAGATCTCTTGACCGACTTAAGTATGTCTTTTGATATCCTTTGGAAGGAGAGTGTCATATCATATATGTGTTAATGTGTTAAGTGAGAATGTTTCTATCCTAGATAGTCCATAAGATCTCTTGAGTGTGTTTAACAGATTATATGGGAGGTCGCTTCACAACTCACTCAAGGGAGACTTACTGTAACCTTTGGTAAAAGAATCTTACCTTGATTTTTATGATACTTTGTAAGTAGGTATATTACTCATTATAAGTAACTCTAAGGGTCGTTTAGGCACATATAGAGAAGTGTATGGACGATCTCTCTTTATGTGACTTAAGTGAATCTTAGGATACCTTTCAGTGGGATAACAACATCCTAGAAGCTGGTAAATATGAAACGAAGTGAATTCACTGCTACAGTGAGATACTTCACTAAACTCTGAATTTAAGTCACTGTAAGATGAGTTCTAAAATTATGTTTTATTGTTTAAGTCTTTTCCTATATGTTTCTAAGTTGTTAAATATTGTTCTTATGATTATAATATGATTTTTAATAGAAGATATGCATATTTTCAATAAATGTCCATTTTCATGATTTTTATGCATAATGCCATACTTCGTACATGTGTTTGTACTAACTCCATGCTTTTATCTATATCTACAGTTCTTGGTAGGTGAGGAGCTTTTGGGAAGTGAAGACTTGGACCGTAGGATCATTCAAGAGAAGTTGAAGTATGTCCTCATTTGACTCAAGGGAAAATATGTCTTTTATATTTTCCATTTGATGTATTGTAATAGACTAAGTATTTCTATATTTGTATTTTGTATGGGCCGTGTCCCAAGTATTCTTGTGTCTTAAGATGATGACATTGAGACTTAGTATTTCGTATGACTTTTTATGAAAGATATTTTTAAAGACAATGTTATGTTTTGTGAAAAGCTTTAATTCTACACTACTTTTCACTATGTTTATACGATGAATGATATGTAATGGCTTGTATAAGACCTCCGGAGGTCAAGTACGCCGGTTGCAATCCGATATTGCCCCTATCTTCTAGGGTGTGGTTTCAGGATGTGAAAAGCTTGGTATCAGAGGATAGATTTGTGAAAGTAGTATTAGGAATCGAAAAGTCTCATCAAGTTACCTCTAGTAGAGTCTTGACCATCATTATGAGTCGCGACACATTTGTGGGTGAGAGGTTGTAGGACAAAAGAGTTTCCCTTCTTTTCTACTCCTATTCATGCGTTAAAGTAAATATTAAGAGTATCCTTCTTAAAGTGTTTCCTTGTGTTTTTAGGAAATGAATACTAGAAATATTGACGATAGAAGGTTGGAAGAAGAGAGGATGAATGAGGAGATTCCTCCTCAAGTTGAGCAAGTTCCTCAAGATGGGAAGGTGTCCAAGGTGCTCAAGGTGGTAAAGTGCATCCCCAAGGTCATCATATTCCTAATGTGGAAGGAGGTAATGAGGTGTTGGTGGTTCATTCGGATTTGACTAATCAAGAGGTTAAAGAGGCTTTGATGGATTTAGCTCAAGCTGTTACTACTCAAATAAATTTGAGTATTGTGCCTAGGGTGAATGTTATAAAGAGCACTATGACTTCTAGGTTAAGAGGTTTTGTAAGGATGAATTCTCCTATCTTTCTTGGATCTAACATGGGAGAGGATCCACAAGAGTTTCTTGATGGAGTTTACAAGGTATTGATTGCTATGGGAGTTACATCCAGGGAGAAGGCGGAATTGGCATCGTATCAATGGAGAGATGTTTGTAAAATATGGTACACTCAATTGGATGGACAATAGGCCAGAGAAATCGGGTTCTATTGAATATGAAGAATTCAAAGAAGCTTTTCTTGGTAAGTACATTCCCTAGGATAAAGGTAAGTTGAGGTGGAGGAGATTATCAATCTCAAATAATGAAATGTGAGTGTTGAGGATTACTCTTAGAAATTCTCAACTTTGTCAAGGGATGCCTCTTCTCTTGTGTCTGATACAAGAGATGAAATGAGTCATTTTTTGATGGGTGTAGCCGACTTAGTGATGGAAGAATGTCGTACAGCTATACTACAAGATGATATGACCCTAACTTTACTCATGGTGTATGCACAATCGATTGAAGAGTCTCAACTTAGTAGGATGGCAAGATGCTTTAAATGGAGTGGTGCTAATGATCAAGAGTAAACAAGTTTTAAGAAGAGGGCTCAAATTCAAGAAGAACCTAAGAGTGATTAGGTGAAATTGGAGAAAGGAGTTGGTTCTCAAAAGGTCTAACCTATTTATGCCAAATGTGGCAAGTAACATTATGGTGAGTGTCTATTGGGTACCGAGAGTTGCTTTGGTTGTTGTAAGGAAGGACACATGGTGAGAGATTGTCCTATGATTGCTTCTAGAGGAAGAGAGGGTAAGCAAGTTGCTCCTATGTTACAATGGATAATGCTCCAACAAAGAGGCTCTTCTATGAATTCCGGTCTAGAAGGGACAAGCCGTATGGGAGTGGTGATGATATTGTTAAATTCTCTTTATCTTATTGTAAAATGAGTTCCTTCTAAGTGGGGGATTATGGTTAGTAGATGGGATAGAATGATATATAAGCATGTTACATCTACATGTTGTTTAGGAGTTTTGTTGACATTGACTTTCATTAACTTCTTGCGTTGTATATTTTATGAAGTCATGATTATATTGTAAGATGTGTTTATATTATGTTACATTGCATATTAGCATGTTCATATCATGAATTTCCTAAAAGAAGCATTTTTGAAAAATTGGTAAAAATCATTGTAGCATTAAAACAATTCACTATAAAAAATTATAGAAATTGAATAATTGATTCTTTGGTCCTAAATTTTTGTAATGTGGTTAGAACTTATGTATATAAGTATGATATTGAATATAAAATAAATATTTGCTATTCGGAATGATGCATGTGAGTTTTGAAACATAATGAGTTATAATTGATTTCTAGTTTCTTGTTGTGTTGTTAATAGCTTTACTAGGTGAAATGGATGTTTTATTCTTAATTATGTGTTGTATGGTATGGTTATGATCTTTTAGTTAAATATCTATTCTTGGAGGTGTTCGGAGAGTGGCAAGTGTCATTCGAGGACAAATGTTGTCCAGGTGGGGGAGATTGTAAGACCCCGAAAATGACTTAGGGGAACTAGATCCTAACATGTTGATATTGATGGTCTATGTTCCTAAATAGGTGTATTATATGGTATTGATGCAGTTTCTAAGAGTTAGGTGCATGGGAAGTCAAACGTCAAGGGACAACTAAGACGTTCGACGACTAAGTCACCTATGTGCATCATATTAATGTGTTTATGTTTGATTCATGAGGTATTATGATCTTTAAATGAGTTATTATATAATATATAGGCAGTGTCGAGTTTGGAGTTCAAAACGTCCAAGAACATCCATGACATTCGAAAGATGTCCCTTGAAATGACCTTGTGTGCCTAAGCATGTTTCATCGAGTTTTACGTGTTAATTTTGGATGAAATTAATGTGAGAGGTTCTAAACTCATACACAATCATGTTTGGGTTGGAAACATCCTGGAAAACATCCCCAAAGAACAACGTAGGGTCCTTGCTGCAGGATTTATGGTGGTGGCCAAAACTGACCGAGCCAATCCACCTACAAATTAAAATCGACGGCCAGTGGCCTGGTCGATAACCCATAGATTGTGGATGTCATTTTTTACTTATACAGGGGATTAAATCTTTCACTTTCAAGTCTTTTAAACCATTGACAAAGGCCAGCACGACCCATGCATGGGCTTGCGCCCCTTCGATAGGGCAATCGTCGATGGTGGTCTGCCTGCGTGCAGTTTAATTGTAAGTTGAGGGTGATGTTGTAATTTCACACCAATTCCAAATAAGTGTATTGGCGGTTTATAAGGAGTATTTTTGGGTATTTTATACATGTAAAAAAGTGTTTAACACATTCCACTATATTTCATTCTTCCAAATCAAATTCCCAAAATCCCTTAAGAACTCCCAAAGACTTTATTGAAGTCTAAAATCAAGGAAGAGTGTGTTTTGATGATTTTAGTTGATATTCTTCATTAAATTAAAGAATTATAATCATTGAGTATGACTTTTGATCCTTTGAAATCGTTTTATCAAGAAGCCCTAATTTTCAAGATGTTATCAAAGCTTTCAAAGTTGAATTTTCCAATTTCATGATTCTACCATGGGTTCTTGCATCAAATATTTTTAAATGTCTATTGTGGATTAGATTAATTTTCTATTGATTATTTTAATGTAAATTATTTATAAACCCTAGTTTTTGACTAAATTGTGGGTTATTTGATATTGATCTAATGTTGATGAATTCTTATGTAGTTTTATGTGGGCTATTTGTTGATGTAATAAATGTAGTAAATTCATATCTAGGTTGTATTAAATTGATGATTTGACATTGAATTGACCTTGTTCATTGATTATTGTATTTTTTATGTTGAATTGTTGGTTATTGACTTGGGTAAGGGTTTTGTGTTATCGAATTGAGTACTTTGGATTGACGTGTTGAGGATGAAGTGGGGGTATGCTGCCCTATTTCCTTTGTTTTGATGTTATTTATACTTACATTCTATTGTGATTAGGATGGTCCACTTATGTTGGCGGTGTTATGTGCTTTACTTGCAATTGATGTGGTCTTGTCGGAGTTACTTTATGCAATACGATGATATTAGCCTTGTTGGCAACTACTACAAGTAATATGACTATTTGTGTAGTTTGATTTTGTGAAGAATGAAAACATCTCTATACATGTGAAGACATATATGTATTCTTCTATTCATGTCATCCTAGTTTTTATGTTTGACTATGACCTTGGCCTTATGTGTATATTCTTAGGGTTGAGTCTTTGTTATTCCTACTGGACTATATGAGTCTATATTGGTCACATTAATGATGTTAGGATAGTATATAGAATGACTTTAAGATTTTAGGGTTTTTTCTATATGATTCAAGAATGACTTGCATTATGAGTTAAAAGTGAAGTGTGTGGTGTCTTGTCGTGGTTTACTTATGACCCTTGCTTGATGTAAATATGATTATTAATATGTGATGTCTTGATTTAGGGTGTTATAACTCTTATTCTTGAATGTGCGAATGGCATGTGACCTTAAATGAACTTAAGAGAGTCTTTTATGTGAAAATATTGTCTCAGTGGTAAGGTTAAGATTGTTGAGATCGTAAGCTGTATTGGTATCCTTTTAACTAATGGAATGATAGACATAAGGTTAATTGTCTTTAATGGCACATATTAATCCTTTGGAAAGTAATCATGCGTTTCTTCTGCCATTGTGAGGTAGACCTAGTTGACCTTTCTTTGGTAGGGTAAATGTTATTGGGTTATGAACTTGTAACGGAACCCTTTTATGTGCACCTAATGTGTGAATTACTCTATAAGAAGGAAGGATAGAACCGAGTGAGTATGGTAAGGGGAAGAAGTTCTAGTTAAAGAGTGATAAAAGATTACAAAGTATGCTCTTCATATTCTTTTACCATGTGCCTACATGGGATGTGTTTAACTACTACCCTTGGCAATTAGAACAACCTCATCAAAGTAGGATATAACTCCTCCATCTCTTGCTATCATGTTCTATGTCAGTCATCATATGGAATACCTATTAGCTTTAGAGAAGTTTATGAGGTTTGGGTGGTGGTATGGGACGCTATCTAGACATTGCACAATAGGCTTTCAAGGTGTTACTTGTAGTTCCTAGGTCTTGTCCAAGAAAATTACTTGAATGTCCTTTATGTGATGTATGAGTCTTATAATGAACTAATGAACAATGACTTATGTTAAGAAGTATGTAAATGAATAAGTACCTAATCTAAATTAACTCAAGGATTCCATAGCTAATTTGTGAAGAGGGCATAAGCGATGATCTCTTCATGTCTTATCTTTGGAAGTCATGAGGATGTCTCTAGTTAGGTAAGTTGGTTGGTACTATGGACATGATATAAACTTTAGGTAGTCTTAAGGATTATTTAGGTAGTCTTGAAGAGGTCAATCATGGGCGTTATCTTCTTGACCTACTTAAGTTAGTCTTTTGATAGCCTTTGGAAGGAGAATGTTATCATCTATGTGTTGGTGTGTTAAGTGAGAATGATTTTAACCTAGGTAGTCTATAGGATCTCTTGAGTGTGTGTGTAAGGGACTGTATGGGAGGTCGTTTCACAAGTTACTCAAGGGAGACTTAGAGTCACCTTTGGTAAAAGAATCTTACCTTTTTGTTTATGATACTTTGCAAGTATGTATGTGACTCATTATAAGTAATTTGAAGGTTCGTTTAGGCACATATAGAAAGGGTGTATGGGCGGGCACTCTTTGTGTGACTTAAGTGAATCTTAGGATAGCTTTGAGTGGGAGAACAACATTCTAGAAAGTTGTAAGTACGAAAGGAAGTGAATTCACTGTAACAGTGAGGTAGTTCTCTGTACAGTGAATTGAACTCTTTGTAAGATTAGTTCTAAAATTATGTTTTGTTGATTAAGTGTTATCCTATATCTTTCTATGTGGTGAAATGTTGTTCTGATGATTATAATATGATTTGTAAATAAAGAGATGCATATTTCCAATAAATGTCTGTTTTCATGATTTTATGCATAATGACATTCTTAATACATGTGGTTGTACTAACTCCATGCTTTTATCTATGACTATAGTTCTTGGTAGGAGAGGAGATTTTGGAAAGTTCAGAATTGGACCGTAATATCGTTCAAGAGAATTTGAAGTATGTCCTTATTTGACTCGAAGGAATATATTTCTTTTATGTTTTCCATTTGAAGTATTGTAATAGACTAAGCATTTCTATATTCGTATTTTGTTTGGGACGTATCCCAAGTATTCTTGTGTCTTAAGATGATGAGAATGAGACTCAGTATTTCGTATGACTTTATATGACAGAGATTTTTAAACACTAAGTTATGTTTTGTAAAGTTTTAATTCCGCACTACTTTGAACTATGTTTAGGTGATGAATGTTATGTAAGGGCTTGTTTAAGACCTCTGAGAGGTCTTATACGTGGTTTCAATTTGAGATTGCCCCTTCTTCTAGGGTGTGGTTTCGGGATGTGACACTTTGATGGTATATTATTAATATTTCTAGGACACTTTTTTGAGCTCTATATGTCCACGATCGCAACTTAATGAGTTGGGGTAGAATCCTACAGTGAGTGGTACATGTTTAAGATTCAATCATAAAGTATTATTATGTTCAATTCAATCATAGGAATACACATTTAAAAAAAATATTTAGATTTAGGGGTTCACACATGTGTAAAATAACAGGGGGTTTTGGTTTTTATCTATCAGCTACAACAACAACAACTTACACGAAATTAAATATTTTGAGATGACTTCTTGGGATTTGATTTGATTATAGGATAATATATAAAAATGTGGAATTTCAAATATTAGTAAATCGCTTTAAATCTGTGCCTGAGCTAGGCTTAAGAAGGGATAAACTTTCTCTCATAAGGTTTACCTCGAATCAAGTTTGTTTCTCTCAAACTCCAATACCATGCTAAGAAAAACAACCTACACTTTAGTAAATTCACTCTCTCAAAGATAAATGTGTGGAAAAGTATCTACGCTTCACTCTCTCGAGTTAAATTTTTTACAACACAATACCCACAGACCATCAAATCAGTAATCTTTGTTATAAAATTTTCTCTCGAGCAAGCTAAAAATGTGAAGGTAGAACTTCATTTTCAACTACAATTCTTTTGATTGAACCAAAATTAATGATCAAAATCACTTTTAAACAACATTTAAACTAACTATTAGTAATTCGCACAAGCTAAATCAGCCTATAATCGCTTAGTTACACCCCAAGAATCGGGGTTTTAGTTGACATCATACAAATATTGAAATCATTACAAAATTTTAAATTCATCAACTAGGTGAGATTAACTTCATCTATACAAAGTTCCAAATTGAAAATCAGAAAGACTCGTTTCCAATTCCTCCAAAACGGAAAACATTAATTCTTTAGTGCTAAGGAAACCTTACTCAGAGTTCAAACTCAAAATTACTCTAATAAATGTTCAATATAAAATTTATGCTAAACATAATGTTTGAAAATGTATTTAATGTCTCTAAATATTTGTTGTGAAGGGATATTCGATGCAGTAAGTTAGGGTCGACGATCAACTCAGTGATCCGCCCTTCTGCCATTTATATTATCTTACCTTTAAGCCTTCAGTATCCTCAAGTTCTATAACTTTGGTCGATCCAACACGCATTACGGAATAAATTTGTGACATGGAGAATGCTCCATTCTCTCACTAAATTGCTTTTCTCCTTCAGAGCGTTGTACACTAGAAAATTAGGCCCTCTGGAGGCCATTAGGCTACTCATTGTATGAACTTGTCCATCACAAGGCCTTCGTCTATCTACTTCCTTAGCTCGCTTCATTCCTTTTTGAAAATTAGTATACATGCTTTGTTATTAAATGGAAATACTTTAAATTAATAGTTTTATATCAATTATTGTAATTAAACTTTTGTTTTTTCTTGGGTAAAACTCATGTTTAGCAGTTTAAAAAGGGTGTTTATAATAATTCTACACAAGACTCAATCATAAATGCACAAAACAAGACCCAAATTACTCATTGATGGATCAATTATGCACACAAAAATTCAAGTTGTCACTCACTATTATCAAAGATTCTCAAGTTCACAATATTTGCTTCAGATTATAAGACAACAAACGTATTCGAATTCACTCACAGAAAGAGTAATTCCATATTCACACGCAATAGTTAAACAATTTATTGCTCAGAAATCATTATCGACACTAACACTCATGAAGATTAAAACTTGCATGACTCAACCAATAGGTTTGCCCTTATTTTACAACCAATAATTGTTTCAGCGCACTGAATATCAAAAAGGATTTTTTCAAGCGTGGTAATCAGGTCGACTATAAAGGTATAGTCAATTAGAATTAATGACTGCTATTCCCATGAAATGTGGTATGACAAACACTTCATTTTTTTTCTTTTTCATTCTTATACATGCTCTAATTTTACCCCATTATTCATTTTCAAAGTACTATATTAATGTGGTATCCACTACACATGACTTTCTTTCCCTGGATCATGGTTGACTTAATCGATTTCAAGGCACTAGCTTTCTTTTTCCCCTTAGGCACCAACTATCTGTATGTTGTGTAGAATTCGTGGACCCATGTAGGAATTTTGGTTCCTCAAGGCCTAGTAAACTTCTAAAACCTATAAAAATATAGAATGTCCTTCACCATGGAGTAGGGTTGTCAAATTGAACCCAAACGTAGGTAACCCACCCAAAATTTTAAGGGTTTGGCTCAAGATAATTTGAATTGGGTTCAATCTCAACCCATTCAAGCTTAACCCATTTGAAGATAGTTCTCACTTGAGCCTAAATTAATCTCCAATTTCAACCCGTTTTAAATATTTTTATTAAGACTTGTTACTTTTCTACTAAAAAATTATTGAGGGAAAATTTAATTGTGACTATAAAAATTATATAGCAATGTGTTAAATTATTGAGATTAATAGGGTCAAATTGGGTGGGTCAAGAGACAACCCATTTGTAGCCTATTTGAACCCAACCTATTTGATCCCAAAGTAAACTTAGGCGGGTCAAGACCCAACTCGATTTCTATTCAACCTATTTTAATATTTTCAATTTCAACCTAACACGCCATTTGACACCCATGCCCTCGAGTAACTTCTTTTAAGGCCCTTTGTAGAAAACTAGCTTCTCATCCAAAAAAAATTTCAACCCATCTTCTTTTCAAACTATTAAGGATTCGGGCAGGAGCGACCACAAGTGTAACTAGAGCCACAAGAGGTACCAGATCTAGCACTTTATCTTCTAGGGAGGAGGAAACTGAAACACTAGATGAGCTAGGACGAGGAATATCAAAAATATCAGCCCATCAAGACTTTAATGGTTGGTTGGCATCTGACTTAGCGAGTGCAGTTTGGGACCCCTCACTATCGGAGTTATGGTTCAGAACCTCAGACGATGTCCTTATTCCTTTGCCTTTGCCTCCCTTTTGAGGTTCTGTTCTCCCATTTTTGGGAGCATCAACTCCGCCTTTATATATCACATTCCTTTTTTATCTCTTATGGGGTAACATGTAAAGATTGATTGTACACATATCTTCAAATATATATATAAAAAAAGTTAGAGATAATTCATGCAAATTTGCATAAAAATAGTTTCACATAGACTCGTTGATCCAGTCCTTTAGTCGCCAAATATCTTTGGCAAATTAGCACTCTGAAATTATTGGCTAAAAATTTTCAAGAAAAATTGGCATGTTGGCGATAAGAAGTGCCTTTTGGGAAAATCACTCATAACATTCGGCAAGTGAGAACTAGACCCCAAAATTTTAGTGTATTGTAAGGGTTGGGGCTTAGAAAGGGTACTCAAAAAGCGCTTTCAGCTAGTCATAGTGTAACATATCTTATACTGAAATAGCTACGATTAAACAAAGAAACTAACAATATTTATTTTTGGAGAGAATAGGAAAATTTTGGATAATATTCTAAGTGTAAAAGTAAGTTTTTTGTAATTTTCAAACGACCATAACTTCTAGATCAGGATGAATTAGGGTATGTTCTTTATATGGCTGGAAAGACTTTTAAGAGATATTTACAATGCCTCCAAGTTTGCGTAATGTGGATATCGTGTAAAGGAGATATGCCTATCAGAAGTTGGGATGTTGGATTTACGAAAATCCAATCTGGATTTTTGTAAAGGTAAAGTGGTGTTTTAACCCTACTATTTCCTAATTTGTCTTAAGGGTTTATTAGGGGTAAAATTAATCCTTATGTCAGTTTTTAAAAGTTTGAATACACTTAGGTCTTGGACGAAAGAGAAGAGAAAAAGGAGAAAGGAGAAAAGACCAAGATTTCGCCAAGATCATTGAGTGAGTTTCGTCGGGGGTAATCCCTTTTCAGGAATGTGAGACGTTTATGTGATGGATTCTTAAACCCACACAATGATATGTTTAATTCAGCACAATTATAGTAGATTGAATAATGAACATTGAAGTTCTTGATGAAAACCCATTGAATCACTATTGGTTTAGTTGTGGTATATCTTTGGGTGTTTGATTCGTGTTTCCTGTATGGTTTACGAGTCTAAACTATTGGGTATTGATGAATATAGTGATTCTATGTTTTTGGGGGTGATATCCATGGGACTTTAGAAAGTTTATAATTGAAAATCGGACAAGAAAAGTCAGAAATCCCATCTTACAAGCCCTGGGGCGCTGCTCCTACCAGAAACCCTCAAGACATTCTTTATCAGTCAGGCTATGGCGCCCCGCGCCTGTTAAAGCGTCACGGTCAGCTGGAGATTCTATTATACCCACATTTTTTCATACTATTTCCTAAGTGAAGTACCTATAATTCCTAGTTTATTCCAACACTCTAAAGTACATCTAAACATCATGTAATCATCCATAAACATGTGATCATAGTCCTTGAATCAATAATTATAATTAAGGAAGGTTAAGATCGAGGTCAATAAATTTAAGAGTCAAGTCTAAAAGTTAAGAAGCAACTAAAAGTTAGTTCTTAAAGTTTTAAAGAGTATTAAACAAATTCTAACTTTATTTTAAATCTCCAGCAACAACTTGAGCAAAGAGTCATGAGTTAAGTTTAAATCTCATAAATTATAAAGGAATTGAATATTTCCTAAGAGTTAAGTTTAAAGTAAAGCAAAGAACAAAGAGTGAGTTCATTTCTCAAAAGCTATAAGGCAACTAAATATTCCCTAAGAGTTACAATTTTTTTCACATTTTGAGCAAGAAAGGAAGCTTGACTTCCATAGTGCCTTGAGCTAGTTTTACAAAATGGGAACTATGATTTCCAAAAACATCTTTTAAAGTTATAGATGAGAAATTATCTCAAAATTAGAAGATGTTGTATTAAAAACATATGAGATAAGTATTTTGGGAGTAGTATTGAGCATCGATATGGGTAAACAAGTTCATATCCATTCAAGTCTCCATATACCATATATCTAGAATGGACAAATAAAGGGTCATGCTTTTTAGATGATTCCTTAGTGCCATTTAGCGTAGACTAGTGGATTCACTTAGTAGTTCAGGGTCGATACTGATGGTAAGGTATAGAGCGGTCATTTTGCAGTGTCAGGTTAGACATTGTACCATTTCTTAGGCTCATAATGATGGTTGTCCGTTAGAGAATCTCCCACAGAAACTACGTTACTTTCGTATATAAGTAAAGTTCAGTTTATGATTGCAATACCTTTAATGAACGAAGTGTTTACACTATTTTTACAATCTTTATATATATATATATATATATATATATTGCATTTACTACTTTAGATATAAATTATGACTTCTTGAGTTGAGCAGAGCAAGGTTAGGTTCATTTTTAATCGTTTTAAGCTTAGTAGTTGTTCTTTAGCACTCCAACTCGCATACTCATACATTCAATGTACTTATGCCAGTTGGCTTGCATCATTTTATAATGCAGACGCAGCTAACAAGGATCAGCATCTCGCCTCAATGATAAGGATTGATAATTCTGAGTCACTAGTGAGCCCCCTTTCATTATGAAGGAGTCTTTAATTGCCTTTTTTTGTATTTTCTTGATAGAATGTTGTGGGGTTTGTCCAAACATTCATTTTATTAATAGTAGAGATTTCATAGACTGATAAACAGTCAGGCAACCCAGTTTTATCCTCTTTTATAATATATGTCATGTTTTTAATTTTAAGACATAAGTGTCATTTTTGCCAAGATAGTTATTTAAAGTATTTTTCTCATGAGAAATTTCTTGCTTTATGAATGATTTAATTTAAGTCTTCTGCTGTAAGCAAGGACAAGAGTTTTTTCAAGGCCAACAATGATTGTTGGGTGCCGGCCATGTCCAGGGTGTAGCTTCGAGATTGAAACATAGATTGCCCTCATTGATCTTAGGCTTCTCGATAAAAGTTAAAGAACCCAACTCAAAATTAAAAATAAAATAAGAGGAGATAACGGTTGATTCGCCAAATCACCCAACAAGCGTATTTTCAACCCAACATCCCAAATTTAACATTGCAACCCCCGAAAACAAATTCAAGACCAGAAAAATGTCAATTAGATCTAGAAGTGTACTACCCATAACGCTAGCATACTCCAACTTCTCCTGGTTTAACAAAATTTTGCAGTTTGAATGCTTTTGCCCTTAATAATGATGTCAACTGCTCTATAATTGGGAAAATTATGTAATTTTTCACAAATGTATGTCACTTATACTTCACCCAACTAAACCCAACAATATTTCAACAACACCCCGAAATTTAATCAATTTTAAGGCACAAAATAATCCGAAATTCAACAATGTCGCATTATGGACACGATATTCAAATTGAAATAGTCACAGAAGCATAAAAGTACGAACATAGAGGCCCAACACATATCACTAAGATAGACATATTTCTAATGAGTACCAATTGCTAAATAAGATTTTGGGTTTCGAAAAACTAACATTATATGTCGAATAATAAAGTTGAAAATCTAGGCGGAAATTATATCTAACACCAAATACAAACTTGACAACTTAAATGAGATAAAAATGCAAGAATCTAGAAAATATTACATGTGTATAAGTTATGGAAGTTCAAAGGTGAGGGAAAATGAATGAGTATCAAAGTTTAAACCTTTGGCCTTAAAAACCATCAAGTTCTCGCACATTTGACAACATAATGTTTTGTCGCTGACCAACTCGACGATAAAAAAATGGGCACTCTACTCTCCGAGTTTTAGAGGACCTCGAGTTAATGTGGGGGGTCCAAACATCACACAATATTGAGATCGGTGACCTGGTCGGTGATTCATGAAGTTTATCCTACTCTTGCCGAGTTTTATTGACCCCAATTTCAAAATTTCTTGAGTCCAATAGAGATCCAAGTCGGGCTCGCTGACCTCTTCGGCACGTCGCTGTCTAGACTTTTAGCTCTTAAACGTGCGCCTTTCAAACATATTTCACATATTGACTATGACAATCAACACACCATCTTTTCAGAATTAAAAAGAAAAAACCAAATAAACCTTAGGTTGCCTGCCATGCAGTGCCTTTGTTAAGGTTGTAGCACGACGCAAGTGGTAATACAAACTTCATTCTTAAGGTTGGACATAGAATCACAAGGAAACCCCCCATGTTATCTAAGGTTTAAATGAGCGAGAATATGACCTGTTTAGGTCTCCAATTGTTTGATTGAGACAAAATGATAGGGTAACTGTTTGGCTAAGGGTCGACACATCTTCCTTCATTTCTTTCATAGTCTTGTCCGGTCCTCAACATCTTCCTTTTTTCTCTTATGGGGATGAGCATATATATCCTTCTTCACGTCTCTCTCATTCCAAGTGGGTTACGATCCCTCCACACTTTTTAAAGATCTTTCCAACCCTCTTAATAAAGATCTTTTGAACCCTCATCTTTTTTCAAGCTTGTTTACCACCCTGCCTCGGATAGTTTGAACGATAACCACCACTAAAGTTTTCTATGAAATTCAACTCTTTATTGTAGAAAGCCTCAAACTTTGCCTCATCACAGTTAACATATCCGACACGACAACATTGACACTTCAAGCACCAGGTCCGGCTACATTTTTGGACAAAATGTCAAGTTGTGTCATTTTCTTTGCCCTATATTTGGTCCCTCTCATAGTCTGTCTCTAGTTTTTCCTTGGTTAATTTAAACGTGAAAGAAGAATCTAGATCTTCGCGGGTGTACCAATCCGGATTAATTATTGTCATACAATCCAAAAGTTGTGCTGCTATAACATAAGGTTGCTTCATAAGAAAGATGGTCAGTTACACCTGTGTTCACCAAATCATGGATTCAGTAAAAATACTGTAGCAAATGAATTTACACTTATCTCAAAGACCATTCTTGTTTGAATCGATGCTTTCATCAAAAATTTGAAAGAGATCAAAGCACTAGAAATAACAATGGAAACTTTTTACTTGAAAATTAATTTGGAAGAACTGGGAGTGCATCAAAGAAAGATGTGGTTAATTCACTCGTAACACAAGCAGAAACAAGTTGGCAGACTCCTTAAAACAAACTATGTGTTTAGTAATCCATATATAAATGTGTATTTTTATCAACTCAAACATTTTTTTATGGATGGTTTGAGTTGAAGTTATTTTAGTTACTGAAGTTAATTTTAGAAATATAAGTTATTTAGTTTGTATAAAATTAAATTTTAAATTTTTGTTAGATTGTTTATGTTGTTGATATATTTTTAGGTTGTTTAAATTTTAAATTATGCAAATTATGTATTTTGTGTTGGCTATTTAAATCCCTTCAATACTTAATAAAATTATTTAAAGTTATTGAAAGTCATTTAAATCCTCAGAGACATTTTAAATAATTTTGAGTTACCCCCATTTTTAAAGAAAAAAATATCAATAGTAGTATTAGAGATTTATTGGTCTTCGCGGATTGTTGAAATCTTCCAAACAACTTCCACACATATGTCACCCGTAAGGGCTACATTTTTAACCCATCAAGCATACCTATTTTAACCTATTCTACCTTCTCAAGCGGTGTTTTTTTCAACAAATATTTTTTTAAATCAATTTTCAACCCAAAATAATTGCAAGAAGCAGAATCTCTTTGAATGCCCCATAAATTTCCATAGACGAAAACTATCAAATTTGGTCTGTGAGAATAAACCATATTTTGAACTTATGTGATATATGAGGTTTTGATGGAAGAAAAATCCTTACAACCTCTCTTTGCAAATCATACAAAAGTTCATTTTAATGTAATTTCAAAAAACTTCTACACAAGATAATGTAATCTCATGTGCTTTTGAAGAATAAAATCAACAGGAGAAAAAGAAAAAAGAAGAAATTTTTCATGTTCAAATACAATGAAAATAATCCAGTTTTAACTACCAAATAAAAAATTAAGGAAGAGCATTTTTTTCAATCGCAGTAACTAAATAAAAGGAGGATTGTTGAAGTTTTCTTTTACTTACCACAATAACTTTTAGCAAAATAAGTTATTTAGTTTGAATAAATTTGAATTTTAAATTTTAGTTAATTTGTTTATGTTGTTGAGATTTTTATGTTGCTTAAAATTTTAAATTATGTATTTTATGTTGGCTATTTAAAGCCCCTCAATGCTTAATAAAATTATTGCAAGTTATCTCAATCTTGAGAGACATTTCAATAATTTTGTGTTTTCTTGTTTTATTAAAAAAAAATAGCAAGAATTTCATCTTTGAACATGAACTTGTTGCATTTGAAACTGTTGAGACATCAAAATTGGTTTTTCAAATTCTTTAATAGTTACATTAGCTATAACAAATACAATTTTTAGCAGTGATAACTATGCACATTAACGCAGAGTGTTAAAATTTATGTTGACATTAGTTAATTGGTACATTCAATGTCTATATAAGCTTTAGACACGGTTATACAGAGTATTAAGATATACTTGTCACTAGTTTTCTATATTTATTATGCAGTGATGAAGCTATTACCATTAATAAATTTGTTGTGATTAAGATGTCACTATTAATTAAGTGTTGCTACAAATTATTTTTGATGTAATAATTAAATGTACGTCATGGTGTTTCGATAATATATCCCAACATCCTATTTGAAAAACTATGAATCAATTGAATTTTATACCACTAAGTACATTCCTGCCAAATGCCAATGACTAATTTTTATTTTCTAAATCTATGTGATAAAGGTCTATTTAATTCAGAAATTAGTCTTTATTGTTAAGCTAAGGGATTATCGGTGGGGGCTGAGCCTAGACTTTCATCCAAATCCCTTCAACCAAAAATTACAGTACCTATTTTTCAATATATACAACTAGACAGAACATCTATCAATTTGTTATTAAAATAAAATACTCAATACAAATAAGTACAAGCAAGGGGACTAGACCTTACCTTGTCAATCATAATGAGGAAACGAAACTCTACTAATTAACATTATGAAATAAAAAACAAGAGCTAGAGAAAACTAGCAATTCTATTATCATCACAAAATTTGTATTGCAGTACTTAATGATTATATTTAAAATGCGAATACTTGAAATTTGTACAAGTATAAAATCCAAAAAGAAAGTTGAGTTATAAACCTAATACCTACTTTTACAAATGCATGAGTTAAAAATGATAGATAGACCATCTAAAGTGACCTGAAATATTTTCATCTTGTCTTCTTATTCAAAATTGTCCAAAAAAACTTGATAATCCATCATTTCTTCTTTGATGTATTGGATCTTGTTGAAGTTATTGATACTTTCATATGGTTATCGCTTTCCAAATATTACACTACTTATATATGTCAAAAATAACTTATTATTTATATATATTACGTGTTGAATCCTCAAGCTAATTTGTGTATTTTCTTATTCATATATTAAACACCTTAGTAAAAATACTAACTCCAATAGATCTTACTGGAAAAAAGAAACAAGAAAATATATATTACTGGAAAAAGAACTAGATATTAAGCTTACCAAGAACTAAATAATAATGTCCTTTCACCATTCTCTTGTTAATTTTTTTCGTCTTTTGTGACAAGTATTGTATATGTGTGTGTGTGTGTGTGTTTGTGTGTGTGTGTGTGAGTTTTCAATATTGAAAGTTGAGTTCACTTTTTTTTTAAAAGCATAATACATACAGAGACACTTGACTTGGATATATAAACACTAAAATTTCAAAAAGAAATATTTAAAGACTTCAATTTAATTCAACTTACAACTATAATCACTCTGACTCGTCCCTGTTGTGTTTTATGGACATCCATCATTGAAACTACACACAAATTTTTGAGGTGACATTGAATAGATGATCATTGAACAATGGAGACAAGTTGAGATATCCATTTATGCATATTCAAAGTAGAAGTGTTCATTTATCGGTTGAGGCTAAGTTAAAGTGTTTGTTTATAAGTTTGAAAGATTATTATAGAAAGTTAGGAGTCATTTAGTTTGAAGACAAGTTATACTGAATTCAATTGTGTTGTGATTGGTTATTAATCTTGTTGTTTATTTCTTCTTATTGTTATTAAATTTTTACGTACATTAAATAATGAAGGCCAAAAGCCATTTACCCGAAGATTTAATTAGTTGGTAAATCTATTTCGTTGTTAGATTTTAGATAAGTAAACTTGGATTGGTCGGGTACAACCCATTAATTAACATTATCATTTATTATTCGCATAGATGGAATGTAACTTTTATTCACTATAACGAGTTTTGACAATTTTGTCCATGAATAGTAAAAGTATCACATACAAAAGATTTGTTCCTTCTCTTCATTATTTCTTCCTCACTGATAATCCTATCTAGGCTCTGGACAACTCATTCTTTCCGTGTTTTACGTATGTATGTAGACCACCACGATATAAATGATGCAGTATATTTGATATAAGGATAAAATTTGATAACTGAGAAATTTCTCTTCAGTTGATCAAAATTCGAATATACTTCTCTAATTAACCCTTCTAAATTTAAAACAATCCTTTCTAGTGGTGTAGAACTGACAACCAGTTGAGGAGGTGGAGGAACAATCTTTCACAACTTGAAATGTCTGCAAACATATTGGAGAGTAATACTCCACTCTAGCTTTTCCAACACTTGAGCTCCCTATTGTGAGACCATACTAGAGGTCTGGAGTAATAAGGAAGTTGGACAATATATCGTCTAGAGCTAGCTTACTAGATTAGATATGTATTGTCAATTCAGCCATCCAGGTGAATATGGAGTGAACTCTAGGAGATTTGGTGGAACATGAGCAGAAGAACTTAAAACACTCTGCTAAGCTATTATGTTTTAACTTCCCTTAAGCCCAGGACAATCCTAAAGTCATATTATTTTTTGTATCATAAGGGAAAGGTCTATATTGCAGAAAGTAAGACTGCAACTAGAGCTATAGGATCCATAAGTGCCCTCTGCAGGACAAAATCCTTGAGTAACTAAGTAATTATCTCATTAAGCCGAACACACAAAAAGAGGACATAACTTAGGAGTATTATTTTGGAATTTCTTAATATGTTGCTCTGGGAATATGTATTTTGTCATTGGTTCATCAATAGTTGAGAAAGTGTATAATAATCTACCAATAACTCTTGGCTTAGGGGAAGGTTTCTTTGGATCCTTTCGAACTATATTATTTATACCGAGGTTGTAGAAGCTTAATTAGCAGAGGATTTGGTCCTACAAGGGGGCCCTTCTGGATCCTACAAATCTTTCTATAGTCCTACTTTCCGAAGAATTGACCTTTTCCCTATGATACACAAAATAATACATCTTTAGGGATAGCCCCGGCTTAAGAGAATCTAAAATAGAAAACCTTCGAGAATTTTTTAAGTTCTTGTAGTCATGTTCCTCCATTTTTCCTATCCAATTTACTCCATGTTCACAAGGATGGATGAAATTTGTTGTGAATATCCCATATACTAAGCTAGCTCTAGACGATATCTGATAAAACTTCCTTATTTCTCAATACTTACAGTATGGTCTCGCAATAGGGAACTCAAGTGTTGGAAAATTTTGAGTAAAGTTTTTCTCTCCAAATAAGTTTGCACAGAAGTTTACAATGACACTGACATCTCCCCATTATTGTCTCGAAGCTTCACCACTAGAAAACATGTTTTTCAATTCAAAAAGTTCATTAGAGAAGTGGATTTAAAGTTTGATCAAGTGAAGAGAAATTTTTGAGTTGTCCAAATTTATCCCAATCCCAAATGTATGCAATCATTTGTGTTGTAGTGGCCTACATACATAAGTAAAACACAGACCGAATCATTTGAGCAGATCATAGATAGGATTATTGTATAGGAAGAAATAAAGAAGAGAAGGAACAAAAATATTGTATATACGAAACTGTTACCTTTCATGTATAGTATAGTCAAAGCTCGTTATAGTGCATAAAATTTGTTATGTTACAAGACACTTACAATCTAGAAGAAAATAATTTCTCCTAGACTCCAACCATCAAGACCAGATCTATTAACCTTGTAATTCATAAGTAGAGAAATAAACCAGGATATTTTGCACAAGAATGTTCTATTGAATCCATCATTTTTCTGATTCGAAATCTTGAATTTTTACTCAAAGGAATTAACTATGGCTGCAAGAAAATTTTGACTTCATTTGGAATCTTGAAACTTGAAAAAATTCACACCCTAACATGGCACCAAATACGATTCCTAACCATACCCTAAAAGGACTCCACATAATAGACATTCCCTATAATAATAATACTTAATATTAAAATCAAAATAAAACAAGCTTAAAAACTAATTAGTTGAGGTGGCAAAAGTGGTTAAGAAATGAGGAGTTGGATAAATATGCTAGTTTGTAAGGAGTTAGTTGCTACAGTGAAGTTAGTTTGTTTGAATAATAGTGATTCGTTTTAGTCCTATAATATATAAAATTTGTATGAGGATTAAGAAATCCTGCTTGATGGAACAATATTTTCTCTCTTTTGGAATACAATTGACTTAACTACTCTTCTCGAATTTAGTTTCATTAAGAATGTGTCTCACGATATTGCAGAATAAAATAGTTAGCTACATTTAACGTTTTTAAATTATTTTATTTGAGTCCTATGTGACTTAAATTTAGGAGTTAGTTCTTTTATTTGTTATTTCAATTTTACAAGCATATTTTTCAATTTTTAGTTAGTAATTATATCTTTAAATGTATCTCTCTCAATTATTCATGAAATAACTCCCTATGAAAATTCTGCATTATAGTTTTATCACAGTCTTTCTTTATTATTTTCTTATTTCTTTTATAAATAAACAAACAATTGATGTCTAGAGTCTGCTTCTTTTTGAACATGTGAATAGGAAAATGGATTTCGAAATTAGTTTTTAACGAATGGGTCCTCCTAATTTTGATGGTGAGAACTATAAACTATGGGATGTGAGGATGGAAACGTACTTTGATGATCTTTATCTTTGAGAATCCATGTACGAGAATAATTAATTAATTTGCACCTAAATAATCAAATTGTGACCCAAATTAAGAGGCTTATGAGGCAAGATGACATGGTTGAAGGAGAATTAATAGCCAACCCCAAATCTCAAACAAATGGTAAATTCTTGAAGAGACTAGATTCCCATTGCAAAATGTGCAAACAACTTGGTCATGAAGTTGTTAATTGCAAAAGCAAATTTCAAAATGATGAAACAGTTGTCCAAGTCTCAATTAACAAAGAAGAGTACCACTTTTTTCTTGCAAGTTATTTTTTCAACCAAAAACTCTGATTTTTTTGATGATTGATAGTGATTATACAAAACACATGACATATGAAAGAAATGGCGATTGTATTCCTGCAAAAGGAAAAAGGTCTCATGCAATTAAAAGAAATACAATTACAAAAATAATTTCAGATGTTCTTTATGTGCTTGATATTTATAGAAGTTTATTTAGTGTTGGTTAGTTAATAAAAAAAGGATTTAAATTATTATTTTGAGATGAAAATTGTTTAATATTTGATTCTATCAAGCAATAGATTTTACAAGTTTAAATGAGATGTAAGATCTTGTCATTTAATTCAATAGAAAAAGCACACAAGCCTAGCAAGACAAAAGATGGATTAGCAGTTTTGTTCATTAGTAAAATTTTAGGTGAGTCTGTGATCTACAATTCCTGATAAAAGGAGGAATGTCGAGAATATATCTCAGGATATTCCAAAATAAAAGAGTTAGCTACTTTTATAGTTTTTTAATCATTTTTTTATATTCCTATGTGACTTGAACAAAGCAGTTAGTTCGTTTATTTATTTTTTGAAATTACTGGCATATTTTTCTAGTTTTACTTAGTAATTATATCTATAAATGTTTATCTCTTAATTATTGATAAAATAATTTCCTTTGAAAATAATATAGTAGTTTTTTCTCAATGTCTTTCTTTATTATTTTTTTAGTATCTTTCTAAAATAAACCCGACAATTTGCAGGGCTTAGCATTTTCATCTTCCTCAGGATTCTATCTCTGAATGAGTTAAATTCATACATCAATTGGTATTGGAGCCATCAATCCTTGGATTGGCTATGGCGACACAAAAAACAATTTAAGAAAGAGAAGAACAAGATATAGACAATGGACTTAAGCAAATTCAAGAATAATTGAAGAAATAAATGAAGTGTATGTCTAATATCCATTATCACTACAACCATTTACTATTGTGATAGGGTATCAGACCATAAGGGTTATAGCTATCATGAGAAGATACCCTTACAAGGGTTGACTGATACAAGGATCACAAATCATTTCATTGTATACTAAGTATATAACAACTTAGGTAGTAAATATATTATGATCATTTAATTGTCTATATGTGTGGCCGATTGAAGGAGGGTACAAACTAGTTCAATATTCAAGAATTTACAATGGTTATTACAACAAACTTTTTTTCTTCACATTTCCTTCATATGCCTCTAGGAAATGTAGAGACTGCATCGGGAGTGCAATGGTTGAGTACCTTAACCAGAATCTTATTTGATTTTAAAAAAAAAAAATTGTTGAATTTGTGTACTAGGTGAATAAACATGTCATAAAAGGTGTTTGAACTCAACTTGAAGTATGTAATTCCAGTTACTAAATACTATAATGGGTCAGATGCTTAATTATTAATGATGACTTTTGATGCAAGAGACATCAACACAAGAACAATCCAATGTAATACAACCTACTAAAGGTATTGGGATTGTGTTAGGAATTTGCTATTCCAAATAAAGTTAATTTTATATTTATTTCTTTATATAAGATAAGAGTTAGTGACGTAATTGTTATACATCTGTTCCTATTATTTAGGAGTAAGTTAGTGAGTTAGGAATCTACTAGTTGTGGGTTTACTGTATTGAGATTGTGTTAGGAAATATCCTTTTCAATTACGGTTAATTTTTCTTTTACTACATTATATTAAATAGGAATTAGTCAATTAGTTTTTAGACATCTACTCCTATTATTAGGAGTAAGTTAGGAATACGCTAGTTGTGTGTTTACTGCATTCTATTCTTCATTTTCAGTATTATAAACGTAATACGAAGACTTTAATAAAAATGTTGTACTACTGAAATTCTTCTTGACTTCTCCACCTTCTAATAACTCATACTTATGAATTTACCAACAATTTTTATCAAAGAATTTTTTATCTTGCGGGATATATTGTTATTTCTGTGAGTGATTAATTCAAGTATCTGAAGCACCACAACTAGCAAAACAAGATTCAACATAAAAGAAAGCTCAAGTTTCTCGGAAATGGACCTCTTGTCTTCAATGGTGAAAATTTTCACATATAGGAAGTAAGGATGGATGCTTATCTCATAGCTTAATATATTTTGGAGGCAATCGCGGAAGACTATGCAATTCTTCCACTGCCGGGATACCCAGCAGTAGCTCTACTAAAAAATAACAAGTACAAGAAAACAGGGATCTTCAACATTTTTCACTCATATGATGTCTCTAAATTCAGTAAAAGTCGTCTAGGATTATATCAAGGTAGAGTATGAAAGAGATGATCATATCAAAGGTATGCAATTGCTGAATTAATTATAGAGTTTGAGTTACCGAAGATGAAATAATCCAAAACTATCAAAGAATACTTTGACGTGCTTATAACAATAGCAAACAGAGTAATATTACTTGGTTCTTAGTTTAAACACACATAATGCTGAATATATTCTGGTTACTGTACCTAAAATAATTGAAGCCACCATTATCACTTTAGAGAACACCATGGATCTATCAAAAATCACTTAGGAGGAATGATTGAATTCCTTGGAGGATGAAAAACTAAGAGGTGTTCTGAGAGAAGATGGAATTAGAGAGGGGGCATTGGAGGTAAACATGACGATAGTAGAAGTAGAAAAAGAAACACAATAAGAACAACCAACCAGCAAATGGAGAAGGAGCAACTTGCTATAACAACATAAGAATATCATCGTTGTGATCATTGTTGAAACAATTGGCACACACCATATAAGCGTTGCAAAAGGATGGATGTAAAATTCAGTAAGTGAAACCAGCTCAAGCATAAAAACATTATCTGCAAGGATAAATTTCAGTAGCAAGAACATACGTCCAGGTTTTTAATGAATAGGAAGAGGAATAACTCTTTTTATCATAGTTTTTTGCAATAAATGTTTCAACTGAGGCTTGGTTGATGTATAGCGGACACACAAACCATATGACTCATGGCAAAAAGCTCTTTAATGACTTGAAGCCTACTGGAGTTACAAAAGTTAGAACAGGTCATGGTTGTTATATTCCAGCAAAAGGAATGGGAACTATTACAATTGAAACACAATCAGGTACTAACGAAATTTCCTATGTTTTTTACCTACCTTTTTTAGATCAAATATTGTAAAGTATTGGTAAATTTTTAGATAAAGGTTTTAAATTTGTATTTCGAAGATAATGATTGCTTGATCATGGAAGCCTGAGGACATGACTTTTTAAAAGCCAAAATGAGAGGTACAAGTTTCTTATTAAATGTATCGGAGGAAGAACAAGGGGTGTAATTAGAAAGATAAAATGTTTACGAGTTATGGCAAAAGAGACTCTGACACTATTATTATCAAGGGTTTCAAAAAATAAAAGAATTTGTGACGATTGATACCCTTTCTATACTGAGAGAGAGTTCTTAAATGTGTCGGGCTTTTTAATTCGAAAACCAAAGTAGACTTCCATTCCCAAAGGCAACTTGAAGCTCAACAAGAAAGTTTAAGCTGGCTCACACAGATGATGGAGGACCCCAAAGGACTCCTTCACTGAAAGGTAGTGTTTATTATGTTAATTTTATTGATGATTTGACAAGAGTGATGTAGATCTATATTTTAAAGTACAAATTGGAGTTCATGAGAATTTTTTGGAATTTGAAAGAGAAATTGGAAAATAAAAGTTTCTACAAAATTTTGATTTTACGTTGTAACAATAGAAAGGAGATCACTTCTCATCGGTTTTGTTTAATTTGTAAAGAAGCAGGGAATGAATGTCAACCTACTACTCCTTATACTCTAGAAAAAATTGAGTTTGTGAGAGAAGTAACAAAGTTATCATGGATATGGAAAGCTCTATGTTGCACGGAAAGAATTTGCCAAAGATGTTTTGGCCATAGGCAACAAATCAGTTGTATTCCTACAAAATTGACTTCCCTCAAAAGTTTTGAAAGATCAAACTCCTTTTAAAGAATGGTATGGATACAAATCTCTGCTTTATTTTCTTAAAGTATTTGGTTGTCTTTTTTACCTATGTACTTCGGTAAAACGGGATAAAATAGATAAAAAGGAAGATACGGCATTTTTATTGGTTAAAGTTATGTTTCAAAAATGTATATAATCTTTTGTCCTGAATGTGAGAAGATAATTATGAACATAGATATCTACTTCATGTAAAATTAGGAATGGGATTGGTATGATTAAACGAATTCCTTCTAGAAGACAAGCTCATGGTCAAATGAAAAAGAGACGATGATCCACATGTTAGGGAATCTCAATATCTTTCAGACATATTTGAGAGATGTAAAGTTGCAATTAGTGAATAATCTATCCCTTAAGATGCCATCAAAGACCCCAAGTGGAGAAATTAAATGCACGAGGAGTTGTTTATGATTGAAAAAAATTATATGTGGTTGCATTTTTACAAACCTCAAGGCAGATAAATAATTGGCGTATACTGAATGTTCATAACAAAGATAAATGTTGATGGTTCAATCAACAAGCATAAAACAAGGCTTTAAATTAAGGTTTATGTGTAAATTTTTTGTGTAGATTATTCTGACACATTTGCTCCAATAGCTAGGCTCGACATGATCAGATTGGTTATAATTGTTTTTGCACATTGTTCTTTGAAAGTGCATCAGATAAATGTCAAATTAGTATTCTTAATGAAATTCTCGAAGGAGAAATTTCTGTTGAACAACATGTAGGGTTTTTTATATATGTAAAGGAATATACTGCCTATCGACTACATAAAGCTCTTTATGGCTTAAAACACTCACCAAGAGCTTGATATAGTTTAATAGATGATTTTTTTCAGTCTCGATTTTGAAAAAAAGTCTTTCAGAATTCACATTGTATCTTTAACATAATAGCGGTAAGATCCCTATTGTTTATGTTGATGACCTTTCGATCATTGGGAACAATGAAAAGCATAATGATGAGTTCAAGCAAGATATGATGAAAGCTTTCTGAATGTCTGATCATGGTCTCTTTACATACTTACATCGAATGGAGATTACACAAGAAAATAATGAGTTCTTCGTTTGCTAGAAAATTACTCAAAGTCAAGTTCTTTTTATTGAGAGAAGTGCAAAAATATGGAGATATAACTCTAGTCTATTGCAAGACGGAAGAACTATTGTCTAATATATATAAAAGATGGAATATCAAGACGCAATCTAAATATCTGGAGAATACAATCCAAAATTACATGAAATTTGTACTAGACAATATTTAAGAAGCTCAATCAAGATACTAGATGGAAGCCTACCTCAAAGTCAATCATGAGTGCTTCAAATCAACCATTAATGAGCTATAAATTTTTTAAAATCCTTCGAACAACGGCACACCATCATTTTATAAATCACAATTTCATTATGGATGTTAAGACAGTAAAATCGCAATAATTGGAAATCGACCCAAAATTTAGTCAAAATGGGAATATAGGGGCCATACTGGAAATCCCAAAAAATTACTCTACTAAAAGGTCCTAAATGCCTTACCGATCTTGTACCCCAAAACGGGGCTCAATTCCATGTGTGGAATAACCCGAACAACTACATGTAAATAAAATAAAAATATAGAAAACAAAGAGAGGGAAGCCCCTTCAGGTGGGATATAACTCAAACAGACCTCCAACACTTCCCTCAAACACCAACATGTCTCCACAATCAAATTGAATTCCAACACTTTGAATCATCTCAATCAAATATCCCCATGCTCAAGAAATTGCACTTTTAAACTTAGCGACTGAAGCTGAAATTTTGCCAATTAAATAGTAGAGATTCGTGTGTCTAAATGTGATTTCTAGTCATTAATGGCCTAAAATCCAGTAGCTAAACGCCTACACAATATATCAACCTATAGCAAAATTATTTGGGTATGAAGTGGATGAGAAATCAGGAATAAGGATTACAAATTACCAACCCTTTTTTAGTAATCTACCAACTTACTCTATAACGAATATGATGAAAAATGGAATTGATTCAGTTAAGCCCTAAAATTTCATGCGAACGGGCGAAGCAATTTAGCTCTCTGAATAAAGAAGGGGAAAAGGCAACAAAATTTCGCCATCTTGTTCTGAATGATTTTAAACTAATTTTTTAAATACTCCTTATGTGTCAATAAAACCTAAGAATATTGTTTCTAATAATGTCTTTTTACAAATATTCACTATATTTCCCCGTCCGTTCCTTTATTTGTCACTTAAAAATTATCGAACGTAGGATTACTTAATAATACAATAAACCTAAACTTAAGTGAGATAATTTATAGCATACTATATAAAACAAAAGGAAATGGGAAAACTAGATATCCAAATATATAAGATATGAAAATTAGAACAAACTCACAAGAGCTCACAAGAGCTCATTGAAATAATTCATTTGATTTTAAAATTTATAAACGCTCCCCTCCACCCCCCACCACCTCGTCCAAATTTATTTGGTACTTTTCATTTATCCAGAGTGAAACAATATAAGTTTTACCAAAATTTTGTGCATAGAATTTTTATAATTTTATAAATGAAATTTATATGTACATATAAAAACTACGTAAGAAGTATTCTAAGTAAGGATAATTAACGTAACAATTAAAAATATTTAAAAGGTAAATGAAAAATTCACAAGCAAACATAGACTTTTTTGAATCTGGAAATTTGAAAGGTGTGATATATATTGGTAATGAGGGAGTATATTTAATTAGATAAAAATGAAAAATGAAATATTTCTAATATTATTTATTTAAATTCGAAACTTCCAATACTATGAAAATATTAGACATTCATGTGCATCTATTTTTGTAAAAAAAATAGTTAGTTTTCCTTTTATAACTGCATAACTAAATTTCTAGGCCAGACACACGATATAACTAAGCCCTCATTTATTTGTACTTAATGAGAATTTTAATTTTAAATTATTCATATTTTGATCAAAAACGGTCTGTTAGATTTGAAGGAGAACATTTCCAGATATATATTTTCCAATTTTGTCATGTTTAGTTGGCATAGATGTTTTGAAAGTTTTTTCCAAATAAACTCATTTTCCTCAAATTAAAAGAAAATGACTTACCTCCAAAAAATATGGAAAACATTTTTCCATAATTCTTTTTCAATCTCACACCTCAACTTTCACTCCTAAAAAAATGTTTCGTGTATAGATTTCTGATACTAATTAAAAATTTGACTCATGATTATAAATTGGGGACTAGAATCTTGACCTTGAATCGACAACTGTAGTTTCCCAAAGTAGAAATAGAGTCCTAGTTGAGGTAATAGGTGTAGGTCTGGCATTAGATGTTGATGTTTCATCTTTGTAAGGATGTTTGTTCTTGAGTTGGGAATTCAGGTGAGATCTCAGTCATATCTCGTATCTCAAGACCATATCCTGGGTTTATTATTTGGTTTGGGTATCGAGTGTTAGTCCTTATTCACAAGTCAGATCCTGAGCAGGAATTCAAGATCAAGTCTTAGGTTGGATGTTGATTCCTATGTCATGATTTAGGAGACAAAAGTCTACAATTAAGGTTTTCGTGTGGGTCTCACGTGAAATGTTGATATTGGGTCCTAGTTCAAAATTTTGGTAACACATTTGATGTCGTGCTTAAACCTAGTTTTGATGTCATGCCCTGATTGAGATGTCGAGTTTTTGTTTGGTGGTCATGTCCCAATTAAGAGAGTTTAACTTTGGGTCAAAAGTCAAGTCTGGGGTAGGATCCAATCTGACCATCAAGATTATTTGTAGATTTCAATGTCAGGATCAAGCTTGGGGTCTGATGTTGGTGTTTGCGCTTAGATCATAATTTGGGTCATGGGTTTGGATTCAAGCTCAAATTGAGGGTTTGGAGTAGGGGTCAATTTTGGGGACAAATATTAGGTCCGATGTGGGGGCCAAGTTACGTTCAAAAGTGGGTCTAGATTTAGAAGTTGGAGTAAGATTTGAGATTTGTCATTGGGGTCGTATTTTGGTTCAAAAGTCAGATCATAAATAAGATGGCAGGGTTGGGTTGTTGTTTTATAGTCGTTCCCAGGTCAAAAGTTGGGACCACTTCCAAAAATGGAAGTCGGGTCTTCGATATAGAGTTGAGGATCGATACATGTTTAGTCCTGTTCTAGTTCGAGTGTTATGATTGAAGTCATGTTCTAGAATGACTTTGCGTTCCGAGTGTGTCTTGGGGTCAAATAAAAGGTTGGATCACGATCGATCCTTGGGGTCGCATCCCAGTTTAGTTGTGGGTAGATGTCGGGTACCAATATGACTATAGGGTCTCAAGTTTAAACTTGATGTTAGGTTTCGGGTCAGATGTTAGGATAAGTCTTGAATCATTCATCAGGGGCACATTCGATTTTGGTATTACGGTCGTATCCAAAATATGTTATCGTGGTTAGCTTTTGGGTCGGGAAATATTTTTCTAAAAGGTGATTTGTACATTCTATACTAATATAAAAATATATTATGGACAATGACTTTCATTCACCAACCAAATATTAAGATACTAATATTTTCTCACCCACTAACAAAACATGATAAAATAAGGTTAAATCCACCTATTCTCAAAGAAAACATATGCTATGAAAACGTATTTCATAATAACAAATTCCCCCACTTCTAGGCTTTTCTATGTTACAATTACTTATTGATCCTGAATATCTACGAATGAATATTATGTGTAATAAAGTACTACATTCTTTGCATGTAGTATCCATTTTTGGCGGTATTTAATTTATATCTCACAAATGAATGATATGTTTTTTGTCCCTATTTCTAATATTAATGAAAACATTTTTGTACAAAAAACCCTTAATTTTGACTTAATTTCATCGAAAAAATCTATAATATAATTTTTACAATTTTTATCCTCAACTGAAACATTGTTTCTAACAACTATAACAACTTGTCATCATCACTAATCGTTATTTGCAAACATCTCCAATAACGATCATTATCATAACAATCATAGAACAGAGTTGTCATTTGTTCCTCTTAATAACAAAGTCCAAAAGGGAAATGCTATCATCAAAGAGATATAATTAATGTTATGAAATTATTTTTATACTCATTATAAGTGCAATCACTAATTAAACAATAAATTATATTATTATTCTTTACACATTTTATCTTTGTGAGTTCAATTTATCACATAGTATGTATGTTTAAATGTGTATGCATTATCGTTGTGTGTGTATTTTGATATATATGTGTATATGCAACTAGGACTTAAGGTATTGTTCATGGTAGGCGCAATTCAAAATTGAGAAATTAAAAGTGTAAGTAAAATTTTGTTTGCTAAGAAAAACTTGTTGTTATATGTTTTTAATGGAAAATTGTATGCTATATACGTCAAAATAAATCTCTAAAACTGTAAATCTGTAAAATGGAGTGTGTTAAAATTACTCGGCAAAAGCGTTGGGGCTAGTATATTTTCATCCCCATTGGATGAAAATATGGTAGGACCAATTTTATATTCTTGCCGATTTAATAGAAACAAGTTATCATCCCCATAAAGGTTCTATTGCATTTTGCCTTTTTTCATGCTTAACATATGAAGTATATTCGGTTTGTCTCTTTTGTTAAGGATTAACCTAATATTTTCACATAAATGCTACATCATTGGGGTTTTTCTAATTCAAGATATTGAAACGTACAATGAACATTTAATTATTGCTCTATGTTGGATCTCTGTTCATCTACATTAAAAAATTTATATGCACTAGTTTCTTACTATGGGAGCTACTTGTAACTGACATAAAACTACGTGAACTAAACATGGAGTCTGATGTATATGCACCATGGATAGGAACCAATATACCTTTCCAAAGGGTATAACTGCATGATTAACGTGATCACTAAATTTGATGCCCATAGAGGAGACTTATAAACCTAAGGGGGCACGAAAATCTTGGACTATGAAGATATGTGATTAACGTTTCTAGGACACTTCTTTCAACTCTTTGTGTCAATGGTTGCTAGTCAGTATAATAACCAAACTAAAGGAGTTGGGGTAGAATTCCATAGTGAGTGGTACATGTTTAATATTCAATAACAAAATACAATATGTTCAATTCAATCATAGGAATAGAGATTTACAAATAAAAACATTATTTAGATTGAGGGGTTCATAAGTGTAAATAACAGGGGGTTTTGGTTTTAACTAGCAGCTACAACAACAGCGACTAACATAAAATTAAATATATTGAGAAGAGTTCTAGGGATTTGATTTTATTATAGGCTAATATAGACAAATGAGTTATTGTAAATATTAGTAAATAGCATTAAATCAGTGACTAAGATAGACATTAGTGGTAATAAACTTTCTCTCAAAAAGTTTACCTTGAATCAAGTTTATTTCGCTCGAACTCCAACACGCAAGAAAATAAGAACATCTACGCTTTAGTACATTCACTCCATAGAGCTGAATGTGTAGAAAATGAATAAGGATTCTCCCTCTCGAGCAGAACCCATGAAAACACAATACCCACAGACCATCAAATAAGTAATCTTGGTTTTAAAACATCTCTATCGAACAAGGCAAAAACTCGAAGGTATAACTTCATTTTAAAGTACAATTCTTTGGATTGAACCGTAAATACTGATTAAATTCACTTTTAAACAATATTTAAATTAACTATGACAAATACCCACAAGTTAAATCAGGCCATATTCACATAATCGCACCCCTAGAATTGGGATTTTAGTTCACATCATAAAAATATAGAAATTGTGACCTAATTGTGTTTACATCAACTAGGTAAGATTAATTTGATATTTACAAAGGTCCAATAGAAAAATCATAGAGACCCACTCCAATTTCCCCATGATGTAAAACATTAATTCTTTAAAGCTATGGAAACCTTAGTCCCACTACTCAGAGTTCAAACCCAAAAATTACTCTAATGAATGTTTAGAATAAATTTGATACTAAACATAATGTTTAAAAATGTACTTATAGCCTCAAAATATATTGTGAATGGCTATTAAACGCAGTTAGTCGGGATCGCTGATCAACTCATCGATCTGCACTTTTGTCAGTTACGTCACCTTTTTCTTTGCCTTTATTATCCTAAAGTTCTGTAACTTTGGGCGGTCCAACACTACATTGCGGAACCAATCGGAGATTGCTCATTTCTCTCGACAAATTGATTTTCTCTTTGAAGGCCTATCACAAAAGAACTCAGGCCCTCAGAAGGCCATTAGGTAAATCATCAAATGGAATTGGCCATCACCAGGCCTTCCTTTATTCAGTTTTTCAGCTCTCTTCTTTCCTTTTTTCAAATTAGTGTCCATTCTTTGTTTCTCAGTGCAAATACATGAAAACCATCGGTTTTACATAAATTATTTACACAAAACAAGATTTTGAGGACACAAAAATCTATCCTAGGACTCATCAACAACCTTAACATAAACTTTTGTCTCTCCTCAAGAAAATTCAAGCTAAGGAGCTCAAAAAGAATTTCTCAAATAATTCTACACAAGAATCAATCGTGAATGCACACAACAAGACTCAAATTACTCATTCCAAGATCAACAATGAACTGATAAATTCAAGTTGTGACTATCCATTATAAAATATTCTCAAGTTGACAATAATTGCTTCAAATTAAAGTTGAAGCTCAACAAACGTATTCGGATTCCCTCACAAAAGATTATTTCCATATTCAAACGCAATGGTTCATCGTTCAAGAATTGATAGCTCCGAAATCAAAATCAAGACACACTCACGAAGATGAACACATGTATGACTCCACCCATAGGTTTTGACTTATTTTCAAATGAATACTTGTTTCAGATCGCTCAAGATCAAAAAGTGTCTTTTCAAGCCTGCTAATCGGGCTGAGTGTAAAGGTATGGTCAATTATTATTAGTGACTACTAAATGTAATGTGAAAAACACTTATGTTCCATATCTTTTTCATTCTCATTCATGCTCGAAATTCACCCCATTATTATATTTCCATTCAACATTGGATACCCCATTTCTTTTTGCAACTCATCTTAAAACATTTTACATTATTTTTCTTTTTCCTTCTTTATTTTGTGTGGGGGTTCATCTTTTTCAAAATAATGGGTAGAGGGGAATTCCTTCACATTTCATGATTTACCTTCTCTTTTCACCACACCCCAACACAATATTTTTACTTAAGTTTGCTATTGAAGCAAACCACACTTCATGAGGATTATGGGTGAAGGGGTAAAGAAAAGTAAAAATTTCAAACAATTTCTTCTATGAATGGGAGAAGGCTCAAAGGGTGTTCAAGCAAAGATCACATACTCATAAGGTAGGTCACAAAAGATGTATAATGTCAAATAGTTTCACTCTTTAAGATTTTTGCCTAAGATCATTTCATTAGCTTAAATCACTTAGTCAAATGGACCGACGGGGCAGTTTCTAGGTTTCATCACGCATGGTTCATAGTAATCTCATCACACAAAGCATTTACACCAATGGTAAACACGGCTCCACACATTTGATAATGCACAATGTTCATCGTAAGAGACTAAATTTGACAATAGTCTAGTCAAAACAAGATGCAAAGAGCTGATATATTGCATATGGTACTTTATTTGGCCTCATCGTAGCTGCATACTCATGTTTGTTTGATTATGAGCACGATATAAGTCATCGATATTGATCAAGACTGTTATTCAAATTGATAAAAGAACAACCGCGTTAAAACTTTCTGCGGTGGTGGCCAACAAAATTTCACAAGGTTCAAATATCATTTACATTCAAAATAAGGAGCCACAAGCTTAAAAATCCTCAAAATATAGTGCAAACAAAATTCATAGCACAAAATTCAATATAAAAATGAAACACTAATCACCAAAAGGGAGTAACACCTACCAAAACAAAAGAAATATGTCTTTTTATTCTAGAAACTATCAAAAAATCAAAATAAAACAATTATACAGAGAGGGAGGTAAAGGGAATCCTATCTACGAAGTTGCTCCATTTGTTGAGGCATAGGCATCAATGCTTGGAGTACCCTCATAAGAACCGACTAAACTGGACCCACACATAGTGGTGTCTCTCAAAGATGTATTGAGTGAATTCTCAAACATATAATTCTTGAGCTCTGCAAAACCATCATAAACCTCAGCCTCTCACACATCTATTTTCTCCTTATCAGTCTCTTCCTCCGACTCATCATCTATCGTATAATACTGGTGTATATCTCTAGTTGTGACAAAAAGAATCTTTGAAGTCGTTCGGGCATCGACATAATATGATGCCTTTAATAGTGAAGTGAAGTTTGTAGATTTGAGATAGTCTACCTCCTTCCTCAAATTTTCCACTTTGTCTTTCATAGTCATAAAGTTGAAAGACTTTCCCAGTCTACTCTAACAAATATTAACTCTCGCCATCAAATCATCAATATAAGTCCTATGAGTGGTTAGTGCATCAAGGATGACACTCTCAATTATCCATCGAATTGATACCTCTAGTCGGGTGGCCCTCATATTAGTTGAATGGGCGAGATGACCCATTTTCATGATCATAGCCTAAACAATCTTGGTGGACTGGGAATAAGAAGAAGCACCAGGATCCTTCGAGGAAGAAGTATGAGCATATGTACTTGAAAGCCCAGAGGCAGGAGTAGTACAATATTCCTCTACACGTATGAAACAAATGTCCACCTCCAAGATGTATCCATCGGAGCTTCTTTCATCCTGTCGGCCTCCTCCTCAATGTAATAACACTCAAAATGCCATATTTCAGTAGAGGATAAAAGGATAACCTTAGAATCTCTTCTAGAATCTTAGGGAACTCTAGCATGCTTGCACGACTGAGTCATCGGAACTAGGAATGGCAGGGACGTCTAGTGCTTCTTGAACCTCATAGTTAATTTATGCTTAATAAGGAGCCTCATGTCAATTATCTTATGAACATTATCATTCCAAGGTATGCCTACATAGGGTGGCGGAGGATGCATTCATTCTGGGAATGCATGATGTATTGTTGATGAAGACGAACAAGAAATGAGCAACAATACTCATGTCGCTCTTCTCAATGGGGCCCATGCCTCGATCTACCTCTGGGTGATATTGGAAATCAGTTGTGCAATCAATCCCTTCAAGTTATGGAGGGAGATACGCATCGTCCTGATATACCTCTCTAGTTGTGGTCAGAGGAATTTCAGAAGTCGTTGGTGCATCCACATAATCTTATACCTGCAATAATGAAGTGAAGTTTGTAGTTTTGAGATAGTCTACATCCTTCCTCAGATTCACCACTTTGGTTTTTATAGTCAAACTTTGAAGACTCCTCCTGCTTATTCTAACAAAATAGTGACTCGCTGTCAAATCATCAGTCAATGTCTGAAAAGGGGTAAGTGTAGCAAGAATGGCACTCTCAATCATCTATGGAATTGATGCCTCTAATATGGTGGCCCTCACAATATCCAAATGGGTATGTGAGCCATCTTCAAGATCATACCCTGAGTAATATTGGTTGGTTACCGATCGGAAGAAACACCAGGATCCGGAGAAGAAGAAGTATGATAGATGTACGTGAAGGCCAAGAGGCCGGAGGAGGCCAGTTTGCCTCTACAAGTATAAAATCAATATCCACCTTCAAAGATGTATCCAACGAAGCTTCTCTCATCTTACCAACCTCCTCTTAAGTGTATTGCAATACGCTAGATTTTAGTGGAGGCTAAAAGTATAACCTCAAATTCTCTAGTAGAATCTTTGAGAACTCCAATACGTCGGCACGACTGAGTGATCGCAACTAGGAATGGTAGGCAGGTCTGGTGCCTCTTAGACCTCATGGTAATCTCCTGCTTATTAAGGAGACCTATGTCAATGCTCTTCCTTGACGTTATCATTCCAAGGCATGCCTCCTTAGGGTTATGGAGGATGGACTCATTTTGGGATGGCATGATTATGTTTTTGATGATTTTAAACAAGAAACGAATAGCAATACTCCTGTCACTCTTCTCAATGGTTGCCCATGCCTCAATCAATGTCTTGTTGGTATTGGAAATCAGTTGTGCAAGCCACCCCTGCGAGTCATTTAGTGACTGAATGGTAAGCAATCCTTCATACGCCTTTGTATCACCTAAAGCTCTTCCAAGCACAATATTTATGTGGTTGTCACTAGACACAACTTTCTTTCCCCGTACTATGACGGACATTAGCAATTTGAAGGTACTAGCCTTCTTCTTACCCTTGGGAACCAACACTCTATATGTTGTATAGAATTTGTGGACCAATGTGGGAATGTAGGGGCCTCGGGAGCAGGTGAACTGATCAAACCTTTTAAAATAGATGGTGTCCCTCACCGTGGAGTATCTGCCTTCAAGGCCCTCTGTAGAAAGTAGTTTCTCATCAAAAATATTAGTCAACTCATATACTTTTCAAACTATTAAGGATTTGGGAAAGAGGAACCATAGGTGGCAGTGAATCTACAAGAGGTGTAGCTGTTGGAACTATTTCTTCTGGGGAGTAGGCAACTGAGACTCTAGCCGAGTTAGGAAGGGACCTAGCAAATATGTCATCCATCTAAGAATGTAATTGTTTATTATCATCCGACTTAGGCAATGAAGCTTGGGACCCCTCACTATCAATATTTATGGTCTAGAACCTCATATGATGGACTTTTTTTCTTTGACTTTACCTCCCTTTGGAGGTTTTGTTCTCCCGTTGATAGGAGAATCGGCTCCCCCTTTTTTTATCACAATCCCTCTTGATATCTTATAGGGTGGCATGGAAAGATTGTTTCTTGCTATATATTTATAAATTTCAAAAAAGAGTTAGAGTTGGTTCATGCAAAATTGTAGAAAAATTGTTTTAGATAGACTCCTTATTCTGCTTGGTGAGTTGTCGAATCTCTTATGCAGGTAAGATTATGCATGCCGAAAGGAGTGTGTCATAAATTCGAAGACAAAATAGCATGCTGGTGATAGGAAGGGCCTTTCGGCAAACCGCTTATAATATTTGGTGAGCGAGGACTAGCCTACCAAAATTTACAATGCATTTTTGGGGTTGAGGGCGCAGAAAGGGTGATCAAGAAGGACTTTCAGCCAGCCAACTCAATATTACAAATGAAATCAGAGGTGATAAAGGGTAATTCACTGAACCGCCAAGTGGTATGGCGAGATCGAGTCACCTTGCCAAATGAACCAACGTGCCTATTTTCACCCACATCCCAAACTTAGCCTTTTAGCTCCCAAAACAAAATCAAGACGATAAAAATGTCAATTCGACATAGAACTAGACAACCTATAACATCGGGAAAATCAAACTACTCCAAATTTAGCAAAATTTTTCCATTTGACAACTTTTACCCATAAGAATGACGCAACCTCTCTATCATTGGGAAAATTACGTCATTTGACACAAATGTAGGTCACTAAGACTGCACTCGACTAAACCCAAAAATATTTGGACAAAATCCAAAACTTTTAATTAATTTTAAGGGACAAAATACTCTTGAATTCAACAATATAGGAATTTTAGGCACGATATTCAAATTAAAATAGGTATACAAGCATAAAAGTTCAATTAGAGAGGCCTAACACACATCATTATATAGAAATCATTGCAAATGAGTACAAATCGCTAAAGAAGAATTCAATGTTAAGAAAACCAACATTATATGCTGAATAATAAAGTTTAATATCTAGGCGGCAATGAAATACAATTCCGAACACAAACTTGATGACTTTAATGTTAAAAAATGCAAGAATACACAAAATATTGCCTGGATGTGAGTTATGGAATACAGAAGTTATGGAAAATGAGTGGGTATAAAATTTTAAACCTTTGGCAATAAATAACTATCTATTTATCACACATTCGACGACATAAGTTTTGCAGACCGAATAGGCACTTACCCCGTCTAGTTTTAGAGGACCTCTAGTTAATGTAGGGGTCCAAACGACATAAAAATTCAAGATCATCGACCTGGTCGGTGATTCGCCCTTGTCGAGTTTTACAGACTCCAGTTTCAAAATTTCTTGAGTCCAATGAGGTCCAAGTGGTACTCGCCGACTTGACTTTTATCTCTCCAACCTATGTCTTTCAAAAATATTTTGCACTTCCACCAAAACAATCAACACACCATTATTTAAAAATTAAAAAGAAGAAAGCAAATATAACTTTGGTTTCCTACCATGCAGCGTCATAGTTAACGTCCTGGCAGAAAACCATATTTTGAAACTTATGTGATACGTGAGGTTCAGATGGAAGAAAAATCCTAACAACCTCTTTCTGTAACATACACAAAAGATTATATTAAAGTAACTTCAAAAAACATCTACACAAGATAATATTACTTGATATGGTTTTTAATAACAAAATCAGAAAAAGAAAAAGAAAGAAGAAATTTTGCATGTTAAAAAAAATGGAAAAAGTCCACCATAAACTACCAATGAAAAAATTGAGGAGTGACATATTTTTCAAATACAGCAACTCAGGAAAAGGAGGAGTGTTGAAGATTTATTTTAGTTACTGAAGAAACTTTTAGCAAAATAAGTTATTTAGCTTGAATAAATTTGAATTTGAAATTTAAATCATTTTGTTATGTTTTTGAGATATTTTATGTTGTTTAACTTTTAAATTATGCAAATTATGTATTTTATGTTGGATATTAAAAGCCTATCAATGCTTAGTTAAATTATTGAAAGTCATTTCAATCATTCTGTGTTTCCTTATTTTATTAGAACCAATAGTTTGATCTTTGAACATGAAGTTGTTGCATGGGAAATCGTTGAGATATCACAATTTATTCTTCGACATCTTCAACTGCTATATTCGGTATAATAAATACAATTTTAGCAGTAATAACTATGCACATTAACATGGAGTATTAAAATTTAAGTTGTCTTTAGTTAATTTTCATTAGATTCAATGTCTATATAAACTTTAGTCACATTTATAAAGAGTATTAAGATATACTCGTCACTAGTAATTGACTCTATATATATATTATGGGGTAATGAAGATATTAACATTAATAAATTAGTTGTAATGAAGCTATTTAATTGTTGCTACAAAATATTTTTTATGTAGTTATTCAATATATGTATGGTCTATATGATAATATATCCCAGCAACCCATTTAAAAATCAATGGATCAATTGAATTTGAGCTCATTAAATCCTTCTTTCCTGCAAAGCACAAATGACTAATTTTTTTGTTTTTTATATGTGCTATAGGTTGATTTAATTCAGAAATTAGTTTTTTTGTTCAAGCTAGGGGTCTATCGGCAGGGCTGTAGCTTAGATTTTCATCCGAATCCCTTCAACAAAAAATTACACTACTAATTTTTTTTCAATTTATACCGGTAGATAGAGCGGCTATCATCTTTTTATTAAAATAAAAATACTCAATAAAACTAAGCAAAATCAAGGGAGTCTAGGCCTTACCTTATCAATCCTAATGAGGAAACGAACATCTACTAATTAACAAGCAAGAAAAAAATAAGATCTAGAGAAAATTAGCAATTCTATGATTATCAAAAAAAGTTTAATACAGTACTCTATGATTATACTACAAATGAGAATACTTGAAAAATGCACAAATATAAAATTAAAGAAGAGAGTTGAGTTATCAACCTCAAAAATACTTTTACAAGTGCATGAATTAACACTGACAGATAGCCCATCTAGAGTAACCTAAACTATTTTAATTTTGTCTTCTTCTTCAAATTTATCCAACAAAACTTGATAATTAATCATATCTTCTTGGGTATACTGGATCTTGATCAAGCTGTATATATTGTCATATGCTTTTGCTTTTCCAAATATTACACTACTTATACATGTTAAAATTATAAAGTATGTATCTATTGTATTTGTTGAATCCTCAAGCCAATT
The DNA here is from genome assembly GCA_027705065.1 of Solanum peruvianum. Lineage (NCBI taxonomy): Eukaryota > Viridiplantae > Streptophyta > Magnoliopsida > Solanales > Solanaceae > Solanum > Solanum peruvianum. The sequence goes on from JAKWJD010001763.1 coordinate 23,458,407, forward strand.
CATATATTTTCTTTTTCATACATCGAACCCCTTGGTAAAATTACTTAATCAATCGATCTTACTCGAAAAAAGAAATAAGAAAAAACATCTTATATGAAAATTCACTAGAAATTAAGCTTACCAAGAACTGAATGATAATGGTTTTTCCCCTTTCTCTTGTTAAAAATATTTTTTTGGCTTTTGTGACAAGTATTATATATATATATATATATATATATATATATATATATATATATATGTGTGTGTGTGTGTGTGTGTGTGTGTGTGTGTGTGTGTGTGTGTGTGTGTGTGTGTGTGTGTGTCAATTTTACTCAACTTGCAACTATCAACATTCTAACTCGTCACTATTGTGTTTTATGGACATCGATCATTGACACTACACATAAATTTTTGAGATGCTTAGAATTTTGATCGAAGATCATGTAACAATGTAGACGAGTTGAGATATCCATATGTGCATATTCAATGTTGAAGTATTTTTTTATCGGTTGAGGCTAAATTCAAGTGTTTGTTTATAAGTTTGAATGATTAGTATAGAAAGTTAGGAGTTAATTAGTTTGAAGACAAGTTATATTGAAATTAATTGTTTTATGATTGGTTAGTTATCTTGTTGTTTATTTTTCTACTTATTATTAAACTTTACCTACATTGAATAATGAAGGCAAAAAGCCATTTAGAAGAAGATTCAGTTTCTAAATCTATTTGGTTGTTAAAGTTTAGATGTTTAAGCAAACATGGATGGTCGGGTCCAACCCATTCATTAACAAGATAATTTCTTATTTGCAATGATTTAATCTAACTCTTTTGCACTATAACGAGTTTTGAGTGTATTATACATGAATAGTTAAAGTTTCATATACAATACTTTAGCTTCTCTTCTTTATTGCTTCCTCACCAATAATCCTATGTAAGATCCGCATAGCTGATTCGGTCAGTGTCATACCTATGTAAGTACACCACCACGACTCAAACGATGGCATATATTTGAGATTAGGATGAAATTTGACAAGTGAGAAATTTCACTTAAATGGTAAAATTTTGAATCTACTTCTCTAATTCCACTTTCTAAATTAAAAGTGATCATTTCTATAAGGAAGCATTGACAGACTGTTGACACTGTAGAGGAACTGTCTGTGTCAACCCTAACTCTTGTGCAAACAAATTTTGAGAGTAATACTCCAATCTATCTATTCCAACACTTGAGCTCCCTATTGCGAGACCATACTGGAGGTCTCGAGTAATAAGGAAGCTGGACCAGATATCGACTACAGCTAGCGTACTATATGGGATATGCACTTCCAATTTTATTCATCTGGGTGAATATGGAGTTAGCTGGCTAGGAGATATGGAAGAACATGAGTAGAGAACTTAAAACATTCTGGTTAGCTATTATGTTTTAACTTACCTTGAGCCAGGTCAATCCCTAAATTCATAAAGTTCTATGTATCATAAGTCAAAGGTCTATACTAGAGAATTTAAGACTACAACTAGAGCTGTAGGATCCATAAGCGCCCCCTAAATAACCAAATCCTTGGCTAACTAAGAAATTAGTTCATCAAAGTGAACATGTAAAAAGAAGGTGTAAATGAAGAGGAACATTTTTGCGTTTCTCAATAGGTGGCTCTGCAAATTTGTGTTCTACATCGGTTTGTCTATAGTAGCGAAGGAGTATGATAATCTACCCATAACTCTTGGTTTGGCAAAAAGGTTTCTTTGTCTCCTTTCACACTATCTAATCTATACGGAGGCTATAGAGGCTTAGTTACCCGAGGATTTGGTCCTGCAAGGATTCCCTTCTTCATTCCACAACTCTAGCTATAGTCTTACTTACCGCAGTATAGACCTTTGCCTAAAGATAAAGAGAATTGTACAACTTTAGGGATTGCCCTAGCTCAAGGGAAGCTAAAACATAACATCTTCCAAGAATGTTTTAAGTTCCCCCATATATCCTAGCCATTTCACTCCATATTCACATGGATGGATGAAATTGGCGGGACATATCCCATATAATAAGCTACGTCTAGAAGATATTTGATCAAACTTCCTTATTTCTCGAAACCTACGATATTGTTTCGCAATAAGGAACTCAAGTTTTGGAAAATCTAGAGTGTAGTATTACTCTCGGAAAATGATTGCACGGTACTTTAGGTTTACACAAAATGTTCCTCTACCCCCTCATCATTTTGTATATGCTTCACCACTACAAAAGATAATTTTCAATTCATAAAGTGCATTAGAGAAGTGGATTCAAAGTTTGATCAACTCAAGAGAAATTTCTCAATTGTCAAATTTTTTCTAATCCAAATGTATGTGGTAATTTCAGTTGTAGTGGTCTACTTACATAAGTAAAACACGAACCGAATCAGTTGAGCATAACCTAGATAGGATTAATTTTTAGTAAGCAATAAAAAAAATGGAGCAAAGCTATTGTATATACGAAACATTCACCCTTCATGTATAATTCAGTCATAGCTCGTTACAGTGCATAAAATATGCTATGGAACAAGACAATTGCAGTCTAGGAGAATAATTTTTCTCCTAGACTCCAACCATCAAGACCAAACCATTAACCTTGTAATTGATAAGTAGAGAAATAAACTTGATATTTTCCATAAGAATGTTCTATTAAATCTACCATTTTAGTGATCACAGATATTTAATTAATGCCCAATGGAATCAAATGGGGATTCAAGAAATTTCTAGTTTCATTTGAAATCATGAAACTAGAAAAACCAAGACATTCATACCCAAAGAACTATAGTACAAATATACAACCACTTACTAGAGACCTCTATATGTAGAGCAGACATTTATTTCTCGTAACAACAATGACGGATCTTAATATTGCAAGATTATCAATTAGACCAAAATCATTATTAAGTGAACCAAAATTTAATTCACACATATAATAATATATATATATAATCGCAAATGTGTTATGAAACTATTGAATAAGAAGAAAAAATAAAGATAACAACAGGCTTGTTATCTCTCTTGAGGGATGATTTTACAATGAAGAGGACCTCTCTATTAATAGGGAAATCTAACTTGGTCCCCATAAAGGATTCCTAACCATACCCTAGAAGGACTCCACATAATATACATTCCCTATACTACAAATACTTTACAACAAAATTGAAATTAAACCGGTTTAATGACTAAATAGCTCAGGTGGAAAAAGTCATTAAGAAATGAGGAGCTGGATAAATCTGCTAGTTTGTTAGGAGTAACATGCAACAGTGAAGTTAGTTAGTTGGAATAATAGTGATTCATATTAGTCTTGTCATATATTCATGTATAAAAGTTGTATGAGAATTAAGATTTCAGGTTTAATGGGAAAAGAATTCTCTCTTTCTGAATAAAATTACTCAACTATTCTTCTCAAATTTATTTTAAATGAGAATATGTCTCAGGATATTGCAGAATAAAATAGTTAGTTACTTTTATTGTTTTTAAATTATTTTATTTGAGTCCTATGTGACATGAATTTAGAAGTTAATTCTTTTGTTTGTTAAGTGAAAGTTACTAGTATTTTTTTTTAATTTTATCAAGCAATTATAACTTTAAATGTATGTCTCTGAATTATTTATAAAATAATCCCCTTTGTCAATTCTGCAGTATTTTTTCCTCGGAGTCATTCCCCGTTATTTTCTTAGTTTTATTTTAATTAAAAACAAAGAATTGGTATCTAGAGTCTTCTTCTTTATGGACATGTCTGAAAAAATGGATTTCGAAAATATTTTTTCATGAATGGCTCCTCCGATTTTTTTATGCTGAAAATTATCAATTATGGTTTGTGATGATGGAAATTTACTTTAATGATCTTGATCTTTGGAAAGCCATGGAAGAGTATTATGAAATTAATTTGCTGTCAAATAATCAAACCGTAGTCCGATAAGGAGGCTTATGAGGCAAGATGACATGGTTGAAGGAGAATTAATAGTCAGTCATAAATCTCAAACTAGTGGTAAATTCTTGAAGAGACTAGATGCACAATGCAAAATTTGCAAACAAGTTGGTCATGAAGTTGTTATTTGCAAAAGCAAATTTCAAAAGGATGGAACAGTTGGGAAAGTCACCACTAACGAAGAAGAAGAATACCACTTACTGTGGCAAGTTGTTTTTCAACCAAAAAATATGATTTTTTATGATTGATAATGGTTGTACAAAGCACATGATATATGAATGAAGTATTCTCAAAGAGTTTATTCCTATGAAAATAAGAAACAATATGGAATGGTAATTGTATTCCTGCAAAAGAAAAAAGCTCTATTGCAATCAAAACAAATACACGTACAAAATTTTTTAGATGTTCTTTATGTGGTTATTATTTATAGAAGTTTATTTAGTGTTTGACTCTTAATTAGTTAAGGATTTAAATTATTATTTGGAGAAACATATTGTCGAATATTTAACTCTACTAAGCAATGGATTTTACAAATTGAAATGAGAGGTAAGAGCTTCTCATTTAATCCAATAGAAGATGCACACAAGTCTGGCAAGACAAAAGATGAATTAGCAGATTTGCTCACAAGGACAATTTTAGATGAGACTAAAATCTATAATTCTTGATCCAAGGAGCATGTTGATAATAATCTCAGGATATTGCAGAATAAAATAGGTAGCTTCTTTTTGGTTCTTTAATTATTTTGTTATATTCCTTCGTGACTTGAATTAAGTAGCTACTTCTTTTATTTGTTATTTGAAATTTACATGCATATTTTTCAATTTTTAGTTAGGAATTATATCTATATGTGTTTGTCTCTGAATTATTTTTTACTCAAAGACTTTCTCTATTGTTTTCATAGTTTCTTTATTAAAAAAACCACAATATCCATGGCTTAGCATAATCATCTTTCTCGGCATTCTAACTCTGAATTAGTAAATTTCATGCGTCAATTGGTATTAGAGCATTCAATCCCTTGAAATAGAAATCTGCACATTCACGAACAATTGAAGAAATAAATTAAGTTTATGTCTAATATCCATGATCCCAATGCTCACACAGAAAATGAATTGGGTCAGATAAAGTATGAAATCAAATATATTGATATATGGGACAGAGATAAGGAATTTTGAATGTAAGAGAAGGTTTCATAGAGGTCAACGTGAGAATCAAAACAAAGAAACACCAAATTGTGTTGTTTATCATAGTGGTAAAACATTCATTCGTTTTTATAGATAAAAATTTCCTAAACATTGTAACAACCCTAATTATGGATATACAAAGTGATGTTTAATGTGTCAAGAATGCATATGATTAGACTACAGTTCACACGGATTGATGCGCATAGAACCACGCGTCAAAACCCTTGCTAAAGCCAAGCCAACTAACTTGGATTGTTATTTGATCTAGGAAAGGTTGGGTCCAACCATGTATGGATCTCGAATATGACGATTTACTCGAAGGAGTCTTTACCCGACTTAAAAAAGAGGAAATCTTAGGTTTTGAGGGTCTAGGGGTAAAATAGTCTTTTTTTCAAGCTAAGGGTATTATCGTTATTACCCTAAATATATAATTAATTATTTAATTAATAAGGTAGAGGGTAAATTTGGGGAGAGAGAGCTGAAATTGAGTTCCTCAAGTTATGTCTTGCTTCACCCTGGTTCGAACCAAGGTGGAAGCAATGAATCAATGTGATTTTTGTTTAAGCTATTGAATTAATACAATAAATTAATAATTATTATTCATTATCTGATATAAAATAAAGTAAAATCATATTTTTAATAATTAAGTAAACCTTATTTGACTAAGACCTAAACTAGACTCCTAAGCCAAATATAACTCCTACTCTCTCACGTCTATCTCTCAACTCTCATGCTCAATCACCCTTTTTATTTCACACAAAAATTTTCTGCCAAAATGGGTACAAAAGCAGAAAAATAAACCAAGTACTTCAAAATTGAACAACTCACCCGAAATCACAAGAAAACAAACATGATTCGCACACTAGGCTAAGGGAGGTTGTCATTCAAGTGGAATTGATATTGAGGAATTTTAGACGTGTTCCATGGTGATGTTTTTGGGAAGCAATTCAAGAGTTTAACGTAAAAAATGTATGGGTTTTCTTCTCTCTTGGTCCCTTTCCCATTATACGCCTTAAGGTTCATATTATTCATTCGAAAACTAGTATTGTTTCCCATCTTGCATGCCCCTTTCACTAGCTCCCAATGAATCGTAGGTTGTGTATGCTTGCTGGTAGATTTAGGTGTATGTTCTGTTTCGTGATGAATATGATTATGTTATGTACTTGAAAACGTATTATAGGTAACCATGTATTGAAAGTTTATGCAAGTGTGTGCATATGTAAACAAATGTTACTGTGAATGTATTTGAATGAGACCGACTTAAGGGTTCAAGTTTAAGATTGTTTTAGTAGTCCTTTCACTTACATAAATCTATGTAATTGTGATGTTCATTAAAATGGAAATGGGGCTGATCTTAGTGTCAACATTTTGGCTAAACTAATCCATGAAATACACCTAAAAAAGTGTTAAACGGTCCATGAATTGTCCTAAGTTTTCAAGTGGAAATATTGATGAAAATAAGTTTAGAAAATGATTAAGTTGAAGCCAAAAATATAAGTTTGGTTAGGATAAAATATAGAGGTGAAATGTGGAAAATTTAATTGATTTTAAAGGGATGAGGCACCCAGGATTCGAATCTGTGACCTCACCCATATAACACCTTAAATTAGCAAGTAAAATAAAAGGGGTCAGGGTTATTCGAAATGGGGTATATTGTCTGAGAAAGGAGAATATAAAAAAAAATTAAAAAAAGAAAATGGGAGGCGTGGGGAACAAACCCACGACCTCCAGGCAGCGAATGAAATGAAAGAAGAAAATTAAAGAAAAGAAAATGTGAGGCGTGGAAATAAAAACGACGACCTGAAGACTGGAAAAGAGAAGGGCGAACTAATAAGAAAATCAATTGCGGCTGTGGAGGCTCGATCCCACAGCCTCACTGCCAAACGCCTAGAAAAGTCAATTGAGGCTGTGGGAGTTCGAACCCACAACCTCACAGCCCCTAGCGAAATTAAAGAATAAGTAAAGAGCGGTTGTGGGGGTTTGATCCCACAACCTCATGGTCTAATAAAACTTGAAAACACAATTTAAAATGAAAAATAAAAGGGGTTGTGGGGATTCGATCCCACAACCCTGAATCCAAATAATAGGAGAATCCCATGGGAAAATTAAAGATAGAATATTGATGTTGGGGCTCGATCTAGGGTCCCAATGTCATGAAGACTAAAAGTAAAGTCAAGGAAAATTGTATGTATTGTCCAAGGGTTTCGAACTTGGGTTCCCTTGCCCAAATTTCCGTATGGATATTTAAATCATACGTTAAATAAATGTTCAAGAATAATGCAACCTACATAGATCGAAATTGGATCTTGGCTTACATACAAGATACATAAGTCTTGTGCTACATAATCTTAGGAATATATGAATCACTTGAACGAACGATGAAAGAATCCTCATGGATTGTATTTATATATCCATAAGTCTAGCATACGTTTAAAAATAATTGAACATAAGATGTATGTAATTGTAACGACCTGTTTAGTCGTTTTGAGCAGCAGATTTTATTTCTGGAAAATTGGCTGAGGCAACGGACCCCACGACGGACCGTCATGGGCACGACGGACCGTCGCAGGGTCTCGTTTTAATATACTTAGAAATTCAGAAATTGGGTACTGAAAATCGACTCTCTGAACTTCGTAACGGACTTGCAGGACAGACCGTCATAGGTGTGACGGACCGTCACAGACCCTTGGTGGAAATTTGGGTCTCTGAACTTGGCGACGACCTGCAGGACGGACCATCGCAGGCACGACGGCCCGTCACAGGGTGCGTAATCCCAGTTGGAGTCGGATTTCTTTACACGTTTTAAGGGACGTTTTGGACTATTCCTTCTTTAATTATAAAGTTAGAGGGTTTATATTAATAAGTCTAATTACTTGGGGGTTAAAAGAGGTAACCTTAAGTTAATTAGTGGGTTATTAATGCCATCTTTCAAACTTAATTATATACTAATTAGGGTAAAAGAAAGAGGGTTTGAATAAGAAAATAGAAAGAGAAAGAGAGAGAGAGAGTCGAACGAGGAAGAAGAAGAACAAAGCTTGGGAATTTCTTGTTTGATCACTAGTCTTCGGTGGAGGTAGGTTATGGTTTATGCTATCTTATAGTAAACTCTTAATAGCGAATGATATGTGTTGGTAGTATTGTAAACCCTTCTATATGCTTAATTGTATGCTTGCATGATTGTGATTATGAAATTGTGATAAAATAAGCATGATGAAGCTATTGAATCCTAAATCTTGAAAGAAACCCTAATTCACTTGTTAATGATGATGCCTTGGTGTAAAAGAAGGCTTGATAAATTATATAATGAGATTGATGATGCCTTGGTGTAAAAGAAGTCTTGATAAATTATATAATGAGATTGATGATGCCTTAGAATAAAAGAAGGCTTGATGAATTAGGGGATTGGGTTTCACGTTCCGGTACCAGGATAGAAATAGAGGATCGGGTACCACGTTACGGTACCAGGATAGAATGAGGATCGGAGTGTCACGTTCCGACACCAGGATAGAATATGGATCGAGTGTCACGTTCCGACACCAGGATAGAATATGGATCGGGTGCCACGTTCCGGTACCAGGATAGAATGAGGATCGGAGTGCCACGTTCCGGCACCAGGATAGAATATGGATCGGAGTGTCACGTACCGACACAAGAGGAAGAAAGATAATGAATCTTGAAGAATGTTAATATACTCAATGTAATGAACCTAATTCCCAAATGAGTATGATATTGAGGCTTGAGTCCTCATGGATGAACTTGTTAGTACTTGTTGTTGCTACATGTTTAGTATTATAGTTGTTTTATAATATTACTTGATATATACTGTTTTCTATTTTGAGTTGGCCGATGATATCTACTCAGTACTTGTGGTTGTACTGACCCCTCCTTTTATGTTTTCTTCTTGTTTATTTGTGGAGTGCAGCAAACGTGCCGTCGTCTTCGACTCAACAGTAATTCAAGCCAGTCTCCACTACATCGGAAATTCAGGGTGAGCTACATCTCAAAGATGTATTGAGTGAATTCTCAAACATATAATTCTTGAGCTCTGCAAAACCATCATAAACCTCAGCCTCTCACACATCTATTTTCTCCTTATCAGTCTCTTCCTCCGACTCATCATCTATCGTATAATACTGGTGTATATCTCTAGTTGTGACAAAAAGAATCTTTGAAGTCGTTGGGGCATCGACATAATATGATGCCTTTAATAGTGAAGTGAAGTTTGTAGATTTGAGATAGTCTACCTCCTTCCTCAAATTTTCCACTTTGTCTTTCATAGTCATAAAGTTGAAAGACATTCCCAGTCTACTCTAACAAATATTAACTCTCGCCATCAAATCATCAATATAAGTCCTATGAGTGGTTAGTGCATCAAGGATGGCACTCTCAATTATCCATCAAATTGATACCTCTAGTCGGGTGGCCCTCATATTAGTTGAATGGGCGAGATGACCCATTTTCATGATCATAGCCTAAACAATCTTGGTGGACTGGGAATAAGAAGAAGCACCAGGATCCTTAGAGGAAGAAGTATGAGCATATGTACTTGAAAGCCCAGAGGCAGGAGTAGTACAATATTCCTCTACACGTATGAAACAAATGTCAACCTCCAAGATGTATCCATCGGAGCTTCTTTCATCCTGTCGGCCTCCTCCTCAATGTAATAACACTCAAAATTCCATATTTCAGTAGAGGATAAAAGGATAACCTTAGAATCTCTACTAGAATCTTAGGGAACTCTAGCATGCTTGCACGATTGAGTCATCGGAACTAGGAATGGCAGGGACGTCTAGTGCTTCTTGAACCTCATAGTTAATTTATGCTTAATAAGGAGCCTCATGTCAATTATCTTATGGACATTATCATTCCAAGGTATGCCTACATAGGGTGGCGGAGGTTGCATTCATTCTGGGATTGCATGATGTATTGTTGATGAAGACGAACAAGAAATGAGCAACAATACTCATGTCGCTCTTCTCAATGGGGCCCATGCCTCGATCTACCTCTGGGTGATATTGGAAATCAGTTGTGCAATCAATCCCTTCAAGTTATGGAGGGAGATACGCATCGTCCTGATATACCTCTCTAGTTGTGGTCAGAGGAATTTCAGAAGTCGTTAGTGCATCCACATAATCTTATACCTGCAATAATGAAGTGAAGTTTGTAGCTTTGAGATAGTCTACATCCTTCCTCAGATTCACCACTTTGGTTTTTATAGTCAAACTTTGAAGACTCCTCCTGCTTATTCTAACAAAATAGTGACTCGCTGTCAAATCATCAGTCAATGTCTGAAAAGGGGTAAGTGTAGCAAGAATGGCACTCTCAATCATCTATGGAATTGATGCCTCTAATATGGTGGCCCTCACAATATCCAAATGGGTATGTGAGCCATCTTCAAGATCATACCCTGAGTAATATTGGTTGGTTACCAATCGGAAGAAACACCAGGATCCGGAGAAGAAGAAGTATGATAGATGTACGTGAAGGCCAAGAGGCCGGAGGAGGCCAGTTTGCCTCTACAAGTATAAAATCAATGTCCACCTTCAAAGATGTATCCACCGAAGCTTCTCTCATCTTACCAACCTCCTCTTAAGTGTATTGCAATACGCTAGATTTTAGTGGAGGCTAAAAGTATAACCTCAAATTCTCTAGTAGAATCTTTGAGAACTCCAATACGTCGGCACGACTGAGTGATCGCAACTAGGAAGGGTAGGCAGGTCTGGTGCCTCTTAGACCTCATGGTAATCTCCTGCTTATTAAGGAGACCTATGTCAATGCTCTTCCTTGATGTTATCATTCCAAGGCATGCCTCCTTAGGGTTATGGAGGATGGACTCATTTTGGGATGGCATGATTATGTTTTTGATGATTTTAAACAAGAAACGAATAGCAATACTCCTGTCGCTCTTCTCAATGGTTGCCCATGCCTCAATCAATGTTTTGTTGGTATTGGAAATCAGTTGTGCAAGCCACCCCTGCGAGTCATTTAGCGACTGAATGGTAAGCAATCCTTCATACGCCTTTGTATCACCTAAAGCTCTTCCAAGCACAATATTTATGTGGTTGTCACTAGACACAACTTTCTTTCCCCGTACTATGACGGACATTAGCAATTTGAAGGTACTAGCCTTCTTCTTACCCTTGGGAACCAACACTCTATATGTTGTATAGAATTTGTGGACCAATGTGGGAATGTAGGGGCCTCGGGAGCAGGTGAACTGATCAAACCTTTTAAAATAGATGGTGTCCCTCACCGTGGAGTATCTGCCTTCAAGGCCCTCTGTAGAAAGTAGTTTCTCATCAAAAATATTAGTCAACTCATATACTTTTCAAACTATTAAGGATTTGGGAAAGAGGAACCATAGGTGGCAGTGAATCTACAAGAGGTGTAGCTGTTGGAACTATTTCTTCTGGGGAGTAGGCAACTGAGACTCTAGCCGAGTTAGGAAGGGACCTAGCAAATATGTCATCCATCAAGAATGTAATTGTTTATTATCATCCGACTTAGGCAATGAAGCTTGGGACCCCTCACTATCAATATTTATGGTCTAGAACCTCATATGATGGACTTTTTTTCTTTGACTTTACCTCCCTTTGGAGGTTTTGTTCTCCCGTTGATAGGAGAATCGGCTCCCCCTTTTTTTATCACAATCCCTCTTGATATCTTATAGGGTGGCATGGAAAGATTGTTTCTTGCTATATATTTATAAATTTCAAAAAAGAGTTAGAGTTGGTTCATGCAAAATTGTAGAAAAATTGTTTTAGATAGACTCCTTATTCTGCTTGGTGAGTTGCCAAATCTCTTATGCAGGTTAGATTATGCATGCCGAAAGGAGTGTCATAAATTCGAAGACAAAATAGCATGTTGGTGATAGGAAGGGCCTTTCGGCAAACCGCTTATAATATTTGGTGAGCGAGGACTAGCCTACCAAAATTTACAATGCATTTTTGGGGTTGAGGGCGCAGAAAGGGTGATCAAGAAGGACTTTCAGCCAGCCAACTCAATATTACAAATGAAATCAGAGGTGATAAAGGGTAATTCACTGAACCGCCAAGTGGTATGGCGAGATCGAGTCACCTTGCCAAATGAACCAACGTGCCTATTTTCACCCACATCCCAAACTTAGCCTTTTAGCTCCCAAAACAAAATCAAGACGATAAAAATGTCAATTCGACATAGAACTAGACAACCTATAACATCGGGAAAGTCAAACTACTCCAAATTTAGCAAAATTTTTCCATTTGACAACTTTTACCCTTAAGAATGACGCAACCTCTCTATCATTGGGAAAATTACGTCATTTGACACAAATGTAGGTCACTAAGACTGCACTCGACTAAACCCAAAAATAATTGGACAAAATCCAAAACTTTTAATTAATTTTAAGGGACAAAATACTCTTGAATTCAACAATATAGGAATTTTAGGCACGATATTCAAATTAAAATAGGTATACAAGCATAAAAGTTCAATTAGAGAGGCCTAACACACATCATTATATAGAAATCATTGCAAATGAGTACAAATCGCTAAAGAAGAATTCAATGTTAAGAAAACCAACATTATATGCTGAATAATAAAGTTTAATATCTAGGCGGCAATGAAATACAATTCCGAACTCAAACTTGATGACTTTAATGTTAAAAAATGCAAGAATACACAAAATATTGCCTGGATGTGAGTTATGGAATACAGAAGTTATGGAAAATGAGTGGGTATAAAATTTTAAACCTTTGGCAATAAATAACTATCTATTTATCACACATTCGACGACATAAGTTTTGCAGACCGAATAGGCACTTACCCCGTCTAGTTTTAGAGGACCTCTAGTTAATGTAGGGGTCCAAACGACATAAAAATTCAAGATCATCGACCTGGTCGGTGATTCGCCCTTGTCGAGTTTTACAGACTCCAGTTTCAAAATTTCTTGAGTCCAATGAGGTCCAAGTGGTACTCGCCGACTTGACTTTTATCTCTCCAACCTATGTCTTTCAAAAATATTTTGCACTTCCACCAAAACAATCAACACACCATTATTTAAAAATTAAAAAGAAGAAAGCAAATATAACTTTGGTTTCCTACCATGCAGCGTCATAGTTAACGTCCTGGCAGAAAACCATATTTTGAAACTTATGTGATACGTGAGGTTCAGATGGAAGAAAAATCCTAACAACCTCTTTCTGTAACATACACAAAAGATTATATTAAAGTAACTTCAAAAAACATCTACACAAGATAATATTACTTGATATGGTTTTTAATAACAAAATCAGAAAAAGAAAAAGAAAGAAGAAATTTTGCATGTTAAAAAAAATGGAAAAAGTCCACCATAAACTACCAAAGAAAAATTGAGGAGTGAAATATTTTTCAAATACAGTAACTCAGGAAAAGGAGGAGTGTTGAAGATTTATTTTAGTTACTGAAGAAACTTTTAGCAAAATAAGTTATTTAGCTTGAATAAATTTGAATTTGAAATTTAAATCATTTTGTTATGTTTTTGAGATATTTTATGTTGTTTAACTTTTAAATTATGCAAATTATGTATTTTATGTTGGATATTAAAAGCCTATCAATGCTTAGTTAAATTATTGAAAGTCATTTCAATCATTCTGTGTTTCCTTATTTTATTAGAACCAATAGTTTGATCTTTGAACATGAAGTTGTTGCATGGGAAATCGTTGAGATATCACAATTTATTCTTCGACATCTTCAACTGCTATATTCGGTATAATAAATACAATTTTAGCAGTAATAACTATGCACATTAACATGGAGTATTAAAATTTAAGTTGTCTTTAGTTAATTTTCATTAGATTCAATGTCTAGTAATTGACTCTATATATATATTATGGGGTAATGAAGATATTAACATTAATAAATTAGTTGTAATGAAGCTATTTAATTGTTGCTACAAAATATTTTTTATGTAGTTATTCAATATATGTATGGTCTATATGATAATATATCCCAGCAACCCATTTAAAAATCAATGGATCAATTGAATTTGAGCTCATTAAATCCTTCTTTCCTGCAAAGCACAAATGACTAATTTTTTTGTTTTTTATATGTGCTATAGGTTGATTTAATTCAGAAATTAGTTTTTTTGTTCAAGCTAGGGGTCTATCGGCAGGGGTGTAGCTTAGATTTTCATCCGAATCCCTTCAACAAAAAATTACACTACTTATTTTTTTTCAATTTATACCGGTAGATAGAGCGGCTATCATCTTTTTATTAAAATAAAAATACTCAATAAAACTAAGCAAAAGCAAGGGAGTCTAGGCCTTACCTTATCAATCCTAATGAGGAAACGAACATCTACTAATTAACAAGCAAGAAAAAAATAAGATCTAGAGAAAATTAGCAATTCTATGATTATCAAAAAAAGTTTAATACAGTACTCTATGATTATACTACAAATGAGAATACTTGAAAAATGCACAAATATAAAATTAAAGAAGAGAGTTGAGTTATCAACCTCAAAAATACTTTTACAAGTGCATGAATTAACACTGACAGATAGCCCATCTAGAGTAACCTAAACTATTTTAATTTTGTCTTCTTCTTCAAATTTATCCAACAAAACTTGATAATTAATCATATCTTCTTGGGTATACTGGATCTTGATCAAGCTGTATATATTGTCATATGCTTTTGCTTTTCCAAATATTACACTACTTATACATGTTAAAATTATAAAGTATGTATCTATTGTATTTGTTGAATCCTCAAGCCAATTCATATATTTTCTTTTTCATACATCGAACCCCTTGGTAAAATTACTTAATCAATCGATCTTACTCGAAAAAAGAAATAAGAAAAAACATCTTATATGAAAATTCACTAGAAATTAAGCTTACCAAGAACTGAATGATAATGGTTTTTCCCCTTTCTCTTGTTAAAAATACTTTTTTGGCTTTTGTGACAAGTATTATATATATATATATATATATATATGTGTGTGTGTGTGTGTGTGTGTGTGTGTGTGTGTGTGGTGTGTGTGTGTGTGTGTGTGTGTGTGTGTGTGTGCGTGCGTGCGTGCGTGGTGTGTGTGTGTGTGTGTGTGTGTGTGTGTGTGTGTGTGTGTGTGTGTGTGTGTGTGTGTGTGTGTGTGTGTGTGTGTGTGTGTGTGTGTGTGTGTGTGTGTGTGTTCAATTTTACTCAACTTGCAACTATCAACATTCTAACTCGTCACTATTGTGTTTTATGGACATCCATCATTGACACTACACATAAATTTTTGAGATGCTTAGAATTTTGATCGAAGATCATGTAACAATGTAGACGAGTTGAGATATCCATATGTGCATATTCAATGTTGAAGTATTTTTTTATCGGTTGAGGCTAAATTCAAGTGTTTGTTTATAAGTTTGAATGATTAGTATAGAAAGTTAGGAGTTAATTAGTTTGAAGACAAGTTATATTGAAATTAATTGTTTTATGATTGGTTAGTTATCTTGTTGTTTATTTTTCTACTTATTATTAAACTTTACCTACATTGAATAATGAAGGCAAAAAGCCATTTAGAAGAAGATTCAGTTTCTAAATCTATTTGGTTGTTAAAGTTTAGATGTTTAAGCAAACATGGATGGTCGGGTCCAACCCATTCATTAACAAGATAATTTCTTATTTGCAATGATTTAATCTAACTCTTTTGCACTATAACGAGTTTTGAGTGTATTATACATGAATAGTTAAAGTTTCATATACAATACTTTAGCTTCTCTTCTTTATTGCTTCCTCACCAATAATCCTATGTAAGATCCGCATAGCTGATTCGGTCAGTGTCATACCTATGTAAGTACACCACCACGACTCAAACGATGGCATATATTTGAGATTAGGATGAAATTTGACAAGTGAGAAATTTCACTTAAATGGTAAAATTTTGAATCTACTTCTCTAATTCCACTTTCTAAATTAAAAGTGATCATTTCTATAAGGAAGCATTGACAGACTGTTGACACTGTAGAGGAACTGTCTGTGTCAACCCTAACTCTTGTGCAAATAAATTTTGAGAGTAATACTCCAATCTATCTATTCCAACACTTGAGCTCCCTATTGCGAGACCATACTGGAGGTCTCGAGTAATAAGGAAGCTGGACCAGATATCGACTACAGCTAGCGTACTAGATGGGATATGCACTTCCAATTTTATTCATCTAGGTGAATATGGAGTTAGCTGGCTAGGAGATATGGAAGAACATGAGAAGAGAACTTAAAACATTCTGGTTAGCTATTATGTTTTAACTTACCTTGAGCCAGGTCAATCCCTAAATTCATAAAGTTCTATGTATCATAAGTCAAAGGTCTATACTAGAGAATTTAAGACTACAACTAGAGCTGTAGGATCCATAAGCGCCCCCTAAATAACCAAATCCTTGGCTAACTAAGAAATTAGTTCATCAAAGTGAACATGTAAAAAGAAGGTGTAAATGAAGAGGAACATTTTTGCGTTTCTCAATAGGTGGCTCTGCAAATTTGTGTTCTGCATCGGTTTGTCTATAGTAGCGAAGGAGTATGATAATCTACCCATAACTCTTGGTTTGGCAAAAAGGTTTCTTTGTCTCCTTTCACACTATCTAATCTATACGGAGGCTATAGAGGCTTAGTTACCCGAGGATTTGGTCCTGCAAGGATTCCCTTCTTCATTCCACAACTCTAGCTATAGTCTTACTTACCGCAATATAGACCTTTGCCTAAAGATAAAGAGAATTGTACAACTTTAGGGATTGCCCTAGCTCAAGGGAAGCTAAAACATAACATCTTCCAAGAATTTTTTAAGTTCCCCCATATATCCTAGCCATTTCACTCCATATTCACATGGATGGATGAAATTGGCGGGACATATCCCATATAATAAGCTACGTCTAGAAGATATTTGATCAAACTTCCTTATTTCTCGAAACCTACGATATTGTTTCGCAATAAGGAACTCAAGTTTTGGAAAATCTAGAGTGTAGTATTACTCTCGGAAAATGATTGCACGGTACTTTAGGTTTACACAAAATGTTCCTCTACCCCCTCATCATTTTGTATATGCTTCACCACTACAAAAGATAATTTTCAATTCATAAAGTGCATTAGAGAAGTGGATTCAAAGTTTGATCAACTCAAGAGAAATTTCTCAATTGTCAAATTTTTTCTAATCCAAATGTATGTGGTAATTTCAGTTGTAGTGGTCTACTTACATAAATAAAACACGAACCGAATCAGTTGAGCATATCCTAGATAGGATTAATTTTTAGTAAGCAATAAAAAAAATGGAACAAAGCTATTGTATATACGAAACATTCACCCTTCATGTATAATTCAGTCATAGCTCGTTACAGTGCATAAAATATGCTACGGAACAAGACAATTGCAGTCTAGGAGAATAATTTTTCTCCTAGACTCCAACCATCAAGACCAAACCATTAACCTTGTAATTGATAAGTAGAGAAATAAACCTTGATATTTTCCATAAGAATGTTCTATTAAATCTACCATTTTAGTGATCACAGATATTTAATTAATGCCCAATGGAATCAAATGGGGATTCAAGAAATTTCTAGTTTCATTTGAAATCATGAAACTAGAAAAACCAAGACATTCATACCCAAAGAACTATAGTACAAATATACAACCACTTACTAGAGACCTCTATATGTAGAGCAGACATTTATTTCTCGTAACAACAATGACGGATCTTAATATTGCAAGATTATCAATTAGACCAAAATCATTATTAAGTGAACCAAAATTTAATTCACACATATAATAATATATATATAATCGCAAATGTGTTATGAAACTATTGAATAAGAAGAAAAAATAAAGATAACAACAGGCTTTTTATCTCTCTTGAGGGATGATTTTACAATGAAGAGGACCTCTCTATTAATAGGGAAATCTAATTTGGTCCCCATAAAGGATTCCTAACCATACCCTAGAAGGACTCCACATAATATACATTCCCTATACTACAAATACTTTACAACAAAATTGAAATTAAACCGGTTTAATGACTAAATAGCTCAGGTGGAAAAAGTCATTAAGAAATGAGGAGCTGGATAAATCTGCTAGTTTGTTAGGAGTAACATGCAACAGTGAAGTTAGTTAGTTGGAATAATAGTGATTCATATTAGTCTTGTCATATATTCATGTATAAAAGTTGTATGAGAATTAAGATTTCAGGTTTAATGGGAAAAGAATTCTCTCTTTCTGAATAAAATTACTCAACTATTCTTCTCAAATTTATTTTAAATGAGAATATGTCTCAGGATATTGCAGAATAAAATAGCTAGTTACTTTTATTGTTTTTAAATTATTTTATTTGAGTCCTATGTGACATGAATTTAGAAGTTAATTCTTTTGTTTGTTAAGTGAAAGTTACTAGTATTTTTTTTTAATTTTATCAAGCAATTATAACTTTAAATGTATGTCTCTGAATTATTTATAAAATAATCCCCTTTGTCAATTCTGCAGTATTTTTTCCTCGGAGTCATTCCCCGTTATTTTCTTAGTTTTATTTTAATTAAAAACAAAGAATTGGTATCTAGAGTCTTCTTCTTTATGGACATGTCTGAAAAAATGGATTTCGAAAATATTTTTTCATGAATGGCTCCTCCGATTTTTTTATGCTGAAAATTATCAATTATGGTTTGTGATGATGGAAATTTACTTTAATGATCTTGATCTTTGGAAAGCCATGGAAGAGTATTATGAAATTAATTTGCTGTCAAATAATCAAACCGTAGTCCGATAAGGAGGCTTATGAGGCAAGATGACATGGTTGAAGGAGAATTAATAGTCAGTCATAAATCTCAAACTAGTGGTAAATTCTTGAAGAGACTAGATGCACAATGCAAAATTTGCAAACAAGTTGGTCATGAAGTTGTTATTTGCAAAAGCAAATTTCAAAAGGATGGAACAGTTGGGAAAGTCACCACTAACGAAGAAGAAGAATACCACTTACTGTGGCAAGTTGTTTTTCAACCAAAAAATATGATTTTTTATGATTGATAATGGTTGTACAAAGCGCATGATATATGAATGAAGTATTCTCAAAGAGTTTATTCCTATGAAAATAAGAAACAATATGGAATGGTAATTGTATTCCTGCAAAAGAAAAAAGCACTATTGCAATCAAAACAAATACACGTACAAAAAATTTTAGATGTTCTTTATGTGGTTATTATTTATAGAAGTTTATTTAGTGTTTGACTCTTAATCAGTTAAGGATTTAAATTATTATTTGGAGAAACATATTGTCGAATATTTAACTCTACTAAGCAATGGATTTTACAAATTGAAATGAGAGGTAAGAGCTTCTCATTTAATCCAATAGAAGATGCACACAAGTCTGGCAAGACAAAAGATGAATTAGCAGATTTGCTCACAAGGACAATTTTAGATGAGACTAAAATCTATAATTCTTGATCCAAGGAGCATGTTGATAATACATCTCAGGATATTGCAGAATAAAATAGGTAGCTTCTTTTTGGTTCTTTAATTATTTTGTTATATTCCTTCGTGACTTGAATTAAGTAGCTATTTCTTTTATTTGTTATTTGAAATTTACATGCATATTTTTCAATTTTTAGTTAGGAATTATATCTATATGTGTTTGTCTCTGAATTATATCTATATTTTTCAATTTTTATTTTCAAAGACTTTCTCTATTCTTTTCATAGTTTATTTATTAAAAAAACCACAATATCCATGGCTTAGCATAATAATCTTTCTCGGCATTCTAACTCTGAATTAGTAAATTTCATGCGTCAATTGGTATTAGAGCATTCAATCCCTTGAAATAGAAATCTGCACATTCACGAACAATTGAAGAAATAAATTAAGTTTATGTCTAATATCCATGATCCCAATGCTCACACAGAAAATGAATTGGGTCAGATAAAGTATGAAATCAAATATATTGATATATGGGACAGAGATAAGGAATTTTGAATGTAAGAGAAGGTTTCATAGAGGTCAACGTGAGAATCAAAACAAAGAAACACCAAATTGTGTTGTTTATCATAGTGGTAAAACATTCATTCGTTTTTATAGATAAAAATTTCCTAAACATTGTAACATTCCTAATAATGGATATACAAAGTGATGTTTAATGTGTCAAGAATGCATATGATTAGACTACAGTTCACACGGATTGATGCGCATAGAACCACGCGTCAAAACCCTTGCTAAAGCCAAGCCAACTAACTTGGATTGTTATTTGATCTAGGAAAGGTTGGGTCCAACCATGTATGGATCTCGAATATGACGATTTACTCGAAGGAGTCTTTACCCGAATTAAAAAAGAGGAAATCTTAGGTTTTGAGGGTCTAGGGGTAAAATAGTCTTTTTTTCAAGCTAAGGGTATTATCGTTATTACCCTAAATATATAATTAATTATTTAATTAATAAGGTAGAGGGTAAATTTGGGGAGAGAGAGCTGAAATTGAGTTCCTGAAGTTATGTCTTGCTTCACCCTGGTTCGAACCAAGGTGGAAGCAATGAATCAATGTGATTTTTGTTTAAGCTATTGAATTAATACAATAAATTAATAATTATTATTCATTATCTGATATAAAATAAAGTAAAATCATATTTTTAATAATTAAGTAAACCTTATTTGACTAAGACCTAAACTAGACTCCTAAGCCAAATATAACTCCTACTCTCTCACGTCTATCTCTCAACTCTCATGCTCAATCACCCTTTTTATTTCACACAAAAATTTTCTGCCAAAATGGGTACAAAAGCAGAAAAATAAACCAAGTACTTCAAAATTGAACAACTCACCCGAAATCACAAGAAAACAAACATGATTCGCGCACTAGGCTAAGGGAGGTTGTCATTCAAGTGGAATTGATATTGAGGAATTTTAGACGTGTTCCATGGTGATGTTTTTGGGAAGCAATTCAAGAGTTTAACGTTAAAAATGTATGGGTTTTCTTCTCTCTTGGTCCCTTTCCCATTATACGCCTTAAGGTTCATATTATTCATTCGAAAACTAGTATTGTTTCCCATCTTGCATGCCCCTTTC
Organism: Solanum peruvianum; assembly: GCA_027705065.1. Taxonomy (NCBI): domain Eukaryota; kingdom Viridiplantae; phylum Streptophyta; class Magnoliopsida; order Solanales; family Solanaceae; genus Solanum; species Solanum peruvianum. The sequence continues at coordinate 23,479,519 of JAKWJD010001763.1, forward strand.
ACTAGCTCCCAATGAATCGTAGGTTGTGTATGCTTGCTGGTAGATTTAGGTGTATGTTCTGTTTCGTGATGAATATGATTATGTTATGTACTTGAAAACGTATTATAGGTAACCATGTATTGAAAGTTTATGCAAGTGTGTGCATATGTAAACAAATGTTACTGTGAATGTATTTGAATGAGGCCGAATTAAGGGTTCAAGTTTAAGATTGTTTTAGTAGTCCTTTCACTTACATAAATCTATGTAATTGTGATGTTCATTAAAATGGAAATGGGGCTGATCTTAGTGTCAACATTTTGGCTAAACTAATCCATGAAATACACCTAAAAAAGTGTTAAACGGTCCATGAATTGTCCTAAGTTTTCAAGTGGAAATATTGATGAAAATAAGTTTAGAAAATGATTAAGTTGAAGCCAAAAATATAAGTTTGGTTAGGATAAAATATAGAGGTGAAATGTGGAAAATTTAATTGATTTTAAAGGGATGAGGCACCCAGGATTCGAACCTGTGACCTCACCCATATAACACCTTAAATTAGCAAGTAAAATAAAAGGGGTCAGGGTTATTCGAAATGGGGTATATTGTCTGAGAAAGGAGAATATAAAAAAAAAATAAAAAAAGAAAATGGGAGGCGTGGGGAACAAACCCACGACCTCCAGGCAGCGAATGAAATGAAAGAAGAAAATTAAAGAAAAGAAAATGTGAGGCGTGGAAATAAAAACGACGACCTGAAGACTGGAAAAGAGAAGGGCGAACTAATAAGAAAATCAATTGCGGCTGTGGAGGCTCGATCCCACAGCCTCACTGCCAAACGCCTAGAAAAGTCAATTGAGGCTGTGGGAGTTCGAACCCACAACCTCACAGCCCCTAGCGAAATTAAAGAATAACTAAAGAGCGGTTGTGGGGGTTTGATCCCACAACCTCATGGTCTAATAAAACTTGAAAACACAATTTAAAATGAAAAATAAAAGGGGTTGTGGGGATTCGATCCCACAACCCTGAAGCCAAATAATAGTAGAATCCCATGGGAAAATTAAAGATAGAATATTGATGTTGGGGCTCGATCTAGGGTCCCAATGTCATGAAGACTAAAAGTAAAGTCAAGGAAAATTGTATGTATTGTCCAAGGGTTTCGAACTTGGGTTCCCTTGCCCAAATTTCCCTATGGATATTTAAATCATACGTTAAATAAATGTTCAAGAATAATGCAACCTACATAGATCGAAATTGGATCTTGGCTTACATACAAGATACATAAGTCTTGTGCTACATAATCTTAGGAATATATGAATCACTTGAACGAACGATGAAAGAATCCTCATGGATTGTATTTATATATCCATAAGTCTAGCATACGTTTAAAAATAAGTGAACATAAGATGTATGTAATTGTAACGACCTGTTTAGTCGTTTTGAGCAGCAGATTTTATTTCTGGAAAGTTGGCTGAGGCAACGGACCCCACGACGGACCGTCATGGGCACGACGGACCGTCGCAGGGTCTCGTTTTAATATACTTAGAAATTCAGAAATTGGGTACTGAAAATCAACTCTCTAAACTTCGTAACGGACTTGCAGGACAGACCGTCATAGGTGTGACGGACCGTCACAGACCCTTGGTGGAAATTTGGGTCTCTGAACTTGGCGACGACCTGCAGGACGGACCATCGCAGGCACGACGGCCCGTCACAGGGTGCGTAATCCCAGTTGGAGTCGGATTTCTTTACACGTTTTAAGGGACGTTTTGGACTATTCCTTCTTTAATTATAAAGTTAGAGGGTTTATATTAATAAGTCTAATTACTTGGGGGTTAAAAGAGGTAACCTTAAGTTAATTAGTGGGTTATTAATGCCATCTTTCAAACTTAATTATATACTAATTAGGGTAAAAGAAAGAGGGTTTGAATAAGAAAATAGAAAGAGAAAGAGAGAGAGAGTCAAACGAGGAAGAAGAAGAACAAAGCTTGGGAATTTCTTGCTTGATCACTAGTCTTCGGTGGAGGTAGGTTATGGTTTATGCTATCTTATAGTAAACTCTTAATAGCGAATGATATGTGTTGGTAGTATTGTAAACCCTTCTATATGCTTAATTGTATGCTTGCATGATTGTGATTATGAAATTGTGATAAAATAAGCATGATGAAGCTATTGAATCCTAAATCTTGAAAGAAACCCTAATTCACTTGTTATTGATGATGCCTTGGTGTAAAAGAAGGCTTGATAAATTATATAATGAGATTGATGATGCCTTGGTGTAAAAGAAGTCTTGATAAATTATATAATGAGATTGATGATGCCTTAGAATAAAAGAAGGCTTGATGAATTAGGGGATTGGGTGCCACGTTCCGGTACCAGGATAGAAATAGAGGATCGGGTGCCACGTTACGGTACCAGGATAGAATGAGGATCGGAGTGTCACGTTCCGACACCAGGATAGAATATGGATCGAGTGTCACGTTCCGACACCAGGATAGAATATGGATCGGGTGCCACGTTCCGGTACCAGGATAGAATGAGGATCGGAGTGCCACGTTCCGGCACCAGGATAGAATATGGATCGGAGTGTCACGTACCGACACAAGAGGAAGAAAGATAATGAATCTTGAAGAATCTTAATATACTCAATGTAATGAACCTAATTCCCAAATGAGTATGATATTGAGGCTTGAGTCCTCATGGATGAACTTGTTAGTACTTGTTGTTGCTACATGTTGAGTATTATAGTTGTTTTATAATATTACTTGATATATACTGTTTTCTATTTTGAGTTGGCTGATGATATCTACTCAGTACTTGTAGTTGTACTGACCCCTCCTTTTATGTTTTCTTCTTGTTTATTTGTGGAGTGCAGCAAACGTGCCGTCGTCTTCGACTCAACAGTAATTCAAGCCAGTCTCCACTACATCGGAAATTCAGGGTGAGCTAATGCTTCTAGCTTGTACTGGATCTTCTTCTTCAAGTCTTGATGCCTTGACTTCCGGCATGGACTAGCTTCTTATGTATTTTTAGCTTCTTAGACATTTTTAGTTAGTAATTTGATCATAGATGTTCTTGTGATGATGACTTCCAGATTTTGGGGATAATAATAGTTATTGATTGGATTTTATTAATGAGTTAAGTCTTCCGCATTACGTTCTGTTGATATATGTTGAAATGTTAAGGGTTAGTTTGGTTGGTTCGCTCACATAGGAGGGTAAGTGTGGGTGCCAGTCGCGGCTCGGTTTTGGGTCGTGACAAACTTGGTATCAGAGCATTAGGTTCGTTGGTCTCATCACACAAGAACAGGTCTAGTAGAGTCTTAAGGAACGGTAGGGGGACACCTTTACTTTTTCTTGAGAGGCTATAAGACTTTAGGAAAATTCCACTCTTTCTTTCTTTCTTTCGTGCTATTACTTGAATCCAATTGGTATCTGGGTGATACAAATCGGTATCTGACCATCTTCACTCTATTTCGCAGATGGTTAGAACTAGAGCAATGACTGCGCCAACTGCAACACCGGCAAGAGAAGAAACGTCTGAGCCAGCCACTGGGGCTGTGGCTCGAGGAAGAGCAGTGGCAAGAGGCCGTGGTAGAGGTCGTGGGAGGACGTCCTCTAGAGGAAGAGGACGAGCACCTAGCCCATCTGATGCTAGGGCAGTGACTCCTCCACCGACTGAGGAAGTAGTAAGAGAAGGGGAGGATGGGGAGAATGAACAAGTGCAGAATGAGGAAATGCCACCCCAACCTACCCCAGAGATGATCAATCAGGTTCTGGCTTATCTTAGCGGGTTATCTGATCAGGGCCAGACACCCCCAGTGTTTTCTGCACCAGAACCTCAGGTTCTGGAGGTACAACATGTGGCTACTATGGCTCCCCGCATAGATGCCTCATTGGACATAGGCACGTGTCCACGTCTGACTACTGGGCCTATAATGACAAATGATCAGCATGAACTTTTCAGTAAGTTTTTGAAATTGAAACCTCCAGTCTTCAAGGGTGCTGAATCTGAGGATGCTTACGATTTTCTGGTTGACTGTCATGAGCTACTACACAAGATGGGTATAGTAGAATGGTTTGGTGTTGAGTTCGTGAGTTATCAGTTTCAAGGGAACGCCAAAATGTGGTGGCGATCACATGTTGAGTGTCAACCAACAGAGGCACCACTCATGACTTGGGTAACATTCTCTAACTTGTTTATGGAAAAGTACATCCCACGGACTTTGAGGGATAGGAAAAGAGATGAATTCTTGAGCCTAGAGCAAGGCAGGATGTCGGTTAATGCATATAAGGCTAAGTTTCGTGCTTTATCAAGGTATGCCACTCAACTCTGTTTCAGTCCACAAGAGCGGATTCGCCGGTTTGTAAAAGGGTTGAGGTCAGAGTTGCGGATTTCGGCCTTACAGGTAGCGGCTACGGCAAAATCCTTCCAAGAAGTGGTAGACTTCGTGATAGAGGTAGAGGGAGTGAAGCCAGATGACTTCACCATGGCAACTACATCAAAAAGGTTTCGAAAGGGAGGTGAGTTTAGTGGTTCCTACTCCAGAGGACAGAGTTCCGGAGGTTACTCAGTTCGACCCATTCAGTCTTCACTACAGACTGTAGTTGGGGGTCCCCCTCAGACCGGTCAACACTTCTCTGAGAGACCTATGCATGAACCCAGAGAGTGCTATGGATGTGGGGATATTGGACATATTAAGAAATATTGTCCAAAATAGAGTAATCGACCCCCAATAGCTAGAGGTAGAGGTGGTTATGGAAGAGGCTGTCATTCTGGAGGACGCGGTGGTCGAGGTAATGGTGGTCACCAAAACGGCCGAGGTGATGGGCAAACTGGAGCCACTACATCACAACATGGTAGGGGCAACGGGCAAACAAACGAAAGGGCCCATTGTTATGCTTCCCCTGGGAGATCGGAGGCGGAGACATTTGATGCTGTTATCACAGGTAATCTTCTGGTTTGTGATTGCATGGCTTCTGTATTGTTTGATCCTGGATCCACATTTTCTTATGTATCTTCCTCATTTGCTAATGTCCTAAATTTACATTGTGAATTACTTGATATGCCTATTCGTGTTTCTACTCCGGTGGGGGAGTCTGTGGTAGTTGAAAAGGCATATAGGTCTTGTTTGGTGAACTTTATGGGGAGCAACACTTATGTAGATTTGGTTATCTTAGAAATGGTTGACTTTGATGTAATCCTGGGTATGACTTGGCTTTCTCCGAATTTTGCGATCTTGGATTGTAATGCTAAGACGGTAACGTTAGCCAAACCTGGGACAGATCCGTTAGTGTGGGAGGGCGACTACACTTCCAATCCGGTGCGTATCATCTCCTTTGTTCGTGCTAAGAAAATGGTTAGTAAAGGGTGTTTAGCTTTCTTGGCACATCTCAAGGATGACACTACCCAAGTACCTTCGATTGAGTCGGTTTCGGTAGTCCGTGAGTTTTTGGATGTGTTCCCTGCAGATCTTCCTGGTATGCCACGGGATAGGGATATTGACTTCTGCATTGATCTTGAACCGGGTACTCGCCCCATTTCTATACCCCCTTATAGAATGGCTCCCGCGGAGTTAAGAGAGTTAAAGGCACAACTTCAAGAGTGGTTGAGCAAAGGCTTCATTAGACCAAGTGTGTCTCCTTGGGGTGCTCTGGTTTTGTTTGTGAAGAAGAAGGATGGGAGTTTTCGGATGTGCATAGACTATAGACAACTGAACAAGGTAACTATTAAGAACAAGTACCCTCTTCCTCGCATTGATGACTAGTTCGATCAGTTACAAGGTGCTTGTGTCTTCTCTAAGATTGACTTGAGATCCGGTTATCATAAGAGTGTTCTGGACTAGGTTATATAAAGTTGATCAGTGAATCTCTATGAATGAAGTTCCCATTTATCGAAGGGTGAAGATAGTTTCTAAACACCTACAAGGATAAGTTATAGATTGGAATAGATATTTTTTGAAATTTAGGGTATTCTGTTTGAATCCTACATGGTTTGAGTATGCAGAAGGTTTTGACTGAAATATTTGGTGATGGTTATGTGTATTTTATAAAAGCTTTAAAAAATCTATCACAAATATGAAGTGTTAGGGAGTATTAAACCGAGTTTAAGAGATAGCCTGAAATGATAATGCCATAATTTAAAACCTATGGTCTTTATTATTTGTTTTTTAATGATGTGATAAACCAAGGGACCGTTTCCCTTGTGCAAATGTACACACTACTGCCAGGTTTGAAAAAGTACTGTTGATTGGTGCACAGTCTCCAAATGTGGAGGACACGGAAGAAATCTCAGTTATTGGCATGGACTAGAAGGTTGTGACTATTCTTCATAAAATTATGACCAATAGTCATAAAATTAGTTTTTGCAAGTTGAAAATTCTCAAGAACTCTTGAAAATAATAACACTTAAGTGAAAAATTATCCTCAATCTTAGTTGAAGTCTAAGTTGACTAGTGGTGATAGATTATGGGTTAGTGTGACATTGATATACCGTGGTTTAACGGTATTATTAATACTTTTTCCTTAAATTTAGTGTGTCCAAAAGCCTTTTTGTGCTAATTTTTATATAAAGTACCTTTTTTTGCAAGAAATCTGTCCAAAGCTGAATGCCGAGATTTTGAGCGAAGAAATGCAGAAGAGACCACCTACGGAGCTTATGACGGTCTGTCGTGCTTGTGACAGTCCGTAGGTGGCAGCGTAGTGTAGCTGCTGAAGGAAGATGGGGAAGTCTGACCAAGTGTGGGGTTACAAAGCTTGTGACGGTCCGTCGTGTATCTGACGGTCTGTCCTGCAGGTTCGTCATAAAGTTCAGAGAAGTAATCCCAGTACCCATATTCCAAGAGTTGAAGTGTTTTGGAACAAAGGCCCTCGACGGACCATTGTGCCTATGACGGTTTGTCATACTTGCCGTCGAGGGTAATGAAGAAGAGCAGCAGAAGAAATTGCATAAGTATGGGACGACGGAGACCATGACGGTCTGTCGTGACCATGAAGATCCGTCACGACGTCCGTTGACCCAGCCGCGTTTTGGCAGATTTCCAGCAAATAGAGTCCTTGTTTAATTAGGTTTCTATTTTTTATAAATAGTTCAAAAAACCTCGTTTTTGAGGTTAGACTCTGAATAGTTAGACCCTGTTAGGTTAGACTCGGGATCATTGTTAGACTCCATATTGTTAGACTCTTAGATTATTAGACTTTTGATAATCATTAGACTTTTTGTGTGATTGTTGATTATTTTGAGATTCTTGCAAGTGATTATTGGTGATCAATCAAGCAAACTTTCGGATTTTACTCTTTCTCATTGAAGTAAGTACATGAATTCTTATTTAATATATTTGAATATTGTGATTATGACTATGAGTAACTAAACTCCATAACTAGGGTTGTGGGAACCATAGGCAAATAATGAGATAAAACCTAACTAAAATAACAATTCTAGAATGGTGTCTTGCATGTAATAATAATTCTTTCGCTTAGAAGTCTATTTAATGGATGGCCAATGTTAGAACTCGCTTTAATGCTACTTGCCGGACCAAGGAGGTAGATAATAGGAAAAGAATTAGCAACATAGATTTAGTATATACTATTTAATAGGCTAGTATTGATTGGTATGAGGTAATAACTTAGTCAAATGTCGAATAAGATGCTTAATATGAGGTCAACATAAGGGTTAGGAAAGCAACACACGTAGCCGGACCAAGGTGCGGAGTGAGATTTTCTAGATGTCGGACCAAGGATTTAGAAATACATAACTTATCACTTTGCATGCAAGATACTAGGAAAGAATTGTTATTGTTAGAATTATCAAGTTATGAACCTGTGGGCCCTAGTTACTTTGATTAATTGATTAAAATCCAACATTCAAAGCTATTAAGTGTCTCTTTCAATTGCGTTAGTTATTTTCATTCATTTAGAATTAGAAACCCCCCTTTTATTGTTTTTTACTTTCCAAGGAAGTCATTGACCAAACAATAGTAATAACGGGTTGAAGTTAAGTCTAGACTATTTTCCTCGTGGGAACGATCCCAACCTCACTAGTTGGGTTATTTACTTGACACGACCTCTTTACATCTTATTTGAGAAGTAAGTTTGAGCGTATCAAATTTTGGCGCCGTTGCCGGGGAATATAGCTTTTAGATTAACTTGAACTTATTACTATAGTTTAGTTGATATTTTCTTTATTTTACTTTGTTTTATTGTTTTTGATTTTTTTTAGAACTATCCTCCTTGTATGCCAAATACACGGAGAGGAAGAGAACCCTTGTTTCCCTACGATCACGAGTTAGAGCGTACACTACGTAATAAGAATTAAAACTTGGGAATAAATGATGATGATCCAACCCAGAACATCCCAGCTTTGGTTGATGTTCATGGTCAGATGTTACCCGATGCTCCAGGTGAACAGCAACAGAGGGGACGAAATCCCGTTCCACGGCCCCAAGCATACTACAGAGGTTATGATAACATAGCAGACTCAGATGGGCCACTTGTCTTGCCTTCTTTACCACAGGCCACACCTTTGTGGTAACTAGTAGCGTGATGCAAGTGCACACTGCCAGAGGTTTGTTTTCAGGGCTACCTTATGAGGATCCACATGCCCATATAGCTAAGGTAAGGGCAGTGTGTAAAAGTTGTGCAGGGAGGCCTGATTTGGATTTAGATGTAATAGGTATCAGAGTGTTCCCTCTCTCACTGACAGGAGAGGCTGCTATGTGGTTCACTGAGCTCCCAAACAACTCAATCTTAACTTGGAACCACTAAGGGATGTCTTCTTAGCACGCTACTATCCGGTCTCTAAGAAACTAAACCACAAAGACAGAGTGAATAACTTTGTGGCACTACCTGGAGAGTCAGTTAGTAGTTCTTGGGATAGATTCACCTCATTCTTGAGAAGTGTTCCAAATCACCGTATGAGTCACTGAAGGAATACTTGTATCGGAGACAAGATGATAATAACAAAGCGGTGTTGGACACTATAGCAGGTGGATCTTATGGGGAATGTCCTTATGCTGAAATTGCCGAAAAATTAGAGAAAATCTTTTGGAATAACAAAGCTTGGAGTACTAGGAAGTCTGATACAGGGAGAAACACCTTCGCAGTGCAGTCCACTCACAACCCAGCCAACAGATGAGATTCGTGAAGAAATGGCTCAGATGAGAACTGAGCTTGGGTTGGTACTAAAACATGTCACTGGGGTGCAGAAAAGATTAATGCAGTCAACTACTTGGCTAAAATACCACCCCTAATGATGATTGCTATTATGCGGAGGACACTTATGCAGTAAATGAGCAGACAGGGGGTTTCCGACCAAGCGCCCAAGGCTCAAATAAGGATAATTGGCGCCAAGGTCAAGGGAACCAAGGTCGGAACTATGGTAACTATAGCCGTGAGGGTCATTATGTCCGAGATGGAAACTACAACCGCGACAACAACTTCAACAGGGGTAACTACGGTAACAGAAATGATAGGAATGGGCCCTACGTCCCTCCTCAAAATCGTGAAGTTACTCCTAGGGATGGTGGAGATAGTATGGTGCGAGTTGCGGATATGTTGCACAAAATGATTAGGAGGTTCGATGCTAGTAATGAGCACATTAAAGATTTAAGGTGTGATTAGCTAGTATTTGGCAAAAAGTTGATACACATGCAATATAGATTAAACTAATCGAGTTTCAAATAGCCTAATTATCTGCGACAGTGAACACACGACAACCGGGCACTCTTCATAGCAACATTGTCCAAAATCCAAAGAATGATGCGCACTGTATGGCAATCACTAATCTGGGTGGTAAGCAAACCATTGACCCACCTATGCCGTCTACTGAGGAAAATATGAGAAAGGATAATGATAATGTGGTAAAGGGTAGTGGTGAAGTAGAGGAAAGTAATGGAAAAGATGCAGAAGTACCTATGAAGGTAATTCCCATGCCTAGGCCACCACCACCTTTCCCTAAGAGATTAGTGAAAAAGACCGAGGATGGTAAATACCGGCGTTTCATAACAATGTTGAAGCAACTTTCTATCAATGTCCATTTGGTAGAAGCTCTAGAACAAATCCCCGTTTATGCCAAATTTATGAAAGATATGGTCACCAAGAAAAGATCGGTCACTTTTGAGGATGATGATAGACTGCAGCATTGTAGTGCTATTGCTACAAGATCACTCGTACAAAAGAAAGAAGATCCGGGTGCGTTCACTATTCCTTGTACAGTTGGGTCATTACATTTTGCGAAAGCATTATGTGATCTGGGGGCAAGCATAAATCTCATGCCCCTCTTGATCTACAATAAGTTGGGTTTGGGTGACCCAAAACCCACTGCGATGCGGCTACTGATGGCTGATCGGACAGTCAAATGGCCTATAGGGATACTCCATGATGTGCTAGTAAAAGTGGAGTGATTCATCTTTCCTGTTGATTTTGTTATTCTTGATTGTGAGGTCCATTTTGAAGTGCCAATTATTCTTGGGAGGCCATTCCTTGCTAAAGGTAGAGCCTTAGTTGATTTGGAAAAGGGCCAGATAAAATTTCTGTTGAACAATGAAGAAGAGGCCATCAACGTGTGTAGGACTATGAGGCAGAGTGGTGAGCTCCAATCAGTATCCGCCATATCCCACAAAGAAAAGATGAACAAGGAGAATCAAAAAAAAAATGCAAAACAAGAGTTTAGGGTTGGGGATTTGGTGCTTGTAGAAAGTTCTGGGTCGCCTTGTCTTCCGGGCAAGCTCAAGTCCAAATGGACTGGCCCTTACATAATTACCCACGTATTCCCTCATGGAGCAGTTGAGTAAAAAGCCAAGGAGGGAGTGCGGTTTAAGATGAATAGAGATCGAATAAAACTCTATTTTGGGCATAAAGCATCGGGGAATGAAGTGATAGAGGCACACCATCTTGATGAAGTCTGAGTAATTAAGTGTCCCCATTCGTGCCGCGACATTAAATAAGGCGCTTGTTGGGAGGCAACCCAATACTTATAGTCTTTTTAATAATGATATTTTTTTCTACAAATGGGTTTTTAAATTTGCAGGCACATCACCAGGAAATTCTGCAGAAAATTACTCTGTAGCAGTCACTGACGAATACATCGACGGACCGTTGCGCCTGCGATGGACCGTCGTATGCCTCCGTTGTACTAGGAGGCACACCCATGTGCAGATAGCAGGAGGCACTACTGATGGTGCGGTTGTTGCTGAGGACACCACTGAGGGTGTCCAGATTGCAGAGGACGTGGGTTCTGGGGAACCTGACCCACCAGCTTGCTGATCGACGGCGCTTTGCGCCACAGGATTGCTTCACCTACCACTCTAGTATTTAAATTTTTATGCATTGGAGACAATTGCATGTTTTTTTGTTGGGGTGGGGTAAATGGAAAGTGAGTGTTAGGGTGAAGTCTGAGTAGCCCAATTCACTATCCTCTTTTGGGGCTTTCTTGCCGGTGTTCTTTTTCCCCAAAAGACTGATTACTTTTTCTGTTAAACTGGCAATTTTATATCTTTTGTACATAGTTTAATTCTGGAGCATGATGGCTAAAATGATATCCTGATAAACTATAAAATGATGCATGACTAGGCATTGTAACTGATAATTATGTGGCCCTAAGCATGACATAGAGGTACACCATTGCATTACCCTAAGTCTAAAATTCGAACTAGGTGTCTGATAATCTGGTATAGTAATTAGATGTCAAGTGAGTGTGAGGAAAATTTTAATAGTCCACTATTGGTGCTGAGCTAGAACTTGCCTGGTTATTCCTGCTAAAAGTGAGTTGTAATAGACAATTAGGAAAGGATCATAAACCCTTATTCAATATAGCCCATTTCTAGCCTAAATAAAAGAAACCAAATGAAATTTATCCTTCTTTGATCCAAATGATCTGAGCTTAAATTTGACCTTTTTTTTCACCTCAACTGATCTTTTCTGGGAACATGGTGTTGGCCCTGGTCCCTCCTTGGACATGTGCACCTCAGCTTATGCCAAAATCATATGTTAATGGTGGCTAATGCAGTAAACAACCTTCGGTATGGCCCCAACCCAACTTTGGGTATTGTGTACCTTGACTTATGGCAAAGCCATGAGTTGAGGGTGGCTATTATGAGGAATGCTCTGGAAAGTGGGGTTGAAAGAACAAAGAGAGAGAAAGAACAAAAGTAAAGTGACTCATGAATTAGTTGAAAGAAAAGTAAAGAAAAAGAAAAATATACAAGAAATACAAGCAAGAAAAGAAGAGAGTCACTTACACAAATGAAGAAAGAAGAGAAAATAGCAAGGCGAAAGAATATGAGAAACTGGGCGTGATAAAATGATAGAAAGTGGAAGGTTTAGCCGATATGTCAAGGAGGGCAAAAAGTCACTAAAGTATACCTTAATATACCCTACCTGGCCCTGAGCCTATGTTACTAGCTAAGAAAGTCCTATCGTGATCCTAAGGGTTGTATAGCGAACTTAAGGCAGTGAAAATAAGGGCAAGCTTATGGCAATAGGTATGAATGAGTGTGACTTTTTTCTGAGAGAGAGTGTCGAAAAGTAATCCTTATACTCAAACTGAAATTATTGTGTGAAAAATGAGGATTTTTTTTAAAGTGAGGACACTAGTTGCAAGGCCAAAATTGTTAGCACCTCGGTGATAAATTGAAGAGGATAGGTGTTAGTGCATGGCGAGTCTGTGTAATGTTCTCATCCCACATAGTTCAAGCCTAATAGTGATAGAATGCATAGATTTGATGAGATTAATCGGGATTGATAGCCAAATGATTGCAAAGGAGGAAACATAGATACTATTGTACAAAGATTGTGTATTGAGTCATAGTGTGTCGCTTGAGGAAAAACAACGAATTTAAGTTGAGGGTGCTGATATACCATGGTTTCACGGTATTATTAAATCTTTTTCCTTAAGTTTAGTGTGTCCAAAAGCCTATTTGTGCTAATTTTTATATAAGTTTCTTTTTGTTTTGCAGGAAATCTGTCCAAAGCTGAATGCCGAGATTTTGAGCGAAGAAATGAAGAAGGGACCACCTACGGAGCTTATGACGGTCAGTCGTGCTTGTGACGGTCCGTAGGTGGCAGCGTAGTGCAGCTGCTGAAGGAAGAAGGGGAAGTCTGACCAAGTGTGTGGTTACGAAGCTTGTGACGGTCCGTCGAGTATATGACGGTCCGTCCTGCAGGTTCGTCATAAAGTTCAGAAAAGTAATCCCAGTACCTATATTCCAAGAGTTGAAGTGTTTTGGAACGAAGGCCCTCGACGGACCGTTGTGCCTATGACGGTTCGTCACACTTGCCGTCGAGGGTAATGAAGAAGAGCAGTAGAAGAAATTGCATAACTATGGGACGACGGAGTCTATGACGGTTTGTCGTGACCATGACGATACGTCGCGAGGTCCTTCGACCCAGCCGCGTTTTGGCATATTTCCAGCAAATAGAGTCCTTGTTTAATTTGGTTTTTATTTTTTATAAATAGTTCGAAAAACCTCATTTTTGAGGTTAGACTCCGGATAGTTAGACTCTGTTAGGTTAGACTTGGGATCATTCTTTAACTCCGTATTGTTAGACTCTTAGATTATTAGACTGTTGATAATCATTAGACTTTTTGTGAGATTGGTTATTATTTTGAGATTCTTGCAAGTCATTATTCGTGATCAATCAAGCAAACTTTCGGATTTTACTCTTTCTCATTGAAGTAAGTACATGAATTCATACTTAATATATTTGAATATTGTGATTATGACTATGAGTAACTAAACTCCATAACTAGGGTTCTGGGAACCATAAGCAAATAATGAGATAAAACCTAACTAAAATAACAATTCTAGAATGGTGTCTTGCATGTATTAATAATTCTTCCGCTTTGAAGTCTTTTTAACGGATGGCCAACATTAGAACTCGCCTTAATGCTACTTGCCGGACCAAGGAGGTAGATAATAAGAAAAGAATTATCAACATTGATTTAGTATATACTATCTAATAGGCTAGTATTGATTTATATGATGTAATAACTTAGTCAAATATTGAATACGATGCTTAATATGAGGTAAAGATAAGGGTTAGGAAAGCAACACACGTAGCCGGACCAAGGTGTGGAGTGAGATTTTCTAGATGCCTACCAAGGATTTAGAAATACATAACTTATCATTTTGCATGCAAGATAGTAGGAAAGAATTGTTATAGTTAGAATTATCAAGTTATGAAATTGTGGGGAACACCTAATCCCTAGTTACTTTGATTAATTGATTAAAATCCAACATTCAAAGTTGTTAAGTGTCTCTTTCAATTGCGTTAGTTATTTTCATTCATTTTTGAATTAGAAACCCCCCTTTTATTTTTGTTTACTTTCCAAGGAAGTCATTGACCAAACAATAGTAATAACACGTTGAAGTTATGTCTAGACTATTTTCCTCGTGGGAACGCTCCCAACCTCACTAGTTGGGTTATTTACTTGGAATGACCGCTTTACGTCTTATTTGAGAAGTAAGTTTGAGTGTATCAGACATCTACTTAGTCTCTTCAAGGAATAGAGGTATTACTTGAATCTGAGATTAATAATGTTTTCTCAGGTTGGATGTAACTGTGATTCACGTAAACTACTTGTGTTGTGTTCTTGTCATTATTTACCATTTGTTATTGTTCTTGTTGAGATACGGGACCTGCTGTGTTGACTAATAGTGAACGCACTCATTATATTAAGCTCTCAAACTAAAACAAAATAAAGCTATAAAAATTTAGTCCCCAATAACATTGTTACAAGAAGAAATGTTTTAGGCTAAAGCACACTTTTTGGGCCTTAAACCTAATTCAAAGTCTCAAATTCTTTTACTACCTACCCCTAATATAGTTGACCTCTAATGTATTATAAACCTACATTCGAAAACTCTACATTCAATAAACTTTTTTGAACAAAACAACAATATAGAGACCTAGTAGATTCAACAATACTACAATGCTAAGAGAATGGCAACAACAGAGATGAATGAGAGGAATTCAAAGGGGATTTTCTTTTGTGATAAGAGTTATGTAAGGAACATAATTACCACGAAATAACTTATCTTTGTTGAGATGTTGGAAGAATATTCAATAGATCTCAATAAAGAAGTATAGTAACATGAAGAGTCTAGTGTAGTACATAAATTCATAGTTATCTTACTACAAGCGTTTACTACTGTGATAAGGCATCATACCTTAAGGCTTATAACGTATCATGACAAGAGACCCTTACAAGTTTTGATTGACACAAGGATCACACATCATTTCATTAAATAATAAGTATCTAAAAAACTTAAGTTGTAAATCTATTACGATCATTGCATTGTGTATAATTGTGGCCTATTGAAGAAGGGTACAAACTACTTCAATATTCAAGAATTTACTATGGACATTATAGAGAACATTTTTTCTTAATATTTCCTACTTATGCCTCTTAGAAATGTAGAGATTGTATTGTGAATACAATGATTCAGTACCTTAGGTGGAATCTTATTTAATTTTAAAAACAATTTTGTTGAATTTGTGGACCAATTGAAGAAACATGTCCTAAAAAGTGTTCGAAATCAACTTAAGGTCTGTAATTCTAGTCATTAAATACAGTAAGGGTTCAGATGCTCAATTCTTCCTGATGATTAATGCAAGAGACATCAGCACAAGGACAATCCAATGTTATACAAGTTACTATTGGTACTGAGATTGTGTTAGGAATTTTCTTTTTCTACTATAGTTAATTTTACTTTTACTACTTTATATTTGATAATACTTAGTCAATTATTTGTTAGAAATCTATTCCTATTATTTAGGAGTAAGTTACTGAGTTAGGAATCCTCTAGTCATGGGTTTATTGTACTAAAATTGTGTGAGGAATTTGCTTTTTCAACTGTAGTTAATTTAATTTAAATGCTTTATATTGAACAAGGCTTGGTCAATTAGTTGTTAGATATCTATACCTATTATTAACGAGTAAGTTAGTAAGCTAGAAATCTTTTAGTCGTGGGTTTACTGCTTCCTATTTTACATTTTCAGTTTTAGAAACATAATACAAAGACATCAATAAAAATGTGGCTCTGCGGATATTCTTCTTGACATCTCCACTTTTATTACGAATTTTACCAAAAAACTGTCTCAAAGCTTTTTTATATTGCGGGTTATGTGGGTATTTCTGTGAGTGACTAATTAAAGTAACTCAAGCACAACAACCAGAAATAAAATTAAACATGGAAGAATGCTAATGTTTCTCGGCAACGAAACATCCTGTCTTCAATGGTGAAAATTTTCACATGCGGGAATTTAGGATGAAGTTTATCTCGATGATTTAGATATTTGGGAGGCAATTGAGGAATTATATGAGGTTCTTCAGCTCCCCGAAAACAAAATAATAGCTCAACTTAAAAAAATAACAAGAACAAGAAAATTGGTTTCTTCAACAATTTTCACTCATATGATGTGTTGGATTTTGAAAAGGTGTGAATGGAAAATGAAGAGTTGCGACTTTTATGAAGAGTTGTGACTTTTATGAAATGTTGCGACTTTTATGAAACGTTGTGACTTTTATGAAAAGTTGCGACTTTAATGAAAAGTTGTGACTTTTATGGAAAGTTGTGACTTTTATGAAAGGTGACGACCTTTCTGAAAGACTGTGACTTTTCAAAAGGTTTATGACCTTTCCTCTAAGGCACAATAAGAACTTTTTCGCACTACCCTTTGTTTTCTATAAATTGACTGATTTCCTCTCATTTTAATATAGAATTCATGGACTTCTTCATCAACTACTAAATCTAGTATGCTAAGTGTACTTTACTGCCGTTGAGTGGTTCGCTTACACCGGAGATTTTGGTATCTATACTCTGGTGATTGAGATCATTTTACCCTGGGAAGTCATATTCCAAATCAAACCACGGATACTAGAGGGGAATAATTTCCTTAAGGGGAAACTGTAAATTCAGTGGACTTGATCTTTTTCCCATTAAAAATTTTCCAGATTCTGGTACGTGTTTTACTAACTTTAGAATTCTGAATTAATTTCAGTTCTTCTGTTGTTTTGTTCTTCACAGGTCATTAAACTTGGTAACTTCGTGTTTCTGCAAAGTTTGTTGGAATCAGTAAGATTTTTTAGACACATATTAACAACAATTCTTTTTTAAGAAAAATATTTCGTATATTTTTTTTAAAAAAATCTGTTTCTGTTTCTAGTTTCGCTACTACTTTTAATTTTCTAGTTGTGAAAATGTTCTTAAACTTTGTTTTCTTACAAAGATGTTTAAAGTTTTGTTCTAAGTATGTTTGGAATACAAGATGAACAACAATCTTAAGGAAATTATTATGCTGTTAGTATATTTTTTGTATTCTACTAATTGAGAGAATCTGATCATGGAAGTAAAAGAGAAAGGCATTACTTCTCCATAATTTGTTGCTTTGTTTTAGCAAAGTCGAAGTGAGAATGTAACAAATTTTTTTTTATGGAATTCCGTTTAAAGATTACCAGGTAACCTTCTTATTAAATTATCTAAGGAGGAGAATAGTTTCTAAGAGTAATCATCTTTGATTTTTTATTTTTTTATTCTGTGTATCTTGTAAAAAGATTTGCAAACCATATGTTGTGGAATGAATTTTTCTTCACAGATATTGTTGCTTTTAAAATTCTTTAGTTTGCAAAAATGAGAGATGCATATTTTTGTTTGATAAAATAGTATGCCAAATTGGTATAGTTTGAACACTATTTGATAAGAAAAACATTTCTATGTGATAAAGAATATGTGTTATTCTGTTTGGAGAAAAAAAAGACTTTTGTAGTTTTGTACTAAATGAGAAATTTTAGTGTGTCTGAATTTTCTAAAAACTTTTGTGGTTTTGTACTCTGAATAAATTAGACTCTGAAATTGGTTTGAAGAATATCAAAACTCACATAATAAGTCAGTGTTGTACTTTTGATTTTCTATAAACTTCAATGTAACATAGAAATAAATTGTACAATTTTGTTTTGTCCTTATTGTTAATATTTAAAATACTAGGTGGCATGTCTATTTATGATAGAGAAATCTTACCAGTGACTTAGAATTTGTGATTTTGTGTCTCTGTGGGATGAACTTTGACATTGTGTGTACATTGTCAAAGAGAATTGCAGCACTATAATTCTTTCGTGGAATAATGTTTCCAACATTAAAATATGTGGGAAAACTATTTTCAAGTATTTGAAAAATATTTTTGAGACCACATTTGAAATGTGGGGGTTATTTAATTATGATTAGACTTGGTGTCTAATTAAACTTTGGAACAAAAGATATGAAATTCAGTGATACTTTTGTATTATGTTATACCACAAAATTCTTGGAGTATATTTGGTATTGTGGTTGTTGAGTTTCTCTATTACTTGTATATAGTATGACTAGTATGAAACATCCAAAAGATATATATACTTGTTCAAAATAATTGTGTTCTTTTATGAAAAAAAATCACTTAAAATGTTGTGATTTTTTATGAAAAGATGTCTATTATAATAAAAGTATTTGCATAGACATGAATATTGGTGAATAGTCATTTGTTATGTTTTTGTAAATATAACAGTTGGACTACATTGTCTTTATTGAACCCGATGAAACTTTGTTCATAGGTAGTTCTATAACAATCACATTAAAAGTTATGGAAATGCCCTTCTGAAAAGGATATTTGACAATCTAAACAATGTTTGTATCACACAAAATTGTAAGAAATAGGAACAAAATAATAGTGTGGAAAAAGCTACCTCGCAAAGAGATTTTCAAACTCAATGTTTTTATTTGTTCTTACTTGCTTGAGTCAATGTTTGTGACATGAACACTTGGGGCACGTCAATTACAAAACCTTGGAAGAAAAACTTATCAACTTAGAAGTAACTTTGAGTGCAATAAACTAACAAATACTTTTTTCCCTTAGAATTGATTTACACTGACATTTATGATATGAAGTTAACACCATCTCATGGTGGGAAAAAGTATTTGTTACTTTTATTTAGAATTGTGTTAGAAAAGACTATGTCTATTTGCTAAATGGTAAGGATGAAGCAATAGAAATTTCTAGACAATGTAATATCGAAGTTGAAAATCAGTGTGAAAAATATATAAGAAGTGATAAGAATGGAGAGTGTAAATCTCATTGTGCAGAAATATGTTTGGAAAGTGAAATATCAAACTACTGCCATATTCACCTCAATCTAATGAAAAACCGAATATTGAAAGAAATGATGGATGCATTATTTATAAGTTCGGGTTTACACAAAACTTGTGTGGAGGAACTATCCTTACTGCAAAACGGATCAACAAAAAGTTTTGTCCTTTTAGAAAGAAAGCGATTTTGTTTGATCAGAATACAATCTTTTCCATATGAGAAATGGAAAGAAAGGAAATCCAACTTGAAATATTTCAAAGTGTGGGGGTATCTAGTCAAAGTCAAGGATCCTATTCCTAAAAGAATTAAAATGGGACCTATGACTGTGGACTGTAAAATTACACTTGAGTAGTCTACAGAAGGGTCTAAAAGGCCTAGGAAATGAAAAGGATAATGTACTTAATAAAGAGATTCAGAGGCTTAATGAAATGTTAAAGGACATTTACTTTCTTCGAATATGATTTTGTAATATTTTCTGTGTCTTCTGTAGACTCATCCTTTGGAAAGATGGTGTCAATAAACAAAATTGAAAGTTAATCGATCTTCATCAAGAAAATAAACCTTTGGGTTCAAAATTAATCTTTAGAAGAAAAAATAACAGTTGATGGAACGGTTGAAAAATATAAACCAAGA
This sequence comes from Solanum peruvianum, assembly GCA_027705065.1. Taxonomy (NCBI): domain Eukaryota; kingdom Viridiplantae; phylum Streptophyta; class Magnoliopsida; order Solanales; family Solanaceae; genus Solanum; species Solanum peruvianum. Next base: position 23,499,240 of record JAKWJD010001763.1, read on the forward strand.
CTTTGTGTCAAAGGCTTTAGAAAAAAAAATAGATTTTGATCTTCTCGATATATATACTCGTTAGTAATTAGAATTACATCCATTCGGATGCAAAAATATTACTGTGGATATGACCTCCAAATTCATCAAATGAATGTGAAAAGAACTTTCTTAAATGTAGAATTGGAGGAAGAAATTTACATGGAACAACCCGAGGGTTTTGTTGTACCTGGTAAATAAAAGAAAGTATGTGAACTTGTTATGTCACATTATGAAAGCACCAAAACAATAAAATAATTTAATCAAACCATGTCGGCAAATGGATCGACGAATAATGGAAGTGATAAATGTGATCACATTAAAATCATAAGGTCATTGTTTTTTTGTATATGGTGATATGCTGATCATCAATAGATACACTAATGACATAAATGCTACTAAATGTATGCTATAAAGCAAGTGGAATGAAAATTATTGGAGTTGCTAATGTGATCTTAGATATAAGAATTCGTATAACTCCATAATGTTTAGCATTTTCATGGTCTCATTGCATTGAAAAGGTACTTAACTAGGTCAAATATTTGAATGTCAATAATGTCAAGTGTCCAATAAATGTGAGCTTTGAATTTCCAAAGAGTTAAAACAAAAGTGACTCACAATTGGATTGTGCTAGATTTTTAGGAAGCATGATGGATATCATATAGTGTGTGCGATCACATATAGCATTTGCTATTTTAAACTGTTAAACTGAGTCCGTTCACAAGTGATCCCCAATAAATTCATTAGATGACAATATATAGAGTTTTGGAGTATTTAAAATAATACTTAAAACAATATCTTTCATTATAACAATATCTAACAATATTGAAAGATATAGTGATGCAAATTGAATCATCCAAAGAATGAAGCAAAATTCACGAGTGGATACGTATTTACTCTTTGTAGAGGAGCAGTCTCTTAGAAATATTTCAAAAGAGACATGTATCGCTATCTCTACAATGATGTTTGAGCTAGGTGCTCTAGATAAGGTCGGTAAATAAGTTAAAAGACTCCGGAATTTCTTGATAGATATTCTATTTTGGCCCAAACCATTGGCATTAGTATGCATACACTTTCACAGTCAAGATGCAATAGGTAGGGCATGGAGCATGACGTATAACGGAAAGTCTCGTCATATACGACATAGACATGATACTGTTAGAAAACTACTCTCTAGTGGAATTATCAGAACTGAATATGTAAAATCAAAGGATAATGTGTCGGATCTACTTACAAAAAGGCCTAATTAGAGAGAAAGTTAAAAGATCATCTAAGGGAATGAATTTAAGGCTTAGGACAAGTCATCATAGAGGTAACTCTATCTAGCAGACTGGAGATCCCAAGAGCTAGATTCAAGGAGAAAAACAAAGTTGTGAATGACGGTTCGGCATTATCAATAAACTCAATCCATTCTCATGATGAACACAATGATCAGGGACAAGGATACAACATTAAGGCTTGTTAATAAATTAATAAAGCTTAATGGTTTTAATGACTTGCTAAGTTTGGCAGAGTTGACCAAATAGGGTATCTACGCGATAACACGGTTAGAAATCACCTATGTGAGTGTGAAGTCTAAGCCGCTACAAAGAAGATGAATGTCAAAAGCCCATCTCTCTATACACTCATGAAAGCAGTAGGTGTTCATGGCTAAAACGAAGACAACTGTAAGAACCATAAATGGTAATGGGTTAATTGTGTGGCATATGGTTGTCTAGGTATACACCAAAGTTTGACGGTTAAAATATATCGCATCTACCGATTTACCGAGTATATCCGATATCTGTTCACTATTGAAAGTCCAAGGAGAAACCTACTTATCCAGATGCAATTTATCTTGCTAGTAAATTACACATACTTGTCTGTTTCTTTATCTTCGAGTCATTCCCCATTCATGCGGGGGATTGTTGGATTTTGAAAAGGTGTGAATGGAAAATGAAAAGTTGCAACTTTTATGAAGAGTTGTGACTTTTATGAAATGTTGCGACTTTTATGAAAAGTTGTGACTTTGACGAAAAGTTGCGACTTTTATGAAAAGTTGTGACTTTTATGGAAAGTTGTGACTTTTATGAAAGGTGACGACCTTTCTGAAAGATTGTGACTTTTCCAATGGTTTGTGACCTTTCCGGTAAGGCACAATAAGAACCTTTTTGCACTACCCTTTGTTTTCTATAAATTGAGAGATTTCCTCTCATTTTAATATAGAATTCATGGACTTCTTCTTCAACTACTAAATCTAGTATTCTAAGTGTACTTTACTGCCGTTGAGTGGTTCGCTGACACCGGAGCTTTTGGTTTCTATACTCTGGTGATTAAGATCATTTTACCCTGGGAGGTCATATTCCAAATCAAACCTCGGATACTAGAGGGGAATAATTTCCTTAAGGGGACACTGTGAATTCAGTGGACTTGATCTTTTTCCTATTAAAAATTTTCAAGATTCTTGTACATGTTTTACAAACTTTAGATTTGTGAATTAATTTCAGTTCTTCTATTTATTTTGTTCTTCACTGGTCATTAAACTTGGTAACTTCGTGTTTCTGCAAAGTTTGTTGGAATCTGTAAGATTCTTTAGACACATATTAACAAGAATTCTTCTTTAAGAAAAATATTTAATATATATTTTTAAAAAAAAAAAATTTTTGTTTCTAGTTTCGCTACTACTTTTAATTTTCTAGTTGTGAAAATGTTCTTAAACTTTGTTTTCTTACAAAGATGTTAAAAGTTTTGTTCTAAGTATGTTTGGAATACAAGATGAACAACATGATGTTCCAAAATTCAGCAAAGGCCATTTAGGATTAAACAAGGTAAAATATGAAGGAGATGATCATATCAAAGTATGCAAGTGTTGAATCTCATTAGAGAGTTTGAGTTAAAGAAGATAATTGAATCGACAACAATCAGTGGATGATCTTACTTGCTTATGAGCATAACAAATAGAGTAAGATTACGTGGTTCTGGGTTTAAAGACTCAGATAATGTTAAAAAGATTCTGATATTGTACTTAAAAGATTTGAAGCCACCATTACCACTTTAGAGAACATCATTGATCTATCAAAAACCACTTCTGAGAAATTATTGAATTCCTTGGAGGATCAAGAACAAAGAAGGGTTATGAAAGAAGATGAAATTAGAGAGGAAGAATTAGTAGCCAAACATGAAGATAGTAAAGATAAATGAAACACAATTAGATAATCAACCAACAAATGGAGAAGGTGCACCTTGCTATAACAACAAAAGAGGAGCACGTAGCTTCAAAGGAAACTATCCTCCTTGTGAGTATTGTGGAAAGAATGGGCATGCGTTGTATAAGTGTTGGAAAATGATGGATGCTAGATTAAGTTAGTGCGACCAACTCAGGCATAACGCAATTATTTGCAAGAACAAATTGCAGTAGCAAGACACAAATGTCTAGGTTTTTAAAGAACATGAAGAGGATTGACTCTTTGTGGCATCCTGTTTTACAAGCAATGTTTCAACTAGGCTTGGCTTATTGATAGCGGATGCACAAACCATATGACTTATGACAAAGGGTTTTTTAATGACTAGAAACCTGCTGGAGTTTCAAAAGTAAGAATAGGCCATGGTTGTTATATTCGAGCAAAGAGAATGTAAACTATTACAATTGAAACACAATCAGGTACTAAATAAAATTATAATGTTCTTACATACCATATTTAGATCAAAACTTGTTAAGTATGGTCAATTGTAAGAAAAAGGATTCGATTTGTATTTCGCAGATAAAGATTGCTTGATCATGGAAGCCTTAGGACATGACTTTTTTGAAGTCAAAATGAGAGGCAAAAGTTTCTCATTATATATATTGGAGGAAGAACAAGGGGTGTACTTAGCAAGTGAAAATTCTTACGAGTTATGGCATAAGAGAGTCTAACACTATCATTATAAAGGGTTTTTAAAAATACAAGAATTTGTGACCCTCGATGACCTTTCTATACAGGGAGCGAGTTCTTAGAATGTTCGGCTTGTTAATTTAGAGAACAAAGTAGAATTCCATTCCCAAAGGGAAGTTGAAGAGCAACAGGAAAGTTCCAACTCCTAAACACATATGATGGAGGTCCCCAAAGGTCCTTCACTTAAAAGTATCCTTTATTATGTTAATTTTATCGATGATATTACCCGAATGTTTTGGATTTATTTTTTATAGTACAAATTAGAGGTCAAGAGAATTTTTTGGAAGCCGAAAGTGAAATTGGAAAATAAATGTTTCTGAAAAATTCAGATTTAACGTTCTTAAAATTGAAAGGAGTACACTTCTCATCGGTTTAGTCAATTTTGTGAAGAAGAATGGATTGAATGTCAACTTACTACTCCTTATACTCCAGAAAAAATAGTGTTAGTGATAGAAGAAACACAATTATCATGGATATGACAAGATCCATGTTGCACGAAAAGAATTTGCCAAAAATGTTTTTGCCAGAGGTAGCAAACACAGTTCTGTTCCTATAGTATCGACTTCCCTGAAAAGTTGTGAATGATAAAACTCCTTTTTATGAATGATATGGATACAAACATCCGCTGCATTTTCTTAAAGTGTTTGGTTGTCTTTGTTTTACCTATGTACCTCAGGTCAAACTAGATAAAATAGATAAAAAGGTTGCCTCGAGAATTTTCATTGGTTACAGTAATATTTCAAAAGCGTACACAATCTTTCTACCTGAAGGTGAGAAGATAGTTATCAGCAGAAGTTCCACGTGATGGAGAATGAAGAATGGAATTAGAATGATTCAAGGAATGCCATCTGGAAGATAAGCTCGTGGTCAAATGATAGGGACGATGATCCACTAGTTAGGGAAACTCGTTTTCTCTCAGATATATATGAGATATGTAATGTTGTGATTAGTGAATCTGCTAACCCTTATGAGGCTATCAAATACCGAAAGTGGAGAAATTCAATGCATGAGAAGCTGTTTATGATCCAAAAAATGATATGTGGCAGGTTGTTGCATACCTCAAGGCAGAAAAATAATTGGAGTATAGTAGATGGTCATAACTGAGCTAAATGTTTATGATTCAATCAACAATCATAAATCAATACTTTTAGTTAAGGTTTATGCACATATTTTTTTTGTAGATTATTCTGACACTCTTACTCAAGTATCTAGGCTCGACATGATAAGATTGCTTATAATTATTTTTGCACAACGTGCTTGGAAAGTGCATGAGATGGATGTCAAATTAGCATTCTTAATGACATTATTGAAGAAGAAATTATGTTGAACAACATGAAGGGTTTGTTATATATGGAGAGGAAGATAAATTCTATTGATGTAACGACCTGTTTAGTCATTTTGAGCAGCAGATTTTATTTCTGGAAAAACTGGCTGAGACGACGGACACCACGATGGACCGTCATGGGCACGACGGACCGTCGAGGGTGTCTCGTTCCAAAACACTTAGGAATTCTGAAATCTGAGTACTGAAATCGACTCTCTGAACTTTGTGACAGACCTGCAGGACAGACCGTCACAGGTACGACGAACCGTCATGAGCCCCCATTTCAAAACAATTCAACTCTTGAGAATTTGGTACAGGGAACGAGTCTCTGAACGTCATGACGGAAGTGCAGGACGGACCGTCGTAGGTACGACGGGCCGTCACAGACTCCTTAAGGAAATCGAGTCTCTGATGAACCTGCATGACGGACCGTCGCAGGCACGACGGGCCATCACAGGTTGCGTAATCCCAGTCGGAGTCGGATTCTGGTTAAGTTTTAAGGGGCCTTTTGGACTATTCCTGCCATAATTATATATTTCGTGGGTTTATATTAATAACTCAATTTCTTGGGGGATAAAAGAGGTAACTTTGAGTTAATTAGTGGGGTATTATTGTCATCTTTTACACTTAATTATATGTTAATTAGGGTAAAAGGAAGAGGGTTTGAATAAAGAAAATAGAAAGAACAAAGAGAGAGAGAGAGGGTCGAACGAACGAAGGGGAAAACACAAGGCTTTGGGAAATTGCTTGCTTGATCGCTAATCTTCAGTGGAGGTAGGTTATGGTTTTTCTATGATATTCGTAGTAAACTCTTAATATCGAATGATATGTGTTGGTAGTATTGTAAACCCTTCTATATGCTTAATTGTATGCTTGCATGATTGAGATTATGAAATTGTGATAAAATAAGCATGATGAAGCTATTGAATCCTAAATCTTGAAAGAAACCCTAATTCACTTGTTAATGATGATGCCTTGGTGTAAAAGAAGGCTTGATAAATTATAAAATGAGATTGATGATGCCTTAGTATAAAAGAAGGCTTGAAAAATTATATAATGAGATTGATGATGCCTTAGTATAAAAGAAGGCTTGATGAATTAGGGGATCGGGTGCCACGTTCCGGTACCAGGATAGAAATAGAGGATCGGGTGCCACGTTCCGGTACCAGGATAGAAATAGAGGATCGGGTGCCACGTTCCGGTACCAGGATAGAATGAGGATCGGAGTGTCACGTTCCGATACCAGGATAGTATATGGATCGGGTGCCACGTTCCGGTACCAGGATAGTATATGAGGATCGGAGTGCCACGTTCCGGCACCAGGATAGTATATGGAGCGGCGTGTCACGTACCGACACAAGGGGAATAAAGAGAATGAATCTTGAAATATGTTAATAAATTTAATCTAATGAATCTAATTCCCAAATGAGTAGGATATTGAGGCGTGAGTCCTCATGGATGATTTTCGTAGTATTTATTGATGATTATAGTACTTGTTGTTGCTACATGTTGAGTATTGTAGTTGGTTTATAATGTTACTTGATATATATTTTCTTCTATTTTGAGTTGGCCAATGATATCTACTCAGTACCCGTGTTTTGTACTTACCCCTACTTTTATGTTTTCTTCTTTGTTATTTGTGGAGTGCAGCAAACGTGCCGTCGTCTTCAACTCAACAGTAATTCTAGCCAGTCTTTGTCACACCGGATCTTCAGGGTGAGCTAATGCTTCTAGCTTGGACTGGATCTTCTTCTTCAAGTCTTGATGCCTTGAACTTCCGGCATGGACTAGCTTTTTACTTTTTTTTGTTTTCTTAGATACTCTTAGTTTAGTAATTTGAGGATAGATGTTCTTGTGGTGATGACTTCCAGATTTTGGGAAAATAATAGATGTTGAATTTTAATAGTTATTGAATTGGTATTTATTAATGAGTTTAAGTCTTCCGCATTATTTTCTGTTGATATACATTGAAATGTTTGGGGTTTAGATTGGTTGGTTCGCTCACATAGTAGGTTAAGTGTGGGTGCCAGTCGCGGCTCGGTTTTGGGTCGTGACAAACTTGGTATCAGAGCATTAGGTTCGTTGGTCTCATCACACAAGAACGAGTCTAGTAGAGTCTTAAGGAACGGTAGGGGGACGCCTTTACTTTTCTTTGAGAGGCTATAAGACTTTAGGAAAATTCCATTCTTTCTTTCTTTCTTTCTTTCGTGCTACTACTTGAATCCAATTGGTATCTAGGTGATACAAATTGGTATCTGACCATCTTCACTCTTTTCGCAGATGGTTAGAACTAGAGCAACGACTGCACCAACACCAACACCGGCAAGACAAGAAACGTCTGAGCCAGCCACTAGGGCTGTGCCTCGAGGAAGAGCAGTGGCAAGAGGCCGTGGTAGAGGTCGTGGGAGGACGTCCTCTAGAGGAAGAGGACAAGCACCTAGCCCATCTGATACTAGGGCGGTGACTCCCCCACCGACTGAGGAGGTGATAAGAGAGGGCGAGGAAGGGGAGAATGAACAAGTGCAAAATGAGGAATTGCCACCCCAACCTACCCCAGAGATGATCAATCAGGTTCTTGCTTATCTTAGTGGGTTATCTGATCAGGGTCAGGCACCTCCAGTTGTTTCTGCACAAACACCTCCGGTTTCAGAGGTACGACATGCAGCCACGATGGCTCCTCGTATGGATGCCTCATGGGACATAGGCACGTTTCCTCGTCTGACTACGGGGCCCATAATGACAAATGATCAGCATGAACTTTTCAGTAAGTTCTTGAAATTGAAACCTCCAGTCTTTAAGGGTGTTGAATCTAAGGATGCTTATGATTTTCTGGTTGACTGTCATGAGCTACTACACAAGATGGGTATAGTAGAACGGTTCGGTGTTAAGCTCGTGAGTTATCAGTTTCAATGGAACGCCAAAATGTGGTGGCGGTAACATGTTGAGTGTCAACCAACAAAGGCACCACCTATGACTTGGGCCTCATTCTCTAGCTTGATTATGGAGAAGTATATCCCCCGGACTTTGAGGGATAGTAAAAGGGATGAGTTCTTGAGCCTAGAGCAAGGTAGGATGTCGGTTAATGCATATGAGGCTAAGTTTCGTGCATTATCCAGGTATGCCACTCAACTTTGTTTCAGTCCACAAGAGCGGATTCGCCGATTTTTGAAGGGGTTGAGGTCAGAATTACGGATTTCGGCCTTACACGTAGCGGCTACAGCAAAATCCTTCCAAGAAGTGGTAGACTTTGTGATAGAGGTGGAAGGAGTGAAGCCAGATGACTTCACCACGACATCGACATCAAAAAGGTTTCTAAAGGGATGTGAGTTTAATGGTTCTTATTCTAGAGGACAAGGTTCCGGAGGTTACTCGGTCCGACCAATTCAGTCTTCACTACAAACTGTAGTTGGGGGTCCACCTTAGACCGGTCAACACTTCTCTGAGAGGCCGATGCTTGAACCCAGAGAATGTTATGGATGTGGGGAGACTGGGCACATTAAGAGGTATTGCCCAAAACAGAGTTACAGACCTCCCATAGTCAGAGGTAGAGGTGGTCATGGAAGAGGCCGTTATTCTGGAGGACGTGGTGGTCGAGGTAATGGTAGTCACCAAAACGGCACAGGTGATGGGCAAACTGGAGCCACTACAACGCAACATGGTAGGGGCAACGGACAGACAAGTAATGGGCCCCATTGTTACGCTTCCCTGGGAGATCTGAAGCGGAGACATCAGATGCTGTCATCACAGGTAATCTTTTGATTTGTGATTGCATGACTTCTGTATTGTTTGATCCTGGATCCACATTTTCTTATGTATCTTCCTCATTTGCTAATGGTCTAAATTTACATTGTGAATTACTTGACATGCCTATTCGTGTTTCTACTCCGGTGGGTGAGTCTGTGATAGTTGAAAAGGTATATAGGTCTTGTTTGGTGAATTTTGTGGGGAGCAACACTTATGTAGATTTGGTTATGTTAGAAATGGTTGACTTTGATGTAATTCTGGGTATGACTTGGCTTTCTCCGAATTTTTGCGATTTTGGATTGTAATGCTAAAACTGTGACGTTAGCCAAGCCTGGGACAGATCCGTTAGTGTGGGAGGGCGACTACACTTCCAATCCGGTTCGTATCGTGTCCTTCCTTCGTGCTCAGAATATGGTTAGTAAGGGTTGTTTAGCTTTCTTGGCATATCTCAGGGATGACACTACCCAAGTACCTCCAATTGAGTCGGTTTCGGTAGTCCGTGAATTTTTGGATGTGTTCCCTGCAGATCTTCCTGGTATGCCACCGGATAGGGATATTGACTTCTGTATTGATCTTGAATCGGGTACTCGCCCCATTTCTATACCCCCTTATAGAATGGCTCCCGCGGAGTTAAGAGAGTTAAAGGCACAACTTCAAGAGTTGTTGAGCAAAGGCTTCATTAGACCAAGTGCATCTCCTTGGGGTGCACCGGTGCTATTTGTGAAGAAGAAGGATGGGAGTTTTCGGATGTGCATAGACTACCGGCAGTTGAACAAAGTAACTATTAAGAACAAATATCCCATTCCCCGCATTGATGACTTGTTCGATCAGTTACAAGGTGCTTGTGTCTTCTCTAAGATTGACTTGAGATCCGGTTATCATCAATTGAAAATACGGGCAACAAATGTGCCAAAGACTGCTTTTCGAACTAGGTATGGGCACTACGAATTTGTGGTAATGTCTTTCGGTCTTACGAATGCCCCTGCTGCCTTCATGATTGATGAACGGGATCTTCAAGCCATATCTGGATCTCTTTGTGATCGTATTTATTGATGATATACTGATATACTCAAAGAGTAAGAAGGAACATGAGGAGCATTTGAGAATGGTATTAGAGTTGTTGAGGAAGAAAAATCTTTATGCCAAGTTCTCTAAGTGTGAGTTTTGGCTAGATGCAGTGTCCTTCTTGGGACACGTGGTTTCTAAGGATGGAGTGATGGTGGATCCATCTAAGATTGAGACAGTGAAGAATTGGGTAAGACCTACTAACGTGTCAGAAATAAAGAGCTTTGTTGGTTTAGCTAGCTACTACCGCCGATTTGTCACGGGATTCTCTTCTATTGCTTCCCAATTAACGAACTTGACTAAGCAAAATGTTCCATTTGTATGGTCGGATGAGTGTGAGGAAAGCTTTCAGAAACTCAAGACCTTGTTGACTACCGCACCAATTCTTACCTTGCCGGTAGAGGGTAAAAACTTCATCGTGTATTGTGATGCATCCTATTCTGGGTTGGGTGCAGTGCTAATGCAAGAGAAGAATGTCATTGCTTATGCTTCAAGACAATTAAAGGTGCATGAACGTAACTATCCAACTCATGATTTGGAATTGGCCGCGGTAGTGTTTGCATTAAAGCAATGGAGGCACTATTTATATGGGGTTAAGTGTGAGGTCTATACGGATCATCGTAGCCTACAGTACGTCTTTACTAAAAAAGATTTGAACTTGAGACAGAGGAGATGGATGGAACTACTGAAGTACTACGACATCACTATCTTGTATCATCCGGGAAAAGCGAATGTTGTGGCGGATGCTTTAAGTAGAAAGGCCGGAAGCATGGAAAGTCTAGCTCATTTGCAAGTTTCTAGACGCCTATTGGCTAGAGAGGTTCAGATTCTAGCTAATGACCTTATGAGGTTAGAAATAAATGAGAAGGGAGGATTGTTAGCTTGTGTGGAGGCAAGATCTTCCTTCCTTGACAAGATTAAGGGAAAGCAGTTTAATGATGAGAAATTGATCCGGCTCCGAGATAAAGTGTTGCGAGGAGAGGCTAAGGAAGCAATAATCAATGACGAAGGCGCTTTGAGGATTAAGGGAAGAGTATGTGTGCCTCGTGTTACCGACTTGATCCGCACTATTCTTACAGAGGCTCATAGTTCCGGATATTCGATACATCCTGGTGCAACCAAGATGTACCGTGACCTAAAACAACACTTTTGGTGGAGTAGAATGAAGCGTGACATTGTGGATTTTGTTGCCAAATGTCCAAATTGTCAACAAGTAAAGTATGAACACCAGAGGCCCGGAGGAACACTTCAGAGAATGCCCATTCCTTAATGGAAGTGGGAGAGAATCGCAATGGACTTCGTGGTTGGTCTTCCAAAGACATTGGGTAAGTATGACTCTATTTGGGTGATTGTTGATAGGTTAACTAAGTCTGCTCACTTCATTCCGGTCAAGGTGACCTACAATGTAGAGAAGTTAGCCAAAATCTACATCTCAGAAATCGTTCGATTTCATGGAGTTCCACTGTCTATCATATCAGATAGAGGTACGCAGTTTACTTCTAAGTTTTGGAGAACATTGCATGCGGAATTAGGTACTAGGTTGGACCTTAGTACTGCGTTTCACCCTCAGACCGATGGTCAGTCTGAGCGAACGACTCAACTGTTGGAGGATATGCTTCGTGCATGTGTGATAGAGTTTGGTGGTCATTGGGATAGCTTCTTACCCTTAGCATAGTTTTCATATAATAATAGCTATCACTCCAGCATTGACATGTCTCCATTTGAAGCATTGTATGGGAGGAGATGTAGGTCTCCCATTGGTTGGTTTGATGCATTTGAGGTTAGACCTTGGGGTACTGATCTGTTGAGGGATTCAATGGAGAAGGTGAAATCTATTCAAGAAAAGCTTCTAGCGGCGCAAAGTAGGCAAAAAGAGTATGCAGACCGAAAGGTTAGAGACTTGGAGTTCATGGAGGGTGAACAAGTCTTGTTCAAGGTTTCGCCCATGAAAGGGGTGATGCGGTTTGGAAAAAGGGGTAAGCTAAGCCCAAGGTATATTGGACCATTTGAAGTACTTAAGCGAGTAGGGGAGGTGGCTTATGAATTAGCCTTGCCTCCAAGGCTGTCCGGGGTGCATCCGGTATTTCATGTGTCCATGTTGAAAAGATACCATGGGGATGGAAACTACATCATCCGTTGGGATTCAGTCTTGCTTGATGAGAATTTGACTTATGAGGAGGAACCGGTTGCTATTTTAGATAGAGAGGTTCGCAAGCTGAGGTCGAGAGAGATTGCATCCATCAAGGTTCAATGGAAGTATCGACCGGTTGAAGAGGCCACTTGGGAGAAGGAGGCAGATATGCAAGAAAAATACCCACATCTGTTTTACAGATTCAGGTACTCCTTCTCGCCCTTGTTTTTCTTCTTTTGATCGTTCGAGGACGAACGATGGGTAAATTGGTATCTATTGTAACGACCTGTTTAGTCGTTTTGAGCAGCAGATTTTATTTCTGGAAAAACTGGCTGAGACGACGGACACCACGACGGACCGTCATGGGCACGACGGACCGTCGAGGGAGTCTCGTTCCAAAACACTTAGGAATTCTGAAATCTGAGTACTGAAATCGACTCTCTGAACTTTGTGACGGACCTTCCAAACGGACCGTCACAGGTATGACGAACCGTCGTGAGCCCCCGTTTCAAAACACTTCAACTCTTGAGAATTTGGTACAGGAAACGAGTCACTGAACGTCGTGACGGAAGTGCAGGACGGACCGTCGTAGGTACGACGGGCCGTCACAGACTCCTTAAGGAAATCGAGTCTCTGACGAACCTGCATGACGGACCGTCGCAGGCACGACGGGCCGTCACAGGTTGCGTAATCCCAGTCGGAGTCGGATTTCTGATTAAGTTTTAAAGGGACGTTTTGGACTATTCCTGCCATAATTATATATTTCGTGGGTTTATATTAATAACTCAATTTCTTGGGGGATAAAAGAGGTAACTTTGAGTTAATTAGTGGGGTATTATTGTCATCTTTTACACTTAATTATATGTTAATTAGGGTAAAAGGAAGAGGGTTTGAATAAAGAAAATAGAAAGAACAAAGAGAGAGAGAGAGGGTCGAACGAACGAAGGGGAAAACACAAGGCTTTGGGATATTGCTTGCTTGATCGCTAATCTTCGGTGGAGGTAGGTTATGGTTTTTCTATGATATTCGTAGTAAACTCTTAATAGCGAATGATATGTGTTGGTAGTATTGTAAACCCTTCTATATGCTTAATTGTATGCTTGCATGATTGAGATTATGAAATTGTGATAAAATAAGCATGATGAAGCTATTGAATCCTAAATCTTGAAAGAAACCCTAATTCACTTGTTAATGATGATGCCTTGGTGTAAAAGAAGGCTTGATAAATTATATAATGAGATTGATGATGCCTTAGTATGAAAGAAGGCTTGATAAATTATATAATGAGATTGATGATGCCTTAGTATAAAAGAAGGCTTGATGAATTAGGGGATCGGGTGCCACGTTCCGGTACAAAAGAAATAGAGGATCGGGTGCCACGTTCCGGTACCAGGATAGAAATAGAGGATTGGGTGCCACGTTCCGGTACCAGGATAGAATGAGGATCGGAGTGTCACGTTCCGACACCAGGATAGTATATGGATCGGGTGCAACGTTCCGGTACCAGGATAGTATATGAGGATCGCAGTGCCACGTTCCTGTACCAGGATAGTATATGGAGCGGAGTGTCACGTACCGACACAAGGGGAATAAAGAGAATGAATCTTGAAATATGTTAATAAATCTAATCTAATGAATCTAATTCCCAAATGAATAGGATATTGAGGCGTGAGTCCTCATGGATGAACTTGGTAGTACTTATTGATGATTATAGTACTTGTTGTTGCTACATGTTGAGTATTGTAGTTGGTTTATAATGTTACTTGATATATATTGTCTTCTATTTTGAGTTGGCCGATGATATCTACTCAGTACCCGTGTTTTGTACTGACCCCTACTTTTATGTTTTCTTCTTTGTTATTTGTGGAGTGCAGCAAACGTGCTGTCGTCTTCAACTCAACAGTAATTGTAGCCAGTCTTTGTCACACCGGATCTTCAGGGTGAGCTAATGCTTCTAGCTTGGACTGGATCTTCTTCTTCAAGTCTTGATGCCTTGAACTTCCGGCATGGACTAGATTTTTACTTGTTTTTGTTTTCTTAGATACTCTTAGTTTAGTAATTTGAGGATAGATGTTCTTGTGGTGATGACTTCCAGATTTTGGGAAAATAATAGATGTTGAATTTTAATAGTTATTGAATTGGTATTTATTAATGAGTTTAAGTCTTCCGCATTATTTTCTGTTGATATACATTGAAATGTTTGGGGTTTAGATTGGTTGGTTCGCTCACATAGTAGGTTAAGTGTGGGTGCCAGTCGCGGCTCGGTTTTGGGTCGTGACAAATGAATACATAGAGCTATTTATGTCTTAAAACACTCACAAGAAGTTCGTATAGTTAATAGATGATTATTTCCTAAGTATTGATATTGAAATGGGTCTTAAAAAATTCACATTGTATTTTAAACATAATTCCTGTAAGATTCTTGTTGTTTCTGTTTACGTGGATGACCTTTTGAATACAAGGAGCAGAAAACAAAATTGATGAGTTCAAGAAAGAAATGATGCACGCTTTCTGAATGTCTGATCTTTGTCTCATGACAGATTTCCATGTAATGGAAATTACACAAGGAATAAATGAGTTTTTCGTTTGCCAGAAAAATTACACAAACTAAATTCTCAAGAAACTCAAAATGGAAAATTGCGAAGAGATTAGAACTCCCATGAACAAAAAGAAGAAGCTAAGTAAATCATGGAGCCGAAAAGGTCAATGAGACATACTTCAGAAGTTTCATTGGATGTTTAACTTATCTTTCAGTTACAAGACCCGATTATGTTGTAAGTGTTTTATCAAGGTTCATGCATTGTCCTAGTGAAGTAGGCGACATAAAGAGTTGTGTGATACCTCAAAGGAACCATCACCTATGGAGTCAAGTTTTTGAAGAGTCAACCTATGATACTTTTGGGGTAGTCCAACATTAATGTGGGCGATTCCGAGGATGATGCAAAGAGTACTTCACGGTATTGTTTTACTCTAGGTTATTGAAATTTCTCATTGAGTTGTTCGGAAATGGATATTGTAGCTCAATTTACTATCGAAGTTGAGTTTGGGACAGCTGCAGGTGCAATAAATTAAACATTGTGGCTGAAGAAAATTCTGGTTGAATTTCATATAGAACCGACTGAAAGCATCAAAGTGTTCGTGGACAATGAAGCAACAACAACTATATGTAACAAGCTTGTGTTTCATGGATGAACTAAGAACTTCAAAATCAAGTGCTTTTTCATGAGAGAAGTGCAAAAATATGGAGATATAACTCTCGTTTATTGCACCATTGATGAACTATTGGCTAATATATGCACTAAGTCTTTACGAGTCAACAAGTTTCAGCTTCTCAAACATAGAAGATGGAATAGCAAGACGCAATCTAAATATCCAGAAATTACAATCCAAAATTACATGAAATATATATTAGACATTATTTAAGAATCTCAATCAAGAAATTATGTGGAAGCCAACCTCACAGCCGATCATGAGTGCTCCAAAACAACCACAAACGACCTATCCATTATTCAAAATCCATTGAAACCTGCCACACCATCATATTATAAATCACAATCATTATGTATGCTTAGTTAGAAAAATGACAGTAATTGGATATGGACCCAAAATTTAGTCAAAATGGGAATATAGAGCCCATATTGGAAATCTAAAAATTGACTCTAGAAAAAGGTTTTAAATGCCTTACTGGGATTTTGCACCGAATGGGGCTTAATTTCGATTGTGGAACAACCCGAACAACTGCATGTACCCAAAATACAAATTTAAGAAAACAAACGAGAGGGAAGCCCCTTCGGTCGGAACATACCCTAAACAAAGAGCCTCCAAAAATTTCCTAAAACACCAACGTTTATCCACAATCCACTTAGACCCCAACACTTTGAATCGCGTCAATCAAATCTCGCCAAGCTCAAGAAATTGCATTTTAAAGTTTTGGACTAAAACTAAAGTTTCAGTATATTAATCGTAGAGGTTCTAGTTGCTAAATGTGATTCCTGAACTATAAAATCCTAAAATGTGGATGTTAAACTTCTACAGCAGATATCAACCTATGGCAAACAATTTTGGCGAATTGTATGAGAAATCAAAAAAAAAATACAAATTACAAACCCTTTTTTCAGTAATTTGACAACTTACTCTATATGGAAGATGATGAAACAAGGGAACTGATTCAGTTAATCCCTAAAAATCATGCGGTCAGGCGAAGGAATTTATCTCTCTGGAAAAAAAAGGGAGAAGTCAAGGGAATTTAGCCATCTAGTTCTAAAATTTTGTTAGACTTTTTTTTAATTAATCCATAATTGTCGATAAAACCTAAGGATATTGTGTCTAATATTGTATTTTTACATATTTTTACTGTATTTCTCTTTTTATTCCTTTTTTGTCATTTAAATTTGTGAAAGATAGTATAACTTAATAATAAAACAAACTTATACTTAATTAAGATAATATGTAGCAACTATACAAAACAAAAGGCAAATATCCAAATATAGAAAATATAAATGTAGAAAAAAAATCATAAGAGCTCATTAGAATAATTCATTTGATGTTAAAATTTACAAATACTCCACCCATCCTAATTTATTTAGTACTTTTAATTTTTCAAGAGTGAAACAATAAAAGTTTCACTAGATATTTGTGCATAGCATCTTCATTATTTTTTTTAATGAAATTTATATATATATCTATATCTATCTATATATATATATATATATATATATATATATATATATATATATATATATATATATATATATTTAAACTACGTAAGATATATTATAATTAAGAATTGTAACAATTAAAAATATTTAAAAAGATATATTGAAAATTCACGAGCAAACATAGACATGTTTGAATCTAGAAATCTTAAAGGTGTCATATAAATTTGGATGGAGAGAGCATATTTTATTAGATAAAAATTTTAAAAATAATTTAATATTTCTAATGTTATTTATTTAAATTTGGAACTTCCAATAATACGAAAATATAAGACATTCATGTGCAACTATTATTGTAAAATATAATTATTGTTCCTTTCTTATCTGCATAATTAAATTTGTAGGTGTGACACACGATATTACTAAGCCCTCATTTATTTACACTTAATGAAAATTTTAATTTTTAATTATTCATATTTTAATCATCAAGGGTGTGTTTGATTTGAAGTAAAGCATTTCGAGAGAGACGTTTTCCAATTTTCTCATGTTTAGTTGGCATAAATATTTTGAATTTTTTTTCCAAATCAACTCATTTTCCTCAATATAAAGGAAAATGACTTACCTCAAGAAAACTAGAGAAAACACTTTTCCATAACATTATTTCAATCACACACATAAACTTTCACTCCTAACTAAAGTTTCATGTATAGTTATCCGATACTTATTCAAAATTTTACTCCTATTTCTCAATTCAAAACTAGATTCTTGACCTTGAATCGACAACTCTCATGTTCCAATTTAGATCCTGGTAGAATCTTGATTTCTTGTCGTGTTCTAGTTAAGTATTCGTGGTTGAATCCTTAGTAAAGTGTCAAGGTGGTGTTCCTAGTTTGTTGTCAGGGTCGGGTTATAGGTCGAGAGTACAGGTCTTATCCTTATTATCATATTTCGGTCCCCAATTTATTATGGGGGTTAAGTATTGAGGTCAAATTTCAGATAAGAAATGGATTCCTAGATGAGGTGTTAGGCGTGGGTATGTCATTAGGTCTTGGTGTTTGATATTTGATATTCGTTAATAAGTTGGTTCTTCAGTTGGTAATTAAGGTGAGATCTAAATTTAGAACTCAGTTCTCAAGCCCAGATACTGGGTCAGTCATCTTGTTCGGATATCGAGTTTAATCGTGATTCACAAGATGGTTTTCGAGTAGGAATTCAGGATCAAGGTGCGTTTGAATGTTGGTTCTGATGTCAAGATTTAGTAATTGAGAGTCTGCACTCAAGGTCGTGGTGTGGGCCTCACGATCGATGTTAATGTTGGGTCCCAGTTAAAAAGTTTTATTATACATTGGGTATCACGCTTAGGTCCTAGTTTGGAAGTCAAGCGTTGATTAAGATGTTGGGGTGTTGTTTGGGGGTCATGTCCCACTTATGAGATTTTATATTTTTGTTACAAGTCGAGTTTGGGTTGGATTCCAATCAACCATCAAGATTATGTGTACATTTAAGTGTCAGGGTCGGGGTTTGGGTTGGGGTCTCATGTTGGGATTTTCACTCAAATCATAAGTTGGGTGATGGGTTAGGATTAAAGTTCACGTCCAGGATTGGGAGTTGGAGTGATTTTTAGGGACGAATATTAGGTCTGATGTTGAAACAAGACTAGGTTAAAAATTTGAGTCTCGATTTAGATGTCGGGATTAGATTTTTTATTGGTCATTGGGGTTGTATTTTTGGTCAAATGTCAGGTCATAAGTAAGATTTTAGGGTCGGGCCCATATTTGTAAGTCATTGCCAGGGCAAAAGTTAAGATCCTCTCCTGATATAGAAGTCAGCTCGTAGATATAGAGTTGAGAGTAGATCCGTGTTTAGTAGTTATGTAGTTCAAGTGTTGGGGTTTAAGTCATGTACTAGTTCGACTTTGGGTTCGGAGCATGAGTCGGGGTCAAGGAAATGGTTGGATCTAGGGTCGGATACAGATGGATCATTAGGGAAGCATACCGGTTTTGGTGTGGGTCAAAGTCGGGTCCAAATTTAACTATCGGGTCTAAAGTTTAAAGTCGATGTTATGTTCCAGGTCAGATGTTGAATTGTTCATTAGGGTCACATTCGATATGGGTATCAGAGCCATGTACCAAATTAGTTATCATGGTTGACTCTCAGTCGTGAAATTTATTTCTGAAAGGTATTTTGTACATTCTAACCAAATATAAAAATATATTATGGACAATAATTTTCATTCACCCACCAAATATTAGATGCTAATATTTTATCACTCAATAACAGAACATGAGAAAATAAAGTAAAACCTACCTATTTTCCAAAGAAAACATATCCTAAAATACATTCTTCTTCATACCAAATACACCCACATCTAGGCTTTTTTATGTTAAAACTACTTAATTATCCTGAATCTGCATGAATGAATAATATGTGAATAAAGTCCTATATTTTTTGCATAGACTATCCATTTTTGGCGGTATTGAATTTTATCTAAAAAATAAATGGTATTTTATTTTTGTCACTATTGCTCATTTTAAAGAATACTTTTTTGTCCAAACAACCCTTACATGTGACTTAATATTAATGGAAAATCCATTTAGATGATTTTTACAACTTCTATTTTTAGGCACACATCAAGAGAACTAGCTTAGCATGTCATCACCTTTTAAAACTGAGCCTACATAAAAACTTCTCAAGTCATAAAAGTAACATATTTTTAAGGGACTCAGCATTATTGATTTAAGGGAGTCTCAATTTCTCATTGATTTCTTAAAATGCCACACATTATAAATGAGATCTACCATGATCCTTACCTCTTCTCATGAAGTTAAATGAACAATTAACCTATCAAGATGCACAATAAACATGAGAAAACATGAATTTGACCAAAATACTTTTTTCATGCAATTTCAAACCTTCAAAAAAACTTAAGATTGTGTCAATTAAGACATGTATACCATATGGACAACATGCAACTTATACTTATATGCAAGACTCCTATCATGCACAAGCTACTAGGAACTGTTTAGTATTAAACTAAAGTAATAATAGAAGGAAAGATAAAGATATCTACCACCTTAATACTCACATCATCATCCCCCACTTAGGGTAGGACATATCAAGTGCAAATTATGTCAACCTTCAAGAGGAACCATCTATGCATCATCATTCCTCTAAGTCTAACACCTAAAGGAGACTCTTAAAATCAAGATAGGTCATACTACCTAACCACATAAGGCCTTAACTACACCATGAATACCAAGGATCGTGAAAACCTTAAGGGAAACAATATAGGAAAACTGTCCATAAGGGACACTTTCTTTTCTTTCGTTACTAGGGCAAGGTAACTCCAAGGTCATTCCAACCCACATCATCACCTTACAAGGTAAACACACTACCGTCACTTCAAGAATCAATCCTACACAAAAGAGGCCATCCATACAAGGCAACTCATTAAGCATTTTGCATAAAATAACAATATTGAACCATTACACCTATATAAGGGCAACATGTATCTTGAGCTATACCACATGTCTTCAAAGCATTTCAAGTCTAAACTATAACATTAGACGATCATCATACATAATCATAAGGACACTTATCATACCAAAAATGTCACGACCCGAAAGTACCCCCTAGAAGTTAGGGAGAACCCTCGTTTCGTGACCAGGATTACTTGACCCTTTGGGGTCTTGTACAACCCTTTTAACTATCGTTTATTACATAAGTCACTAAAAGTAGTGTGGAATTAAAAAACTTCCCGAACAATTTAAATGAAAAGGAAATCTTTTATAAATACAAAAGAAATCTCATCGTCACAAGAGAAACTTAAAGACACGACATAATTAACTTAGAACAAGACCCTTTACATTTGAAAGAAATACATAATAATTCATTAACTATGAAACTAAGAAATGGACAATGGCCTCGAATAAGTTACCTACATACTTTGTCTTGAGAGGAACTTTCTCAAGCTTCACCTTCTAGACTTCAACCATCAAAATGCTTCCAACCTATACTTATAGTATAGAAAAGTATGGGATTAGTACAATTAATGTACTAAGTATGGCATATGAAAAAACATGTGAAAAGGGACATTTTAGTCAAATAATATTTCATGCTACTTAATTATAACATTCATGAATTTAGAAACAAATTAACATAATAGGCGTCATTTTACACTTAGAGAAAGATACGCATAATTTTTAAACCAAAAGACACATTACAGTGAACTTCCCAAAACTTAACAGAAAGCTTGAATGAAAATTGCAGTGAACGGTTTGAACACTTATAGTGAAAGCCTTACAGTGAATGGCACAATCCAAGTCATATTAACCCATTTTCCTTTGAATCTTCCCTAACCCAAGGCTATCCTAAGATTCCCTAAGGTGAGCCCATAGAGGATCATCCATACACCCCATTCAAGGCACACCAAAGCGACCCTTAAGACTACCCAATCTTAGTCTTACCTTATTGGAAATCAAAACCATGCCCTTGGCTAACATATGAAACATACTCATGGAAATATAGGTCACACTAAGTGCAATGTGAGAGTAGCATCTCATACTACCACTCCCACTTAGTGATCCTAATGGATCCCATCTGCTGAAGCACTTCAAAATAATCATCCATAACATCACACCATAATACTCATTCACACGGATTTCATGAAAGTACTCTTCTCCTATAGTAGGTATAGGTCACACTAAGTGCAATGTGGAATAGCATCCCATACTTCTACTCCCACTTAGTGCTCCTAATGGTTACTATTTCTATTCAGCACTTCACGACATTCATTCACAACATCACTAATGTACATGCTAACTTAGTTCAATCAATTCTTTTGTGGGAGTTAGCTTAATCGACAAAAACCATGAGAGCTAGACATAAAATCCTAATATTAATCCCAATCATATGAGGTATTCTTACTTGCCTAGAGTAAGGTCATGCTTCTTAGCTTTTACATGGTTGTTCTAATAGCTACACCTATGCGGGCACATAGTTAGGGGATAAGGAGCTTGCTACTGAGTAACTAAATTTCTACTGACGAGGATTACTCATCTCAAGAGGTACTTTGGAAATACAACATCTCAACTCACAAAGTGTAATCCACCTCTCCTTCATATCCTCTTGGTGCTAGGCATAACTCCACACGGATTCTTAACATTATAAACTATAGGTGAAGGATAACTAGTGGATACCACATCTCAACTCCCGAAAGGCATCCATCCCCAAACCTATCTTAGATAGCTAATAAGGAATAGTGAGGTCGCTACTAGACACTTCATCTCAACTCACGAAGAGTGTCCACACCAAGGTTCCCCTTTTTCTCAACTTAGCATGATACATTCTTGTAAATGTGAGTGTGTGTGTACATGTGAGCATAACTTACACATAAACATCATTTCATTTACATTTCATTTTATATATTCTTGGACCTTCTTTCATCACATCGCACACTTTATCATTCTTTACACATATTATTTAAGGCATCTCAAACATAATCCTTAACATACTTCTCATAAGACACTTAACAAAAATACTTTATTTAAGCATAATCCCTAGCCTATTTCACATAATATCTTCATAAGGCACATTTAGCAAGAATAGCATCATTATTATCTTACTTCACATAACAAGCCTTCATGTACTCATTCACAAACTAGTAACTTCACATTCATACAATTCAAGTAAATACCGCCACCAAGAAGGTGGACCATACCACTCAAGAGCATTTCAAAATTTAAAGATAAACAACATAACAAACTTACACTTTAATCCAAGCTTTCATCACCTATTACATTTTCTCAACATGTCATCATAATATAGACCTTAGGGAAGTAGATAAACAATAATAACAATACAAGAAAAACCTATACACAAACATGCTCATTTAACCCATTTCTTAAGCCAACATTTGAAGAGAAGCTTTACCATGATTTCATTGTAGTTTTAACCTTAAAATAATCAATTAAGATTATAAACATCATTATTTATTCATTCAAAACATTTTCATGCAAGACCCATTAGAGTTGAAGCTAGAAGAAACAAGGGTTGAGAACTCATTTGTAAATTCACTAGAAGGGACTCCTTGAATGGAAGAGAGTTTAAGGAGGGATACCATACCTCGCATTGAAGAAATACCAATTATTTTTTATAAAGGAACGACGACCAACAGCGCTCATAGAATTTCTTGACTTATAGCTTCTATGGTGATTGAGAGAGTCTTCAGAGAGAGAGAGAGAGAGAGAGAGAGAGAGAGAGAGAGAGAGAGAGAGAGAGAGAGGGGTTTTGGGTTTTAGGAAGAGGAGTCTAAAATGAGGTCTTACGTTTTAGAACACTTTAATATACCTAATAAACACTAAAACTAACGTCATAGGGAAATAAAATACTTGGGTTGAACTTATCAAACACCCCAAGCAAAGGTAGACACTTAGCAATTTTGGACCCCCCACAGACGAGACCTAACCAACGGACCTTCTGTGCATAAACGGACCGTTGGTGGGGTCTCGTGGGTTGACCCTTATATCCAAATGGATCTTGGAAATCTTAACTTGGAGGGACAATCAACACCCTTGGTCAACGGACCGTTGGTGGACCAACAGGACCGTCCTTAGGGCCGTCGTTTGGTCACTGCTTTGGTAGCTTGTTGCCAAGTCTTGGGCCATTCATATAGGGCCCCTTGTGGGTCCTATGTGGGGTTGTTCCCGGACATTGAACCCCTAAAATAAGTCGTCTAGGTCTAAGAAACATCTCATGCAAGTTTCAATAAAAACGAACACATAAAACTCCCTCAAACACCTCAAGACACACAAGCTCTATTTAAGGCATACCTTCTGAACGTCATGAACGTTCGTGGACATTTAACCTCCAAACTTTCCACACTACCTAACAACACTAAAGTTACTCATTTTAACTTCAAATAAACTTTAGAAACACTCATGAGGCTCTAGTCACCTTAGTTCATTTTGGGGCTTTACAAAAAAAGAACTCAATTCCACCAAAACAACATTTAACAAGCTATAACCATATAATGACTTAAATCTTCAAATAAAATGCCATTCCACATAAATCACATATATATCCATAAATGGCATCACATCAACATATAATCCAAATCCACCTTTATGCATACTTATCAAGCCATGAAACAAACATAAGTCTCAAAACTCACCTTTTATCCCTCAAGCATAGAGACACCATCTCATCCAAGCAATCACATCTAAAAGACCACTGGACAAGAAAACATAAGAGATAGATCATATAGAGTTAAGTTGTATGACACAACACATGAAAAGTGAGGAAGGCAAACTCTATCATCTTATAGTCTCTTTCCCTACGATGTGTCGCGACTCATTACCGATGAACAAGACTCTACTCGACATGGCAATATGAGACTTTTGTACCCTTAAACTACTTTTATAACCTGGTACTCTAATACCACATTTTTCATAATCGGGGATCACCTCCTAGAAGTAACATGGTACTTGACCTCTCGGAGGTCTTGTACAGGCTCATAGGCATCATTCACCGCATTGTCATAAGAAATTAGAAAAAAATTGAAGACTTTTCATAGCATATCGTATGCTAGAATCATCACTTCATATGAATAAAATATAAGTCATAATACATAGTTAGACTCTAAGTCCCTTTTGCCATCGTAGACTCAACATCATTAGAATAGAATAAGGACACGACCCTTATCAATATATAACAATAATTATGTTATTACATAAGTTTGAACATGAAAAGGACGTAGGAAATCCTTGAATCATAAGGATCCCTTTCTTGAGCTTGGGAAACACATATCAAGACCTTAACTTTAGATACATCCTTCATCCATAACCTACAATTCTCGTAAAAAGGTGAAGAAGAAGGTGTTAGTAAAAGAATGCACTAAGTACGATGACCATGCAAAAACATGCATTTGAAGGGGACATTTTACTTTGAAATAATGCAACATGCCTTTTGGAAAAAAATTCACAAGCATTGGCACAATTACACAATATACTTCACATACTTCATATAAACATATACAATGTTCATAAAATCATATAAATTCATACATTGCATTTAATACACATAAAGCATTTCATACACAGTAACGTTCTTTTACCTTTCTATTAGTCCTTACCCCCAAGTAACTCATAAGTAATACTTGGCACAATGCATGAATAGTATCCCATTGAACTACCCAAACTCAACATCACCTTAAGTATTCAAGGTGAACATTCGTACAACCATCCTTAACTTAAGCACATACTTTCACATAAGTACCACATATCATGAAACACATAGGTTACATATGACCTAACATACTTTTAAAACCACATATAAGACCCATTCTAAGACAAAATGCTAGTCAAAACTACAAATAACATCATAAGAGGCAATAGTCAACAATAGCATACTTCGACTTCATTTCATAAAGACATAACAAAAACCTTACTCATAATCCCAATCTAAGCCTACTAGTGCAATGTACATGTGAAGTCCTATAACCCAACACAAAATTAGTAAACTCAAAAAGATACCATTAGCATCATATTTTAATTCATACATCATCAATACAAGTATAGACAACTTCATACATGCCAAGTGAGACCATCATAATATAGTCAACAGACCAACATTATGCATATAAGGTAATACCTCATCATATAGACACCATAGTACTCGTACCGTGCATATTATCTTACAATAAGGTCAATAACATAATGTCATGAATATAAGACATATACATATTTACATACATATAAAACAACATGCTAGAAGTCCCTTCAAGAGTTACTTGTTTAATGTATAGGTAAAGTCTCATACCCTCACCTACACTAACCAACTTCGCTTAGGTTATCTTAGTTATGATTCACTACATTACTTCAATTGTCCATTTTACTTTAGGGAAATCATAGGCTTAACATACAATAAGGCCACATAAGCAAAACATGGAATTTAGTGTCATGGAACCCCACACCAAAAGAAGGTGCTCTACATGCCAAGGTATAATATCAACATCATACTAGCATCTACGTGGATTAACTTGCTAGGTCCTATGGGGGAAACATAGCTATGGAACTGGGAGATGTATATTGAAACCCTATTTGCCTTTATACATTATAGTTTCCATCTCATGAGATCATTTGGTGAACAAGTCTTCCTTAATAGGAAGGGGAACCTCTCATTTGGTCAAGTTCACTCGGTGATAAGCTAAGTTCCCTCTATTGAAAAGTCTTTATTAACTTTACTTCATAAAAATTACTTTAGGACAATTAATCCCTCATATGATTAGATCATAGGATATAGATGATAATTTCCTTTCATCAACCTAATTAATATGGGAAATAATTTTACAAGGATATATCATATTTAAGAACAATATAGCTTAGAGTACAATTGAGAATACCTTTCAAGAGACTCCCTCTTTATTAGATTATCATACATGCTTCATTATATACAGTGTGTGTATGTGTACTTACATTAGAATACCTTTCACATAAACACATTTATATACTACACATATGCATATACTTCATCATATTATAAAATTTACATCATAGCATATACTTTGATGTTCATTTTTTTAATTAATGCATTCATATTCATGCATACATAATAATCATCCTAGAAACTATTTTATCAAGGTAGACATGTTCAATGTATAGACGAAGGTTGAGACCTTACCTATACTAGTTCACCTATCAAGTCATCCTAGTTAAAATACATTCATACTTCGTGGACATATACTTTACATGCATAGTAGTAGACATTAGTGCATATAATAACTATCCTTTCATTAGACACCATGAACCATACTACTTGTAAGCATGCATGACATATGAGTGTGTGTATATTAGACAACATGATCACATAATGGCTATCGACACAATATTGGGGAAGCCACCCTCTTAAGACCACAATCCACGTTCATGCATAGAGCACACACCACATCATAGACTAGGAGGCAAGACAACTTCAACAATCGCATTCTACATTCCTAACATTGGCTAAGATCACACATTCATATGAGGGTACAATAGGTAGGGTTGATTCACCATTAACACTTCATCAATGGCTGCACCTAAACCACACCTAATCCTAATAACTCTATTCAACTATAGAAGACATAATCAATACCTAAATCATGATACTAGAGTAACAGACTAGATATGTAACTTCTTATTGTGTGATCACCATAACCACACATTTGCAATACATCAATTCGCCTTCAAGGTCATGACCATAACACATATAGATTGAAAAGAAAGTAAACACTGTAATCGTAAGTGGACCATAGCACACAATGTCTTACATGGCGAATTAACTTATAAATTCTATACAAAAGTAGAGCAATCTTATCAATTCACAATGATTTTGATCATCATTGATCAATTATAATAATTCATGAACAATACATATATAAGTCAGTACCTAAAAGTACAATAACACAATATAAATCATAACTCAACCATCATAAGATCAAGATCACAACAGGTACACTACATCATCAATGCACATAGAAGACAATAGTTATAATCAATTTATCATAATCAATCACACTACAATAAATCTAACATCTAGATCTCAATGACCACAATATAGGCTAAATTGAGAATTGGAGGATCATGGGTTCATCATGCAATTAAATTTAAAATCATATTAAAAACAGTAGCTAATCAACAATTCATCATAAGCATGCTTTTGAAAACAATTTGAGAAAGAACCATGGCTAGATTGATGAATGGATATCCAAAGATGAAGTATCATCATACCACGTTATAGCATAAAACCACGAAACATTCATGAAGAAACCATCACAATTCATCAACCAGTTGTTCTTGAGCTTCATCTCCAATTAAGGTTTCTAGAGAGGATTTGTTTGAGAGGGAAAGTCTAATTTGAAAAATGTGGTCTAACTGGGGTTAAAATCTTATATACCAACTTAAAATGCCAAAAAAACTTAAACAAATCGTCCATATTAATTTAGGAACGTGACACTCACCCCTTAGCACGGCAGCGTGCATGCAGCAGAATTGCAGGCATCATTGACGACCATGGACGAAGGGGCGTATACTGGACGACTATTCGTACTACTGCTCCATCGATTGTGAATGCACATCCTTCCTAGGAGCTTAAGCTCACATTTTTAAGTGTTGATCTACGCCCCCATCGATGGGGAGTCGATTGAGGAACGGTCCGTTATTCCTTGGCTCGTCGATTGACACTGCTAAGGCAGTGTCTAGGAAGCCTTTTGGGTCCTCCTCAAGGACCCCTTTCGATGGTCCTTGGAGAGTTGTTCCCGAAGTTTCAAACGTAAATACACTACTATACATATTAAGGGCCTCTCACATCAATTATGAACGTCTTGTACGTTTGACCTCCTAATAACTTCAAATCAAGTATGTACTCTATATAACGCTTAATTAACATATTTTAAACCTTTTTAAGCACATGTGAGGCTCTAACAACCTTATTCAATTGTCAGAGACCTTACATCTTTATATTACACTAGTGCGATAGTCGTGTTATCATACTAGTACACGGTGGTTGTGTACTCATTCTACACTTCCTCTTGTTTTTGTTGAGTACAGGGCATCTTCACGCGACTCTTGACAGTAGGAGATCAGTAATTGCGTCGAATTCAAGGGTAAGGTAGTACTTCTGGGCTGCCTTGAGTTCTCTTTGTTTAAGTCCACTCTTTTCGAACTCAGACTTTTGGTTAAGTTGCTGTTAGTTTCGGTGTTGTACCCCTTGTTTTTAAAATTTTCGTTGTTAGAGTTTTGGTACATTGACTGTGATATTCTACACATATTTTCTGCATTGTTTTAACTTATTATAACTTTCTTACGTAACTTAAAAACCTAGATTACTTTAGTTGGATGGTAGTAGTGATTCTCCTGTCGAAGGGTTAGGGTGGGTGCGAATGATGACAATATGGGTCGTGATAAGGTAAAACCCAAGTTTTTAATCAAGAAGGTGACACAGCCCCGCTAGCTACTGCATTTATTATTTTAATTCTTTTTTCTTCAAATTTTTCTAGTTTTTTTATACCTTCTTCTACCATTACCCCAATATTTCATTTAAATACCTACCTGAAAACTTTCACCTTAAAATTCATCATAAACATCCTAAAAATTTCCTTTTAAACTAAATCAACAAAAAAAATTAACTAATTCTATTTGTATAAAATCTAGTATATACATTGGGTTTTTCTTTCTAACGAGTAATGGTTGATTTCGTCTATAAATTTCATTTATTTTCAAAAAAAATAAAACTTTATGGTTGTCTTTGTCATTTTGGTGGCGATGGAAGGATTTTTTTGATAATGGCGAAGTGATAATGATTCGACTGTGGCAAAATTTTGAAATGGGGTAAATTTGTAGATTTAGTTCATCGCAAATTTGCAATTTCGATTGTGTGGAGGTAGTTGTTACAATTGAGGGAGGTAATGGTACTTGTGTGGTGGTGATTATACATTCTTATAATTGTTGTGGTTGATTTTTCCGTTATCGCAATCGGCATATTTTTCCGTTGCCTAAATTGACAAAGTGAAGCGAGTGGATTTTTGATGAAGAAGAAATATTATTAATAGTTAATAATTAAGTGTAATTTATTAAGGGAAATATTTTGTCATTTGTATATACACTAACTAAAAACTAATATTAACTAACAGCTAAAATTAAGGATATATAATATTAAAAAAATGGAATGATGTGGATTGCCACATAGGAAGAAAAGAAAGGTTCATTTTACTTAATTTTCACCCCACCTAATGGAGTGTGTGGTAACTTTCTCATCCAATTAAGCGGATAATACCGTGAATAATACCCTAAAAATAGTCTAGGGAGAGTCATAGGACCCCTCGCAAAGTTAGAATGTGTAAGAACAATTTCGACAAAAGTTGTATTTATTTTGAACCCTTTTCCCAAGAAAAAACACAAATGAAACCCTGAATCGCAAGGATTGATCATTAATTTTATGTTAATGACCACCTAGTGACTTTGCAAGTTGATAAAATCTACTATATGGAGAGAACGAATATAGGAAATTGCATTTAGGAGAATTAGGAAGATGTTATTATTTGCTCATAGAGGCTACTCGCATTGATATTATAGAAATCTAGTCAAGGCTCAGTAAGTGTAACATACAAAATTCCCTAAAGTACAAAATTTTTAATCATCCTCTGCTTTAAAAATTTTATAACTATCTAACTTTTGAAACTGTTTTTGCATGTTTTTAAAGGGTTACTTATGATATTTTGCAATAAGTTAGTTTTAGATCACGTGTGTTGCACGTGTATTTCATGGTAACTAGTGTAGTACTTTTAATATACTACCAGCATATGTGCCCGCGCGCAGATTATTTAACATGTAATAATTTTGTAACTAAAATAATTAATAAACTATTCAGTTAATGATATATTTAAGTTATAATATATATAATAATAACAATAATATAATAATACAAATCATTAACTTATTTATTTGAACACATTAAATGAATATTACTAGTATATAATGTATTTAATCGTATTAAAATGTGTTTATGCTTTATTCTGTTCATATCGTTTGAAAATCGATGTTAAAATTCATTAATCCTAACATTCTATAAGAAATATTTGATACCATAAAAATTTAATGGTATGTTGATACAATCGAAATCAAAAGAGTTTACAAAATATTTTTTCCGTATTAAATTTGTTCAACAATATAATTGAAAATTGATTTAATTTATAAATAATCTTAATTAATACAACCATTTATTAAATTTAATTACAAAGAAACTATATTTGAGGTAATTTTAAAAAGGAATTTCTTTTGGATATTTTAAATAATACAAACGGCTGATTTTTTTTTAAAAATGTTTTAACTAGTTTATTTATTTTTGTCATTTATTTATTTTAATTATGTTTTAAATTATAAATTTTCTTTATAAAGTTATCCTGTTTGAATCAATAATCTATATCTTTATTTTG
Organism: Solanum peruvianum; assembly: GCA_027705065.1. Lineage (NCBI taxonomy): Eukaryota > Viridiplantae > Streptophyta > Magnoliopsida > Solanales > Solanaceae > Solanum > Solanum peruvianum. Next base: position 23,530,057 of record JAKWJD010001763.1, read on the forward strand.
AGTTGATATTATTAGAATTGGGTGATCAACTATCTCCTAGAAAAAAAAATTCCATTGATTAGGATTTACTTAAATTGGGTTACCAACATGAAATATAATGCCAATTTTTTATATGTATCTTCTTCTTCTTTTGGATTTGTGTTTAATTAGTGATAATATTCATCATATGTTTAACTTCTTTACTTTTTCAGAAAAAATAATCCAACGACTGGTATATAATAATCATGAAAGATTACAAAATAATATATAGTACATATTTCTATTCTAATAAGGAAATCAACTAAATTAAAAAACAATTGTCAAAAAATTACTATAGATAATTAAAATTGTTTTCAAGCTTCTCATACTCTATTCAAACATATTTTGTGGATATAATACTGTATAATTTCTCATGGGTTTCTTCTTCCAGTCATCAACACTATTTAAATCAGTGATAAGATTTGTTCAACACATTTTGACTTTTATTTTAGTGAAACATGATATAAAGATTACTGAAATATAATTTATCCTCAATATTTATAATACATTTTTTTTTAAGAAAATGTTAAATAAATTTTACACTTTGAGATTAAAACAATCAATAAATATATATTATTCAATGAGGAATAGATAAAAGAAAGAAGTGTAACCTTTAGAATACTCCCCAATTTCAAGATTTATTGTACATTAAGAATTACGAACAAACAATAATATAAAATATTGTTAACATCCGCTTATTAATATTAAACAATAAGGTGTTCCCTTAAATTCATCATATTGTTAGAAAACAATAATTTCTTTAGTTAGAAAAAACAATAAAACATTTAAACTTCATTTACAACAATTATTGATAATTAATATTGTAAAACCTCATATTTGAAGACACACACAAATATAGTCAAGTCTCGCGAAGTATGAAACAAAAAATAACTATATATAAAATCAGCAAAGGAATGGAAAACAATATCCATGAATATATCTTTATCCAATTGTGGAAAATTATTATCGATGTGCATACATTTCTGAAACATTGATGACTTTGATTTTTATTATTTTTTTAAATAGTGTATATATATATAGAGAGAGAAACATGATAGTGGATAGAGTAGTTTAGATAATCACACTAAATTCAGGGAGAGGATCCCCAAGAGTTCCTAGATGGTGTGTACAAGGTGTTGAGTTCTATGGGAGTTACATCTAGGGAGAAGGCGGAGCTAACTTCGTACCAGTTGAGGGATGTTTCTCAAATATGGTACACTCAATGGAAGGATAATAGGCCGGTGGAGGTGAGTCCTATTGAGTGGGAAGAATTTAAAGAAGCTCTTCTTGGGAAGTACTTTCCCCGTGAGAGGAGGAAAGTTAAGGTAGAGGAGTTTATCAATGTCAAGCAAGGCAATATGAGCGTTGAGAATTACTCTTTTGAATTTCTTAATATTATTTATATATGATTCATATCTTGTGTCTAATCCAAGGGATGAGATGACTCGCTTCATATCTGGTGTCGCCGATCTAGTGAGGGAGGAATGTCGTACGGTGATGATACATGATTATATGTCACGACCCAAATCGGGGCCGCGACTGGCACCCACATTTACCCTCTATGTGAGCGAACCAACCCATATAACCTTAACATTTCAATGTATAACAACAGAAAATAATGCAAAAGACTTAAACTCATTAATAAAAACAATCCAAAACCATTATTATTATCCCCAAAATCTGGAAGTCATCATCACAAGAACATCTATTTCAAATTACTAAACTAAGAATGTCTAAGAACTAAAAATACATAAAAGCTAGTCCATGCCGGAAGTTCAAGGCATCAAGACTTGAAGAAGAAGATCCAGTCCAAGCTAGACGCATTAGCTCACCCTGAATTTCCGAAGGTAGTGAAGACTGGCTAGATCTACGGTTGAGTTGAAGTTGACGGAACGTTTGCTGCATTCCACAAATAACAAAGAAGAAAACATAAAAGTAGGGGGTCAGTACAACCACAAGTACTGAGTAGATATCATCGGCCAACTCAAAATAGAAAACAGTATATATCAGTTAATATCATAAATCAACTATAAACTCAACATGTAACAACAACAAGTACTATAATCATCAATAAGTACCATTAAGTTCATCCATGAGGGCTCAAGCCTCAATACCATGCCCATTTGGGAATTAAGTTCATTATGTTGAGTATATTATCATCTTTCAAGATTCATTATCTTTCTTCCTCTTGTGTCGGTACGTGACACTCCGATCCCCTACCACTATGTGTCGGTACGTGACACTCCAATCCCCTATATGTGTCGGAACGTGACACTCCGATCCCCTATATGTGTCGGTACGTGACACTCCGATCCCCTATATACTATGTGTCGGAACGTGACACTCCGATCCACTAATACTATGTGTCGGAACGTGACACTCCGATCCACTAATCTCATTATATCCGTTCATCAAGCCTTCTCTATACCAAGGCATCATAATTAATAAGTAGATTAAAGTTTCTTTCAAGATTTGGGATTCAATGGTTTTCATCATGCTTGTTTTATCAAAATCACATAATCATATTCATGCAAGCATACAATTAAGCATATAGACAGTTTTACAATACAACCAATACATATCATTCACTATTAAGAGTTCACTACGAGTATCGTAAAAGAACCATAACCTACCTCCACCGAAGAATTGGAATCAACAAGCAATTTCCCAAGCTTTGATATTCTTCTTCCTCGTTCGACTCTCTCTCTCAATCGATCAATCTATCTCTCTCTTTTCTTTTCTCTTTTTCTTATTCAAACCCTCTTTCTTTTACCCTAATTAACATATAATTAAGTGTAAAAGATGACAATAATACCCCACTAATTAATCCAAAGTTACCTCTTTTATCCCTCAAGAATTTGAGTTATTAATATTAACCCTCAATCTTTATAATTAAGGAAAGAATAGTCCAAAACGACCCTTAAAACGTGTAGAGGAATCCTATTTTGCCTGGGATTTGCGCAACCTGTGACGGGCCGTCGTGCCTGCGACGGTCCGTCACGATGGTCGTCGCAGCCTCCCAAAATCCAGGTGAACTGTGACGGCCCGTCACACCAGTGACGGTCCGTCCTGCACCTCCGTCCTGACGGTCAGAAACTCGTTTCTTGTACCAAATTCTCAAAAGTTTAAGTGTTTTGCAACGGGAACTCACGACGGTTCGTCGTGGATGTGACGACACGTCCTGCAGGTCCGTCACAATTTACAGAGAGTCGATTTTTAGTATCCAATTTCAGAATTCTAAGTATGCTGAAACGATGCACCCTCGACGGGTCGTCGTGCCTGTGACGGTCCATCGCAGTGCCCGTGGTCTTGGCCAGTTTTTCCAGAATTAAAATCTGCTGCTCAAAACGACTAAACAGGTCGTTACAATAGATACCAATTTACCCATCGTTCGTCCCCGAACGATCAAAAGAAGAAAAACAATGGCGAAAAGGAGTACCTGAATCTGTAAACAGATGTGGGTATTTTTCTTGCATATCTGCCTCCTTCTCCCAAGTAGCTTCTTCAGCCGGTCGATTCTTCCATTGGACCTTGATGGATGCAATTTCTCTCGACCTCAACTTGCGAACCTCTCTATCTAAAATAGCAACTGGTTCCTCCTCATAAGTCAAATTCTCATCAAGCAAAACTGAATCCCAACGGATGATGTAGTTTCCATCTCCGTGGTATCTTTTCAACATGGATACGTGAAATACCGGATGCACTCCGGACAGCCCTGGGGGAAAGGCTAATTCATAAGCCACCTCCCCTATTCGCTTAAGCACTTCAAATGGTCCAATATACCTTGGACTTAACTTACCTCTTTTACCAAACCGCATCACCCCTTTCATGGGTGAAACCTTCAACAAGACTTGTTCACCTTCCATGAACTCCAAGTCTCTAACCTTCCGGTCTGCATACTCCTTTTGTCTACTTTGCGCCGCTAGAAGCTTTTCTTGAATGCGCTTCACCTTATCTAACGAATCCCTCAAGAGGTCAGTACCCCAAGGTCTAACCTCAAATGCATCAAACCACCCAATGGGAGATTTACACCTCCTCCCATACAATGCTTCAAATGGAGCCATATCGATACTGGAGTGATAGCTATTATTGTATGAAAACTCTGCCAAAGGGAAGAAGCTATCCCAATGGCCACCAAACTCTATCACGCATGCGCGAAGCATATCCTCTAACACTTGAATCGTTCGCTCAGACTGACCATCGGTCTGAGGATAGAACGCGGTACTAAGGTCCAACCTAGTACCCAATTCTTCATGCAATGTTTTCCAAAACTTAGAAGTAAACTGCGTACCTCTATCTGATATAGTGGATAGTGGAACCTCCATGCATCGAACGATTTCTGAGATATAGATCTTGGCTAACCTCTCTGCATTGTAAGTCACCTTGACCGGAATAAAATGAGCCTACTTAGTTAACCTATCAACAATCACCCAAATGGAGTCATACTTACCCATTGTCTTTGGAAGACCAACCACAAAGTCCATTGCGATTCTTTCCCACTTCCATTCAGGAATGGGCATTCTCTGAAGCGTTCCTCCGGGCCTTTGGTGTTCATACTTTACTTGTTGACAGTTTGGACATTTGGCAATAAACTCAAAAATATCACGCTTCATTCTACTCCACCAAAAGTGTTGCTTTAGATCGCGATACATCTTGGTTGCACCCGGATGTATAGAATACCTTGTACTATGAGCCTCTATCAGAATAGTGTTAATCAAATCATCGATGCGGGGTACACATACCCTTCCCTTAATCCTCAAAACACCTTCCTCGTCGATTGTTGCTTCTTTAGCCCCTCCTTGCAACACTTTATCTCGGATTCGTCTTAGTTTCTCATCATCAAACTGTTTTCCCTTAATCTTGTCAAGAAAAGAAGATCTTGACTCCACACTAGCCAACAATCCTCCCTTCTCATTTATTTCTAACCTCATGAGGTCATTAGCCAAAATCTGCACTTCTCTAGCCAATGGGCGTCTAGAAGCTTGCAAATGAGCTAGACTTCCCATGCTTCCCGTCTTTCTACTCAAGGCATCTGCCACAACATTCGCCTTCCCCGGATGATACAAGATAGTGATGTCGTAGTCCTTCAATAGTTCCATCCATCTCCTTTGTCTCAAGTTCAAATCTTTCTGAGTAAAGACATATTGTAGACTACGGTGATCCGTGTAGACTTCACACTTAACCCCATATAAATAATGCCTCCATTGGTTTAGTGCAAATACTACCGCGGCCAACTCTAAATCATGGGTCGGATAGTTACGTTCATGCACCTTTAGTTGCCTCGAAGCATAAGCAATCACATTCTTCTCTTGCATTAGCACTGCACCCAACCCAGAATAGGATGCATCACAATAAACAATGAAGTTTTTACCCTCTACTGGCAAGGTAAGATTTGGTGCGGTAGTCAACAAAGTCTTAAGCTTCTGAAAGCTTTCCTCACATTCATCTGCCCATACAAATGGAACATTCTGCTTAGTCAAGTTCGTCAATTGAGAAGCAATAGAAGAGAATCCCTTGACAAAGCGGCGGTAGTAGCTAGCTAACCCAACAAAGCTTCTTATTTCTGACACATTAGTGGGTCTTACCCAATTCTTCACTGTTTCAATCTTAGAAGGATCTACCATCACTCCATCCTTAGAAACCACGTGCCCCAAGAAGGACACTGCATCTAGCCAAAACTCACACTTGGAGAACTTGGCATAAAACTTTTTCTCCCTCAACATTTCCAACACAATTCTCAGATGCTCCTCATGTTCCTCCTTACTTTTAGAATATACCAGTATATCATCTATAAATACGATCACAAAGAGATCCAAATACGGCTTAAATATCCCATTCATCAAGCTCATGAAAGCAGCGGGGGCATTTGTAAGACCAAAGGACATCACTACAAATTCATAATGCCCATACCTAGTCCGAAAAGCGGTCTTTGGCACATCCGTTGCCCGTATTTTCAATTGATGATAACCGGATCTCAAGTCGATCTTCGAGAAGACACAAGCACCTTGTAGTTGATCGAATAAGTCATCAATGCGAGGAAGAGGATACTTGTTCTTAATAGTTACCTTGTTCAGTTGTCTATAGTCTATGCACATCCGAAAACTCCCATCCTTCTTCTTCACAAACAAAACCGGAGCACCCCAAGGAGATGCACTTGGTCTAATGAAGCCTTTACTCAACAACTCTTGAAGTTGAGCCTTTAACTCTCTTAATTCGGCGGGAGCCATTCTATAAGGGGGTATAGAAATGGGGCGAGTGCCTGGTTCCAAATCAATGCAGAAATCAATATCCCTATCCGGTGGCATGCCAGGAAGATCTGCAGGGAACACATCCAAAAACTCACGGACTACCGAAACTGACTCAATCGAGGGTACTTGGGTAGTGTCATCCTTGAGATGTGCCAAGAAAGCTAAACACCCTTTACTCACCATTTTCTTAGCGCGAAGAAAGGAGATGATGCGCACCAGATTGGAAGTGTAGTCACCCTCCCACACTAAAGGGTCTGTCCCAGGCTTGGCTAACGTCACCGTTTTAGCATTACAATCCAAGATCGCAAATTGCGGAGAAAGCCAAGTCATACCCAGAATTACATCGAAGTCACCCATTTCTAAAATAACCAAGTCTACATAAGTGTTGCTCCCCACAAAATTACCCAAACAAGACCTATATACCTTTTCAACTACCACAGACTCACCCACCGGAGTAGAAACACGAATAGGCGTGTCAAGTAATTCACAATGTAAATTTAGACCATTAGCAAATGATGAAGATACGTATGAAAACGTGGAGCCAGGGTCAAATAATACAGATGCCATGCAATCACAAACCAGAAGATTACCTGTGATAACAGCATCAGACGCCTCCGCTTCGGATCTCCCAGGGAAAGCGTAACAATGGGCCCTATCACCAGTCTGTCCGTTGCCCCTACCATGTTGTGTCGTAGTGGCTCCAATTTGCCCATCTCCTCTGCCGTTGTGGTGACAACCATTACCTCGACCACCACGTCCCCCAGAAAAGCGGCCTCTACCATGACCACCCCTACCTCTAGCTATTGGGGCTCTGTAACTCTGTTTTGGACAATTCCTCCTAACATGTCCAATCTCCCCACATCCATAACACTCTCTGGAGTCAGGCATGGGTCTCTCTGAGAAGTGTTGACCGGCCTGAGGTGGACCCCCAACTACAGTCTGTAGTGAAGACTGAATTGGTTGACTTGAGTAACCTCCGCTGCTCTGTCCTCTAGAGTAAGAACCATTAAACTCACCTCCCCTTCGAAACCTTTTTGATGTCGATGTCGTGGTGAAGTCATCTGGCTTCACTCCTTCCACTTCTATCACAAAGTCTACCACCTCTTGGAAGGAGGTTGCCGTAGCTGCTACCTGTAGGGCTGAAATCCGCAATTCTGACCTCAACCCCTTCACAAAACGGCGAATTCGCTCTTGTGTACTGAAACAAAGTTGAGTGGCATACCTTGATAAAGCACGAAACTTAGCCTCATATGCGTTAACCGTCATCCTACCTTGCTCGAGACTCAAGAACTCATCCCTTTTTCTATCTCTCAAAGTCCTTGGGATATACTTCTCCATAAACAGGGTAGAGAAGGATGCCCAAGTCATGGGTGTGGCCTCTGTCGGTTGACACTCGACATGTGATCGCCACCACATTTTGGCGTTCCCTTGAAACTGATAGCTTACGAACTCAACGCCAAACCGTTCTACTATCCCCATCTTGTGTAGTAGCTCATGACAATCAACTAGAAAATCATAAGCATCTTCAGATTCTGCACCCTTGAAGACTGGAGGTTTCAATTTCAAGAACTTACTGAAAAGTTCGTGTTGATCGTTTGTCATTATCGGCCCAGTAGTCAGACGTGGGAATGTGCCTATCTCCTATGAGGCGTCCATGCGGGGAGCCATAGTAGCCGCATGTCGTACCTCTGAAACCGGAGGTGTTGGTGCAGAAACCACTGGAGGTGCCTGACCGTGATCAGATAAACCGCTAAGATAAGCGAGAACCTGATTGATCATCTCTGGGGTAGGTTGGGGTGGCAATTCCTCATTCTGCTCTTGTTCATTCTCCCCATCCTCCCCTTCTCTTACCACTTCCTCAGTCGGTGGAGGAGTCACTGCCCTAGCATCAGATGGGCTTGGTGCTCGTCCTCTTCCTCTAGAGGACGTCCTCCCACGACCTCTACCACGGCCTCTTGCCGCTGCTCTTCCTCGAGCCACAGCCCCAGTGGCTGGCTCAGATATTTCTTGTTGTGCTGTTGTTGCTGCTGGTGCGGTCGTTGCTCTAGTTCTAACCATCTGCGAAATAGAGTGAAGATGGTCAGATACCAATTCGTATCACCTAGATACCAATTGGACTCAAGTAGTAGCACGAAAGAAAGAATGAAAGAGTGAAGTTTTCCTAAAGTCTTATAGCCTCTCAAGGAAAAGTAAAGGCGTCCCCCTACCGTTCCTTAAGACTCTACTAGACCTGTTCTTGTGTGATGAGACCAACGAACCTAATGCTCTGATACCAAGTTTGTCACGACCCAAATCGGGGCCGCGACTGGCACCCACATTTACCCTCTATGTGAGCGAACCAACCCATATAACCTTAACATTTCAATGTATAACAACAGAAAATAATACGGAAGACTTAAACTCATTAATAAAAACAATCCAAAACTATTATTATTATCCCCAAAATCTGGAAGTCATCATCACAAGAACATCTATTTCAAATTACTAAACTAAAAATGTCTAAGAACTAAAAATACATAAAAGCTAGTCCATGCTGGAAGTTCAAGGCATCAAGACTTGAAGAAGAAGATCCAGTCCAAGCTAGACGCATTAGCTCACCCTGAATTTCCGAAGGTAGTGAAGACTGGCTAGTTCTACGGTTGAGTTGAAGTTGACGGAACGTTTGCTGCATTCCACAAATAACAAAGAAGAAAAACATAAAAGTAGGGGGTCAGTACAACCACAAGTATTGAGTAGATATCATTGGCCAACTCAAAATAGAAAACAGTATATATCAGTTAATATCATAAATCAACTATAAACTCAACATGTAACAACAACAAGTACTATAATCATCAATAAGTACCATTAAGTTCATCCATAAGGGCTCAAGCCTCAATACCATGCCCATTTGGGAATTAAGTTCATTATGTTGAGTATATTATCATCTTTCAAGATTCATTATCTTTCTTCCTCTTGTGTCGGTACGTGACACTCCGATCCCCTACCACTATGTGTCGGTACGTGACACTCCGATCCCCTATATGTGTCGGAACGTGACACTCCGATCCCCTATATGTGTCGGTACGTGACACTCCGATCCCCTATATACTATGTGTCGGAACGTGACACTCCGATCCACTAATACTATGTGTCGGAACGTGACACTCCGATCCACTAATCTCATTATATCCGTTCATCAAGCCTTCTCTATACCAAGACATCATCATTAATAAGTAGATTAAAGTTTCTTTCAAGATTTGGGATTCAATGGTTTTCATCATGCTTGTTTTATCAAAATCACATAATCATATTCATGCAAGCATACAATTAAGCATATAGACAGTTTTACAATACCACCAATACATATCATTCACTATTAAGAGTTCACTACGAGTATCGTAAAAGAACCATAACCTACCTCCACCGAAGAATTGGAATCAACAAGCAATTTCCCAAGCTTTGATATTCTTCTTCCTCGTTCGTCTCTCTCTCTCAATCGATCAATCTATCTCTCTCTTTTCTTTTCTCTTTTTCTTATTCAAACCCTCTTTCTTTTACCCTAATTAACATATAATTAAGTGTAAAAGATGACAATAATACCCCACTAATTAATCCAAAGTTACCTCTTTTATCCCTCAAGAATTTGAGTTATTAATATTAACCCTCAATCTTTATAATTAAGGAAAGAATAGTCCAAAACGACCCTTAAAACGTGTAGAGGAATCCTATTCTGCCTGGGATTTGCGCAACCTGTGACGGGCCGTCGTGCCTGCGACGGTCCGTCACGATGGTCGTCGCAGCCTCCCAAAATCCAGGTGAACTGTGACGGCCCGTCACACCACTGACGGTCCGTCCTGCACCTCCGTCTTGACGGTCAGAAACTCGTTTCTTGTACCAAATTCTCAAAAGTTGAAGTGTTTTGCAACGGGAACTCACGACGGTTCGTCGTGGATGTGACGGCACGTCCTGCAGGTCCGTCACAATTTACAGAGAGTCGATTTTCAGTATCCAATTTCAGAATTCTAAGTATGCTGAAACGATGCACCCTCGACGGGCCGTCGTGCCTGTGACGGTCCGTCGCAGTGCCCGTGGTCTTGGCCAGTTTTTCCAGAATTAAAATCCGCTGCTCAAAACGACTAAACAGGTCGTTACATTATATGACCATAGCTAGACTCATTCTATATGCCTAATCCATTGATGTCTCTAAACTTTAGATGATGTCTAAAATCCTTAAAATTAGTGGTTCTTATCATCATGGTTAACCTAGGTTTAAGAAGAGGGCTCAAATTCAAGAAGAATCCAGGAGTGCTAATGTGAAATTGGAGAAAGGAGGTGGTTCTCAAAATGTAAGACCTACATCTGTCACTTGTGGAAAGAGGCATTATAGCGAGTGTCTAAAGGGTACCGGGAGTTGCTTTTGTTGTGGTAAGGAAGGACACAAGGTGAGAGATTATCCTATCATTGCTTCTAGAGGAAGAGAGGGTAAGAAAGTTGCTCCAAATGTTCCAAAGGATGATGTTCAAGCAACGAGGCATTTTTATGCACTCCGGACCAGAGGAGAGAAGAGGGATGGTGATGATTATAAGGGTTAGTCCTTGCATTTCTCTTTTAATGATATGAGTTCCTTCTAAGTAGGGGAGTATGGTTAGTAGATGGGATAGAATGTCATAGAAGCATGTTGCATGTGCATGGTGTTTAGGAGTTTTGTTGAAATTGAATTTTATTGCATTGTATATTTTATGAAGTTATGAATAGATTGTAAAATGTGTCTACATAATTTTACCTTGCATATAAGCATGTTTCTATCATGAATTGCCTAATAGATGCAAGTTTGAAAAATTTGCTCAATTCCATGTAATGCTTTGCTTTCTCACCGTTAAATTTTGCAAATTTGACTAAGTTATTGTTTGATCTAAAATTTTTGCAATGTGGTTAGAAATGATGTATATGAGTATGATATTTAATTTAAAATTAGTTTTTTTCTATTTGGAATGAAGAATGTGAGTTTTATAGCCTAATGAGTTATAAAATTTTCTTATAGTTTTTAATTGTGTTGTGAATCACATTATTATGTGAAATTGATGTTTTATTCTTGATTATATGTTATATGGTAAGGTTATGATCTTCTAGTTGAATCTCTTTTCTTGGAAGTTTTCGAAGAGTGACAAGTGTCATTTGAGGACGTAGATTGTCCAAGTGGGGGAGAATGTAAGACCCCTAAAATGACTTAGGTGAACTAGATCATAACATGGTTTTCATTATTTTATAAGGTCTTAAATTAGTATATAATGTGGTATTGAGGCGGTGTCTAAGATTTTAGGTGATTTGGAAGTGAAACGTCAAGGGACGACCAAGACGTTTGACGACTAAATCACTTATGTGACTTAAATGTGATTCTATGTATTTATGTGTCATTAATGTGGTTATAAGGTCCTTAAAATGATTTATTATAGTATATATAGGCAATGTATCATGTTTCGTGAAGATTGGAGGTCAAACGTCCAAGAACGTCCATGACGTTCTAAAGTTTTTCCTTGAAACGACCTTTTTTGTCTAACCATGTTTCATCGACTTTTATGTGTTAATTTTTGATGAAATTTACTTGAAAGTTGATAAACTTATATACAAGCATGTTTGAGTTGGAAACGTCCGGGAAAAAATTCCCAAGGACAATCTCAGGGTCCTTGAGGAAGGACCCAAAGTTGGTGCCCAAGATAGCCTACCAACGGATAGACAAATACGAGACTTAGTCGCCGACCACGGATCAACATGCCAATCCGTTGGTCAAGGGACGGTCCGTCGTTTTGAAAGTCGTTGGTGAACTACCATCAGGCACAGTTCATTGTAAGCTCAAGGAGTGAATTGGTAAATTCATGCCACATCTAAGTAAGAATATTGATGGTTCCTTAAGGGTATTTTGGAATTTTTAAATGTGTTTATAAGCCTAACACACTTAGAGGATTTCATTCTTCAAAAATCAAAACCCAAATTCCCTTAGAAATTCTCTAGAACTCCATTGTAGCCTAAACTCAAGGAAGGTCTTCGATTGGAGAATTAAGTGGATATGTTTCATCAAAATGAATGATTTGCTTCATTGATGTATGATTTTTGATCACCGAAACTCTATTAATCAAGGAGCCCATCTTTCAAAGATGTTTTCTAAAGTTTTCAAAGATGAATTGTACAATTTCATGATCTATGCATGGTTTCCTACATTATAGTTTTTTAAACATTGTATATTGATTGAATTGTTACTAATTTGATGATTTTAACTCAATAAACCAATGAACCCATGTAATTGATGAACCCTAGTTTTTGAATACTTTATGGATTACTTAATGTTGACCTAATGCTTATGAAATTCTAGTGTAGTTTTCTATAGGATATCTTATGATGTAAAAATTGTATTTAATTGATGTATAGGTTGTATTAGATTGATTAATCTATGTTTAATTAACCTAGTTTCATTAAGTATTATGATTTATGCATTTAATTGATGTTCATGGTCATGGGAAAGGGTCTGATAGTATTGAATTAGATAATTTAGTATTTGGTTGAAGTATTGAGGATGGAGTGGTGGTACACTTCCCTATTCCCTTTATTTTATTATTATTAGACTTAAATTATGTTGTGATTTGTAGGATCCACTTATGGGGGCGGTGTTATGTGTTTTACCCGCAATTGATGTGGCCTTGTCAGCGTTATTTTAAGTAACATGATGATTATCACCTTGTCGGAAAATACTTGAAGTATTATGAAGATTTTTTGAAGTTGAATACTATATACATAAATGATAAGAAATGTTAAAGTATATGTGTTCTTCTATTGATGTTATTTAGGTTACCATGATAAACTATGACTATGCCTTTAGGTGTATAGTCTTAGGGTTGATGCATGGTTATTCCTACTTGACAATATGAGTCTATGATGTTCATATTTATGATGATATGGTAGTGTATAGGATCACTTAAAGTTTATAAGGGTTATTTCTATGTGCTTCTAGAAATACATGTAATATGTGTTAAAGTAAAGTACGTTGTGTCTTGTCTTGGCTGACTTGTGTCCCTTACTTGATGCATGTATGAATGTTAATATGGGATGCCTTTATATATGATGCTAAAGCCTCTTAGTTTTGTACATATGAATGACATGTGACCTTAAATGACGTTAAGAGGGTCCTTTAGGTGAAACCTTGAACCTAGTGGTAAGATTATAATGTTGAAGTCGAAAGCCGTAATGGTATCCTTCAAGTAGCAGAATGATAGACTTAAGGTTGATTTGGTTGAACAACATCATATCAATCCTTTGCAAAGTCATGATGAGATTCTTGTCTCCATTGTAAGGTAGCCCTAGTGGACCTTTCTTTTGTAGGAAAAATGTGATTGGGTTATGAAGTTGATATGGAACCCCTTCATATGAACCTTTAAGGTAAATCACTCTATGAGAACAAAGGCTAGCACCAAGTGAGTATGATAACGGAAGTAGTTCTAGTTAAAGAATGAGACTATATTACAAAGCATGCCCTTCAGATTCCTTAACGATGTTCCTACAAGGGATGTGTCTAGGTTCTACCATTGGCAAGTAGAACACCCTCATCAGATTAGGATAGAACTGTGGATTACATGTTTTTCTATCATGGTCTATGTCGGTTATTACATATTTTCATCATATGGGATACCTACTAGCATTAGAGGAGTTCTATGAAGTTTAGGTGGTGGTATGGGACAGTATCTAGACATTGCACAATAGGCTTTTAAGTTGTTAGTTGGAGTTCCTAGGTCTTGTCCAACACCATTATTTGATTGTCCTTATGTGATGAATGAGTCTTAAGTGAATTAATAAATGCAATGACTTAAGTTAGGAAGGTATGTTAAATGAATAAGTACTTTGTCTAGAGTAGTTAAGGGTTGTCTTGTTAAGGTGTGAAGGGGGAATATGAATGGTCACTTCATATCTTACCTAGATGAGTCTTAAGAATGACTATAGTTAGGAAAATGGTTGATAATATAGACATGATCTAAACTTAGGTAGTCTTAAGGATTATTTAGGTAGTCTTGAAGAGGTCAATCATGGACGTTAGCTTCTTGATTTACTTAAATAAGTCTTTTGATACCCTTTGGAAATAGAATGTCATATTATCTATATGTTAATGTGTTAAATGAGGAAGGTTCTATCATAGGTAGTGTATAGGATGTCTTAAGTATGTGTGGATGGGATTGTATGGGCGGTCACTTCACAACTCACTCAAGTGAGACTTAGAATCAACTTTGGTAGAGGAAATGTCATGTTCATATGTTTGGTGTCTTGTAAGTGTGTATGTGTCTCATCATAGGTGGTCTTGAAGATCGTTTAGGCATGTTTCGAGAAGGTTTATGGGCGGTCTCTCTTGTGTTTCTTAAGCGAGTCTTAGGATTGGTTTTAGTGAGAAGACTACAATCTAGGAAGTGTTAAGAGGGAAGAAGAGACACTTCACTGTAACAGTGAAGGAATTTGATGTACAGTGAATTAAGCTTACTTTAATGTTGCCTCAATGTGAATTATTGCTTAAATGTTATCTGATGTGTTTATAAGTTTATAAATGTTGTTGTCATAATTAAATGAAAAGATGCATATTTCCAATAAATGTCTGTTTTCATGATTTTATGCATAACGTCGTACTTAGTACATGTGGTTGTACTAATCCATCCTTTTATCTATCTCAATAGTTGTTGGTAGGTGAGGAGTATTTGGTAAGCAATACTTGGATCGTAGCATCATTCAAGTGAAGTTCAAGTATGTTCTCGTTTGATTCGAGAGCATAAATGTCTTTTATGTTTCTTATTGAAGTATTGTAATAGACTAAGTAATTCTATATTTTTAAATATGGGTTGTGTCCCAAAGTATTCTCGTGTCTAAGTTTGGTGAGATTGACACTTAGTAATTCCTATGATTTCTAATGAAATATATTATTAAAGATATTTTAATGATTTTTGAAAAGTTTTAATTCCGCACTACTTTTCATTATGTATATGCGGTGACCGATATGGAAAGGGCTTGTACAAGACCTCTGAGAGATCAAGTACGTCGGTTGCAATCCGATATTGACCCTAACTTATAGGGTGTGGTTTTGGGATATGACAAGACTCATAGCTATTATTACAGACAACCTTTAAGAACTCTAGGGCTATACCCAATGATCACTTCATTCAATCACGCATATTCCAAAAGTGACCTTGATGACAAGATGAATTTGAAGACTATCAGACAATCGTAGGTATCATGATAGCACTTCTTTAAATTTTGTTAGCAAGTTTTGTGCGTGTATAATCAGTAGTATACTTCAACTACTTAAACAACAACAAATCTATCATAACTGAAATAACCAATCTTTCCCAAGGATCCCACCTTATAAAAAGGACATGAGAGGATCGGTACATCCGATCCACCACTAGAAATTCACCCATAAATGTAGAAACACACACAAGCATATGCAGCGAGTCACACTCCAAACCATGTATGAAACGAAGTAGATGGTGACCTAA
This sequence comes from Solanum peruvianum, assembly GCA_027705065.1. Lineage (NCBI taxonomy): Eukaryota > Viridiplantae > Streptophyta > Magnoliopsida > Solanales > Solanaceae > Solanum > Solanum peruvianum. The sequence continues at coordinate 23,545,826 of JAKWJD010001763.1, forward strand.
AAATATACAGAACCAAGGTCAGATAACATAAAATACTCTTTTCATGGTGAACATATCAACCATTTATATTTATAGGACTCCATATCTAAATTTTAAGCCACCGACAATCAACTCGCCTTATCTCGCTACACTTATGTGCTTTCGGCTTTCTAAAGGGATATGTCATGAACTAAGACCACTTAAATGATCTCCTAACAGTGGGTTTACATGAGGTTTAGCTCGAGAGTGTCACGCCTCAAATCCCATTTAGACAGACAAACACCCGATGCCCTAAAGGCTCAAGAGATCCAACCTGTAACTTGTGCCTACAATGGAAATAACTATCACAATCGTGAAAAGTTCACATAGGATAGAACGATACAAACCAACATAAGTAGACCCAAATATACAAGATTTAGCCGTTGAGGAGACAACTCTCTATGGCACGGCTGAACCACATACCCACGTCTTTAAAGGCTCTAAAAGATAAAAAACCTAGAGTAGGTCATGACAGACCCCGCCTTACCCTTAACTACTATGCAATACAAAAATAATTTATCGAGTCAATAAAGAACCGAATAAACTTGGAGCTCACCAAAATTAGTTGAGTGTCGTCATCTCCTACTAAGGAGGTCTACTAGCTGGAGTACTTATGACTGTAGCATGAAAGCAAGGAACCTGCGAGGGATGTCAATAGAAAATATGTATTTAATATGTAAGGCAATAACATAGGAAATACGAGGGCTCAAATGAAATGAAGTATCAACATATGAGTGCAGATATAAGGAGAGAAGACCACCTTTGCTTACTCTTATGAGATCATGTAAGTTACATTCTTTTCTTTACTTTTTTGTACATTATAGTTTTGTAGGGCATGTGATATAAGTGAATAGCTGATAAGTGGTAGAAGAGGAAGACTCATTCTAGGCATTTAACCACTGAGATGCAGTCCTCATAATTACACAAATTGGGATCGGCCCATGCTAGGATTTTTCCCATGAGGTGCCACCCTTCTATAAAAATGGGATCAACCCATGCTAGGCTTTCTCCTTGAGATGCCACCATTTGGTACGAGTTGGGATCGACCCATGCTAGGCATTTTCCCCTAGGATGTTACTCGTAATTATAAAGATTGCTTCACTTAGATTCTTTAATCTTTGAGATAGTTGTTGATCAGTTCATAACTCTTTTGGGATTGTTGTTTGGATAATCATAAATCTATTGAGAATTTTATGTTCGTTATCATTATTATTTTGGAGACATGGAAAGACGGAGATTAGTAGAGGACATGAAAACAATACTTCAAGGCAACAAAAATTACATAAGGACTAATGTAGCATCAACACATTACTTAAAGAGCTTAATGACACAATTGACTTCAAATAACAAAGAGGGGGATTCACCAGACTTGGTTTTGCAAATATCATTCCTATACCATCACATGGGGGGATAATTACACAATTATAGAATAGTGGACATATAATGAAGTAGTTCTATGCACTAAGGACAAGGGAAAGTATTGTCAGCTATCTAGAGATAGTACGCTGCCACTATATTTCTTTTACCAGGAATAGAACTTATGATATTCAGTTCATTGATATTAAATGCAAATATCAGATTTTGTGCCAAGGAATATGGAACCGAATAACCTTACATACCTTATTTTCAGACCAATACCACTATCACGATTCAACCTTCCTTTTTAGGTGCTAATCTACAAAATAAGTCATGATTGAGTTAATGTCAGCAGCTAATCACATTAAGGCCCTCGAATATAGTAGCTAACTTTGATAGATAATAAGACCATACAACCCTTAAAAGAATGCAATTACCACACCCTCATTCTCTGTCCAAAACATAAATTATATATCCTTTCCCAAGATTGACCAAGCTACACCAACAATAATACATATAGAATAACCACAAATATTCTTTTTCCTACAACAAATTATTGAACTCACCCGCCCTTGAGTTCTTCGTTACAACACCCCCCTAATTCCTTGCTCAAACTCACACATAAGGACAACAAAAATGGAGCAATCACTTTACCTCAATTTTTCCAACTTCTCCTTATAACTTGAGTTCTTGTAGAAGTTCAGCTTCCCTTCACACTTAAACCAAAGAAGAAGAAAAATGTATTAACTTTCTTCAATAACATAAATGCTTTAGTTTTTCAATTATTTTCTTTAGTTGGATGGAAATAATTGTTCTCCCACCAGATATTTAGTGTAGATACTAATCACGACAATTTGGGTTGTGACAAAGTTAGTATTAAAGTCTAGGTTCATTAATCTCAATGTACAAAAATGAGTCTAATAGAGTCTCACTGAACATTATGGAAATGATTCTAATAGAGGCTATAAGAGTTCAGGAAATATCTTTATTTTTCTCATGTCTTTTTTGTTCTATAGCTTGATTCCATTTAGTATTTGTTAATTCGAATTGGTCTCTAACGTCTGTCACTCTTTTTTCCTCGGATGGTTAACACAAGAGTTAATGGTGTTTGTCCTTAAACTATCCTAAATGTCTACATGAGTAATCTGCAACGAGATATCATAGTCGAGGCAGGGGTAGAAGAAGAGCAAAAGGTAGAAGTCATGGAAGAGTAGAACCCACGGTAGATGAGGTACTTATTAAGAATGTAGCGGTTAATGAGAACCCTCTGGCACAATATTTAGAGAAGGAGGAGAATTAGGAAATTGAGGATGCTGAGGACATTGGTCAAGAAGGAGAGGTACCGGCTAGAAATGTAGGCATTCCTCCTTTTGAGCTATTGTTAGCTCAATAGATCATGTTGTTCTTGAAGGGTTTGTCTGGTCCGGGGATGCTTCCATGTACTCATGCTGACGCTAATCCCACATTGCTTGCATTGCTCCCAAGTCAGGAGACACTAGAGTTAATGATATTCTTTTCCATCCTTTTTTTTTATTTCGGTGATGATAGGGAATGAGAATTATACGTTGACTATTTTTACGAAGCTTAAGCCTCCGGTATTTCTTGCTTCTAATACTTAAGATTCTTATGAGTTTATCTTAGACTTCTATAAGAGCTTGTATAAATTGGGTGTTGTTCACCAACATGGGGTTGAGTTCATGTCCTTCCAACTTCATGGTGCAGCTTAGAAATTGTGGAGAGCTTATATGGAATGAAGATTTCCTACTTTACCTCAACTTACTTAAGACCCAATTTAATATCATGTTCTTAGAAAAATATATGCTTAGAACTTTAAGGGATCACAAGAAGGATAATTTTATATCATTAGAAAAAGATTGTATGTGTGTGGCTTCGTATGTGGCAAAGTTCCATGCTTTATAAAGATATGCTACGGATATGGTCACTAAAGATGGGAAGAGAATGCTTTTTCTTATTATAGATTTGAGTTCTAAGCTGCAAAGTTATATGTTCATATTACTTTTGCAGGGAAGTGTTTTAATGAAGTTACAAATTATGTTAAGAAGATGGAGGGTCTTAAGAGAGACGTTCAAGCCAAAAAGTTGGCAAAAAGATCAAAGAATTCAAGAATTTTTCATGGTTCTTATGTTAGTGGTTCCGGGAGGACAACATTTGCGGCCAATTCGGGAACACTATCTTCTAATTTTAAAGATACTTACAGTTTTGGGCCTACGGCGGGTGCCAAACTATCTTTTGATTGTATTTTCTATAATTGTTGAGAACTTGGGCATATAATGAGAGATTATACCCACCTACGTGTATTAGATTCCGCGTAGTAGTAGTCTAAAGCAGTGGTACCCACAAGGAATGGTAATAATGATCGTAGGTGTCCATGAGGGGCACAAGAAGGTAATCAGAGGGGTCTTGGAGGTAGAATAAGTGTTAATGCACTACACCATTTTAAGTCTACAACCACACTAATTCTAGACTACACTTTTAAGTGTTGCCTAAAGTATTTTTTGAGAAGCTTTTAAAGTGTAGCCAATTTTTTTAACTTTTAGCGATAATAGTATTGACAACACTTGAAAAATGTACTCTTTAATGATTTAAGATACACTTTATGAGTGTTGTTACAATATGATATAATTGACAACAATTTTTTACATGTACGGCCACACTTTTAAAGTGTCCTATTTTTATTATTATAAAAACACCACATTATAAGTGTGGCCTTAAAATTTCACCAAAATTTAATATTTTCTCCAAAATTTTAACTCTCCCTCCTATTTTTATAGGCCAAAAAATAAAATTTCATAATAAATCACAGAAACATAAAGTCAAAAACTCACTTGGTCTCAACACACTTTCTCTTTCACTTAAGTCACACTTTCCCTATGACTGAAGAACTCACAATTTTTCTTTTAGTAAAGAACTCATCAAGCTGAAGAACTCAACGAGTTGATCGAGCTTTGTAAGTACGATCTTATTCTACCACACTGATTTCGTCAAGCTAAGTACTAAAACAATCTTCTTGTTATGAATGAATTTTAATTTTTTTTGTTAAGAAGGAATTGATTGGGGTTGTTAGCAAGATAAAGTGAAGCTAAGTCTCTCCATCACACTTTTCACTCAGATTTCTCGTTGAAGAACATGATTTCAGACAAATTTATGGCTGAAGAGTTGAAGAGCTGAAGATAATCTCCCTGAAGAATACGAAATCTATAATAGCTCTTGCTGAAGAACACGATTCTTTTGAAATAGGGTTTATCAAGTTTGAATTCTATCTTTGAAAGTCTAAATTTTAGCTTTAGGGTTTTGATACTGTTGTGTTTTTATACAATGTTTGGGAGTCTAGCTCGTATTTTTTTAGCTTTATTAGTTGATTTCTTAGTGCCTTGAGTCTTATTAACGAAATAAGTATAAATGGTTTTGATTCTTCACTTGACCAAATAAGCCACTATATTTTTTTTGTATAATGGATGCAATTTTTCAAGTTAGGGAACAAAAATTTCAATAAAATTTTTTATTTTATGGTATCACTCAGTATCTATTTGTTTTATGATTTATTTAATTTTCTACATAAATCTGAATTCACAGTTGCAGTGCCCAGAGGATTGCTGCTGTGATTTAGCCAATGTAGAAGTAGTTGAGAATCAACTTCCAGCTGAATTTTCTATACTTATGTTCTATGCATCAGTCCACTTAATGAATTGCAGCTCAAATGTCCGTATAGTTATTAGTTCCTAAGCCGAGAGGAATAGAGAATGCATAGATAATGTTACCAGCCAGTCCCTCTTAATACCTCCACCTTCAATATTGCAAGGATTATCATGCAGTAGACATTAGAGGCAGAATAGTCAGCTCTGCAGTTTTAAGATGTTCTTGGATTCGTTGTTGTTCCGAGCTCATCTCTATGAGAGAGCTACAACTCATTAACTTTAATTTTTTTCTTCTATTTTTTCAAACCATGAGTGTTGTGTGTTGTTGTTACTCAAACAGTGTGCTGCTAGTTTGTATCAGTTTCTTAGTTGATATGATTTGATATTAACTCCAACATTCTACTGAAGTAGTTAGCTTAATAGCTTGCCTCATGATTCAATGAGTTTGTGATGTAGCTGCCTTAGTGTTGGATTTTGTTTTATGTGGTTTAGCTAGTGTTTATTCTTTTCCTCTATCTGTATTTTAGGTTGTGAAAAAATGCCAACAATCCAACTCCGGTTCATGTCTAAAATTTCTGCAAAACAGTGGCATACATTGTTATTTTTTTATTGCTTTGCTCATGTTCGAAATGCTCAGTTTCATTGCTTTGGTCCATCCATACTTATTCCTAAAATCGGTATTTTTATTGTAGAGACTGCAAGCTGAAATCTGTGTTCCTGTTAATGTTTTTCCTTTTCTAGATTTCTATTTCAGCTAAGATTTATTTACTTCATTTTTGTTTTATATTGTAGTATTTCAATTCTTTTATATTTCTAGTCTCTTTAGTATTAGTATAATTCTACTCTCTAGACATATGAGTCTAGTTGAGCATCGTTAACTATTTGAAGAGATTATAATGACTCTACAATTTGCTGCAATCTGCTATAATGCATCTTCCTCTTGTTTAATTCCTGCTGGTTGTCTATTTTTTTTTTGGTAGAAGTTTTCGCACTTGTGTTGGACACTTTGATAGTGTTTCTTCGCACTTTTGTAAAGACCAAGTACTTGTTGTCCCCTTCCTTGTGACTAATAGTACAAAAAACCATGTTACTGATCATAAGTGTCAAGTGTTACTTTGCACTTTTGCAGAACTGTTTTTGTCCTCATTGTCCTTCTTAATTAGAGAATGGTCATAATGAAGTGAAATTATTGCCTAAGTCAAATGTTCTTGATCACTATCGCACGAACAACTTGCTCAGAAAGAAGGTAAATTAAAGTTATGGAATCAATCATAATCTCCTTTTAGCCGTAAAGTAAATAGTTCTTACAGTTAACTATAGATATGTAAATTTAAACAACATGTTAAACTTCAATAAATAGTTCTTACATGGAAATATTTATTTTGCTTAATAAAACAATGGTATGAGGCCACTTAATATGACTTTTTTCTACATGTTTGTAATCAGGTTTTTCCATCGATTAATAGTCACCAATAGTGGTAAGAAGTGTATCCGATTTGATATATGTTCAGTCACTGTGTGCCCTATTGCTTTATAGAGAAAAAGAACCTTGATAGCTATAGCATTAACCAGTCATCAGTATGATTTTAAGGTGAAATTTGCTTCTGTTATATGTGGTTCCTTTAATGCCTGTTCCATTATCTTCACTAGATCTTTTTTTGTAGATTAACTGGCCTCCCTTTCTTCTCAACCCTTTTGCGCCTAAAGGAGGGATTAGTGATATACCGTAGTTTCACGGTATTTTTAATGCTTTTCCTTGAGTTTAGTGTGTGTCCAAAAATCTTTTTGTATTAATTTTCATATAAGTTTCTTTTTATTTGCACGAAATCTTTCTAAAGATGAACGCGGATGTTTTTGAGAAAGAAATGCTAAAAAGTACCACCTACGGAGCTAGTGACGGTCCGTCGTGCCTGTGACGGTCCGTAGGTGACATTTTAGTGAAGCTGCTGAAGGAAGATGGTGAGGTCTGACCAAGTGTGGGGTTACGAAGTGTGTGACGTACCATCATTTCCATGGCGGTCCGTCTTGGTGGTTTGTCGTGAAGATTAGAGAAGTAGTCCAGTACCTAAATTCCAAGAGTTTAAGTGTTATGGAACGGAGACCCTCGACGGACCCTTGTACCTGTGACGATTCGTCATACCTGCCGTCGAGGGTAATGAAGAGAGCAGCAGAAGGATTTGCAAAGTATGGGACAACAGAGTCCATGACGGCCCATCGTGACCACGACGACCCGTCGCGAGGTCCGTCGACCCAGCCGCGTTTTGAAAGATTTTCAGCAAATAGAGTCCTTCTTTGATTAGGTTTTTGTTTTTTATAAATAGTTAAAAAAACCTCGTTTTTAGGGTTAGACTCTTGGTTATTTGACACCTTTATGTTAGATTCTTTGTTGATGAGATTATTTTCATTATTACACTTTGGTTTATTACATTATTCTCTGGAGTTGATTGTTGGTGATTTTATCGATTAATCAAGTAAATTTCTGGATTTTAGTCTTTCTCATTGAATTAAGTGCATGAATTCTTATGTCATATATATGAATATTGCGATTATGACTATGTGTAACCAAAATCCATAGCTAGGGTTGTGGGAACCATGGGTGAATAATAAGATAAAATCCAACTAAAATAACAATTCTAGAATAGTGTCTTGCATTTGTTGATAATTAATTTTGCTTAGAAGTCTTTTTCATGGATGGGAACCGTTAGAACTCGCCTTAATGCTACTTGCCGGACCAAGGAGGTAGATAATAGGAAAAGAATTATCAACATAGATTTAGTGTATACTACCTAATAGGCTAGTATTGATTGGTACGAGGTAATAACTGAGTCAAATATCGAATACAATGCTTAATATTAGGTAAAGGTAAGGGTTAGTATAGCAACACACGTAGCCGGACCAAGGTGCGGAGTGAAATTTTCTAGATGCCAGACCAAGGATTTAGAAATACATAACTTATCACTTTGCATGCAAGATAGTAGGAAAGAGTTGTTATAGTAAGAATTATCAAGTTAGAAACATGTGGGGAACACGTAAATGCTAGTTGCTTTTATTAATTGATTAAACTCCATCATTTAAATATCTTAGTTTTCTAATTTAATTTAGCTAATTATTTTCATTCAATTAGAAATAACCCCCCCCCCCTCTTTATTGTCTTTGTTTTCAAAGGAAATAATGGACTAAATAATAGCAACATTTTAGTGCTATTGCTACAAGATCCCTCATACAAAAGAAAGAAGATCCAGGTGCGTTCAGTATTTCTTGTACACTCGGGTCATTACATTTTACGAAAACATTATGTGATCTGGGGGTAAGCATAAATCTCATGCCACTCTCGATTTACAAGAAGTTGGGTTTGGGTGACCCAAAGCCCACTGCCATGCGGCTACTGATGCCTGATCGAACAGTGAAAAGGCCTATAGGGATACTCCAAGATATACTAGTAAAAGTGGAGTCGTTCATATTTCCAGCAGATTTTGTTATCCTTGATTATGAAGTCAATTTTGAAGTGCCTATTTTTCTAGGGAATCCTTTCCGTTCCACGGGTAGAGCTTTAGTTGATATGGAAAAGGGGCAGATGAAATTTCGGTTGAACAATGAAGAAGCGACCTTCAACATTTGTAGGTCCATGAGGCTGAGTGGTGAGCTCCAATCGGTATCTGCTATATCCTACAAAAAAAAGATAAATAAGGATTATGACATTCAAAGTGAAAAACGAGAGTTTATCATTGGGGGTTTGGTGCTTATAGACAATTCTAGGTTGCGTTGGCTTCTGGGCAACCTCAAGTCCAAATAGAATGTCCCTTACTTGCTTATCCAATTATTCCCTCATGGAGCAGTTGAGTTAGAAACCAAGGAGGGAGTATGATTTAAGGTGAATGGAGATAAAGAAAACTCTATTTTGGGCATACTGAATCGGCAAATATAGTGATCGAGGCATACAATCTTGATGAAGGCTGAGTTATCAAGTGTCCTCAGTCGTGCCGCGACGTTAAATCAGACACTTGTTGGGAGGCAACCCAATACTAATAGTTTTTATTTCTAGTAATGGTAGCATTTTCTACTAAAGGCTTTTAAATTTGCAGGCACATCATCAAGAAATTCACTCTGCACCAGTCACTGATGGACCCATTGACGGCCCGTCACGAACGCGATGGACCGTCGCATGAATCCGTCATGCCAGGTATGTCTTTCAGTTATTTTCAAAACTAGGGCACATGAATTAGAACCAATGACGGACCGTCGTAAATGCGATGGACCGTTGTTGGGCACTCGTCGCGTCATTAATGAGAGCACCCGACCAAACCCGATTGGGAACTTTTAAAAATTTTCAACCTATAAAACCCCCCACCCCTGCATTTGAACGGTTTCTTTCCCTCTTTCTCCCACTTCCGACCTCTCTTTCAACCGATCATTTCCCCAACCCCCCCAACAATTCCTAAAATCCACTCTTTACTAGTCGGAGTCTGCTGCTGTGGTTCTCTTCTTGATCACCAAGTAACATCCTCACTTGTTTTTCTCAAAATTCTCAGGTATGTATCTCTGATTTGTACCCATTTAAATTGCATTTTTGTTTATCAATTAGTATTAACCTATTTCTTATTGATGGGTTCATTCTTTAATACATATTCTGTCTGACCTAGGTTGAGAATCCTCAAAATGGCCTTGTTAAAACTCTAGAAATAGGGTCGTTAGCATTGCTAGTTTAATAGGTATTTGGGTTAAACACATGTAGGTTAAAACACTAAAAATTCCATTTGGGTCATTGGGGATGAATGGGCATCCCCAATCCTGTCCCTGTATGACAGAACGAGACCCCGATGACGGACCATCGTACCCACAATGGATCGTCATAGGGTCCATCCCAATATCCCTAACACCCCACTATCCAAAATTATCCAAGTGTCCACAAACGTACACATGCGATGGACCGTCGTTCACATGACCGTCTGTCCAGCACAAGCGTTCTGGTTGTTAGAGACCCTATTCATAAGGGTCTCTCACTTTTTCTAAGTATCCTCCAATGGACACATGCAATGGACCCTCGTTCCCACGATGGTCCGTCTTGCACAACCGTTCTGGTTGTCAGAGACCCTATTCCTAAGGGTCTCTAACTTTTTCAAAGTGTCCCCTTACGGACATATACAACGGATCATCATACCCTCGACGGTCTGTACTGCACAACCGTTCTGGTTGTCAGAGACCTTGTTCCTAAAGGTCTCCAACTTTTTCTAAGTTTTCACCAAATCCGACACTCCATACAATAATTTAGTTATCTAAGCCCTAGAGTAAGCAATTATGTGAGGAACATACAAGGAGAGTTGGTTAAACTTGAGAACACACTCTTATACTGTCATGTTTCCATGCATCAAGTTCATGAATTCCTCAGACTTTGATTCTTCCAACTATATTGGGAAAAACATGTCCAGAAAGGCCTCACGAAAGTAATCCCATATATTATAAGCTGCATTTGTACCCCTATTTTCCCTCCACTGAGTGTACCTGACCTAAGAAACATCCTTCAACTAGTATGATGCCAACTCAACCCGATCATTCCAACCGACTTGCATTACCTCAAAGATCTTCTTGATCTCATCCAAGAAATTTTGAGGATCCTCATTAGTTTGTGATCCTATGAACTCAGGTGGATTCATCCTAACAAAGTCACAGAACCTTGCTACAATTAATCCACCATTTGCATTCAAAGGAGCATGAAACCGATACTTCTGGTTGTTCATACTCTGAGCCAACATCTATATAGCATTCGTTAACTCCGCATTGGAGAATTCCTGATCTGGGATCTGAGGATCTGCGTTTGAATACCTATCATTTGCATTCCCAGAATTATCTCTACGAGGAGGCATGATATGAAATTTAGAAGGTCAAGTTAGAGTGGAATAAGATCATGCCTTATGCACAATAAGATTAACAAGATAGTGAAGTTTTTCTAGAACACTTTGTAGACTCCCTCCCATTAGATGTGGTGCACTTCAAAACCATGAAAAGGACTACACTTAGTGTTTATTTTCATACATCATAGGACTCATAAACCTAGTGCTCTAATCTATGTTTTGTCATGCCCTGAGCCACCCCCGAGACGCCGACACAGAAACTAGGATCACAAGTGATCCCAACCAAACCTGCTGACATGATCATGAGCATATTAAAGATAATAAACTGATGGCGGATGCTAAATGATAATTTAAATTGAAAAGATGGGGAATACCCATATTCTATTATTGAGATATTTGAAAACAATGAGTTTAATACAAAGAAGTTATTAACTCAACACTAATTCTGAAACTAACTATCTCTGAAATAAGCCTCTAATTGACTAGAAATTCTAGGAAAGCCCCAGCTAAGTCTAGGAAAAACAGAAACTAAATGACTAAAAGACTTAAATGAACTCATGACTACTGTCCTCGTAGAATGAGGACTCACTATTGAATCTTTTTAACGGGAGATCAGGAATTAATCTAAGCGCCATCTAGATGCTAAAAACATGAACCTACATAAGAAGAAGTTGTAGTGCACGTATGCATCACTACTTGAAGGTACTGAGCATGTAGGATAGAATAAAGTATAAATAAAACATAACTGAACAAGCGCCAATGCAAGTATATAATCTGAACATGATATTGATTTCTAAATGCTGAGATAATTGAATGCAATGACCAATTTATAACATGCTGAAACTAAATACTGAATATACTGATAAATGGTTAATGTAGGGGGATCTGACTAATCTATGGGAGCTACTAATAACCAATAAGTAAACCACATGAGCCAAATGTGAAGTTCGATGTATACGCCCCATCGAGAGGACCCAATATATCCTGTCAGAGATTTAAAGGCATGCTGGTGTGATCACTAAACTGATTCCCATAGAGGGGACTTACTACTTACTTGGCTAGTAGTTCTGGGACTATTGGGTACGCTGAACCCTAGTCCAACTCGGTGTTATGCTACTCCCAATTAGTTATGTAATTAACTGATTATGAATGAGTTTATGTAAATGCTAGATCGCTCAAAACTGAACACGCAGACTCATAATGCATAAAAATTAATCTAGTAACTATTCATTTATAATTGAGGCATATATATCTGAAGTAAATGAATATCTTACCTAGCATGTGTAATTCAAGAACTAAAGAAACACATAGCTAGGGTTCTGAAATTCATGCGATAAAACTAAATAATAACATGGAAATTTTATTTGGAACATATAAATAATTAATTTATGAAGTTCTGTTGAAGTTCTAGAAACCCTATGTAACAGCTCTAAAGATGGATATGTTAAGTAATGCTTAATATGTCTAGAATGCCTACGATTAAACCGGGTTCACACGGATTGATGCGCGTAGAACCAGACCTTTGAATCCTTGTGACAGCCAATCCAACTAACTTGGGAAGTTAGTTGAGCTAGGAAAGGTTGATCCAGCCATGTAGGACTCCTGAATATGAATATTTACTTGGATGAGTCTTTATCAGACTTAAAAAGGGGAAATCTTAAGTTTGGAGTGTCTAAGCGTAAAATGATCTTTTTCCAGGTTAAGGGTAGTATCGTAATTACCCTAAATATATAATTTATTATTTAATTAATAAGGTAGAGCGGCATTTTGGGTAGAAAGGGCCAAAATTACCATACCAAAATCTAGCTACACCCGGGTGTACACTTAGGTGGAGCAATGATTTAACTTGAATATTTATATTGGTGAATTAATTTAATTAATTAATATTTAAATTATGATTTATGAAATAGTAAAATCAGATTATTATTTTTAATAAATTAATTAATGGGGCGGTTTGGGTCTGGTCGACCCGGAAGGACGCGTTTTTGTGATGGGAACGTCATGGGTTCGATCCTTGACGGAACGACGCCCAAGTGAATTAAAGTGGGGTTTAAAATCTGATTTTTTGTAAGGGCATAATTATCATTTAACATGTAATTAAAATTAAATCTGATTTTACAATTTAACAAAACCTTAATTTTTACTAAGTTTAAAACTGAACTTCTAATCTTAAGGAACCTCTCATTTGTCACGTCTATCTTCTCACTTTAACAATTAAACCTTTGTATTTTCACGTATATCCTGTAAAAAAGTAAAAGAACAGAAAAAACAACTAAAAGTTCTTCAGACTTGAATAACTTACAAATAAAATAAAATAAACAAACAAGCTAACTAAAAACGTGAAGCAAAAAGTAATGTTTCCATCGAGTTGTGTTGAAGTTGCGGGATATGGACGTGAGTTTGGAGAGGGTTTTGGGAAGCATGTTTGAGTGTTGAACAACATTAAAGTCTGCTATGGTTGTCTATCCTGGACTCCTTTCTCCAAGAGAATTTCCTTTCCACGAATTAAATGAATTTTGAAACTAGGGTTGTTCCAGTTCTTGTTGAACTACTTGTCCCTAGTATCCTTTTGATTTCAATCTGAAATAGGTTAGAGATCATGTTGTTGGTATGTTTGCTGGTATATAATGTGTGAAGGGTGATTTTCGTGATAATGTGTTCATGATTATGTGTTTGGAATGTAAGCATGTTAATTTATGCTAACCGAATGTATATGAAAAGTGATGTTTGTGCAAATATTTGTGTAAATCATGATTAGAAAAAGTAGTGTAATTTTGTTTGATTTAATGGTAATTCTTGGCTGAATATAACCCTGAAAAAAATATACTTTGATGCACAAAATGATTCATGAAACGTGCTAAGATCTAATGAACGAATGACGATAACAAGGAGCTGAAAATGGTGAACAAATTTCAATCTTTTGGTAGGTTGGGTTCAGCCAATCAAAGTGGTATAAAATGTAATGAAAAATGAAAGTAAATAAGTGAAATCACTGAGGATTGAACCCAAGACATCATTAAATGAAAGATAAAAATTCAACAAAAGATTAAGACAAAAGTAAATTGGAGGAGACTAAATTTCCAGCTTGCTGGAAATTGTAGACGCGGCCAAATTTTAATAAAATGAACTTCGTTTATTTTTTAAAAAAATTTGAGGTCATTGGGGATCGAACCCATGACCTCATCAAATGGAAGTTCCATAAAATAATTTTGAGAAAAATGCAAGACAAAATAGAAGTGGTAAATGGGGATTGAACCCACAACCTATTGAATAGATGAGAGGTAAGGTGAAAAATAAAGGAGAAAATAAATGTGGAGAGTGGGGATTGAACCCACAACCTTTAGAATAGTTGAGAAAGTCAAGAGTTAAATTAAAAGAAAAATAATGAGCTTTTCGGGTATTGAACCCATAACCTCCTTGACTTAAATGAAAAAGGAGAGGAGAAAAAGAAAGAAAATATTATGGGGTTGATGTGGATCGAACTAGGGTTCACCAAATCTGAAAAATGCAATTATCAAGGTTAAAATAAGGTTAAGTGTTATCCAAGGGATTCAAAATCTGGCTCCCTTGCCCGAATCCGTATTGACATATAAGTAATATGTAAGTAAATATTTAGTGAATGTTGCCTCTAACGATTGAAATCAGTATCTTTGCATATCTGGAAGATGCATAACTCTTGTACCACATAATCTTGGGTAAACATGAATCACTTGGACAAACTATCAATAAAGCCTCATGGATTGTATATGTGTACTCATAAGTCTAGCATACGTTTAAAAGTAAGTGAGCCTAAGATGCATGTGATAAAATGATGTAACCCTAGAAGGGTTAAGTAAGAGTGTGAAACACACTAAATGGCAAAGTGCATTGGAATATGATGAAATGAACATTCACGTGAAGGGGTGAGTAATTATGAAAATAAAATGTGTTAGAGTTAATTAATGAGGTGACAATAAGATAAGAGGCTAATGAAATATTAGAGTAATATTAAATGAGCCTAAGTAAATGTTACCAAAACGTACTCACCTATGAGATTGTAAAGCTAATAAAGAGACCAGTCTCTATGAACACTCTAACGAAGTATTAAAATTAATGCATACTTAATAATAATGATGAAATGAGATATCATCTAATGCAGTATGATGTCCTCATGCTAGAAGCCAACTTACATGATGTATGAGTTGAATGTAATGGAACTTTATACTGAGAACTGATAGGATAACTATGAGCGGTGATGTCTTCCTTTGGGAAGGGTGGAGGTTCACGTAACTCTCATGAGATGAGATTGTCCGGCATTCCGGGTATGTGTTTCCTTTCTATTTCCTAGTCTTTGAACCTATAATGCATTCCATATATACGCTTGAATGTTTTGGTCCACATAGGCCGGTGATTCCACATCTTTTTGCTGTGGGGATTACACACTAGATTTCATTATGCTCAAATTATCTATGTCGGTTAAGGTTAAAGTTCCCAAAGAAAGAATGAGGCCGACCTCTATGAATGCACATAATAAAATGAACGATACCAAAGGTGTTAGGATAGTATAATCAAGAGCTGATCTAGACTTAAGTAATAACACTAGGTTATTCTTGGTCATTTCACAGCTAACTCGATGAGGGTCTTAAACTGCATCCTAGGTATGACTTGTAGATGCACTAGTATATGAAAGAATGAAAGTGAAGTTCGTATGAGTGAATGAAGCATGCTCTGTGTTTGTTAAAAAAGGCTCCCTAGTTGAGGTCCCTTATATGATTCTTCATTTTGGGAAGTCCTATTGTAAAGTCCATGATTCCAAGGTCTCATGGCATATTAAAGAATGATATGAACTATGTGATATGATATGTGTAATATGTAATGTGGTGTTTGGAAAATGATAAGCATGATGACACAATTTATCTCATGGCATGACTTTCCTAATCCGAAATCGGCAAGTCCACTAACTGGACTATCTATAATTCATGTCGATATGAATGAGCTCTTCTTAATCATTCAAGTACATGGTGTGTGCTTGGATACACCCATACTTAGTACAAGTGTGTACTAATCCCATACAACTTTAAATTTTACGGTGCAGGCACAGGTGGACGTTAGAGCTTACAAGTCGACGCTGAAGATACCCGAACTTGGAGCATTCATTTGGTTTTGGAAGGCCATCATGCTTTGGAGGATGCTTGCCCATTATATTCTAGATTAGTTATAGGTTTATTTTCCACTAGAGTTTCTTTCTCATCTTATTTCAGATATTGTATTGGTGCCATTTTGGAAAGTATACACTTAATAAAGTATGGAACTATTTCTTTCATTTGATGATCTTTATGTTTGATGGTTGACTGTGAACGTTTATGAGTTTAAGTAGAATGCGTTATATTAATGTTAAGTAAGACAAATTTCAAAATTTTCACTAAAATTAACTTAGATGAAGTAACAATGACGTATGAAGGCTTGTCTGCGACCTCTGAGAGGTCAACGACGCCGATCTCGTCTGAGGTCTAGACTCTAGTCGTGACGAAGTTGGTATCAGAGCACTAGGTTAACTTTCGAGGATTATAAGTTCACATCAACCAAATTGAGTATTTTTTAGGTCATAGTAGTGAAGTGCACCACTATCCTGATTCAGAGACTGCATGATGCGTAGGAAAATCCCCTTACTCTGATCTTATTGTGCCTTCTCTAATGTCTGATTTATTTCTGTAAAGAGTGTATCTAACATCATGTCTTGAGATTCAGAAAGATGAATATGAGAAACGCAGGTGGAGAGATTGGAGGAGCATCTACTGGGGTATATAAAGTTCCTCCCCAGGCTCCTTCTATTTGAATGAACTTGGAGAAATCTTTCTAAAGCCTCTGATCTTGGGCATTTTTGATATCGTTTGGGGGAGATTTGTCTTTCGGAAGTTGGACTATTGGACTGAGGAAAGTCCAATACGGAGTTTTGTAAAGGTAAAGTGGTCTTTTAACCCTACTATTACTTAATTTGTTTAGGGTTTATTAGGGGTAAAACTAACTTTTAAGTCAATTTTTAGAAGATTGAATACGCTTAAGTCTTGACAAAAAATAGAAAAGAAGAAAGATAAAGGAGATAAAACTAAGATTTTGCGAAGAACAACGAGACTATTGAGTGAATTTTATCGGGGAATGATCCCTTTATTGTGTATGAGATATTTATGTGTTGGGTTCTTGCACCTACAGAACAATATTCAACCTAATTAGAGTAGATTAAATAATGAACATTGATGTTCTATACAAAGCAATTTAATTTGTGTTAGTTGAGTTATAGTGTACCTTTGGTTATTTGATGCATGTTTCCCGGATGTTTTACAAGTCTAAACTTTTTGGGTGCGATCCATGGATGTTTAGTAGTTTTATAATTTAATGTTGGAGAAGAAAAGTCAATAATCCCGTTTGACATGCCCTGGGGCGCCGCATCTTCCATAGCCCCCAGGGCAGGTCTGTCTGACGAAGCATGGCGCGCCGCGCCAAATAAAGCCTCTCATGACAGCCTCTGTCCGTCAGGATCTGGCACCCCACGCATCTTAGAACGCCAGGGTCACGTGGAAATCTCATTTCCCCCTCCCCCCTATGTTTTCGTATTAGTTTGTATATGATGTACCTATAATTCCTAGTTGATTCCAACACTGTAATGTACATCTAAACATCATTGAATTATAGATAAACATGCGATCATGCTCCTTGAATCCATAATCCAGTTGAAGAAAAGTTAAAATCAAAGTCAAGATGTTAAGACTCAAGTCTAAAAGTTAAGAAGCAAGTCAAAGTGAGTTCTTAAAGTTTTTTAAGAGTCTTAAACAAACATTTTTATTTTGATTTAAGTGCAAGATACAAGTTGAGCAATGAGTAATAATTAAGTCTAAATCTTATATGCTATAACAGAACTAGTATTCTCTAAGAGTTAAGTTTCAAGAAAAGTAAAGAGAAAATAGTGAGTTCATTTCTAAAAAGTTATAAGGAACTATGTAGTCCCTAAGATTTACAAATGTTTTTACATTATGAAAAAAAAGCGAAACTAGACTTCTATAGAGCCTTTGTCTAGTTTTAGAAAAAGGGAACTACGATTTCCAAGAGATCTTTTAAAGCTAAGTTTGAGAAATTACCTCAAACCACATAACAAGTTGTTTTAAAAACATATAAGCTAAGTATTTTGGGATTAGCATTGAGCACCGATGTGGGGACGCTAATTCATATCAACTCAAGTCTCCATTAACCATGTAGCAAACATGAACAGATAAATGATAATAGTTTTTAGCTTATTACTTAGTTCTATTTATCATAAACTAGTGAATCCACTTAGTAGTTTAGGTTGTGACCGACGACAAGGTATAGAGCGGCCTCTTGCAACGTGAGGTAAGACGTACCATCACTTAGACTCATAGTGATGGTTTTGGGTTAGAGAATCTCGCACAGAAACTATATTTCTTTCATTATAAGTAAAGTTGAGTTTGTTGTTTCATTATCTTAAATGAACTAAGATGTTAACTCGGTTTTTATGGGTTTTAATATATATATATATATATATATATATATATATATATATATATATATATGATGCATTTGTCCTTACAACATTATATTGAGTTATTATTTCATGATTTGAACAAATCCAAGGTAAGTTTTTGTTGATCCTTTCAAGCTTTAAGTTGATGTTTAGCATTCATATCCGTGTACTCGTACATTCAATGTACTGATATTTGTTTGCCTGCATTGTTTTATGATGAAGACACATCTAACCAGGATAAACATCCAGCGCCTCGTTCATCTAGATTGAGCATTTAGAGTCGGTGGTGAGCCTCCTTGCATCCTGGAGGACTCTTTAATTTCTTTCTGTATTTCCTTTGTAGAATGTTGTGGGGGTTTGTACCAGCATTTATCTTAGTATTTCTAGAGGCTTCATAGACAAATAGATAATCACATAGTCAATTTTGGGTTTCTCTTTATTTACAAATATTTTATTTTGAGACTTAAGTACTATCTTAGCCAAGACTATTATTTGAAGTATTTCTTATGAGAATATTTCCAACTTTATAATTGAGTTAAGTTAAGGATTTCACTTAGTTATGTAAGACAGACCAAGGGTTATCTCAAGGACAATAATGGTCGTTGGGTCCCTTTCATGTCCAGGGTGCAGACTCTGTGTGTGACAGTAACTAAATAACAACCAAATTGATACATATTTCTTCTCAAATCAGGTCGATAGAAGTAGTAGCAAACTCCATAACTCTACCCAAGTAATAATCCAATATCATTGTCGTAGTCATATCATGACCCTTTTGACACATATATTATTTATGCAACATAGGTTTCATCATAGACTAAGCAATCCATATTTGTTATGACATCTTTACTAATTGTAGTTTTGAACCTCACAATGTGCATATCTGGCTATTCCTTTAATAATTCCACTTCCAATTGTTGAACAACTCCAAATAACATATATACCATATAAATAATATTCACCATTGCTGGGTTACTATACTAAAAAAGAAAATACGTTCTTTTGAAGTTTCATAGTTCATTGTTCAACCTCATCATTTAGATATCTTCAAAATGCTTTGTTCAGCCATCACCTAACTCAATGTCACGACCCAATTCGAGGACGCGACTGGCACCCACATTTACCCTCCTATGTGAGCGAACCAACCCATCTAAACCTTAACATTTCAATATAATATCAACAGAAAATAATGCGGAAGACTTAAACTCATAAATAAAACGACTCAACTATTATTAATATTCCCAAAATCTGGAAGTCATCATCACAAGAAGATCTATGATCAAATTACTAAGCTAAACTATCTAAGAATGTCTAAGAAGCTAAAAATACATAAGAAACTAGTCCATGCCGGAAGTCAAGGCATCAAGACTTATAGAAGAAGATCCAGTCCAAGCTAGAAGCGTTAGCTCACCCTGAGATCCGGTATGACGAAATCTGGCCCGAATTACTGTTGTGTTGAAGTTGACGGAACGTTTGCTGCATAACACAAATAACAAAGGGAAAACATAAAAGTAGGGGGTCAGTACAACCACACGTACTGAGTAGATATCATCGGCCAACTCAAAATAGCAGATAATATATATCAAGTAATATTATAAATCAACTATAAACTCAACATGTAGCAACAACAAGTATTATAATCGTCAATAAATACCACCAAATTCATCCATGAGGGCTCAAGCCTCAATACCATACTTATTTGGGAATTAAGTTCATTATGTTGAGTATATTATCATCTTTCAAGATTCATTATCTTTCTTCCTCTTGTGTCGGTACGTGACACTCTGATCCCCTACCACTATGTGTCGGTACGTGACACTCCGATCCCCTATATGTGTCGGAACGTGACACTCTGATCCCCTATATGTGTCGGAACGTGACACTCCGATCCCCTATATGTGTCGGTTCGTGACACCCGTCCCACTAATACTATGTGTCGGAACGTGACACTCCGATCCACTAATACTATGTGTCGGAACGTGACACTCCGATCCACTAATCTCATTCTATCCGTTCATCAAGCCTTCTCTTTACCAAGACATCATCAATCCCATTACTTTAATTCATCAAGCCTTCTTTTATACCAAGGCACCGTCATTAATATCGTAGATTAAAGTTTCTTTCAAGATTTGGGATTCAATGGTTTTCATCATGCTTGTTTTATCAAAATCACATAATCATATTCATGCAAGCATACAATAAGTATATAGACAGGTTTACAATATCATCAACACATATTATTCACTATTAAGAGTTCACTACGAATATCGTAACATAAACCATAACCTACCTCCACCGAAGACTAGTGATCAAGCAAGAATTTCCAAGCTTGTTTTCTCCCCTTTGATCGACTGCCCTCTCTCTCTTTCTTGTTCTTTCTCTTTTGTTTTCTTATGTTCAAACCCTCTTTCTTTTACCCTAATTAATCAAATAATTAAGTGTGAAAAAGGACAATAAACCCCCTAATTAACTTAAGGTTACTTCTTTTAACCCCTAAGTAATTAGACTTATTAATGTTAACCCTTAATCTTTATAATTAAGGAAAGAATAGTCAAAAACGACCCTTAAAACGTGTGGAGAAATCCTAAACTGCCTGGGCCTGCGCAACCTGTGACGGGCCGTCGTGCCTGCGACGGTCCGTCACGGTGGTCGTCGCACCTCCCCAGGTTCCAGGTGGGTGTGACGGCCCGTCACCCCTGTGACGGTCCGTCCTGCACCTCCGTCCTGACGGTCAGAAACTCGTTTCTCGAACCAAATTCTCAAACGTTGAAGTGTTTTGCAACGGAAACTCCCCACGGTTCGTCGTGGATGTGACGGAACGTCCTGCAGGTCCGTCACAATTTACAGAGAGTCGATTTTAATATCCAATTTGAAGAATCTAAGTGTCTTGGAACGACACCCCCTCGACGGGCCGTCGGGACCACGACGGTCCGTCGTGACACTCGTCGTTCCAGCCAGTTTTTCCAGAAATGGACTCTGTTGCTCAAAACGACTAAACAGGTCGTTACACTCAACCACTTAAAATTTCGAAATGTTTCATATATAAACACACATAATTCTCCTAGGTCTATACTTTTACCTTAGTATCAGGTCTAACATCAAATACATATACGGCACATAAATTTCTCAAAAGAACGACACACGAGTCATCACTATAAGGTACATAGAATGTATGAAGAGATAAGAATTAGATCAGACAAGGACACACGATAGAAATTGAAAAAGTTAAAATTTCACGTGAAAGTCACCATAGCGTGTCAAAGTTGACAACCATAGTCTCCGCACCAATACTCGAAACTCTACTAGACTTGGTTTGTAAAAAGGTGAGACCTATGAACTTAGGGCTTTGATACCATTTCCTCACGACCAAAATGGATATGTTGGTGCTCATCTTATCTAACCAAAATAAGTAGGCCAAAATGCCAAATAATATAATAAATTTGAAAGAAAAGAGATAATAAAAGTCTAATACTATAAAATAATGTGGAAATTAATAATTCTTACACATACCCCTAAAAGTTGGTTATCACATGTATAAGCCGATAATAGATTACAATCGATTTGAAAGAAATAAACAAGTCTCAAATGATGTTACCTCTAAATTAGTAAAACATCAAAAGTAAGAGTAAGCATATATGATTATATGACAATGAACTAACTCACAAATCTCTATAGGAAGTCTCAGACAAGAAGATAAGGGAGAGTATCATGAAGATTCAGGCTGATAACTTAAAAAAATGTAGAAGCATGGGGTGAGCACCAAACCACATGCTACTCAACAAGCAAACTCCAAAACACATGTTAAGAATATCTAATATGGATACTCCTACCACCACAAAAGAACCTTCACATTTACAATCTGCATAAAATTAACCCAAATAATAGTTCATAGTTTCATAAAAAAATTTAATTACAACAATTACAGATCAATAACATACAAAATCAACTTCATCAATCACAAGTTCCAGTAAAAGGAACTAATAAGTTTGCAAATGATAAAGATATAAAATGCAACGTCAAGTATGATGATACTTGGCTGACATAGTGATACACATCCGCTGTTTCTCAGCCTGAGACTGGGGGACATACTATGAATGCATCCATTGCAGCATACGTTACAATCCTCAATAAAAAAAAATTCATCATAGAATGCATCGTGTCCCTCGATAATAGAATCCATCATATTGTGCGACTCATTCCTCCATAATAGAATCTATCATAGCGACAGATCCCTCTAATCATAATATCTATCGCAGCGCATGATACGTCCTTCAAAATGTTACATACTCTTTAATTTCTTATTCTTCCTCAATTAAAATAACACTTGTCATAACCATGACTCAAAATCAATTCAAATGACATGTTCACTCAAATAATGAGAAGACGACCTTTTCATAACAATGCACAATTCACAATAATACATCATGATACGACATTAAAAAGTAATCAATAAATGTTTTAAATCATTCTCAAAATATCACACACCAATAATAAATTACATTCCCTTATATTAACCTTTTTTCATCATTAGAATTATTTAATAAAATATTATTATGTTATTTTAATAAGTAGAACGAATAGAAAATGTGTCATACAAATTATAATATGCACTACAAATATTTGATTTTTCTAATTCTTATAGATTTTCGAAAAATAGTAATATTTTTTCTTTATGTGAAATATTAGATGTTGCGTTAGTATCATATAAATCAATAGTTTACTCATATTTTAATGTAATCAAATATTTATGCAATAAGTAAATTGATTGAGTACTTACATGTTGGAGTGAATTGTAGCCCATTCTTACTTCAATGTTTTATTGTTAAATTAAATGATGTTGTTTCTATTGAATAAGTATACTGACTTGTTTTCAGTGTTGCAGGAGGGTGTCTAGATTGTATTCTAATATACTCAGGGAGGCAACTAAATAGAAAAATTGTTCATTAACCAATGAACACATAGAGCAGTGTATTAGAGGATTAATTCACATTCAAATTGAGGAACAGAGTCAGGCTAGGATATGGTTGTGTATGAGAAAAGTTGTTACAGTCAATTTGCAAAGTTGTTCTATCTTTACTCTATTTTCTCTACATGGAAGTGTTTCTTGATGTAATAAATAATTATACCTGACATAAAATTCACCATTACTAGAAGGATTGAAATCACTAACTTTGAATAATAAAAGTTTAGGTATTACTTGAGAGCTATCATAGGGACAAAAACCCAAATAACACGATAACACATGGACAAAAAAATAATTTCTTTGTTAAATTATGCATTCTTATCATAAGTCAATCCATAAATTTTATTTCGTAGAATGCATCCAAATTCTATTTCTTATATTGAATTGTTTTCTATGCATATGTATGAAAACTTTATAGTCTCTTTTCCCCCAATTATATCTAATAAATTTATTTCTAGCCCAATTAATATCTAATCACTCTGTATGCGTTGACATAATGATGAGTAATGCTAATAAAAGTTTATGTTATCTTCATAAAGGAGAAACTAATGAACATAATAAGTGAAATAAACTTGTTGGTGTAGTTGACATCAATACTATACTACACTATATCAAGGACATAATTTAAATAATAATTTACTTCAGAAGTAGCACTCTTTGTTTCCTAGAAAGTATAAAACTACATTAAAGAAAACACAAATATTGAAAAAAAAAAATTAACATCCATCTCGAACATCGAACAATTCAACTATTTTGAACAATAAGATAAATCTCAAAGATCCAGTTAATATAAAATAGATGGAGTAATATTTTATGATAATACATAATTATTTCATACAAGATAATTAATTATTCAGCAGCCAATATAATTATATCGGATAGATTATTATTTGACTAAGAGAAACTTTTGGAGGGATTTTAACTTTTGAATTAATTAATTAATCATCGGTAACAAAACTTTTTTCATTAATTTTAATAGTTGGGTATTTTGAAAGAATTAATTTAGGGATGTGTGTTCTATGTTCCACTTGGGATTCACAAATTTTGAGTTCAGTAATTGATATTTAAAAGTACAGACCAATTACTAAATTTTTAAATTTTGTTTCTGTTATTTACTAATCGACAAATTAAACTTTAATTTGGTAAAAATATTGAATAATATCACATTGAAGTTGCAGTTGATTGTATTACAACCTCCAATTATGTTGATGCACTATATAGTAGAATAAGAAGACATCAAGAAAACAACAAACTGATTCGACAAATATCTGTGTGTGTCGATATATATATATATATATATATATATATATATATATATATATATATATGTATGTATGTATGTATGTATGTATGTATGTATGTATGTATGTATGTATGTATGTATGTATGGATGGATGGATGGATGGATGGATGGATGTATATATGTATGTATATATTACATTATGCCTTTCACTAAGTAATAAATCGGTATTCATAAAATATCTAATATCAAATAATACTAATGTCTCAAAAAATTATCACAGTCGAACACCATAATTCTAAAAGTTTACTCCTCAATATTATACCAAAGACCGAATTATCGAATATAAAATTATAAACAGTTTTGGTTCAGGAAATCGATTTCCAATATTTTATGTCCAATCTTAAGAATCACTGTTAAGATTTACGACATGATATTATTGAGTTTTTAAAATTTGTAAATGAGAAATAAAGTATATTTTTTTAATAAAAATAATTAAAGAAAGAGAAGACATGCAATTTAAAAGGTGTTAGTGAGAAATGAATTTCTTATTAGGAAAAACATCATTTAGATAAAATATGCAAAAAAAAATTTGAAAATTTAATAATGAGAAATGTAGGTGCTTTTTCGAAAACAAAAACATCAATTAGAGAAAACATGTATTTTAAAAGGTTACTCAAAAATGAAGTTCTTTTTTAAGGAAAAACATCAATGAGAGAAAGCATGCGAGTTAAAAGGTGTTAATGACAAATGAAGTTCTTTTGAGGAGAAAAATATAAATTAGAGAAAACATTTAATTTTAAGGTCTTAATTAAAAATTATGTTATTTTTAGGAAAATAATATCAATTAGAGAAAACAAGTTGTTTAAAAGGTATGTTAATGAGAAATGAAGTTCTATTTAGGGAATAACCTTAATTATAGAAAATATGTAATTTAAAAGGTGTTGATGAAAAATGAATTCTTTTTTTAGTAAAACGACATCAATTAGAGAAAACATGTTGTCCAAAAGATATTAGTGAAAAATGCACTTTTTAGGAAAGAATATCAATTAGTGAAAACATGTCGTTTAAAAGGTGATAATGAGAAATGAAGTTTGTTTTAGGAAAAAAACATCAATTAGAGAAAACATGTATTATAAAAGGTGTTAACGAAAATTGAAGTTCTTTTTTAGCCAAAAACATCAACTAGAGAAAACATGTCATTTGAAAGGTTTAATCAAAAATGAAGTTTTTTTTTTACAAAAAAAAAAATTATTATAGAAAACATGCCGTTAAAAAAGGTGTTAATTAGAAATAAAGTTCTTTTTAGAAAAAAAAACATCAATTAGAGAAAACATGTAATTTAAAAGGTGTTAATGAAAATAAAGTTATTTTTTAGAAAAAAACCATCAATTGGAGAAAATATACCCTTTAAAAGGAGTTAATGAGAAATGAAGTTTCTTCAGTATAGAAATTAATTAGAGAAAATATGTAATTTAAAATGTGTTACTGAAAATGAAATCCTTTTTTTAAGAAAAAAATATCAATTAAAGAAAACATGTGTTTAAAAGATATTATGAAAAATGAAGTTTTTTTTAGGAAAAACATGGATTGGATAATACTTGTTTGCAATAAATGGTGTTTCCATCATTTTACATATATATTTTACTCTTCTTCTTCTTGCACTTTAATAAATCTCGTGTGAATTATGATGGAAAGAAAATAATCAATGTGTGGGGGAGATAGATATAGAACCAGGCTAATGCCTTTGAGGAGATAATCTCAGAGGTTTCTTTTAAAAACCGTAGCAAGGAATAAAAAATTTCAATATTGAATTGGAGCCCAGAAGTGGAGATTTCACATGAAACAGCCCCTTGCTTTAGAGGAACCTTGTTGGCTAGTGTTCTTCTTGCAATTTCTCGTTATGCTCTACTCAAATAAAAGCAATTCAAACATCTCCCGAATGCATATTGATATTTAAATTTTAGCATAATTTTTTTTGCTGAATGTAAATTATTGGAAAGTAATATCTGTTTCCTAGATATTATCATTGGCCACAACATTCCTTCTTATACAATTGAGTAAATGTTGAGCCGAATCAGGAAAGTTTAGATTCATTTAAATCGTTCATATCCATAAATGATTTATGAGGTGTTTAAATTTCTGAGAAGTGCTTATTTTAGCATTGATACAGCTAAGCCAGACATTATTTTCTTTGGAGAAAAATGGAAAGCCATAACTCTAACTGAAGAGGTACCTGATAACCCTTCATTAAGTAGTGATCTGATATGCTCAAACTTACTTCTCAAATAAGAAGTAAAGCGGTCTTTTCGAGTAAAGAACCCAACTTATGATGTTGGGATCGTTCCCACGAGGAAAATAGTTCAGACTTAACTTTAATCAATTATTACTACTATATAGTCAATTATTTCCTTTGAAAGCAAACAATAAAAATGGGGTTTTTTTACTTCTAAATGAATGAAAATAACTAGCTAAATTAAAGGAGACAACTGACAACTTCAAATATTGGAGTTTAATCAATTAATCAAAATAACTAGGGTTTACATGTTCCCCACAGGTTCATAACTTGATAATGCTAACTATAACAATTCTTTCCCAGTATCTGTCACGACCCAAATCGGGGCCGCGACTGGCACCCACATCTACCCTCCTATGTGAGCGAACCAACCAATTTAACCCTTATCATTTCAATATATAACAACAGAAAATAATGCGGAAGACTTAATCTCATTAATAAAACAATTCAAAACTATTATTAATATCCCCAAAATCTGGAAGTCATCATCACAAGAACATTTATCTCAAATTGCTAAACTAAAACTATCTAAGAAGCTAAAACAAATACTAGCTAGTCCATGCCGGAAGTTCAAGGCATCAAGACTTGAAGAAGAAGACCCAGTCCAAGCTAGACGCATTAGCTCACCCTGAATTTCCGATGAAGTGAAGACTGGCTAGATCTACTGTTGAATTGAAGTTGACGGAACGTTTGCTGCATTACACAATAACAAAGAAGAAAATATAAAGTAGGGGGGTCAGTACAACCACAAGTACTGAGTAGATATCATCGGCCAACTCAAAATAAGGAATAGTATATATCAAGTAATATTATAAAACCAACTACAATACTCAACATGCAGCAACAACAAGTATTAAATCATCAATAATACCACCAAGTTCATCCATGAGGACTCAAGCCTCAATACCATACTCATTTGGGGATTAAGTTCATTATGTTGAGTATATTATCATCTTTCAAGATTCATTATCTTTCTTCCTCTTGTGTCGGTACGTGACACTCCGATCCCCTACCACTATGTGTCGGTACGTGACACTCCGATCCCCTATATGTGTCGGAACGTGACACTCTGATCCCCTATATGTGTCGGTACGTGACACTCCGATCCCCTAATTCTACGTGTCGGTTCGTGACACCCGTCCCACTAATACTATGTGTCGGAACGTGACACTCCGATCCACTAATACTATGTGTCGGAACGTGACACTCCGATCCACTAATACTATGTGTCGGAACGTGACACTCCGATCCACTAACCTCATTCTATCCGTTCATCAAGCCTTCTCTACACCAAGGCATCATCAATCCCATCACTTTAATTCATCAAGCCTTCTTTTATACCAAGGCATCATCATTAATAACATAGATTAAAGTTTCTTTCAAGATTTGGGATTAGATAGTTTTCATCATGCTTGTCTTATCAAAATCACATAATCATATTCATGCAAGCATACAATTAAGCATATAGCAGGGTTTACAATACGATCAATACATATCATTCACTATTAAGAGTTCACTACGAATATCATAAAAACCACAACATACCTCCACCGAAGACTAGTGATCAAGCAAGAATTCCAAAGCTTTGATATCCTCTTCCCTTGTTCGACTCTCTCTCTCTCAATCTGTCTTTTCTCTTTTGTTTTCTTTATTCCAACCCTCCTTCTTTTTACCCTAATTAAAATATAATTAAGACTAAAAGAGGACAATAAAACCCACTAATTAACTTAAGGTTACCTCTTTTAACCCCTAAGTAATTAGACTTATTGATGTTAACCCTCAATCTTTATAATTAAGGAAAGAATAGTCTAAAACGACCCTTAAAACGTGTGGAGAAATCCTATTCTGACAGGGATCTGCGTGACCTGTGACGGGCCGTCGTGCCTGCGACGGTCCGTCACACCGGTCGTCGCAGCCTCCCCAAATTTCAGGTGAACTGTGACGGCCCGTCACCCCTGTGACGGTCCGTCCTGCACCTCCGTCATGACGGTCAAAACCTCGTTTCTTGTACCAAATTCTCAAAAGTTGAAGTGTTTTGCAACGGAACTCACGACGGTTCGTCGTGGATGTGACGGTACGTCCTGCAGGTCCGTCACAATTTACAGAGAGTCGATTTTCAGTACCCAATTTCAGAATTCTAAGTATGCTAACACGCTGCACCCTCGACGGGCCGTCGTGCCTGTGACGGTCCGTCGCAGTGCCCGTAGTCTTGGCCAGTTTTTCCAGAATTAAAAATCTGCTGCTCAAAACGACTAAACAGGTCGTTACAATAGATACCAATTTACCCATCGTTCGTCCCCGAACGATCAAAGGAAGAAAAACAATGGCGAAAAGGAGTACCTGAATCTGTAAACAGATGTGGATATTTTTCTTGCATATCTGCCTCCTTCTCCCAAGTAGCTTCTTCAACCGGTCGATTCTTCCATTGAACTTTGATGGATGCAATCTCTCTCGACCTCAACTTGCGAACTTCTCTATCTAATATAGCAACCGGTTCCTCTTCATAAGTCAAGTTCTCATCCAACAAAACTGAATCCCAACGGATGATGTAGTTTCCATCTCCATGGTATCTTTTCAACATGGACACATGAAATACCGGATGCACTCCGGACAGCCCTGGGGGCAAGGCTAATTCATAAGCCACCTCCCCTATTCGCTTAAGCACTTCAAATGGTCCAATGTACCTTGGACTTAACTTACCCCTTTTTCCGAACCGCATCACCCCTTTCATGGGTGAAACCTTCAACAAGACTTGTTCACCTTCCATGAACTCCAAGTCTCTAACCTTCCGGTCTGCATACTCCTTTTGTCTACTCTACGCCGCCAGAAGCTTTTCTTGAATAGCTTTCACCTTCTCCAGAGAATCTCTCAACAGATCAGTCCCCCAAGGTCTAACTTCAAAGGCATCAAACCAACCAATGGGAGACCTACACCTCCTCCCATACAATGCTTCAAATGGAGCCATGTCAATACTGGAGTGATAGCTATTATTGTATGAAAACTCTGCCAAAGGTAAGAAGCTATCCCAATGGCCACCAAACTCTATCACACATGCACGAAGCATATCCTCCAACACTTGTATCGTTCGCTCAGACTGACCATCGGTCTGAGGATGAAATGCAGTACTAAGGTCCAACCTAGTACCTAATTCAGCATGTAATGTCCTCCAAAACCTAGAAGTAAACTGCGTACCCCTATCTGATATGATGGAGAGTGGGACTCCATGCAACCGAACGATCTCTGAGATGTAGATCTTGGCTAACTTCTCTGCATTGTAAGTCACCTTGACAGGAATGAAGTGAGCAGACTTAGTTAACCTATCGACAATCACCCAAATGGAGTCATACTTACCCAAGGTCTTTGGAAGACCAACCACAAAGTCCATTGCGATTCTCTCCCACTTCCATTCTGGAATGGGCATTCTCTGAAGTGTTTCCTCCGGGCCTTTGGTGTTCATACTTTACTTGTTGACAATTTGGACATTTGGCAACAAACTCAACAATATCTCGCTTCATCTTACTCCACCAGAAGTGTTGCTTTAGGTCGCGATACATCTTGGTTGCACCAGGATGTATAGAGTATCCGGAACTATGAGCCTCTGTAAGAATAGTGGTGATCAAATCATCGATGCGGGGTACACATACCCTTCCCTTAATCCTCAAAACACCTTCCTTATCAATTATTGCCTCTTTAGCCTCTCCTTGCAACATTTTATCTCGGATTCGACTTAGCTTCTCATCATCAAACTGTTTCCCCTTAATCTGATCAAGAAAAGAAGATTTGCCTCTACACAAGCTAACAATCCTCCCTTCTCATTTATTTCCAACCTCATAAGGTCATTAGCCAGAACCTGCACCTCTCTAGCCATGGGCGTCTAGAAGCTTGCAAATGAGCTAGACTTCCCATGCTTCCGGCCTTTCTACTCAAAGCATCTGCCACAACATTTGCTTTTCCCGGATGATACAAGATAGTGATGTCGTAGTCCTTCAGTAGCTCCATCCATCTCCTCTGTCTCAAGTTCAAGTCTTTCTGAGTGAATACATACTGTAGGCTACGATGGTCCGTGTAGACTTCACACCTAACCCCATACAAGTAATGCCTCCATTGCTTCAATGCAAACACTACCGCGGCCAATTCCAAGTCATGAGTTGGATAGTTACGTTCATGCACTTTTAATTGTCTTGAAGCATAAGCAATCACGTTCTTCTCTTGCATTTGCACTGCACCCAAACCCGTATATGATGCATCACAATAGACAATGAAGTTCTTACCCTCTACTGGCAAAGTAAGAATTGGTGCGGTAGTCAACAAGGTCTTAAGCTTCTGAAAGCTTTCCTCACATTCATCTGACCATACAAATGGAACATTCTGCTTAGTCAAGTTCGTTAACTGGGAAGCAATAGAAGAGAATCCCTTGACAAATCGGCGGTAGTAGCTAGCTAACCCAACGAAACTCCTTATTTCTGACACATTTGTAGGTCTTACCCAAATCTTCACCGTCTCAATCTTAGATGGATCCACCATTACTCCATCCTTAGAAACCACGTGCCCCAAGAAGGACACTGAATCTAGCCAAAACTCACACTTAGAGAATTTCGCATAAAGCTTCTTCTTCCTCAATAACTCTAACACCGTTCTCAAGTGCTCCTCATGTTCCTTCTTACTCTTGGAGTATATCAGTATATCATCAATAAACACGATCACAAAGAGGTCCAAATATGGCTTGAAAATCCCATTCATCAAGCTCATGAAAGCAACAGGGGCATTAGTAAGACCAAACGACATTACCACAAATTCATAGTGCCCATACCTAGTCCGAAAAGCAGTCTTTGGCACATCCGTTGCCCGTATTTTCAATTGATGATAACCGGATCTCAAGTCGATTTTTGAGAAGACACAAGCACCTTGTAACTGATCGAACAAGTCATCGATGCGAGGAATGGGGTACTTGTTCTTAATAGTTACTTTGTACAACTGTCGGTAATCAATGCACATTCGGAAACTCCCATCCTTCTTCTTCACAAATAGCACCAACGCACCCCAAGGAGATGCACTTGGTCTAATGAAGCCTTTGCTCAACAATTCTTGAAGTTGGGCCTTTAACTCTCTTAACTCCGCGGGAGCCATTCTATAAGGGGGTATAGAAATGGGGCGAGTACCCGGTTCCAGATCAATGCAGAAGTCTATATCCCTATCTGGTGGCATGCCAGGAAGATCTGCAGGGAACACATCCAAAAACTCACGGACTACCGAAACTAACTCAATTGAAGGTACTTGAGTAGTGTCATCCTTGAGATGTGCCAAGAAAGCTAAACACCCTTTACTCACCATTTTCTTAGCACGACGAAAGGAGATGATACGCACCGGATTGGGAGTGTAGTCACCCTCCCACACTAACGGATCTGCCCCAGGCTTGGCTAACGTCACCGTTTTAGCATTACAATCCAAAATCGCAAAATTCGGAGAAAGCCAAGTCATACCCAGAATTACATCAAAGTCACCCATTTCTAAAATAACCAAATCTACATAAGTGTTGCTCCCCACAAAATTCACGAAACAAGACCTATACACTTTTTCAACTATCACAGACTCACCCACTGGAGTAGAAACACGAATAGGCATGTCAAGTAATTCACAATGTAAATTTAGACCGTTAGCAAATGAGGAAGATACATATGAAAACGTGGAGCCAGGGTCAAATAATACAGATGCCATGCAATCACAAACCAGAAGATTACCTGTGATAACAACATCAGACGCCTCCGCTTCAGACCTCCCAGGGAAAGCGTAACAATGGGCCCCATTATTTGTCTGTCCGTTGCCCCTACCATGTTGAGTAGTAGTGGCTCCAGTTTGCCCTTCACCTCTGCCGTTTTGGTGACCACCATTACCTCGACCACCACGTCCTCCAGAAAAACGGCCTCTACCATGACCACCCCTACCTCTAGCTAGTGGGGCTCTGTAACTCTGTTTTGGACAATTCCTCCTAATATGTCCAATCTCCCCACATCCATAGCACTCTCTGGAGTCAGGCATAGGTCTCTCGGAGTAGTGTTGACCGTTCTGAGGCGGACCCCAAACCACAGTCTGTAGCGAAGACTGTATGGGTCGAACGGAGTGACCTCCGGAGTTCGGTCCTCTAGAGTAAGAACCATTAAACTCACCTCCCCTTCGAAACCTCTTTGATGTTGATGTCGTGGTGAAGTCATCTGGCTTCACTCCTTCCACCTCTATTACAAAGTCTACCACCTCTTGGAAGGATGTTGCCGTAGCCGCTACCTGTAAGGCTGAAATCCGCAACTCTGACCTCAACCCCTTCACGAAACGGCGAATCCGTTCTTGTGGACTGAAACAAAGTTGGGTGGCGTATCTGGATAGTGCACGAAATTTAGCCTCATATGCATTAACCGTCATCCTTCCCTGTTCAAGACTCAAGAACTCATCCCTTTTCCTATCTCTCAAAGTCCTTGGGATATACTTCTCCATAAACAAGCTAGAGAATGATTCCCAAGTCATAGGTGGTGCCTCTGTTGGTTGACACTCAACATGTGAACGCCACCACATTTTGGCGTTCCCTTGGAACTGATAGCTCACGAACTCAACGCCAAACCGTTCTACTATCCCCATCTTGTGTAGTAGATCATGACAATCAACCAGAAAATCATAAGCATCTTCAGATTCTGCACCCTTGAAGACTGGAGGTTTCAATTTCAAGAACTTACTGAAAAGTTCATGCTGATCATTTGTCATAATAGGCCCAGTAGTCAGTCGTGGAAATGTGCCTATTCCCAATGATGCATCCATGCGGGGAGCCATAGTAGCCGCATGTCGTATCTCTGAAACCGGAGGTGTTGGTGCAGAAACCACTGGAGGAGCTTGACCCTGATCGGATAACCCGCTAAGATAAGCAAGTACCTGGTTGATCATCTCTGGGGTAGGTTGGGGTGGCAATTCCTCATTTTGCGCTTGTTTAGTTTCCCCTTCCTCACCCTCTCTTATTACCTCCTCAGTCAGTGGAGGAGTCACCGCCCTAGTATCAGATGGGCTAGGGGCTCGTCCTCTTCCTCTAGAGGACGTCCTCCCACGACCTCTTCCACGGCCTCTTGCCGTTGTTCTTCCTCGAGCCACAGCCCCAGTGGCTGGCTAAGTCGTTTCCTGTCTTTCCGTTGTTGCTGCTGGTGCGTTCGTTGCTCTAGTTCTAACCATCTGCGAAATAGAGTGAAGATGGTCAGATACCAATTTGTATCACGTAGATACCAATTGGACTCAAGTAGTAGCACGAAAGAAAGAATGAAAGAATGGAATTTTCCTAAAGTCTTATAGCCTCTCAAAGAAAAGTAAAGGCGTCCCCCTACCGTTCCTTAAGACTCTACTAGACTCGTTCTTGTGTGATGAGACCAACAAACCTAATGCTCTGATACCAAGTCTGTCACGACCCAAATCGGGGCCGCGACTGGCACCCACATCTACCCTCCTATGTGAGCGAACCAACCAATTTAACCCTTATCATTTCAATATATAACAACAGAAAATAATGCGGAAGACTTAAACTCATTAATAAAACAATTCAAAACTATTATTAATATCCCCAAAATCTGGAAGTCATCATCACAAGAACATCTATCTCAAATTTCTAAACTAAAACTGTCTAAGAAGCTAAAACAAATACTAGCTAGTCCATGCCGGAAGTTCAAGGCATCAAGACTTGAAGAAGAAGACCCAGTCCAAGCTAGACGCATTAGCTCACCCTGAATTTCCGATGAAGTGAAGACTGGCTAGATCTACTGTTGAATTGAAGTTGACGGAACGTTTGCTGCATTACACAAATAATAAAGAAGAAAATATAAAAGTAGGGGGGGTCAGTACAACCACAAGTACTGAGTAGATATCATCGGCCAACTCAAAATAAGGAATAGTATATATCAAGTAATATTATAAAACCAACTACAATACTCAACATGCAGCAACAACAAGTATTAAATCATCAATAAATACCACCAAGTTCATCCATGAGGACTCAAGCCTCAATACCATACTCATTTGGGAATTAAGTTCATTATGTTGAGTATATTATAATCTTTCAAGATTCATTGTCTTTCTTCCTCTTGTGTCGGTACGTGACACTCCGATCCCCTACCACTATGTGTCGGTACGTGACACTCCGATCCCCTATATGTGTCGGAACGTGACACTCCGATCCCCTATATGTGTTGGTACGTGACACTCCGATCCCCTAATTCTACGTGTCGGTTCGTGACACCCGTCCCACTAATACTATGTGTCGGAACGTGACACTCCGATCCACTAATACTATGTGTCGGAATGTGACACTCCGATCCACTAATACTATGTGTCGGAACGTGACACTCCGATCCACTAACCTCATTCTATCCGTTCATCAAGCCTTCTCTACACCAAGGCATCATCAATCCCATCACTTTAATTCATCAAGCCTTCTTTTATACCAAGGCATCATCATTAATAACATAGATTAAAGTTTCTTTCAAGATTTGGGATTAGATAGTTTTCATCATGCTTGTCTTATCAAAATCACATAATCATATTCATGCAAGCATACAATTAAGCATATAGCAGGGTTTACATTACGATCAATACATATCATTCACTATTAAGAGTTCACTACGAATATCGTAAAAACCATAACCTACCTCCACCGAAGACTAGTGATCAAGCAAGAATTCCAAAGCTTTGATATCCTCTTCCCTTGTTCGACTCTCTCTCTCTCAATCTGTCTTTTCTCTTTTGTTTTCTTTATTCCAACCCTCCTTCTTTTTACCCTAATTAAAATATAATTATGACTAAAAGAGGACAATAAAACCCATTAATTAACTTAAGGTTACCTCTTTTAACCCCTAAGTAATTAGACTTATTGATGTTAACCCTCAATCTTTATAATTAAGGAAAGAATAGTCTAAAACGACCCTTAAAACGTGTGGAGAAATCCTATTCTGACTGGGATCTGCGTGACCTGTGACGGGCCGTCGTGCCTGCGACGGTCCGTCACACCGGTCGTCGCAGCCTCCCCAAATTTCAGGTGAACTGTGACGGCCCGTCACCCCTGTGACGGTCCGTCCTGCACCTCCGTCATGATGGTCAGAAACTCGTTTCTTGTACCAAATTCTCAAAAGTTGAAGTGTTTTGCAATGGAACTCACAACGGTTCGTCGTGGATGTGACGGCACGTCCTGCAGGTCCGTCACAATTTACAGAGAGTCGATTTTCAGTACCCAATTTCAGAATTCTAAGTATGCTGACACGCTGCACCCTCGATGGGCCGTCGTGCCTGTGACGGTCCGTCGCAGTGCCCGTACTCTTGGCCAGTTTTTCCAGAATTAAAAATCTGCTGCTCAAAACGACTAAACAGGTCGTTACAGTATCTTGCATGCATAGTGATAAGTTATGTATTTCTAAATCCTTGGTCCAGCATCTAGAAAATTTCACTCCGCACCTTGGTCCAGCTACGTGTGTTGCTATGCTAACCCTTACCTTTACCTCATATTAAGAATCATATTCTATATTTGACTAAGTTATTACCTCGTACCAATCAATAATAGCCTATTACATAGTATACACTAAATATATGTTGTTAATTATTTTCCTATTATCTACCTCCTTGGTCCTGAAAGTAGCATTGAGGCGAGTTCTAACGTGTGCCATCCATTAAAAAGACTTCTTACCAAAAGAATTATAAATACATGGAAGACACTATTCTACAATTGTTATGTTAGTTAGGTTTTACCTCATTATTTGCCTATGGTTCCCACAACACTAGCTACGGAGTTTAGTTACCCATATTCATAATCACAGTATTCATATATATAATATAAGAATTCATGCACTTACTTCAATGAGAAAGAATAAAACCCAAAAACTTACTTGACTAATCGACAAAATAACTAACAATCAACTCTTGAGAAAAGTGTAACAATCCAAAGTGTAATAATCAAAATAATCTTCTCATAAAGAATATAACATAAAAGTGTCTAATAACCAAAAGTCTTGTCACGACCCAAAACGAGCCGCGAGTGGCACCCACACTTATCCTACTATGTGAGCGAACCAACCAATGTAAACCCGAACATTTCAACATAAATAACAGAATATAATGCGGAAGACTTAAATCTCATTAACGAAATCAATTAAATAGCTTCTAAAATTTATCAATCCTTATCCCCAAAATTTGGAACTCATCACCACAATAACATCTATCCTCAAAATTTCTAAATCTAAGAATGTCTAAGAAGCTAAAATAAATAAACAGCTAGTCCATGCCGGAATTTCAAGGCATCAAGACATGAAGAGGAAGATCCAGTCCAAGCTAGAAGCAATAGCTCATCCTGAAATCTGGCGTGATGAAGACTGGCTAGAGTTGCGGTTGAGTTGAAGACGATGGCATGTTTGCTGCACTCCACAATTAACAAAGAAAACCAAATACAAGTACGGGTCAGTACAAGGCACAAGTATTGAGTAGGTATCATCGGCCAACTCAAAATAGAAAAGAGTGTATATCAAATAATAATATAAAATGAACTAATATTCCTAACAGGTGACAACAACAATTACCATCTCCCTTGGTCACAACACCAAGCACATCTATGAGGACTCAAGCCTCCACACCATACTCAATTGGGGAATTAGTTCTTTAAAATTGAGTATATTATCATAATTCAAGATTCATTATCTTTCTTCCTCTTGTGTCGGTATGTGACACTCCGCTCCACTACTACTATCCTGGTGTCGGAACGTGACACTCCGATCCATATACTATCCTGGTGTCGGAACGTGACACTCCGATCCATATACTATCCTGGTGTCGGAACGTGACACCCAATCCATATACTATCCCGGTGTCGGAACGTGACATTTCGATCCATATACTATCCTGGTGTCGGAAAGTGACACCTGATCCTCTAATACTATCCTGGTGTCTGAACGTGACACCCGATCCTCTAATCTCATTACTTTAGTTCATCAAGCCTTCTTTTATACCAAGGCATCATCATTAACAAAGTAAGTTTAAGATTTAAGATTCACAGCCTCATCTTCTCAATCCATTACAATTACATAATCACATCATGCAAGCACACAATTAAGCATATAGAGACTTTATAATACTACCCAACACATATCATTCGCTATTAAGAGTTTACTATGAGATAGTATAAACCATAACCTACCTCCACTGAAGAATTGTGATCAAGCAATCTACTCTCCTAAAGCTGCGTTCTTCTTCTCTCTCTTATCCGTTCGTTTCTCCCTCTCCTTGTTCTTTCTATTTTTCTTATTCAAACCCTTTTTCTTTTACCCTAATTTTCATATAATTAAGTATAAAAGATGATAACAATAACCCACTTTTTATTTCAAGGTTATCCACTTTAACCCCAAAGTAATTGAGTTATTAACATTAATCCACTAACTTTATAATTATAAGCATGAATAGTCCAAAACGCCCCTTGAAAACTTTTAATAGAAATCCGACCCAGTCAGGGTTACGCAGCCTGTGATGGTCCGTCATGACTGTGACGGTCCGTCCTGCAGGTCCGTCACAAGGTTCAGAGAGTTAATTCTATGGGAAGATTTGTGACGGTCCGTCGTGCCAACGACGGTCCATCCTGCCATTCCGTCACGAAGTTCAGAGAGTCGATCTCAGTACCCAAATTTCAGAATTCTAAGTGTTTTGGAACGAGACCCCCTCGACGGTCCGTCGTGCCCATGACGGTCCATCGTGGGATCCGTTGATTCAGACAGTTATTACCAGAAATACTCCACTGCTCAAAACGACTAAACAGGTCGTTACAATAGATACCAATTTACTCATCTTTCGTCCTCGAACGATCACAAGAAGAAAAACAAGGGCAAAAAGGAGTACCTGAATTTGTAAACAGGTGTGGGTATCTTTGTTGCATATCAGCCTCCTTCTCCCAAGTGGACTCTTCAACCGGCCGATTCTTTGATTGAACCTTGATGGATGCAATCTCCCTTGACCTCAACTTGCGAACTTCTCTATCTAAAATAGCAACAGGCTCCTCCTCATAAGAAAAATTCTCATCAAGCAGAACTGAATCCCAACGAATGATGTAGTTTCCATCCCCATGGTATCTTTTCAACATAGACAAATGAAATACCGGATTCACTCCTGACAGTCCTGGAGGTAAGGCTAATTCATAATCTACCTCCCCCACACGCTTCAGAACTTCAAAGGGACCAATATACCTCGGGCTAAGCATACCTCGCTTACCAAACCGCATCACCCCTTTCATGGGCGAAACCTTCAGCAAGACTTGCTCACTCTCCATAAACCCCAAGTCTCTAACCTTTCGATCTGCATATTCTTTTTGACTACTTTGAGCCGCTAGAAGCTTTTTCTGAATGTATTTTACTTTTTCTAACGATTCCCTCAGAAGGTCAGTACCCCAAGGTCTAACCTCAAATGCATAAAACCAACCAATGGGAGACCTACATCTCCTCCCATACAGTGCCTCAAATGGGGCCATACCAATACTTGAGTGATAGCTATTGTTGTAGGAGAACTCTGCTAAGGGCAAGAAGTTATCCCAATGGCCATCAAATTCTATCACACATGCATGAAGCATGTCATCCAACACTTGAATCGTTCGCTCAAACTGACCATCGGTCTAAGGGTGAAATGCGGTACTAAGATCCAACCTAGTACCTAATTCAGCATGCAATGTTTTCCAAAACTTAGAAGTAAACTGCGTACCTCTATCTGATATGATGGAGAGTGAAACCCCATGCAATCGAACAACTTCCGAGATGTAAAGTTTGGCTAACTTCTCTGCATTGTAAGTCACCTTGACCGGAATGAAGTGAGCAGACTTAGTTAACCTGTCAACAATTACCCAAATGGAGTTATACTTACCCATTGTCTTGGGAAG
This sequence comes from Solanum peruvianum, assembly GCA_027705065.1. Taxonomy (NCBI): domain Eukaryota; kingdom Viridiplantae; phylum Streptophyta; class Magnoliopsida; order Solanales; family Solanaceae; genus Solanum; species Solanum peruvianum. The sequence continues at coordinate 23,585,630 of JAKWJD010001763.1, forward strand.
ACCAACCACGAAGTCCATTGCTATTCTTTCCCATTTCCATTTAGGAATGAGCATTCTCTGAAGGGTCCCCCCAGGCCTCTGGTGTTCATACTTTACCTGCTGACAATTGGGGCATTGAGCAACAAAATCAACAATGTCACGCTTTATTCTACTCCACCTAAAATGTTGCTTTAGGTCACGATACATCTTGGTTGCACCAGGATGTATAGAATACCTTGCACTATGAGCCTCTGTAAAAATAGTGTGAATCAAATCATCGACCCGGGGTACATATATCCTACCCTTAATTCTCAAAACACCTTCATCATTGATTTTTGCTTCTTTAGCCTCTCCTCGTGACACCTTATCTCGGATCCAAATCAGTTTCTCATCAGTGAACTGTTTTCCCTTAATCTTGTCAAGAAAGGAAGATCTTGCCTCCACACAGGCCAAAAATCCTCCCTTCTCATTTACTTCTAACCTCAAAAGGTCATCAGCCAGAATCTGAACCTCTCTAGCCAATGGGCGTCTAGAAACTTGCAAGTGAGCTAGACTTCCCATGCTTCCTGCCTTTCTACTCAAAGCATCTGCCACAACATTAGCTTTTCTCGGATGATACAAAATAGTAATATCGTAGTCCTTCAGTAGTTTCATCCATCTCCTCTGTCTCAAATTCAAATCTTTCTGAGTAAAGACATACTGTAGGCTACGATGATCCGTATAGACTTCACACTTAACCCCATACAGATAGTGCCTCCATTGCTTTAATGCAAACACTACCGCGGCCAACTCCAAATCATGGGTCGGGTAATTACGTTCGTACACCTTTAATTGCCTTGAAGCATAAGCAATTACATTCTTCTCTTGCATTAGCACTGCACCCAAACCAGAATAGGATGCATCACTGTAACGACCTGTTTAGTCGTTTTGAGCAGCAAATTTTATTTCTGGAAAAACGGGCTGAGACGACGGACACCACGACGGACCGTCGTGGGAACGACGGACCGTCGAGGGTGTCTCGTTCCAAAACACTTAGGAATTCTGAAATCTGAGTACTGAAATCGACTCTCTGAAATTTGTGACGGACCTGCAGGACGGACCGTCACAGGTACGACGAACTGTCGTGAGCCCCCTTTCAAAACACTTCAACTCTTGAGAATTTGGTACAGGGAACGAGTCTCTGAACGTCGTGACGGAAGTGCAGGACGGACCGTCGTATGTACGACGGGCCGTCACAGACTCTTTAGTGAAAATAGAGTCTCTGATCCTTGCGACGACCTGCAGGACGGACCGTCGCATGCACGACGGGCCGTCATAGGTTGCGTAATCCCAGTCAGAGTCGGATTTCTTTACACGTTTTAAGGGACGTTTTGGACTATACCTTCTTTAATTATAAAGTTAGAGGGTTAATATTAATGAGTCTAATTACTTGGGGGTTAAAAGAGGTAACCTTAAGTAAATTAGTGGGTTATTATTGTCATCTTTTATACTTAATTATATGTTAATTAGGGTAAAAGAAAGAGGGTTTGAATAAAGAAAAAGAGAAAGAACAAAGATAGAGAGAGAGGAATCGATCGAAGAGGAAAAACACAAAGCTTGGGAATTTGCTTGTTTGAATTCATTTCTTCGGTGGAGGTAGGTTATGGTTTCTATGATATTCGTAGTAAACTCTTAATAGCGAATGATATGTGCTGGTAGTATTGTAAACCCTTCTATATTCTTAATTGTATGCTTGCATGATTGTGATTATGAAATTGTGATAAAATAAGCATGATGAAGCTATTGAATCCTAAATCCTGAAAGAAACCCTAATTCACTTGTTATTGATGATGCCTTGGTGTAGAAGAAGGCTTGATAAATTATATAATGAGATTGATGATGCCTTAGTATAAAAGAAGGCTTGATAAATTATATAATGAGATTGATGATGCCTTAGTATAAAAGAAGGCTTGATGAATTAGGGGATCGGGTTCCACATTTCGGTACGAGGATAGAATGAGGATCGGAGTGTCACGTTCTGACACCAGGATAGTATATGGATCGGGTGCCACGTTCCGGTACAAGGGTAGTATATGAGGATCGGAGTGTCACGTTCCGACACCAGGATAGTATATGGATCGGGTGCCACGTTCCGGTACCAGGATAGTATATGAGGATCGGAGTGCCACGTTCCGGCACCAGGATAGTATATGGAGCGGAGTGTCACGTACCGACACAAGGGGAATAAAGATAATGAATCTTGAAATATGATAATAAGTCTAATCTAATGAATCTAATTCCCAAATGAGTATGGTATTGAGGCTTGAATCCTCACGTGTGAACTTGGCGGAAATTGTTAATGATATAGTACTTGTTGTTGCTACATGTTGAGTATTGTAGTTGGTTTTATAATGTTACTTGATATATATTGTCTTCTATTTTGAGTTGGCCGATGATATCTACTCAGTACCCGTGCTTTGTACTGACCCCCTACTTTTATGTTTTCTTCTTTGATATTTGTGGAGTGCAGCAAACGTGCCGTCGTCTTCAACTCAACAGTAATTCTAGCCAGTCTTCGTCACACCGGATCTTCAGGGTGAGCTAATGCTTCTAGCTTGGACTGGATCTTCTTCTTCAAGTCTTGATGCCTTGAACTTCCGGCATGGACTAGCTTTTTACTTGCTTTTGTTTTCTTAGATACTCTTAATTAGTAATTTGAGGATAGATGTTCTTGTGATGATGACTTCCAGATTTTGGGGATAATAATAATAGTTTTTGAATTGTTTTATTAATGAGTTTAAGTCTTCCGCATTATTTTCTGTTGATATACATTGAAATGTTAAGGGTTAGATTGGTTGGTTCGCACACATAGGAGGGTAAATGTGGGTGCCAGTCGCGGCTCGGTTTTGGGTCGTGACAATCACAATAAACAATAAAATTCTTACCTTCCACTGGCAGGGTAAGAATTGGTGCAGTAGTCAACAAGGTCTTGAGCTTCTGAAAGCTTTCTTTGCACTCATCCGACCATACAAATGGGACACTCTGCTTAGTCAAATTTGTCAATTGGGAAGCAACAGAGGAAAATCCCTTGACAAATCGGCGGTAGTAGCTAGCTAAACCAACAAAGCTCCTCACCTCTTTAACATTAGTGGGTCTTGCCCAACTCTTCACTTCTTCGATCTTGGAAGGATCCACCATCACTCCATCCTTAGAAACCACATGCCCCAAGAAGGACACTGCATCTAGCCAAAACTCACACTTGGAGAATTTGGCATAAAGCTTTTTCTCCCTCAACATTTCCAATACAATTCTCAAGTGCTCCTCATGTTCTTTCTTACTCTTTGAGTATACCAGTATATAATCAATGAATACAATGACAAAGAGGTCCAGATATGGCTTAAAAATCCCATTCATCAAGCTCATGAAAGCAGTAGGGGCATTCGTAAGCCCAAAAGACATTACTAAGAACTCGTAATGCCCATACCTGGTCCAAAAGGCAGTCTTGGGCACATCTGTTGCCCGTATTTTCAATTGATGGTAACCAGATCTCAAATCGATTTTTGATAAGGTACAAGCACCTTGTAACTGATCGAACAAATCATCGATGCGACGAAGAGGATACTTGTTCTTAACAGTTACCTTATTAAGTTGTCTGTAATCTATGCACATCCGAAAGCTTCCATCCTTCTTCTTCAAAAACAAAAAAAGAGCACCCCAAGGGGATGCACTTGGTCTAATGAAGCCTTTACCTAACAGTTCTTGAAGTTGAGCCTTCGACTCCCTTAACTCCGCGGGAGCCATTCTATAAGGGGGTATGGAAATGGGGCGAGTACCCCGTTCAAGATCAATGCAAAAATCAATATCTCTATCCGGTGGCATACCAGGAATGTCTGTAGGAAACACATCCAGAAACTCACGGACTATCGAAACCGACTCAATTGAGGGTACTTGGCTAGTATCATCCCTGAGGTCTGCCAAGAAAGCTAAACACCATTTACTAACCATTCTCTTAGCACGAAGAAAGGAGATGATACGAACTGGAGTGGAAGTGTAGTCACCCTCCCACACTAACGGATCTATCCCAGGCTTGGCCAACGTTACAGTTTTTGCATTACAATCTAAGATCGCAAAATTCGGACAAAGACAAGTCATACCCAGAATTACATCGAAATCAAGCATTTCTAAGATAACCAAGTCTACATGAGTATTGCTCCCCACAAACGTCACAAGACAAGACCTATATACCCTTTCAACTATCACAGACTCACCGACCGGAGTAGACACACGAATAGGCATGTCAAGCAATTCACAAGGTAAATTAAGACCAGGAGCAAATGAGGAAGATACATATGAAAATGTGGAGCCAGGATCAAATAATACAGAATCCATGCAATCACAAAACAAAAGATTACCTGTGATAACATCATCAGATGTCTCCGCTTTAGACCGCCCGAGGAAAGCGTAACAATGGGCCCTATCGCCTGTCTGCCCGTTGCCCCTACCATGTTGTGCTGTAGTGGATCCTGTTTTTCCGTCATCCTGGCCGTTTTGGTGACCACCATTACCCCGACCACCACGTCCTCTAGAATGACGGCCTCTTCCATGACAACCTCTACCTCTGACTGTGGGAGGTCTGTAAGTCTGTTTTGGACAATACCTCTTAATGTGTCCAGTCTCCCCACATCCATAACACTCTCTTGATTCAAGCATCGGTCTCTATGAGAATGACGAAGTCTGGGAATAACCTCCAACCTCAGAGAAATGTTGACCGGTCTGAGGTGGACCCCCAACTATAGTCTGTAGTGAAGACTTAATGGGTCGGGCGGGATAACCTCCTGAACCCTGCCCTCTGGAGTAAGAACCATTAAACTCACCTCCCTCCACCTCTATCACAAAGTCTACCACTTCCTGAAAGGATTTGCTGTAGCCGCTACCTGTAAGGCTGAAATCAGCAAATTTGACCTCAACCCCTTCACAAAACGGCGAATCCTCTCTTGTGGACTGAAACAAAGCTGGGTGGCATACCTGGATAATGCACGAAACTTAGCCTCATACGCAGTAACCGACATCCTGCCTTGCTCTAGGCTTAAGAACTCATCTCTCCTCCTATCCCTCAAGGTCCGGGGGATATACTTCTCCATAAACAAGCTAGAGAATGACGCCCAAGTCATAGGTGGTGCCTCTGCGGGTTGACACTCAACAGGTGACCGCCACCACATTTTGGCATTTCCCTGAAATTGATAGGTTACAAACTCAACGCCAAATCATTCCACTATGCCCATTTTATGTAGTAACTCATGACAGTCAACAAGAAAATCGTAGGCATCCTCAGATTCAGCACCCTTGAAGACTGGAGGTTTCAATTTCAAGAGCTTAATGAAAAGTTCATGATGATCTCTTGACATTATAGGCCCTGTAGTCAAACGAGGAAACGTGTCTATTTCCAATGAGGCGTCCATGCGGGGAGCTACAGCAGCTGCATGTTGCACTTTCGGAACCTGAGGTGCTTGGGCAGAAAACACTGGAGGTGTCTGGCCTTGATCAGGTAACCCGCTAAGATAAGCAAGAACGTGATTAATCATCTCTGGGGTAGGTTGGGGTGGTAATTCCTCATTCTGCACTTGTTCATTCTCCCCTTCCTCACCCTCTCTTATCACTTCCTCAGTCGGTGGAGGAGTCACCGCCCTAGTACTAGTTGGGCTAGGTGCTTGTGCTCTTCCTCTAGAAGACGTTCTCCCGCGACCTCTACCATGGCCTCTTGCCACTGCTCCTCTCCGAGCTACAGCCCCAGTGGCTGGCTCAGACGCATCTTGTCTTGCCGGTGTTGGTGTTGGCGCAATCGTTGCTCTTGTTCTAACCATCTGCAAAATAGAGTGAAGATGGTAAGATACCAATTTGTATCACCTAGATACCAATTGGATCCAAGTAATAGCACGAAAGAAAGAAAGAATGGAATTTTCCTAAAGTCTTATAGCCTCTCAAAGAAAAGTAAAGACGTCCCCCTACCGTTCCTTAAGACTCTACTAGACTCGTTTTTGTGTGATGAGACCAACGAACCTAATGCTCTGATACCAAGTTTGTCACGACCCAAAACGATCCGCGAGTGGCACCCACACTTATCCTACTATGTGAGCGAACCAACCAATCTAAACCCCAACATTTCAACATAAATGACAGAATATAATGCGGAAGACTTAAATCTCATTTACGAAATCAATTAAATAGCTTCCAAAATTTATCAATCCTTATCCCCAAAATCTGAAGTCATCACCACAAGAACATCTATCTTCAAAATTTCTAAATCTAAGAATGTCTAAGAAGCTAAAATAAATAAACAGCTAGTCCATGCCGGAATTTCAAGGCATCAAGACATGAAGAGGAAGATCCAGTCCGAGCTAGAAGCAATAGCTCACCCTGAAATCTGGCGTGATGAAGACTGGCTAGAGCTGCGGTTGAGTTGAAGACGATGGCACGTTTGCTGCACTCCACAATTAACAAAGAAAAACAAATACAAGTAGGGGTCAGTACAAGGCACAAGTACTGAGTAGGTATCATCGGCCAACTCAAAATAGAAAACAGTATATATGAAATAATAATATAAAATAAACTAATATTCCTAACAGGTGACAACAACAATTACCATCTCCCTTGGTCACAACACCAAGCACATCTACGAGGACTTAAGCCTCCAAACCATACACAATTGGGGAATTAGTTCTTTGAAATTGAGTATATTATCATAATTCAAGATTCATTATCTTTCTTCCTCTTGTGTCGGTACGTGACACTCCACTCCACTACTACTATCCATGTGTCGGAACGTGACACTCCGATCCATATACTATCCTGGTGTCGGAACGTGACACTCCGATCCATATACTATCCTAGTGTCGGAACTTGACACCCGATCCTCTAATACTATCCTGGTGTCGGAACGTGACACCCGATCCTCTAATCTCATTACTTTAGTTCATCAAGCCTTCTTTTATACCAAGGCATCATCATTAACAAAGTAAGTTTAAGATTTAAGATTCACAGCCTCATCTTCTCAATCCATTAAAATTACATAATCACATCATGCAAGCACACTATTAAGCATATAGAGACTTTATAATACTACCCAACACATATCATTCGCTATTAAGAGTTTACTATAAGATAGTATAAACCATAACCTACCTCCACCGAAGAATTGTGATCAAGCAATCTACTTTCCCAAAGCTGCGTTCTTCTTCTCTCTCTCGTTCGTTCGTTTCTCCCTCTCCTTGTTCTTTCAATTTTTCTTATTCAAACCCTTTTTCTTTTACCCTAATTTTCATATAATTACGTATAAAAGATGATAACAATAACCCACTTTTTATTTCAAGGTTATCCCCTTTAACCCCCAAGTAATTGAGTTATTAACATTAATCCACTAACTTTATATTTATAAGCATGAATAGTCCAAAACTCCCCTTAAAAACTTTTAATAGAAATTCGACCCAGTCAGGGTTACGCAGCCTGTGACGGTCCATCCTACAGGTCCGTCACAAGGTTCAGAGACTTAATTCTGTGGGAAGATTTGTGACGGTCCGTCGTGCCAACGACGGTCCGTCCTTCCATTCCGTCACGAAGTTCAGAGAGTTGATCTTAGTACCCAAATTTCAGAATTCTAAGTGTTTTTGAACGAGACCCCCTCGACGGTCCATCGTGCCCATGACGGTCCGTCGTGGGATCCGTCGATTCAGACAGTTATTACCAGAAATACTCCACTGCTCAAAACGACTAAACAGGTCGTTACAAGTCTAACCTCAAATATGAGGTTTTTTAAAACTATTTATAAAAAAATAAAAACGTAATTAAATAAGGACTCTATTTGCTGGAAAAATGTCAAAACGCGGCTGGGTTAATAGACCTCGCGATGGATAATCGTGGTCACGAGGAACCTTCATGGATTCCGTCATTCCATACTTGTACAATTTCTTCTACTGCTCTATTCATTATCCTTGACGGCAGGTATGACAGAGTGTCACAAGTACAACGGTTTGTGAGGGTCTGCGTTCCAAAACACTTGAACTCTTGGAATTTGGGTACTGAGACTACTTATCTGATCTTCATGACGATCTAGCAGGACGGACCGTCATGGCTACGACGCCATCACGCACTCCGTAATCCCTCACTTGATCAAAATTCCCCATCTTCCTTTAGCAGCTGCACTACGATGCCACCTACGGACCGTCATGAGGACGACGAACCGTCACAAGCTCCATAGGTGGTACTTATTTGTGTATTCATCTTTTAGACAGATTTCCTGCAAATAAAGAGAAACTTACATAAAAATTAGTAAAAAAAGGCTTTTGGACACACTAAACTTGATGAAAAAGTATTAAAAATACCGTGAAACCACAATATATCAATGCCCTCAACTTAAATTCGTTGTTTGTCCTCAAGCGACGCACTATGACTCCATACAAAATCATTGTACAATAGTATCCATGTTTTATATTTCGCAATCATTTGACTATAAATCACGATCAGTCTCATCATGTTTATGCATGCTATTACTATTAGGCTTGAATTATTTGGAATCTGACCATGACACAGACTCACTATGCACTAACACCTATCCTCTTCAATTACTCACTGAGGTGCTAATATTTCCGGTATTGCAACTAGTGTCCTCACTTCAAAACAAAATCCTATTTTTCACACAATAATTTCAGTTTTAGTATAAGGATTACTTTTCAACACTCACTCTAAGAACAAATTCACACTCATTCATACATATTGCCATAAGCTTGCCCTTATTTTAACTACTTTAAGTTCGCTATACAACTCTTAGGATCACGATAGGACTTTCTTAGATTGTAACATAGGCTCAAGGTAAGGTAGCAGATATTTAGGTATACTTTAGTGACTTTTTGACATCCTTGATATATCGGCTAAACATACAATATTTTGATCAATTTATTTCCCCAGTTATTATATTTTTTCACCTTGCTATTTTCCCTTCTTTCTTCATTTGTGTAAGTGACTCTCCTCTTTTCTTGCTTGTATTTCTTGTATTTTTTTAAATTTTTTTATTATTATTATTTTTTCACTTTTCTTTCAACTGATTCTTGAGTCATTTTACTTTTGTTCTTTCTCTCTTTTTGTTCTTTCAACCCCACTTTCCAGATCATTCCTCATAATAGCCACGCGTGAAAATACACAATACCCAAAGTTGGGTCGGGGCCATAAAAAGGGTTGTTTACTGAATTAACCACCCTCAACTTATGCTTTTGGCATAAGCTGAGGTGCACATGTCCAAGGAGGGACCAGGGTCAACATATTATCTTAGAAATGATCAGTTGAGTGAAAAAGAATGGTCTAGTTTAATTTCAAATCATTTAGATCAAAGAAGGATTATTTTCATTTGTTTTTTTTATTTAGGCTAAAAATGGGCTATATTGAACAAGGGCCTATGATCCTTTCCTACTTGTCTATTACAACTTACTTTTAGCAGGACTAACCAGGCAAGTTCTAGATTATTACAAATAGTGGACTATTAAAATCTTCCTCACACTCACTTGAAATATCATTACTCTACCAGATTATCAGACACCTAGTTCGAAATATAGACTTAGGGTCATGCAGTGGTGTACCTCTATGTCATGCTTAGAGCCATACATTTATCAATTACTATGCCTAGTCATGCCTCATTTTCCATTTTATCAGGATTTCATTTTAGCCATCATGCTTCAAAATTAAACTATGCACACAAGATATAGACATGGCGGTTCAACAGAAAAAATAATCAGTCTCTTGGTGAAAAAGAACACAAGCAAGAAAACCCCAAAAGAGGATAGTGAATTGGGCTACTAAGACTTAACCCTAGCACTGACTTTCAATTTTCCCCACCCTAACAAAAAGACATGCAATTGTCCCCAATGCATAAAAAAATAGAAATACAAGAGTGTTAGGTGAAGCAAACCTGGGGCACAAAGCACCGCCGATCAGCAAGCTGATGGGTCCGGTTCCCCAGAACCCACTACCTCTGTAATCTGGACACCCTTAATAGTGTTCACAACATCGACAACACTATCAGAAGTGCCTCCCACTATCTCCACATTTCTAAAGCTAGATGCCCCAGCAGCTAATTCTACTGCCCTCATCTGACGCGCCTCCTCATCAGCAAGTGAGTCTCTCCTTATAGCCTCCATCTCACGTAGCTCCTTCTTCCGTGCTCAAGCCTCATCCTCCTCTCGACCCCTACGCCTCTTGGCATGCTCTCGAGGGGGAGGTGGTGGAATCTCAAAATTGGCGAATAAGGCCACCATCACTATGTCTTCAGCAGGCTCTTCAGAAGGGGCCTCAGACTCAGGCACCGTAGCATCTAAGATCATATTGATGTCTGCGAGAAGACTGTCGGCCGCAGCCTGAAGATTCGACACATCCACCTGAGCGGCTGGTCGGGCTAACACGCGCATCTCAAAAGAATCCAAGCAGTGATGAACCTCAGCGATCTTCCACTCTGTGTGCTGGACCATTCTCCGATCCAAGCGATCTTTTGCCTCAGCAATAGACCTCTGCATCCAAGGATGGATGTGATACAAAAGTGTATCCATCTGTGCATCTAATTTTTTGAAGCTAGAAAGCCGGACAAGAGCGGGGAAAAGGGCGGAGCGAGAGGAGCTCGAAGCAGTGTTACTACCCGGGATAGACTCGACTGGGGTAGTGTCAGTGGAAGCCGTCTGTGTAGCTGTGCGAGCCTGTGCTGCCGTATCAGCCAGATTGTCACCAAGTGGAGGCAACTCTGGACGGGGTCCTATGTGTGAAGACAATTTATTGGCCTCATCCCTGATGTGGCCGATATCAAAAGTGCCTAGTGGGGTCTTTAACTGATTAACCTGCCATTTAGGCACACCTGCGGACCTGCATAGAGAAAATATCATTCACGATAAAGGGTAAGTAGTTGTGACCTTAAAATCCCTCTTGTGCATGAACGCCTGTAGAAGCGAAGCAAAATCCACCTCAATCCCGGCTATCATCGCCGCCATCAGTACTGCTCGATCCCATGTGACTATATTATCAGCGGCTATAGGGGAAAGGTAGTGGCGGACAATCAACCACAAGAACTTCGCCGTGAAGATCAGGTTAGTCTTCTTGATGGCTCTCTTCGGCTCGGTCACCCAGTCAGCACCCTCTCCATCAACGGACAAGTGTAGGGCCATCCACCTCTTGGTTGTCTCTCTCAGCGATGGCTCACGCAGGAATTGGCTATCTTTTACAATTTGCCATCGATAGTAAAACTTGGCGGTTAGAGGGGTCCGGTTGGCATCAACATTCTCGCCATTTAGATACCGACAGATAGAAGGCAGGGAGATATCAACCTGAATGCCACGTATTCGGACATGCTCTACTGGAGCTTGTTTGGCGGGAGCAGCCCGCCTATCAATCTGTGATCTAAGAGTAGCTATAGGAGGCGTAGAACTCCCAGACCAACTCTTCACTATGACGTCCCAACAACGCGCTTTCCACTCCAGTCGATGTCTGGTGAAGTGATTGTGGATCTCCGGCATAGTCGGGAGACTTCCCGTAAGTACCCGTCGCTCCAATGTAAGGGTGTGTGTCATTACTCCTTTGTCATTCAGAAACTTTGCGTAGGAATAGACTTAATATTGCCCATCGACACACCACCGGTTGGACTGGTCGACATTCTGGGTGAGAGCACGAGTTGGTGAACCGGGTGTAGATTCCGAATAGTCAGCCTCATCAGCCGAGGCAGATTGTGCAGCGATGGCGGGTGCAGGGACCTCAACATATCCACCATTGCTAGAAGAAGTTGTCTGAGATCCTCTTGCTCCATTGTTGTTACCAGCATAGAAAGGGATTCTATTGCTCATAAGAGCAGTTTATGAGGATATGTCATTAAAGGATGAATAACAACCATTTAGTCTTTGATTTTGAACTTTTATTATCATAGCATAATCCTGATTAACATTTGGCATAGGAACTATCATAAAAACCTGAGACTTTTCGTGAACATATGACTCATTCAATCCCATTAGAAATCACCACAGTTTCTAGAACAAGAAGTGTTCATCATATTGTTTTTACTCAGGGTAGGCATATGATGGAGGATTCATGAAAGTCTCCAACTCATCCCAAAGCTCTCTCAGACGAAAGAAACAACTAGACACTAACATAGTTCCCTGCGATAGTGTAACTATCTCCTTGTGGAGATAACAGGGTCTAGAGGCATTGAACTTATCAAACCTTTCACGCAAATCTTTCCAAGCACTACGAGCGTCTAATCCATAGATTACAGTACTAACAATATCCTTAGACATAATGTTCATGATCCATACCAAGATAATTTATTTGCATCTTTCCCATAAATCATGCATAGAGACATCATACGTATTCTTTTTACAGGTTCCAAGTAGAAACCTACCTTGTTTTGACCAAGTAAAACAAGTTTTGGGAATTTACTCCAAAAAGAATAATTTTCAGAATCTAATAGTCGAGTGGAGAAAAGAAAATGACCTTGAGCATCTGAAGAATTAATGAAGAGAGGGTGATTGTAATATACTAATTGAACTTCAGCTAGTGGAATTCCAGTGGAATTAGTGGTGCCAATCCTGGTGAATCAACAACTCGAGATCCAAAAGAGAAAACAAAAAACGAGATCTTTATAGTAACAAATAAGAGAAAGCGAGAATAGTTATGATATTAAAGATCTAAATACATGGGAATTCCTAGCTCTAATACCATGTTGAGAAACTCCATTAATGGGAGTAATAAGAAGAAGAAGAAGAAGAAGAAGAGGAGGAATGAGGGAAAAAATGTGTAGAACTGAAACATATACACTACAAAAGGACTCTCAATTACCAACAAAAAATTTATTGATAAATTGATCAAATTGGTTGAAAATAAATTACCAACCAAATGTCAAATTATATTAATCCATTGCTAAAAATCTCGTCGTTAAATATCACGAATTTATTTTAATTTGTTGGTAAACTTACCAAACAAAAATTAGTTGGTAAACACCCCAAGATGTTGTTAAATTTTTTTAAAATTTGTCCTTGAAAATTCTGCTAGTAAATATACCAACTAATTTTTAGTTAGTATATCGTTATCACCTTTATTAATGAATTTAAAAGGAGTTAGTAAATTTTTTTCTGCATTTGTTGTATCATACATGGGTGATTGGTTGGTAATTTTAGTTACAAAAAGTTGTGGTTGTAATTTTCCAATAAATTTTAAATACTTTTTAAATATATTTTTTATTTTTACATCCAGTGTTCGCTACCCACATTGTTGCCCGACTAAACCTAGATTCACGCCGAAAAGTCCCAAATTGGGTCGTGAAGCACTCCCTGAAAAAGATGATTATATATCCAATCAGAATCGAACCTTAGACATCTTGTTAAAGATGCAGGAGTATTTACCACTACACTACAACCCTTGTTTGTAATAATTTTTTTGAATACTTTAGTATGATTATTTATTTTTCTAATAAATTTACTAATTGATTGTATTTTATTGGTAATATATTATTCAAGTTCAATGTTAGCGTAGTAATTGATTGACAATATGTTTAAAATATTATTAACTAAATTATTATTCAATAATAAAATATATATATATTTATTGCATTTTAAAATATAAGAGCACGAGTATAGATCAAAAAATATTATTCAATTTTCTAAATCATATTTGAATATGCAAAATCTATGGTAACAAGTAAAGTTAATATCTATAAGACACATATCATTGTATCAAAAAATTTAATTTGAGAGCGTTTACCAAAAATATTAACCATGTCTAAATTTGGAACATAATTTAAAACACCTAACAACACAAAGTGAAAATGGATGTCTCAAAACCTGAAAGAACCATCTTGTTACGTAAAAAATGACCTTTCGAAACTAATAGAACCGACAGAATTTTCCTATGAGCACGTTTACGAAATATACTAAGCAAAATCAATATTTTGCCAAAGTTTAATGTTAAATCCTCTAATGATGCAAACTGAATATGAAAACATCAAAATTCAAACCAGTCATCCTATAAAGCGAAAATGACCTCCATACCTTACTGCTTTGACAAAAATTCAAACTTGAGCATGTTTCCCAATAAAATTGACCTAATTCAAAATTTAGCCAAAAGATAAAAGCTAAATGCTTAACGACACAAACTGAAATTAAGTCTCAAATCCCGATCAAATCATCTTATGATATCAAAACTGAACTTATATGGATAATTGGAGTGACAAAATTTCAGTTCGAGCACGATTACCAAAAAAATTAACTAAAGTTAAATTTTGGGGAAAATTTAAAAGCTAAATTGTCTAATGATATAAACTAAAAACAAAAGCTTCAAAATCAGAATCATATATCTTATTACATTAAAAATGACTTTTCGCATCTAAATGTTCTATTCAGGGTACGTTATCAAATATATTGACAAAAGTTAAATTTTTGCAAAAATTTTTATGTTAGAACAACCTTACGGCACACATTAAAAATGAAAGTCTCAAATCTCAAATCAACCATACTACCTGATAAAAAAAACCTTTAGAATTATTACGCTAATAAAATTCTCAACTGAGCACGTTCACAAAAATATCTACCAAAGTCAAATTTTGGCCTAAATATAAAATTTAAAAAACCTAATGGCACAAACAAAATGAAAGCCTATAAATATTAACCAACCTTTCAATTAGATAAAAAACGACCATTCGAAGCTAATGATACTGAAAGAGTTCTTATCTGAGCACGTTTACCAAAAATATTGAACAAAGTCAAGTTTTGATTAAAAGTTAAAAGTTAGAATGCCTAATGACACAAACTAGATATGTAAGTCTCAAAACTAGACGTTGAATTATCTTAAAATTTAACTTCAATTGGTAATTTAAAAACTATTAAAACATAAGTTTGTAATTAATAATAACCAATAAATTTTATCAGAGTTGATAATAGTTACTATTCAACTAAACATTCATATGTAATATTACTTACTAATAATAAATAGGTTGGTAAATTTTACAAATGTATTAGTGATCGGTTGATATATTAAAAACTATCTTAATGATGTTAGTAATTTACTAACTACAATCTTTATTCGTCGGCAAAATTTCCAAATAATTTGATATTGGTTTGAAAGAATACCAAAAAATTATATTTCGTTGCTAATTTACAAACACATTTATATTTGGTTGGTAAATTTAGCAACACAATCTTGTCGTTGATAAATATTTTGTTAGTAATTCATTGGTAATATGTTAATAAAATATATCGACAATTTTCTTATCATATTTACCAACTGATTTATACTTTGTTGGTAATATTACCAACAAAAGGTGTCTGTTAGTAATGTTTCTGTTGGTAATCCATTGATAGAAGGTTGCTAAATTTGGTGCCATTTTTTCCCGCTGTATTTACAAACTAAAATACGTAGTTAGTAAGATTTATGTTGGTAATATGTTTGAATTTCGTTGTTCAGTTTTATAATATTATTCGTAAAGAAATATGTTGGTAATTTGATAGTAGAAAACTAACCAACTAAAGTTGTTAGTTAAATCTTTTGGCACTTTGAGGTTTTTTTTTTTTGTGGTGATTAATTCATTCAAAATCATGTGTTTGTAAACACATATATACGAGTATATTAAGGCATCACTATCATTGCCTAATCATCTAGAAGATCCCAATCTATCTGACTTGAAAGTACCTAACTAACAAACTACTTACGTGTATAATTAGTTAGGTACAATATAAGTTCTCAACAATTATATATTTTCTTTCTCATGTATACGAACTAGTACCTCATTGTTCTCATGGAAAATGGATTTCACAAAAGTAACTTTTGATACATGTGGTGTGATTTATCTCTTTATCTATTTGTGCAAAATGTTTAATTGTACTCATAGATACGGATCAGTAGTCTCCATCCCTTAATCAATTATCCCAGAATTAAAAGATATCATCATTGTCGCCTCAAATATTATGTATTAAAAATAAGAAAATCAACAAACATTAATGCATAGAGCACCACAGACCCAAAAAAACAATAGTATATATACGCTTTCCAACTTCGGTGACCCAGTAATTACTAGGATATTAACATGGATCAATGGTTGTTGCTTTTATTGTTTGGAAAATTATTGTCTAAAACAAGAGAGGGGTAGACACCCTCGTAAAGAAAATTCTTAAATTGTCTAAAACAAGAGAGGGGGGGACATCCTTGTAAAGAAAATTCTTAAACTCGCTGTTTTGCCTCATTGTATTTTTTTCTAGGCTAACCTTTTCTTTGTTGGAAAAGTTATTTCAATTTTTCACTTAGTAACTTTTTCTTTTTATACACACAACTATTTCATGGAAAAATCTTGATGGTTGTATGTGGCAATCTATCGCTTAAGTTTACCGATTTCTTCAAATATTTAATTTTCTCTTTTGTGTAGATTGTTTAAAGTTAAAACTTATCTAAACTCACCATAGAAGTTTTTGATAAGCCAAGATCTTATTGGGTTATAAAATTGATTAGGGCGTCGTGCTGCAGCTTACAATTGTAAATTGTAGAAACATAAATCAGATAACAAAAAGTACTTAAATAACATAATATTAATATTAATATGAGCAATTGACCTACATATTTTTTAAATATTAATTAAGAGCATAGAAAACGCAGAGAGAAAAACTCTCCATAAACAAAATTGTCTAAACAACTTCACTGCGAATTTTATTATGACAAGGTAACTTACCTGTGCTTTGTGCATGCGTAATAATATTTCTAAGCTTTTGAACAACCTTTCGAATAATCTAGTGTTATAAGAAAAATCAAGTAAATTTTAGTAGGTTTTTAGAACATTTCAATTGAAATGAAAAGATTTGACATTATCACATATTTCAAGAATTGTAAATATATAATTAATGGTTAAAATATCTTGATATCTAATCATTTTTAACTTTTACATAATTAATCAATATATGTATCTGATAATTTTTCTGTTATAATAACTCCTTATAAAAAAAATTATGTGAATATTTTCGATAATCAATATAAGTTATAAATAATATAAGACTGTTCAAAATTACACAACACAACATCATAAATTATTTTTTTAGGGACAATCTACTTGTCTGTGGTCAAATGTTCACCAATTTTCAACATTGTTACTTTGTTACTATAACAATATTTATAAAAGGAGAAAAATAAATTTGAAACAACAACAAAATAATATTGTTGTTCAATCATCTTCATTAAACCGGTGAGCTAAAGACCCTTGTAGATGCTTTCATAAATGTAACTTTACGAGATTTTCAAAAATATGTATGTGTAAATGTTGCATTATGAAAGTAGAAGTAAAATATTATATTCTAGACTCATGTTAAAGATATATTTTCAAACAATAAAAAAATAAAAATTAGTCTAACTTAGATAACTCAAACGCTCAACAATGAATTTGGACATAAGGACAACAGATCTATGTTAATAGACATATCTTTTTCAGTTTAATATTTTAATTTTAGTTACAATAGTTTTTTTAAAATATTCTTCAAAAATAAGCTTGACAAAAATAATCATAACTCATACAAAAAAAAAAATCGAAGATACTAATGAGAAGGAAAAAATTAAAAAAACATTAAAAAAGGATGAAAAGCTTTGTCCATGTGAGATCAAATATATTTCAAATGAAATATAATAAATAATTTTTAAGGATACAAAAAACAGAAAGGAAAAGTATACATTAGAGGGAGGAACATATGAGATACCCAATATGATAACAAATCATACTAATATAAAATTTCCTATGTTTTGAAATAATGCCTGAAAAAATTGACTAACACTTCAATGAAATTTGAAGCCCCTAAAGTACTCATAATATCCACTGATAAAATTTAGTAAAAATAGATAACAACAAAAAAATGGGCACACAATGTTATTTAACTCTTAGATGATTTATGGAAAAACACAAAATCGCATGTGTTTGTACCTGATTAAATGACGTTGTTGATGAAGAAATTATAGATTTGTAAAAGCATTATTTTTATCGTCCCTTCAACAATATAACTACAAAAAACTTTTTTGCATACTCACTTAATGTTTGTAATTTAATATGTTGCAAAGGCCTATTCCCTTTGTTATACAAATACAAATGGGGGAAATTGAGACAGAAAAAAGCTTTTTCATACTATTAAGATTTTTCAAAAATTGTCCAGATTTATAGGAAATCGGAGTTACTACAGTGTAGAGAAGTCTGGTAGCAATGAGGTGAACCATTTGCGTTTTTTGTTATTTGTGTAGTTAAATAAATTGTTAACAAACCCGTATGATTTTACGGAATTGAATTTGAGAGAGTATATCTCTGGAAATTGAACTTAGCATAGAAGGTATTATTTGAGTGTCGTCAGTTATAGGTATTTTGGAATTTGGTTTTTGCAAATTCTTGAGATAACTCACTGGTTCGAGAATCTGCACTGGCCAGAATTTCTACTACTCTAGCACTGCAATAGTGGTGGGATGGGTGTCGTTGATAGGTAGGACACGAATTAAAGTCGTTACTAAATCCCTAAATGACCTCATTAAGCACTTTTTGACTTTTTGAGTTAGGTAATGAATCTCGGGTGACTCCTACTCATTTTTCATCAATCTTGAGGATAAAGGTAAGGTTTTCACTTCCCGAATCAATTTTTGATCTGTAGAACGTAATGGAATGGGATAATAATGATCGAGAAAGGTTTTGTTATGGATTCTATGGTGGAAAAACAATAAATTGGTTAATTCGTATTATGGGTTTGATCTCGGGTTCATAGAATTAATATAGTTTTAGTAATTGGCGATTGTTTGTTGATTCCCGTGTTGTTGTGATTATTTGTAGATCGAAAACTAGCGGAATGAATTAATAAAGGGAAGGATAATGTTTCTTGCGGTTTTAATTTTTTTTCGAGGTAGGTGATGGTTGTGATTCTATGTTTGTGTGATATATGTGCATGTTCTTGCTTCATTGTGTACTTGTAAATGTATGAATGTTTAAATATTGGTCACAATTGTGGTAAATTATATAGATGAATGATATGTTCCGTGAAATAATGATGTAAATGTTAAATTTTTATGATATAATTATGATTCTGATCGTGGTGTGTGTTGGGGATTGGTTGGCATATTCGGTGATAACTAACACGGATTGGTTTCCACATTCCGGCATAACTTTGGGATTGGATTGCCAGGGATTGGTTTCAACATTCCGGCATAACTTTGGGATTGGATTGCCTTATTTCGAAAATATATTGGATTGGATTGCCACGTTACAACAATAATATTGGATCCGATTGCTATGTACCGACAAGCTAACTATTTGGGTTTTGGTTCTTTGAGAGGACCAATGATGTGATGATAAATGTTAAATATGTTGTTTATTTTCATGTGGATAATGTTGTAAATGTTGATATATATGAGTGTGATAATATTGTTGTTATGTATATATACTTCACGTGCTCTTATTATTGTTGAGTACATGACATCATCATAATGCTATTGATAGACCGCACTTAGAAGATTTGTGTTAGTTGCTTTCGAATTCAAGGGTGAGCTAGTGATATACCGTGGTTTCACGGTATTTTTAATGTTTTTTCCTTAAGTTTAGTGTGTGTACATAAGCCTTTTTGTATTGAATTTTATGTAAGTTTCCCTTTATTTGCAGGAAATCTGTCTAACCTGAACGCGCAAGTCTTTGAGCAAGAAATGCAGATTAGTTACCACCTACGAAGCTTGTGACGGTCCGTAGGTGGCGTCGTAGTGAAGATGGTGAAGGAAGATGGGGAAGTCTGACCAAGTGTAGGGCTACAAAGTGCATGAAGGACTTTCATAGGCACGACGGTCTATCATGTTGGTTCGTCGTGATTATCATAGAAGTAGTCTCAGTACCGAAATTCCATAAATTTTAAGTGTAATGGAACGGAGACCATCGAAGGACCATCGTGCTTGGAACGGTCCATCATACTGTACGTTTTGAGGGTAATGAAGGAAGCAGCAGAAGGATTTGCAAAGCATAGGATGACGGAGGCCATGACGGCCCATCGTGGCCATGACTGCCAGTCGTGACCACGACAGCCCGTCATGAGGTCTATCGACCCCGCCGCGTTTTGACAAATTTTCAGCAATTAGAGTCCTTTTATTAGGTTTTAGTATTTTATAAATAGTTGTAAAAACCCCATTTTTGGGGTTATAATCTTTGTTGGTTAGATTCTCTTATGTTAGACTCTTTGTTAGTAGACTTTGTGAATGTGTTATACTTTTGAAGAATCTTTAGTCCTCGATTAATTTGATTTATTGAAACACTTTTTATGGAATTGATTGTTAGTGCTTTTGTTGATTAATCAAGTGAACTTCTGGATTTTATTCTTTCTCATTGAAGTAAGTGCATGAATTCATATATAACATATATGAAAATTGTGATTAAGACTATGGGTAACTAAACTCCATAACTAGGGTTGTGGAACCATAGTCGAATAATGAGGTAAAACCCAACTAAAATAACAATTCTAGAATAGTGTCTTGCATGTATTGATGATTCTTTCGCTTAGAAGTCTTTTTAACAGATGGCCAACATTAGAAGTCGCCTTAATGCTACTTAACGGACCAAGGAGGTAGATAATCGGAAAAGAATTATCAACATAGATTTAGTGTAGACTATCCAATAGGCTAGTATTGATTGGTACGAGGTAATAACTTAGTCAAATATCAAATACAATGCTAAATATGAGGCAAAGGTAAGGGTGAGTATAATAACACATGTAGCCGGATCAAGGTGCGAGTGAAATTTACTAAATGCCGGACCAAGGATTTAGAAATACATAACTTATCACTTTACATGCAACATACTAGGAAAGAATTGTTATAGTTGGAATTATCAAGTTAGGAACCTGTGGGGAACACTTAAAGCCTAGTTACTTTTATTAATTGATTAAACTCCAACATACGAATCTATTTGTTATTTACTTTAATCTAGTTAGTTATTTTTACTCACTAAGAACTAAAAACCGCCCTTTTTTTTTGTTTTCTAAGGAAATAATTGACTAAATATTAGTAATAATACATTAAAGTTAAGTCTTGAACAATTTTCCTCTTTGGAACGATCCCAACCTCATTAATTGGGTTCTTTACATGATATGACCGCTTTACTTCTTATTTCAGAAGTAAGTTTGAGCATATCGAATTTTGGCACCGCTGCCGAGGAAAGTAGATTTTAGATTAACTTAAACTTATTACTATAGTTTAGTCGATATTTTCTGAATTTTACTTTTTTTGTTGTTTTTTATTCTTGCAGAACTATCTTCCTTGTATGCCAAATACACGGAGAAGAAGAGAACCATTGTTTCCCTACGATCACGAATTTGAGCGTACACTACGCCACATGAATCGAAACTTGGGTATTAATGATGATATCCAAACCAGAACATCCCAGCTGCGGTTGATGTTCATGGTCTGTTATTACCCGATGCTCCGGGTGAAAATCAACAGAGGGGACAAAATCTCACTCCACGTCCTCAAAAATACTACTGAGGCTATGACAATATACCAGACTCCGATGTGCCACTTGTCTTGCCCTGTCACGACCCAAATCGGGGACGCGACTGGCACCCACATTTACCCTCCTATGTGAGCGAACCAACCAATCTAACCTTTACATTTTAATACAATATCAACAAAGAAATGCGGAAGACTAAAACTCATTAATAAAACAATTCAAAACTATTATTATTATCCCCAAAATCTGGAAGTCATCATCACAAGAACATCTATCCTCAAATTACTAAACTAAAACGTCTAAGGAGCTAAAACAATTAAAAGTTAGTCCATGCCGGAAGTTCAAGGCATCAAGACTTGAAGAAGAAGATCTAGTCCAAGCTAGACGCATTAGCTCACCCTGAATTTCCGAAGGTAGTGAAGACTGGCTAGATCTACTGTTGAGTTGAAGTTGACGGAACGTTTGCTGCATTCCACAAATAACAAAGAAGAAAACATAAAAGTAGGGGGTCAGTACAACCACAAGTACTGAGTAGATATCATCGGCCAACTCAAAATAGAAGATAATATATATCAAGTAATATCATAAAATCAACTATGATACTTAACATGTAGCAACAACAAGTACTATATCATTAACAATTACCGTCAAGTTCACACATGAGGACTCAAGCCCCAATTCCATACTCATATTTGGAAATTAAGTTAATTATGTTGAGTATATTCATTATCTTTCAAGATTCATTATCTTTCTTCCTCTTGTGTCGGTACGTGACACTCCGATCCATATTCTACCCTGGTGCCGGAACGTGGCACTCCGATCCTCATATACTATCCTGGTACCGGAACGTGGCACCCGATCCGTATACTATCCTGGTGTCGGAACGTGACACTCCGATCCTCATATACTATCCTGGTACCGGAACGTGGCACCCGATCCATATTCTATCCTGGTGTCGGAACGTGACACTCCAATCCTCTAATTCATCAAGCCTTCTTTTACACTAAGGCATCATCATTCTCATTATATAATTTATCAAGCCTTCCTTTATACTAAGGCATCATCATTAACAAGTGAATTAGGGTTCTTTCAAGATTTGGGATTCAATAGCTTCATCATTCTTTGTTAATTCATCACAATTTCATAATCACAATCATGCAAGCATACAATTTAAGCACATAGCAGGGTTAACAATACTATCAATACATATCATTCACTATTAAGAGTTCACTACGAGTATCGTAAAAACCATAACCTACCTCCACCGAAGACTAGAATCAACAAGAAATTTCCCAAGCTTTGATATTCTTCTTCGTTGATCGACTGCTCTCTCTCTCTTTCTTGTTCTTTCTGTTTTCTTATGTTCAAACCCTCTTTCTTTTACCCTAATTAACATATAATTAAGTGTAAAAGAGGACAATAAAACCCACTAATTAACTTAAGGTTACTTCTTTTAACCCCCAAGTAATTAGACTTATTAATATTAACCCTATAACTTTATAATTAAGGAAAGAATAGTCCAAAACGTCCCTTAAAACGTGTAAAGAAATCCGAATCTTCCTGGGATTCGCGCAACCTGTGACGGGCCGTCGTGCCTGCGACGGTCCGTCACGATGGTCGTCGCAACCTTTAGAACTTAAGTGGTCTGTGACGGTCCGTCACTCCTGTGACAGTCCGTCCTGCACTTCTGTCACTGATTACAGAGAGTCGATTTTCAGTACCCTATTTCAGAATTCCCAAGTATATTGAAACCAGACCCTGCGACGGCCCGTCATGCCTGTGACGGTACGTCGTGGGGTCCGTGGTTTCAGCCAGTTTTCCAGAAATAAAATCTGCTGCTCAAAACGACTAAACAGGTCATTACAATAGATACAAATTTACCCATCGTTCGTCCCCGAACGATCAAAAGAAGAAAAACAATGGCGAAAAGGAGTACCTGAATCTGTAAACAGATGTGGGTATTTTTCTTGCATATCTGCCTCCTTCTCCCAAGTAGCCTCTTCAACCGGTCGATTCTTCCATTGAACTTTGATGGATTCAATCTCTCTCGACCTCAATTTGCGAACTTCTCTATCTAATATAGCAACCGGTTCCTCCTCATAAGTCAAATTCTCATCAAGCAAAACTGAATCCCAACGGATAATGTAGTTTCCATCTCCATGGTATCTTTTCAACATGGACACATGAAATACCGGATGCACTCCGGACAGCCCTGGGGGCATGGCTAATTCATAAGCCACCTCCCCTACTCGCTTTAGTACCTCAAATGGTCCAATATACCTTGGACTTAGCTAACCTCTTTTGCCAAACCGCATCACCCCTTTCATGGGTGAAACCTTCAACAAGACTTGTTCACCCTCCATGAACACCAAGTCTCTAACCTTTCGATCAGCATACTCCTTTTGTCTACTTTGCGCCGCTAGAAGCTTTTCTTGAATGCCCTTCACCTTATCTAACGAATCCCTCAAGAGGTCAGTACTCCAAGGTCTAACCTCAAATGCATCAAACCACCCAATGGGAGATCTACACCTCCTCCCATACAATGCTTCAAATGGGGCCATATCAATACTGGAGTGATAGCTATTATTGTATGAAAACTCTGCCAAAGGTAAGAAGCTATCCCAATGGCCACCAAACTCTATCACACATGCACGAATCATATCCTCCAACACTTGAATCATTCGCTCAGACTGACCATCAGTCTGAGGGTGGAACGCAGTACTAAGGTCTAACCTAGTACCCAATTCAGCATGCAATGTTTTCCAAAACATAGAAGTAAACTGCGTACCTCTATCTGATATAATGGAGAGCGGAACTCCATGCAATCGAACGATTTCTGAGATGTAGATTTTTGCTAACTTCTCTGCATTGTAAGTCACCTTGACTGGAATGAAATGAGCAGACTTAGTTAACCTATCCACAATCACCACATGGAGTCATACTTACCCATTGTCTTTGGAAGACCAACCACAAAGTCCATTGCGATTCTCTCCCACTTCCATTCAGGAATGGGCATTCTCTGAAGCGTTCCTCCGGGCCTCTGGTGTTCATACTTTACTTGCTGACAGTTTGGACATTTGGCAATAAAGTCAACAATATCGCGCTTCATTCTACTCCACCAGAAGTGTTGCTTTAGATCACGATACATCTTGGTTGCACCCGGATGTATAGAATACCTTGTACTATGAGCCTCTGTCAGAATAGTGTTGATCAAATTATCGACGCGGGGTACACATACCCTTCCCTTAATCCTCAAAACACCTTCCTCATCAATTGTTGCTTCTTTAGCCTCTCCTTGCAACACTTTATCTCGAATCCGGATCAATTTCTCATCATCAAACTGCTTCCTCTTAATCTTGTCAAGGAAGAAGGATCTTGCCTCCACACAAGCTAACAATCCTCCCTTCTCATTTACTTCTAACCTCATGAGGTCATTAGCCAAAATCTGCACTTCTCTAGCCAATGGGCGTCTAGAAGCTTGCAAATGAGCTAGACTTCCCATGCTTCCCGCCTTTCTACTCAAGGCATCTGCCACAACATTCGCCTTCCCCGGATGATACAAAATAGTGATGTCGTAGTCCTTCAGTAGTTCCATCCATCTCCTTTGTCTCAAGTTCAAATCTTTCTGAGTAAAGACATACTGTAGACTACGATGATCCGTATAGACTTCACACTTAACCCCATACAAGTAGTGTCTCCATTGCTTTAGTGCAAATACTACCGCGGTCAACTCCAAATCATGGGTCGGATAGTTACGTTCATGCACCTTTAATTGCCTCGAAGCATAAGCAATCACATTCTTCTCTTGCATTAGCACTGCACCCAAACCTAAATAGGATGCATCACAATAAACGACGAAGTTTTTACCCTCTACTGGCAAAGTAAGAATTGGTGCAGTAGTCAACAAGGTCTTGAGCTTCTGAAAGCTTTCGTCACACTCATCCGACCATACAAATGGAACATTTTGCTTAGTCAAGTTCGTCAGTTGGGAAGCAATAGAAGAGAATCCCTTGACAAATCGGCGGTAGTAGCTAGCTAACCCAACAAAACTCCGTATTTCTGACACATTAGTGGGTCTTACCCAATTCTTCACTGTCTCAATCTTAGAGGGATCCACCATCACTCCATCCTTAGAAACCACGTGCCCCAAGAAGGACACCGCATCTAGCCAAAACTCACACTTAGAGAATTTTGCATAAAGCTTCTTCTTCCTCAATAACTCTAACACCATTCTCAAATGCTCCTCATGTTCCTTCTTACTTTTAGAATATACCAGTATATCATCTATAAATACGATCACAAAGAGATCCAAATACGGCTTAAATATCCCATTCATTAAGCTCATGAAAGCAGCGGGGGCATTTGTAAGACCAAAGGACATCACTACAAATTCATAATGCCCATACCTAGTCCGAAAAGCGGTCTTTGGCACATCCGCTGCCCGTATTTTCAATTGATGATAACCGGATCTCAAGTCGATCTTCGAGAAGACACAAGCACCTTGTAGTTGATCAAATAAGTCATCGATGCGAGGAAGAGGATACTTGTTCTTAATAGTTACCTTGTTCAACTGCCGGTAGTCTATGCACATCCGAAAACTCCCATCCTTCTTCTTCACAAACAAAACCGGAGCACCCCAAGGAGATGCACTTGGTCTAATGACGCCTTTGCTCAACAACTCTTGAAGTTGAGCCTTTAACTCTCTTAATTCGGCGGGAGCCATTCTATACGGGGGTATAGAAATGGGGCGAGTACCCGGTTCAAGATCGATACAGAAGTCAATATCCCTATCTGGTGGCATACCAGGAAGATCTGCAGGGAACACATCCAAAAACTCACGGACTACCGAAACCGACTCAATCAAAGGTACTTGGGTAGTGTCATCCTTGAGATGTGCCAAGAAAGCTAAACACCCTTTACTAACCATTTTCTTAGCACGAAGAAAGGAGATGATGCGCACCGGATTGGAAGTGTAGTCACCCTCCCACACTAACGGATCTGCCCCAGGCTTGGCTAACGTCACAGTTTTAGCATTGCAATCCAAAATCGCAAAATTCGGGGAAAGCCAAGTCATACCCAGAATTACATCAAAGTCACCCATTTCTAAAATAACCAAATCTACATAAGTGTTGCTCCCCACAAAGTTCACCAAACAAGACCTATATACCTTTTCAACTACCACAGACTCACCCACCGGAGTAGAAACACGAATAGGCATATCAAGTAATTCACAATGTAAATTTAGACCATTAGCAAATGATGAAGATACATATGAAAACGTGGAGCCAGGGTCAAATAATACAGATGCCATGCAATCACAAACCAAAAGATTACCTGTGATAACAGCATCAGACGCCTCCGCTTCAGATCTCCCAGGGAAAGCGTAACAGTGGGCCCTTTCGTTGGTTTGCCCGTTGCCCCTACCATGTTGTGATGTAGGGGCTCCAGTTTGCCCATCACCTCTGCCGTTTTGGTGACCACCATTACCTCGGCCACCACGCCCTCCAAAATAACGGCCTCTACCATGACCACCTCTACCTCTAGCTAGTGGGGTTCTGTAACTCTGGTTTGGACAATACCTCTTAATGTGTCCAATCTCCCCACATCCATAACATTCTCTGGGTTCACGCATCGACCTCTCAGAGAAGTGTTGACCGGTCTGAGGTGGACCCCCAACTACAGTCTGTAGTGAAGACTGAATTGGTCGAACTGAGTAGCCTCCAGAACTCTGTCCTCTAGTATATGAACCGTTGAACTCACCTCCCTTTCGAAACCTCTTTGATATCGACGTTGTGGCGAAGTCATCTGGCTTCACTCGTTCCACCTCTATCACAAAGTCTACCACCTCTTGGAAGGATTTCGCCGTAGCCGCTACCTGTAAGGCTGAAATCCGCAACTCTGACCTCAACCCCTTCACGAAACGGCGAATCCGTTCTCGTGGACTGAAACAAAGTTGGGTGGCGTATCTGGATAGTGCGCGAAATTTAGCCTCGTATGCATTAACCGTCATCCTTCCTTGCTCTAGACTCAAGAACTCATCGCTTTTTCTATCTCTCAAAGTCCTTGGGATGTACTTTTCCATAAACAAGCTAGAGAATGATTCCCAAGTCATAGGTGTGGCCTCTTTCGGTTGACACTCGACATGTGATCGCCACCACATTTTGGCGTTCCCTTAAAACTGATAGCTTACGAACTCAATGCCAAACCGTTCTACTATCCCCATCTTGTGTAGTAGCTCATGACAATCAACTAGAAAATCATAAGCATCTTAAGATTCTGCACCCTGAAAGACTGGAGGTTTCAATTTCAAGAACTTACTGAAAAGTTCATGCTGATCGTTTGTCATTATCGGTCCAGTAGTCTGACGTGGGAATGTGCCTATCTCCAATGAGGCATCCATGCGGGGAGCCATAGTAGCCGCATGTCGTACCTCTGAAACCGGAGGTGTTGGTGCAGAAACCACTGGAGGTGCCTGACCGTGATCAGATAACCCGCTAAGATAAGCAAGAACCTGATTGATCATCTCTGGGGTAGGTTGGGGTGACAATTCCTCATTCTGCTCTTGTTCAGTTTCCCCTTCCTCACCCTCTCTTACTACCTCCTCAGTCGGTGGAGGAGTCACCGCCCTAGCATCAGATGGACTAGGTGCTCGTCCTCTTCCTCTAGAGGACGTCCTCCCACGGCCTCTACCACGGCCTTTTGCCACGGTTCTTCCTCGAGCCACAGCCCCAGTGGCTGGCTCATATGTTTCTTGTCTTGCCGTTGTTGCTGCTGGTGCAGTTGTTGCTCTAGTTCTAACCATCTACGAAATAGAGTAAAGACGGTCAGATACCGATTTGTATCACCTAGATACCAATTGGACTCAAGTAGTAGCACGAAAGGAAGAATGAAAGAATGGAATTTTCCTAAAGTCTTATAGCCTCTCAAGGAAAAGTAAAGGCGTCCCCCTACCGTTCCTTAAGACTCTACTAGACTCGTTCTTGTGTGATGAGACCAATGAACCTAATGCTCTGATACCAAGTTTGTCACGACCCAAATCGGGGACGCGACTGGCACCCACATTTACCCTCCTATGTGAGCGAACCAACATATCTAACCTTTAACATTTTAATACAATATCAACAAAGAAATGCGGAAGACTAAAACTCATTAATAAAACAATTCAAAACTATTATTATTATCCCCAAAATCTGGAAGTCATCATCACAAGAACATCTATCCTCAAATTACTAAACTAAAACGTCTAAGGAGCTAAAACAATTAAAAGTTAGTCCATGCCGGAAGTTCAAGGCATCAAGACTTGAAGAAGAAGATCCAGTCCAAGCTAGACGCATTAGCTCACCCTGAATTTCCGAAGGTAGTAAAGACTGGCTAGATCTACTGTTGAGTTGAAGTTGACGGAACGTTTGCTGCATTCCACAAATAACAAAGAAGAAAACAAAAAGTAGGGGTCAGTACAACCACAAGTACTGAGTAGATATCATCGGCCAACTCAAAATAGAAGATAATATATATCAAGTAATATCATAAAATCAACTATGATATTTAACATGTAGCAACAACAAGTACTATATCATTAACAATTACCGTCAAGTTCACACATGAGGACTCAAGCCCCAATTCCATACTCATCTTTGGAAATCAAGTTCATTATGTTGAGTATATTCATTATCTTTCAAGATTCATTATCTTTCTTCCTCTTGTGTCGGTACGTGACACTCCGATCCATATTCTACCCTGGTGCCGGAACGTGGCACTCCGATCCTCATATACTATCCTGGTACCGGAACGTGGCACCCGATCCATATACTATCCTGGTGTCGGAACGTGACACTCCGATCCTCATATACTATCCTGGTACCGGAACGTGTCACCCGATCCATATTCTATCCTGGTGTCGGAATGTGACACTCCGATCCTCTAATTCATCAAGCCTTCTTTTACACTAAGGCATCATCATTCTCATTATATAATTTATCAAGCCTTCCTTTATACTAAGGCATCATCATTAACAAGTGAATTAGGGTTCTTTCAAGATTTGGGATTCAATAGCTTCATCATGCTTTGTTAATTCATCACAATTTCATAATCACAATCATGCAAGCATACAATTTAAGCACATAGCAGGGTTTACAATACTATCAATACATATCATTCACTATTAAGAGTTCACTACGAGTATCGTAAAAACCATAACCTACCTCCACCGAAGACTAGAATCAACAAGCAATTTCCCAAGCTTTGATATTCTTCTTCCTTGATCGACTGCTCTCTCTCTCTTTCTTGTTCTTTCTGTTTTCTTATGTTCAAACCCTCTTTCTTTTACCCTAATTAACATATAATTAAGTGTAAAAGAGGACAATAAAACCGACTAATTAACTTAAGGTTACTTCTTTTAACCCCCAAGTAATTAGACTTATTAATATTAACCCTATAACTTTATAATTAAGGAAAGAATAGTCCAAAACGTCCCTTAAAACGTGTAAAGAAATCCGAATCTGCCTGGGATTCGCGCAACCTGTGACGGGCCGTCGTGCCTGCTACGGTCCGTCACGATTGTCGTCGCAACCTTTAGAACTTAAGTGGTCTGTGACGGTCCGTCACACCTGTGACGGTCCGTCCTGCACTTCCGTCACTGATTACAGAGAGTCGATTTTCAGTACCCAATTTCAGAATTCCCAAGTATATTGAAACGAGACCCTGCGAAGGCCCGTCATGCCTGTGACGGTCCGTCGTGGGGTCCGTGGTTTCAGCCAGTTTTCCAGAAATAAAATCTGCTGCTCAAAACGACTAAACAGGTCGTTACATGCCCCCTCTACCACAAGGCCACACCTTTGTGGTAATTAGTAGCCTGATGCAAATGCTTACTGCCAGAGGTTTGTTTTCAGGGCTACCTTCTGAGGATCCACATGCCCATATAGCTAAGGTAAGGGCAGTGTGTAAAAGCTGTGTAGGGAGGCCTGGTTTGGATTTGGATGTAATAAGTATAAGAATCTTTCCTCTCTCACTGATGAGAGAGTCTGCTATTTGGTTCACTGAGCTCCCTCATAAGTTAATTTTCACTTGGAACCAACTAAGGGAATGAGGCACTAATTGAGAATGCTCTTATGAAAGAGATCCCGCTAGTCCATAGTGAGAAGATAGAAGAAGATATCATGGTTGGAGTTGTTGAGGATAATGGGCAAGATGAAGAGGTGCCAATTGAGACTAGGGTTGTTCCCCCCCCCATCGATCCCATGTTAGCTCAATAGATCATGGCGTTCTTAAAAGGTTTGGATGCTCCTAGTGTTCTTCCGCCTACTCAAGTTCAGGATAATCCCCCTTTTACTAGCGTTGCAGCGATGACGGGTGGAAATGTAGGTTCGGATGCTTTCTTCCATCCTTTGTTGGGTTCCGTTATGACCATGAATGAGCATGACATGTTTACTATGTTCTTGAAGATTAAGCCTCCGGTGTTATTGGATTCTAAAACTGAAGACGCTTATAAGTTCATCTTAGATTGTTATGAGAGGGCGCATAAACTATATATTGTTTACCAATACGGGGTTGAGCTCGTGTCCTTCCAAGTTAAAGGTGAGGCCAAACAATGGAGAGTACTTATATGGAGTGCAAATCATCTACTGTACCCCTAATCACTTGGCCCATATTCATCTTTCTTTTGTTTTGGAAAAATATGTGCCTAGAACTATGAGGGATAGGAAAAGGGTTGAGAATATGGACTTGGAAAAAGGTGGAATGTATGTAGTTGCTTATGAGGCCAAATTCAATACTTTATCTAGATATTTTATGCAGTTGGTTACTACAGAGGAAAATTGGATCCACTTATTTATTAAGGACTGAATTCTAAAATACAGGTCTTATCTGTTCATATGACTTCTCCAAAAATATGCTTCAATGAGATGACAGACTATGTGAAGAGAGTGGGGGAGGGGGTGAGGTGAGACTGTTAGGACAAGGCGTTGACTAAGAGGGCGAAGAATTCTGCAAATTTTCAGGGATCCTATTTTGAACGATTTGGTAGGCTAACACTTGAAGCCAAACTAATTCACTCCGCTATGCCAACCTCTACATATAACTATTCTGAAAACTCATCTTATAATTCTTAGGATAGCTAGGGAGTCGTGCTTTCGATGGGCAGCAGACAACCTGTGATCGTATTTTGGACAATTTTTGAGAACTTAGATGTATGAGGAGAGATTTCCCCTACCCATGTGTTCTAGACTCCGCACAACATCCCTCTAATGAAGTGGTACCCACAGGGAATGGTAACAATTGTAGAGGACGTCCACAAAGTGGTCAAGGAGGTAATTAGCGAGGTCGTGTAGGTAGAGGTAACACGCCACTGCAAAGGGAAGTGGCTCAACAAGATGATAGGGAACAATGTTACGCTTTTCTTGACAAGAATTAGGCAAAGGCGTCTGATGAGGTGATCACATGTACTATTCTTGTATGTGATCGAATCGTTAATGTATTTTTTGATCTGGGTTCTATTTATTCTTATGTGTAAGTGAGATATGCGGCAAAGTTTGATATGATATGCAATGTACTTGATGTCCCTATTGATGTTTCTACCCCATTTGGAGAGTCAGTCATTACCCTTTTCTATCGTTCTTGCCATATTTTATTTTTGGGGTATCATACTTACGCGTATTTTGTGATTTTTGATATGAATGACTTTGATATAATCTCAGGAATTCGATGGTTGTCCCCCTATTATGTTTTGTTAAATTGTAATACTAGGTCTGTGAATCTTAAATTTCCGAGAACGGAAATATAGTGTGGGAAGTGGTATACAAGCGTAAGAAAATCTAAGATTATATCCTCCATTTGCGATAGTAAATTTATAGAACATGGTTGTTTGACTTATTTGTCCCATATTAGGGATGTTGAGATTGAGGCTCCATCCATTGGGTCTATTTCTTTGGTGTATGAATTTAGTGAAGTGTTTCCCAATTACTTGTCTGATATGTCTCCAGAGAGGGATATTTATTTTTTATTTATTTAGAGCCTTGTACGTTCCCCATCTCCATAGAATTAAGATAGCTTAAGGCTCAATTCAAGAGCTTCTTTATATGGGACTTATTCCCCTAATATTTCTCCAGAGGTTGCTCTGGTTTTGTTCGTTAACAGGAAGGGTGGTGGAATAACAATGTGTATAAATTATTGGTAATTAAATAGAGTCACTATTCGGAACAAGTATCCATGGCCTCGTATAGATGATCTCTTTGACCAATTTCAAGGGGCAACATGTTTCTCTAAGATTGATCTAAGATCCTTTTACCATCAATAAAAAATTAGGCATAAGGATGTGCCTAAGAGGATCTTAGAAGTCGTTATGGGAACTATGAAATTATGGTCATGTCGTCTGGGCTGACCAATGCACATGCAGCGTTCATGAGCTTGATGAATTGGGCTTTTATACCATTTTTTGATTTATTCGAAAAGGGAAGAATAGCATGCCAATTATCTTTACACTACTTTGGGTTTTTTCGGGAAGCAAAAGTTGTATGCTAAATTTTATAAGTATGATTTTTTGTTGTAATCGGTTGCATTTTGGGGCATGTAGTTTCGAAAGAATGTGTAATGGCAGCGTTCCTCCTAGTTCCGCGACGGAAGTTAGGATTTTTGTGGGACTCTCTTGCTATTATCATCAATTTCCTAATAATTTTGCCTCTATTGATACTCACTTGACTAATTTGACTAAAAACGAGAACCAATTTGAATAGACTGACAAATGTGGAAAAGCTTCAAAAAGCTCAAGATTCTCTTGATCACCATACTTCAGATTGGGCGACGGAACAAGATGTACCGGTACCATTCCGGTACCATTTTTGTTCGTTCTGGTTCATCTTGTTTTGGTTCCATACGGGACAGGATGGGATAGTCTTAAATGGTACATGGAACGAGATGGAATCGTACTTTGGTACCGGTGTACCAGTACCATTTCATCCCGATTCTGGTCCGGTTTACTTAATATATATTAATTTTTATATTTATATTTTATATAATTTATATTTTATGTTTTATATAATCTATATTTTATATTTTATAAAAATTATATTTTATATTTTATAAAAATTATATTTTTTATTTTTTATTTTATATAAATTATATTTTATATAATTTCTATATATTAAAATTAATTACCCACAAGACCCTCGCCTTTCTTGACACTTGGAAGGCGACAACTTGACTAAACGTTGCCCTGCGCCCTATGCCCTTGACCACCTGCCCCTGCCCTGTAGCTTTTGATAATGTTGCAGCCCCCCTTTCCAACCCCCCATTCGGCATTCCTATTTCCCCTTCCATTTTCTCAACGGTCGTTTTAAAACGGAAATATTAAATTGACTACTTTTTTTATTTTATTTTTTTAAAATTTAGAACACACAAGTTATAAACATAATTTATAAAATAAATATTAATGAGTAATAAGTAATAACTTATAAAATATAAACTTCAAAACATTAAAATTTTGAAAACTTTATTAGACTTTACTTGTGAACTTTATAACAAAAAAAATTTAAAAATATCTTTAAAATAAACTAAAGTAATAAATTATAGTATAAATTTTAAAACTATTAATATAAACTTATAAAAATAAAAAAAATTCATATTTTCGTAATCCCAAAAAATGTCGTCCGGTTTATCCCGTTCCATACTATTCCGGTTTGTTCCGGTTCCATCCTGGTATATAGTGGAATGTTGACAAAACCGATTATTCATCTCGGTAATTCTGGTCCGGTTCATCCTTGTATATAGTGGAATGTGGACAAAACCGATTATTCATCCCGGTAATTCTGGTCCGGTTCATCCCGGTACCAGTCAACGCGTCCCATTTCGGTCCGGTACTAGTTCGTTCCGGTACTAGTTCGTTCCGGTCCGGTGAACCTGTTCTGATCTGTTGACCAATCTTTACCGTACTTACTCAAGAATTTTTGATTAAAGGTAAAGATTTTATCATTTACAGTGATGCTTCACATTCTTGTGGGTTTTGTGTTGATGCAGACTACATATTTTATAGCTTATACCCCATGTCAATTGAAGATGCGTGAGAAGAATTATCCAACACATGATTTAGAGTTGCAGCGGTAGTGTTTTGCTTATGAATGGGTGACATTATCGCTACGACGTTAATTGTGAAGTGTTTAAAGATCATCGTAGTTTGAAACATGTGTTCACTCAAAAGGAACTGAATTTGAGACAGTGAACATGGATAAAGTTAGTATAGGATTGTGATGTGACCATTCAATACTATCTGCGCAAGATCAATGTTGTGGAAGACGCTTTAAGTAGAAAGATGATGAACATGGGTATCTTAGCGTACTTGTGTGTAACCAAGTGACCTTTGGCCGAGGAAATTCAAACCTTAGAGTCCAAGTTCATGTAGTTGGCAATCTCTGAAAGAGATAGAGTATTATCTAACATTGAAGTTAAGGTCATATTCATTGAGGATATCAAAGACAAACAAATTGAGGATGAAAATTTGAATGCACTCAAGGAGAAGAGGCTGAATGGTAAGGCATAAGAGGACACTCTTGATGTGAATGGTGTGCTCATGATTAAAGGGAGAATTTTTGTTGCCCGAGTTGATGAATCGATTAAAAAGTTGTTGGCAGAGTCTCATGGTTCTATTCTTCCAAGTGTGACCAAGATGTATAGAGATCTGAAATGAAATTATTGGTTCTTGAGCATGAAGAATTACATAGCGAAGACTTTAGCGAAGCTTCAAAATTTACAACAAGTGAAATATGAGAATCAAAGGTCGACAATTTTTCTTCAAAGAATGTCAATTCAAGAATGGAAGTGGGAAAAAAAGCCATAAAATTTTTTGTTGGTCTCCCAAAGACTCAGTGGAAGTTTGATTCTATTTGTGTATTGGTTGATAAATTGAATAAATCAGCCCATTTTATTCAGGTAAGGATAGAGAATAATGTTGAACAATTGGCTAAACTGTATGTGAATAAAAAGTGATTATGCATCGAGTACCTCATTGTATAGTCTCAAATCGTGGTACTCAATTCACCACCATGTTTTGGAGGAAATTGCACGATGAATTGGGCATAAACTCACTTTTGGTGCAACTTTTCATCTTCAGATGGATCGACAATCATAGAGGACAATTCAAGTACCGGAATACATGTTGAGAGCATGTCTGATTGATTTTCGTAGCTACAGTGTTAAATTCTTACCTTTGTTAGAATTTTCATATAATAATAGTTGCCACTCCAACATTGATATTGTAACACTCCAAAAAGTCAAGATCTAACCTACAGCCCAACAAGTGTCTAGGGGTTTAGATACTGTTTTAAGACATAAAATAATGTCTATCAGTCATCCGAGAAGTTTTAGAGCCAAAACGTCAAAGAATGTCCATGACATTCGAAAATTAGCTAAATTGAAGTAGTTAATCTCGCTATGTTTGGTTTATGTTACAGAGGGTCAAATGAAGAATAAAACTTGTAAAAATACTTTGGTTTGGTAGAGTGGTGTATAGAGGGTCTAAATTTCAAATAACCACCCGCAACCCACACAGACCCTATTGCCTCAGATCAATTTTTCAAAAATAAAAATGGGAATTATCCTCGCGACACGGAGCCACTTCCCAGATTCGGTATAATCGTGCTTTTTGGCATTTTGACTTCACATATTGAGCAATTTATGTGAGAGGCGTATTGGGTAATTTAGGAGGTGACTATCCATTGAATTAGGATTAGTTTTCAGCCATTTTAACTGAATCCAGTACCAATTAAAAAAACA
The DNA here is from genome assembly GCA_027705065.1 of Solanum peruvianum. NCBI lineage: Eukaryota > Viridiplantae > Streptophyta > Magnoliopsida > Solanales > Solanaceae > Solanum > Solanum peruvianum. Next base: position 23,621,838 of record JAKWJD010001763.1, read on the forward strand.
AACCTAAAAGCTCTCATCTCTCTACTTTTTCTCTCCCCAAATCATTCATTGAAGGAATAACAAAGCGTGAAGAATAAGGTCCATTTCTCTAGGATTTAACTTCAATTTGGTGGATTAATCGTCATTAAGGTATGGTTTGTTCACTCTTGGGATTTTTTTTTCCCAAGAGATCCTTTCAAAGTTGATTTCTAAATCACCCAATTCAAGGGTTTTCCAATTTTAATGGGTTTTCTTCTAATCTTAAAATTGATGATTGATCTTGATTAATTGTTATTACTTATGACTAATTGAGTATAGATTGTTGGTTAATTGATGTTAATTAATTGAATTTCATGAAGATCATGATATTTCCCCAATTTCCCCAAATCTGGGATCTTAATTTTTAATTGATGGAAATTGAAGTATGAATTGATCATTAGACTTGTTTTGCATATTATAATTCATGTATGAAATGACTAGGGTAATGTATTGTTAGTATTGTATCAAATTCTTGATGAATTCATGATGAACCCTATTTTCCCTAACCCTAGGTTATGAATTAATGTTAATTGGATAGTGATGATGCAATTGACCTAGTTTTAGTGGTAATTACTATTGATTGATGTTACTACACCTATTGTTGTATTTAATTAGTTGGTTGATGATAAGGACATAGTGAAGGATAATGAAGGAGATTTAGTAAGACTTCATGATCTTAACCTTTATTTCAATTATGATGGCTTGTGATTGAGATGTAGTTCAATTGAAGCATGACTTGTTACTATCCTAAGTAGGTATTTGTATGATGTTTAATTGAAATTGCTTTACTATGTGATTGTGAGATTATGTTTAAGATGAAATGATATAAGGTTGGTTATGAAGTACCTATGTGCCTTATTATGACATGATGATGATGTTATAAAAAAGTCACTTGTGAGGGATTCCATGAAAGGATATTCTCATGCAATTACTAATAAGCTGATAACAATGACTATACAAGGAATTAGACCCTATGAACTAAACTAAGCTAATGATTTATAAATAAAAACATTTCAAGAAGGGACTCTAACTTAGCACCGTGTGATATTGTAGATAAGGGGAACAATTTCACAAGGACGGAAGGTAGGGTTCACCATAGTCCTCACGGGGTGGATAGACTCAAAGTCCAAAAAGGGCATAGAGTGATGTTTCTATGACAGCCCCCAAGATCCATAAACCATGTTGCCACCATATGAATACTAACTAGTGGATGCACCTAGATGCTACATTCATGTTTGGTTCTACTTTTGCCTTAGACCACCTTCCATTGGTGTAAGGTTTTGCAACACCAGATTCCACACATAGATCTTGTGGTCTATGTCGGTTAAGTCAAGTGTTCCCAAAAGTAAAACGAAGTAATGGACTATACAATAACAAGGGTGACTTTAGAGGTTTGACTTACCCTAGGCAGTGGTATGGGTTTCTAGTTATACCTTGCACTAGTTTTCCTCGAGGGAATCCTTACGAGGTTTTCTTTTGTTCTTATAATGTATATGCTATGCATATGATGACTTCACAAGTTGATGATCATATATGTTGTTAGTTTCATTTATGAACATGCTATTGGTCTGCATTGCTAAATGTGATGATAACTACTATTGATTCTATGTTATATTCAGTTGGACGTTCCTTATGATCCTTTGTTTGGATTACTTGATTGAGTAAGGTTATGAAGTGTTACTTGGTCATTGCACATATAGGCTTAATTATGGTTTATGGGTAAGGGTCTTGCTTAAGTTATGATGTTAAGAACTCTTATACATGTTTGTTGATGTTATGACTTGATGATGGAATTTTCTTTATTATGTACTCAATTATGTGGATATACATGTGGTTGCATTCGAGAATACCCCCTACACATAATCGGCGGCGGCGGCCTCTTTGAGGACTACAACAAGCCTCTTAGCTTACATCATTTTATTCATAGGTAAAATTTAGCAATAATTTAAAACTTTTTACTACTTCTACATTGAGGTTACATAGCTCTTCATACACGTAATATATATATATATATCGAGTAAACATAAACCCTTCGAATATGAAGATTACTTTGTCTTCTATTTTTATTGCACATGAATATATAGAACATAACATAGTATCAGAAAGACGTCTCATCTCATAACCATCTAATAAGAGTATATAAAATTGGGCATAGCCCATACATCAATAAAACAAGATCACATAAATGTAATACACCGATCAATATCCAAATGAAATGTAAAGAAATATAAGTTTTGAACAATAAAGCAATATCATATGATTGATAGTGGCATCACCCTCGGAAAGTGAGGACCTACTGTATTTGAATGAATAAGGGATCCAAGCCTTATTCAAGTTGTCTCTAAAATCCCTTCAATGACCGAAACCTAAAATGTTGGGGAAATAAAAGAAATGGGGTTAGTACACCACTTGTACTAAGTATGAGACCATATGCACATTAATCATGAAAACATGGTACAAGATGACATTCCATTAAGTATAGAATTTACTTTGAAAAACTTTATGCCCATCCAACAAGACCATACCAAGTAAAAACTGGTTAAGTCAACATGCATATCATGTAATTGAATACATAGTCAAGTAACTATATCATCAAGTCATAAATAACCACAAGCATGAATAAGAGTTCATTATATCATAACCAAAGTAAAACCATCAATCCTGACCCTCTTTAAGTCCACTTGTGTGATAACTAACCAAAGCCCCATAACCTTAATCAAATAAATCTATCAAGAACCATAACCAATGTCCAACCTCAGATAATCATAACATTAGGATTACATAATATCATGCAGTAGCAACATAGACCAAATACATATCATACGAGTAATTAACATCACATTGTGTCATTAACATGTAAGATTATCATATACATATCATTTGCCTTTATAAGCATTACATATATAGGAACAACCTCTTAAGGCTTGTTTCAAGGATTACTAGTGCAAGGCATAGGTTGAGTCCCATACCCCTACCTAGGCAAATTAAACCTCTCAAGTCACCCTAGTTAATTTGTACTTCATTAATTCATTTAAGATTAGGGAACACTTCCCTTAACAGACATAGACCACAATAGCTAAATGTGGAATCCGGTATTGTAAAACCATACACCGAAGGAAGGTGGTCTACCGGTCAAAGTAAAACCAAACATAAATATAGCTTTCTAGCTTGATCTACTAGCTAGTCTTCCTATACGGGTAACATAGTTCAAGAACTAAGAGATAAATATAATCCCTAAACATATCACTTGGAAATTTGGGACTCATCTCATGGGAATCCAATGGATGAGTATCCCTCATATGGGAGGCAACACCTTATGTGGAACTATAGTGTGAATCTTCCTCTATGGAAAGTCAACACCTCACATTGTCAAGTTCACTCAGTGCTAAGCAAAGTCCGTTGTGTAATGTCTTTATTAATAATCATAATTTAATGTTAGGGTGTAATCCTTGCATAAACATCATCATCATAATAGTTCAATAAAAAAATGCATGAGTATTGTCTTTTCGTTACAATTCATATAGGTGGATTTAGTACATTAACATTTTCATATCACTTCATAATATGACACATTGCAAAATCATCACCATCATTATAACATTACGTCTTAGACAACACCTCACAAACCATAGTCAAGAAACTTCAACATAAGGTATACTTCAATATAACATCATCACTTAATCATAAGTTACTAGAGTTCAAGTAAAAAGTTGAGATCATAAGACTTACCAAGTCTCCTTCATAATTCATCATTAAGGTCTTACTATGAACCCTTAATCAACCCAATTATGGTGTAGTATCATCATATAACCATAACGAACATGATATCAAAGCCAATTGAATCTTTATATCACAATTCATCTTTAGTTCATAGCTTAAGAATAGATATTTAAGTGAAATTCATCTCATACTTGATTAACTAGATAAAATTGTCAAGAATGAGAATAATAGGACAATGATTCACCCTAATATAGTCATAATTTATACAACAACATCATGTAATTGCAATTCAACCAATAACAAATTGAATTGAACCAATATAACATAGTTCATATCAAGATTACAACCTAGGGTTAAGGGTAAAGGTCATCTTATACAAACAAGACCAATTCATAAAAATATCATATTAAGTTAGAATACACATTAATATATTCATAATTTCAAAAATAAATCATAAAACAATGAATTCACAACATCAATTTCGAGATTGGATGAAACCCACTACAAAACCCAACTTTTGAAATAAATTTGATTGAACTCTTTGAGGAAAGAGGTATGAAAGGTGTAAGAGATCTCATACCTCTCTAATTGATGAATATTTATGGAGGAAATATACCCTTTGCATCATTTGGACCCACCTCTATCTTGGTCTTCAAATATGGTTTCTTTGGGAGAGAGAAAGCAGAGAGAAGGAAGAGAGTTTTGGTTTTGGGAATTATGAGCTTAGGTTAGTTTAATTAGGTTAGCGTCTTTATATAGGTCATTAATTAAATTTATAAGAACTTACTAAACCCCTAACTAGTTAAATAACCACATATTTATTTAATTTAACCCAATTAAAAACGTGCAAAAAATCACAACCCTCACAAACGAGATCCCGATCGACGGTTCGTCTGCGAGTCGACGGTCATTGTTCCACATTCGTGATGCACTATGTCGTTTGATTCTGATACTGGTTCAAATGTACCATTATCCAAAGGGTCTATGTGTTGGTCTACGGATGGCTTCAACTCCCTATCGATAAACGTACACCACGTCGATTCCCCTCGTTGGTGCACACTGCCCAGACAATCTTTGACCCCAAAATGCAAGGGTCCTCCTCAAGGGCCCTTGGTTGGTCCTTGGGGAGTCTTGCCCGGACGTTTTAACTATGAATCAACTTAAATACATGTTAGACAATATTACACCAATTTTCATCATTTTCCGACTTGTAAAAGCTAGTTAAAGAGGCTAAGGCATCCTAGTACCTCATTGAACAACTTTTCGGATGTCATAATTATTCTTTGACGTTTTGGTTTCTAGACCTCCTAAATGAATTATAATCATTATAATAGACCTTACAAGAGTATATAATCCTTATGACACCTAGTCTCTAGAAAACGTCTTTGATTTTCAAAGTGTTACATTATCCCGCCCTCCCCCCCCCTTGGGAACATTCGTCCCCGAATGACTGTAAAGTCTTTTTAAGGAAGGGATAGACTCTAGACATTCAGACCAACCAACAACAATACATATTAAAAACAATCATATGATCTACACAAGGCAATCAAAAACATAAATTACCACACATAAGGCTCAAAATCACATTATGAGGAATATCCTTCTCACAACAACTACATGAGCTCAACATATCATATATGAGTCAATTATGCCATATCTTAACTTATCAACATCCTACATATCATTTCGTAAAGACTCACTATTTTAAAATGCACAACATAACTCAATACCAGAAGAATTGCAAATTTTCAAGCTCAAATGCACTTTTCACTATAATTCCACTATAATAACACCAAAAATGCACATTTTGCAAAACTTCACCAAAAATCAAGACACTTGAATGTTAGTCATTATTTTCTTTATTCTTATGAATAACTAACCTTAGTTACCAAATATATTAGGGTAATGGGATTTCATGTCGGCCTCAGCCTCCCATGTTGCTCCCTCAACTAGGTGATTCCTCCATAACACCTTTACGGAAGCCACATCCTTATTCATTAACCTTTTTTTTTGATAAAGGATTGGAACCGAAACCTCCTCATAAGATAGTTTACCCTTTACACCAAAAGCCTCAATAGGAAGAATACACTCAATATACTCGAGGTCACCGATACACCTCTTATGCATAGAAAAGTTGAAAACCGGATGAACCGTAACCAATTCACTAGGAAGTTTCAATTCATATGCAACCTTACCAACCCTTTGCAAGATTTCATAGGGACCCACATAACGAGGACTCAACTTTCCCTTCTTGCCAAATCTAACCACACCTTTCGTGGGAGAAGTTTTTAAATACACTTTATCACCTTCTTCAAAATCTAATGGCCTTCTCCTAACTCATGAGATGTTGTAGTATAATGTTTTGTTGGGCTTCTAGTCTTGAGTCTATCCTTTCCCATTTAAAGTTTAGTGTCATTTGGGGATGAATGATCCTAAGAAGAGGATAATGTAACACTTCGAAAAGTCAAGACATAATCTAGATCCTAAAACAAGTGTCTAGGTGTTTAGAAACTGTTTTAAGACCTAAAATAATGTTTACAAGTCATCCGAGAAGTTTTAAAACAAAGTTGTCAAAGAACGTCCATGACGTCCACAAACTAGCTAAATTGAACATGTTGATGTAGCTATGTTTGCTGAATGTTTGAGAGAGTCAAATGAAGTCTTAAACTTCTAAAAAGACATTGGTTAGGTGATTGTGGAATAGAGGGTATAAATGTCCAATAACGACGCCTCAATGACCACTTTAAGGGTCCTTGAGAAAGACCCCAACATGGGTGGGTAGTCTGCTAAAGCAACTGCGTGAGTCAAGATTCAAGGGGCTGCTGCCCGATGCACAGCCCACACGGACCCTAATGCCTCAAATAACTTATTGAAAAATAAAAATTGGAATTATCCTCGTGACGCGGAGCTACTTCGCTAATTTGGTAAAATCGTACTTTTGACATTTTGACTTAAAAAAAGACCTATTTCAGTGAGGGGTATTTTGGGTGATTTAGGGGGTGACTATATGTTAACGTAGGATCAGTTTTAATCCATGTTAACTCACTCAAAATCCGATTCACAAAACAAACCCAAAAGCTCTCATCTCTCCCTAGTTTCTCTCTCCCCAAATCCACCATTGAAGGAAGAATAAAGCTTGATGAAGAAGGTCAATTTGTCTAGGATTTCACTTCAATTTTGTTGATTTATGTTCATTAAGGTATGGGGTATCCACTCTTGGGATTCCTTTCTTCAAGAGATCCTTTCAAAGTTTATTTCTAAATCACCCAATGCCAAGGGTTTTCCAATTCTAATTGGTTTTATTTTAAACTTCAAATGAATGATTAATCTTGATTGATTGTAATTACTTATGACTAATTGAGTATAGGTTGTTTGTTAATTGATGTTAATTTTTTGAATTTCATGAAGATCTTGTCTTTCCCCAATTTCCTTAAATCTTAGATATTGACTGTAAATTGATAGGAATTGAAGTATGAATTGATCACTAGACTTGTTTTACCTATTCTAATTCATGTATGGATTGAGTAAGGTAGTGTATTGTTAAAATTGGATCAGATTCCTTATATTCATGATGGACCCTATTTCGCCTAGCCTAGGTTACGAAGTGATGTTAATTGGGTAGCGATGATGCAATTGACCTACTTCTTGTGTTAATTACTATTGATTGATGTTACTACACCTATTGCTGGATGTAATTGATTGGTATATGGTAAGGCCATGGTGATGGCTATTGAAAGATATTGAGTAAGTATTCATGATCCTAACCTTTATTTCAATTATGATGGCTTGTGATTGATGATGTAGTTCAATTGACGCATGACTTGTGAGTATCCTATATAGCTATTTGCGTGATATTGAGTTTAAATGTCTTGATATGTGATTGTGAGATTATGCTTAAGATAGAATTATGTAAGGTTGGGAGGGTTTCCATGAAAGGATATTGTCATGCAATTCTTAATTAGCTAATGACAATGACTATACATGGGATTAGATACTATGATTTAAAATTAAGCTTATGATTGGTAAAGAAGATATTTCAAAAAAGGACTCTAGCTTAGAACCGAGTGATCTTGTAGATGAGGGGTGACACCTTCCCAAGGAGGGAAGGTAGGGTTCACCATAGTCCTCATGGGGCGTATAGACTCATAGTCCAAAAAGAGCATACAATGATGCTTCCATGACAGCCCCCAAGCTCCACAAACTATGTTGCGACCATAGGAATACTAGCTAGTGGATCCACCTAGATGCTGTGTTCATGTTTTGTTCTACTTTGGACGGTAGACCACCTTTCATCAGTGTAAGGTTTTACAACACTAGATTATACAATTACCTGTTATGGTTATGTAAGTTAAGGAAAGAACATAGCTATAAAACCAAATGTCTCATCTCATAACCATCTACAACAAGAATATGTCAATTGGGCATATCCCATACATCAACGTAATAAGGCCTCATATAGGCTATACAATGTTTAGTACTCTAATGAAAATGAAAGAACTAAAATTCTTATAACTAGAAAAACATCATAAGCTTGATAGTTGCATTGCCCTCGGAAAGTGAGGACCTACCCAACTTGGATGAGTGAGAATTCCAAGTCCTCCATTAATGTCGTATAAAAAACTCTTCAATGAACGGAACCTAAAATGTTGGGGAAAAGGGAGAAAATGGGGTTAATGCACAACTTGTACTAAGTATGAGACGATATGCACAGACGACATGAAATCATGCTTAAAAGGGAAATTTCATAAAAGTGTGCAATTTCCTTGAAAAGCCTTTATGCACATACAAGAAAACCCTAGCAATCAATAAAACATATTCGTTAAATCAAGAGCATGTAAATCACAAGACCAACATTACTTATTATAGTCTAGTCAATATGAATATCATATAATTGAACACATAGTCAAGAAAACTCTATCACCAAGTTATAATATCCACAAGCATGAATAACAGTTTATTACAACATAAACAAAGCAAGACAATTACCAGTGAACACTCATTAAGTCAACCAAATGCAATTACTAAGCAAAGCCCCATAATTTTACTCAATCTAGTAAACTTAACAAGACCCATAATAAATGTTCAGCATCACATAGTATATCATTAAGAGTACATATCATCATACATTAGCAATGGAGACCAACACGTGTTCATAAGTGAAACCAATAATCATATAATGTCATCAATGTGCAACATTATCATATACATATCATTTAACATTATAATCATATACATCAAGAAGAACATCGTCCTAAGACTTCCTTCAAGGCTAACTAGTGCAATATTTAGGTAGATTCCCATACCCCTACCTAGACTAAGCTAAACCCCTTAGGTTATCCTAGTTAGATTTCATTCCTTTAGTTCACTTTATCTTTTGGGAACATCTTGCCTTAAACAACATAGACTACATAAGCTAATGTGGAATCCGGTGTCATGGAACCCTACACTGAAAGAAAGCTGACTACTTGCAATGTGGTACCAAAATATGAACATAGCAACTACGTGGATCCACTAGCTAGTATTTCTATTGGGGGCAACATAGTTGAAAAACAAGGATATATAATTGGGACTCTATTTATACTACATGCATTATAGTCTCCAATCTCATGAGCATATTAGTATTCCTACCTTCCCTATTTAGGTTGGAACACTTCTCACACTAGTTCACGTGGTGCTAAGCTAGGGTCCCTTTTGAAACGTCTTTAATGACATTAGTAATCGTCACTGCTTAATGTAGGTCATAGGGTCTATCCCTTGTATAAACATTATCATAGATCAATATGAATTGTATGAGTATATTCGTTTCATTACAATTCATATAAGTGAGGTTAGCACATTTGTATAATCACATCATGATAAGGCACATTAGTAAGCTATCACCATCATTATAACATTTAAATCATAGCCAACACCTCACAAACAATAGTCAAGAAATTTGAATTTGACATCATACCAACCCTATCAATCCTAATATAAGCCATACTATAGTAGAACATCAAAAATTAATCACAAGTAACCCTAGTTGAAGTTAGAATCGGGATCACAAGACTTACTCAATCTCCTTTACAATGTCATCCACATGGTCTTACCATCAAACCTTAACTCAACCCAGTAAGGGTGTAATATCATCACACAACAATAACCAATATGATAACAAAGCCAATTTAATCACTACATCAAAATCCATCACTAGTTCATAGCTTAAGACAAAAGACTTAGGTCAAAGTCATAATCTAGATCAATTACTTAAGAACTAGCATAAAAGGAATATACTTGATATTAATATATTAACAATTGTTCCAATAATATCATAGGATAGTAATTGAACAAATAACCAATTCAATTAAATCAACACTACACAATTCACATAAAAATCACAACCTAGGGTTAAGGGAAATAGGTCATCTTCTACAATCCAGATCAATCCATCAAGAAATAACATAATTCAGTTATAATACATGTTAATATTTTAATATTATACATAATAAATCTTAAACAAAGCAATTCATAAAGTCAATTTTGAGTTTGGAAAAGGCCTACTTGAATTTCATACTTTTGAAATCAATTTGATGGAACCCTTTGGGGAAAGAAGTTCCATTGGAGAAAGGAATCTCATACCTTATTATTGAATGAAGATTGATGGATAAAATTTGATGATTGCTTCCTTGGAACCCACCTTGACCTTGTCTTCTATGGTGTTCTTCAACTTGGGAGAGAGAAAGAAGAGAAGAGGAAGAGATTTTGGGTTTGGTAATTATGAGAGTTTAGATTAGTTTAATTAGCTTACGATCTTTATATAGATTAGTAACTAACTTAATTAGACCGAACTAAACCCCTGAATAATTAACTAAAAACCTAACTAATTAATTTAACCAATTTAAAAATATGCAGAAAAACAGTTCCATGACAAACGAGACCACGACAAACAGTTCGTTTGTCAAACGACGGACATTTTTCACTTCTGTGCTGCACACTCATCGTTTTTGTATGAGACTTTTCAAAATAGGCCTCCAAGAGTTTTTCTAAGTGTACGATGGGAGGAATCCGTGCCCCATCGATTTGACAACGGATCATTGGTTGCATCTGTTGACGGACACTGCCTTGGGCAGCCTTTTACCATAAAAAATGCAAGGGTCCTCCTCATAGGCCTTTGGATGGTCCTTGGGGAGTTGTGACGGGACATTTTGACATTGGTTCAACTCTAATATACTTTTTAAACACCCTTCTACCAAAATTCATCCATTTTTGACTCCTTAAAATTAGTCAAATAGCCTAAGGCACACAACAACCTCATTGAACTAGTTTTCGGACGTCATCGACATTCCTTGATGTTTTGATTCCTAAACATCCTAAATGAATTTCATACATTAAAATTTACCTTAAACTTAGTCTAATACATTATCCACTTATGTTAGGATCTAGAATATGTATTTGACCTTCGAATTGTTATTTTATCCCCCAGGAAGATTTGTCCCCGTATGACACTAGAATCTTTTGAAACGAAGAAATAATCTCAAGACAAGCAGCCCAACAAACAATAATATGTTATAACATGAGTTACAAGATATATCATGGTATATTTACACCTAGCAATTCAAAAACTTCAATTACCACACATAAAGCTCAAAATCGAATAATGAGAAATTTCCTTCTCATAAAAACAAGAGCTCAACATACCTTACATCAGTCAATTATGCCAAAACTCAACTTAAAACATGTTTAACATGATTTATTAAAATTCACAATATAAAATTCACAACTCAAAACAATAAGAATTGCAAAATTTTCAAGTTAAAAGCACATTTCATTGTAACTTCATTATAATGACACTATAAAATGCACATTTTTGCAAAACATCATCAAAAGTCAACGAAATTTAAATTTTTGTTGTTATTTTCTTTATAGATAGGAATTACTAAACTTAGTTATCAAATAGATGAGGGTAATTGGACACCATGTCGGCCTCGGCCTCCTATGTCGCACCCTCAACTAGGTAGTTCTACCATAACACATTTACGAGAGACACCACTTTGTTCCTCAACTTCTTTACTTCTCTATCAAGGATTTGAATCGGAACCTCCTCATAAAAGAGGTTCTCTGCACACCAAGACCCTTAATAAGAAAAATGGATTCGGGATTACAGATAAACATCTTATTCATATTAACATGGAAAACCGGAATAACCAAAGCCATGTAACTAGGCAACCTTACTAATTTTTTGCAAGATTTCATAGGGACCCACATAAAGAGGACTCAACTTCCCTTTCCTGCCAAATCTCATCACCACTTTCATAGGAGAAGTGTATAGACATACTTTATAACCTTATTCAAACTCTAATTCCCTTCTCCTATGGTGGGCATAAAACTTCTGCCGGCTATATAAGGTTTTCAAGCGATTCCTTATGATATGAACCTTCTTCAAATTCTTGTAAATCAAATTGTGACCCAAAAGTGAAGACTCGCCCATTTCAAGCCATCTAATTGGAGATCTACATCACCTACCATACTAGGATTCATAAGGAGCCATAGATATAGATGAATGGTAGCTATTGTTGTAAGAAAAATCCACCAAAGGCAAGTGTTTATCCCAATTCCCTTGAAGTCAATGATAAAAACTATATGAATATCTTCAAGGGTTTAAATAGTACACTCCGCTTGACCATCCATTTGGGGATTTAAAGCGGTGCTTAACTTCACCTTGGTACCCAACCCTTCTTGGAATGACCTCAAAAACCTAGATTTGAATTATGTTCCCTTATCTATGATGGATAACGAAATACCATGGCAATATACATTCTCATATATGAATATCCTTGCATTATCCTCCGCCGAATAGGTAGACTTGACGAGAACAAAATGATCATATTTGGTCAACCTATGTACAATAAACCATATACAGTCGTATTGTTTTTGTGTCTGTAGCAAACCCACCACAAATTCCATAACGATGTCCTCTCACTTCCAAGTAGGAAGTTAGATTTCTTGAAGAATCCACCTGGATTTTGGTGTTCTTCTTTCACTTGTTTTCAATTTAGATAATTTACAACAACTTCCGCTATGTCCTTCTTAAAAGCTTTCCACCAAAACACTTCGCTAAGGTCTTGTTACATATTTGTCGTACCCGGATGAATGGATTAAGGGGAACCATGATCTTCCTCAAGGATCCGGCTCCTCAAACCATCTATATTGGAAACATACAACCTATTTTGATACGTCAAGACACCATCCCCCTAAAGAGAATGACTCATTAAGCTTGCTAAGAACAGACTCCTCAACTCCATCAATGGTTAATCAAGATGTTGTTTGGACTTCACCTCAACCACCAAGATGACTAGGAGTTATGATGTACTTCACCTCAACCACCAAGATAACTCGGAGGTATGATGTACTATAAAACAACAATTTGGGGAATCTTCCTACTTTCTAAGGGTCCAAGGTCTAACAAGACCCCTAAAAGTTCATTGATGAAATGTACAAGATCCTCCATGCCATGGGGTTTACCACTAGTGACAAGGCCGATTTACCTTCTACAAACTCAAAGATGTGTCCCAAACATTGTATGTTCAATTGAGAGACAATAGGACTTTAAGAGGTGCACCAGTAACTTGGGAGGTTTTAAAGAAGCTTTTCTTGATAGGTTCTTTCCTAGCGAGACCAGAGAAGCAAAAGTTATGGAATTCATCAACCTTTTCCAAGGAGGTATAAGTGTACGTAAATACTCTTTGAAATTTACTAAATTCATCTGGGAGTACTCCCTATATGTAACCGCGTTGTCAACCTCTTTGAGAACTAAGACTAGTCTCTTAAGTTATGTTATTACATTCATAGGTCAAAATTTACGGAAAATTTCAAAAATTTTCTATATCTATCTTGAGGTTTACATAGACCTCTACCATACACATAATATAGTCAGATCGAGTATACATAAACCCTTTATATAGGAATATTACTTAGTCTTCTAATTTTATTGCACATAGATATATATAAAATATAACATAGTCATATAACTTGATATCTCATCTCATAACCATCTAAAATAAGAATATATCAATCGGGCATATTCCATATTCAACTTAATAAGACCGCATATAGGTTATACAATGTTTAGTACTCAAATGAAAAAGAAAAACCTAATAGTCTTATAACTAGAACAACTTCATAAGCTTGATTGTGACATTGCAATCGGAAAGTGAGGACCTATCCAACTTTGATGGGTGATAATTCCAAGTCTTCTAACGAATGGAACCTAAAATATTGGGGAAAAGGGAGAAAATGGGTTTAGTACACCACTTGTACTAAGTGTGAGACAATATGCACACACAACATGAAATCATGAGAAAAAGGTACATTTCATAAAAGTATGCAATTTCCTTTGAAAAGCCTTTATGCACATACAAGAAACCCAAACCAATAAATAATACATATTAATTAAATCAAAAGCATGTACATTACAAGACCAACAATACTAAGTCTATTGAAGTCAGCATGCATATCATATTCAACACATAGTCATGACAACTTTATCATCAAGTTATAACAGCCAGAAGCATGAATAACAGTTCATTACCATACAAACAAAGCGAAACAATTACCCATGAACCCTCATTAATTCAACCAAGTGCAATGATTAAGCAAATCCCCATATCTTACTCAATCAAGTAAACTTGACAAGACCCATAGTCAATGTTCAACTTCACATAGTATATCATTAAGAGTACACATCATCATACATTAGCAATGGATGCCAAAACATGTTCATAAGAGCAACCAATCATTATATAAAGTCATTAATGTTCTAGATCATCATATACATATCATGTACAATTATTAGCATATACATATATAACAACATCCTCCTAAGACTTCCCTTAAGGCTATCTAGTGCAATGTTTTGGTAGAATCACATACAACTACGTAGACTAAGCTAAACCCCTTAAGTTATCCTAGTTTGCATTCATTTTACTTTTGTGAACATCTTTCCTTAGGCGAAATAGACCACAAGAGCTAATGTGGATTCCAGTGTCATGGAACCCAACACCGAAGAAAGGCGGACTACTTGCCAGTGTAGTACCAAAAAATGAACGTAGCAACTACGTGTATCCACTAGATATTATGCCTATGGGGACAACATAGTTCATGAAATAAGAGATATAATTGGGACCCCATATATGCTACATGAATTATAGTCTCCAATTTCATGATTATATTTGTGATCCCACCTTCTCTATGTGGGAAGGGACACTTCTCACACCAGTTCAGTCGGTGTAAGTTGTAGTCCCTTTTGAAATTCCATTAATGTCTTTATCAATCATCATAGCTTAATGTAGGTCTAGGTTCTATCCCTTGTATAAACATCATCATCATTGATCAATATGAATTGCATGAGTATAGTCCTTTTGTTACAATTCATATAAGTGAGCTTAGCACATTTATATAATCACATCAGGATAAGGCACATTGGTAAGGTATCATCATTCTTATAGCATTTACATCTTAGCTGAAACCTCAAAAACCATAGTAAAGATATTTCAATTCAACATCTTACCAACCTATAAATCTTTATATTAGTAATAGTTCAATACAACATCATCACTTAATAATAAGTAAACATAATTGAAGTAAAGAAGAGGGATCACAAGACTTACTCAATCTCCTTTACAATACCATTTACGAGGTCTTACCATCAACCCTTAACTCAACCCAATAAGGGTGTGATATAACCACACAATAATAACCATCGTGATAACAAATCCAATTGAATCACTACATTAAAATTCATCATTAGTTCATAGCTTAAGACAAAAGACTTAGGTCAAAGTCATAATACAGATCAATTACTCAAGAACTAGAATGATAGTACTACAATTCATCTTATTCTATTCATAATTGTTACAATATCATCATAGAATAGTAATACAACCAATAAGCAAGTCAATCGAACCAAGACTACACAATTCACATCAAGATCACAATCTAGGGTTAAGAGAAGACCCACTTGAATTTCATACTTATGAAATTATTTTGATGGAACCCTTTGGAAAAAGAAGTCTAAAAGGTGAAAGGAGTCCCATACCTTGTTATTTGATGGATAATATTTGATCATGGTAGTCCTATAATCCACCTTGACGTTTTCTTCTAGGGTGTTCTTCAACTTGGGAGAGAAAAAGAAGAGAGAAGGAATAAAGTTTGGGTTTGGGAGTAATGAGGGCTAAGGTTAATTTAATTAGATTAGGGTCATTATATAGGTCATTAAAAAATTTAATTACACCTCACTAATCCTCCAACTAATTAAATAACTACCTATTAATTAATTTAATAAATTTTAAAACGTACAGCAAAACAGTCCCTTGACAGACGAGACCATGACAAAAGGACCATTTGTGAAATGACGGGCACTATTCACTTCCGTGTTGTACACTCGTAATTTTTATCTGAGACTTGTCAAAAAAAGGTCTCCAAGAATTTGGCTATCTTTCCTTCGATGCAAGAAATCCACGCCTATTGATTAGACAATAAATTGTTGGTTGTATCCGTTGGTGGGCACTGCTTTGGTTAGCATTTGAACCTAAAATGCAAAGGTCCTCCTCAAGGGATCTTGGTTGGGCCTTGGGGAGTCAAGCCTAAATTTTTTAATGAAAAATCAACTCTAGTACATGTTAGACACCCTTCCACAAAAATTTATCAATTTCTGACCCCTAAAACTTAGTCAAATAGTCTAAGGCTCACTAGCACCTCATTGAACTAGTTTCCGCACATCATGGACATTACTTGATGTAATGATTTATAAGCTTCATAATTGACTTTTATACATTAAAATTAAACTTAAAATAGATTATAAGCCTTTTGACACCTATTTTAGTCTCTAGAACACATCTTAGGCTTTCAAAGTTTTACATTTCCTAACCCTAGGTTATGAATTATATTGAATTGGATAGTGAGGTTACAATTGACTTAGTTCTTGTGTTTATTAATATTATTTTATGTCATTAAGTATATTGATGGTTGATTTTATTTGATTTGGTTATAAGAACATTGAAGAAGGCTTCTGAACGTTAATTGGTAAGACATTGTGATCTTGAATCCTCACTTCGATTGCAATTACATGTACTAAATGATGATGTTCAATTGAAGTAATAAATCTGGTTAGATTAATTAAGTGATAGAATGATGAATGTAATTGAAATGTCTGTAGTTTATGAATTGTGAGATTATGATTAAGGCATGATTATATAAGGATGATTGTGAATCATGTATGTAAGATATCAAAAATAAATTAGGTGAAGCTACCTAACATGAATGTCATTATGGTCTAAGGTCTTAAAGTAGTCTATAATCTTGTATTGATGTAGTTTCTAAGAGTTTAGGTGCATTGGAAGTCAAACGTCAAGGGACAACCAAGACATTTGACGACTAAGTCACCTATGTGCTTCATATGTGATTTTATGTGTTTGTCTATGATTCGTGATGTTATAAGGTCATTATATAAGTTATTATGGTGTATATAGGCAATGTGTCATGTTTCGTGAAATTTGGAGGTCAAACGTCCAAGAATGTCAATGATGTTCGGAAGGTTTTCCTTGAAACAAACTGATGTGTCTAGGCATGTTTCGTAGAGTTTTATGTGTTAATTTTTGATGAAGTTCATGTGAGAGGTCCTAAACTCAATATGAAGGCAATCGACAGATCGTGGACCAGTCAACGGCCCATCGATGGGTGTCGTGGGTAAAGACTTATCCTAGCAAGCTCAAGCTCCCAAAGGCAAGTATCTGAACAAAACGATGGATGACAAGACAGTCTGTTTGTGGACAAACGGCCCGTCGAGTGCCAACCGCCGATGGTACTGGTTCCTGCGTGCAGCTTCTCTATTAGTTAAGAGTTGAAATTTTAACTTCACCCACATCCAAATAAGAGTTTGGGCAGTTCCTAAAGGGTCTTTTGGGTATTTTAAACATGTATATAATCCTAAAACTCTTAAAATATTTCATTCTTTAAAATCAAAAACAAAATTCCCTTAGAAATTTTCCTAGAACTATATCTTTATGTGTTTAGTCTTAGGGTTGATGCATGGTTAATACTACTTGAATATGTGAGTCTATGATAGTCATATTGATGATAATATGGTAGTATATAGGATGCCTTAAAGATTATAATTTTTATTTGTATGTTCTTCTAGAATGACATGTAATATGTGTTAAAGTGAACTATTTTGTGTCTTGTCTTGGTTGACTTGTGTCCCTTACTTGATTCATGTATCAATGTGAATATGAGATGTCTTGACTTAGGATGCTAAAGCCTCTTAGTATTGTATGTATGAATAAAATGAGACCTTAAATGAGGTTAAGAGAGTCCATTTTGTGAAACCTTGAGCCCAGTCGTAAGGTTATGATTGTTGAAGTCGAAAGTCATAATTATATCCTTCAAGTAATGGAATGAAAGACTTAAGTTTGGTTGGATGGAACAAAATCATATCAAACCTTTAGAAAGTCATTATGAGCTTCTTGTCGCTATTGTAAGGAAGCCCTATGAGACCTTTCTTTTGTAGGGTAAATGTGATTGGGTTACGAACTTGATATGGAACCCCTTTATATTAACCTTTAATGTAAATTACTCTATGAGAACAAAAGGTATCACCGAATGACTATGGTAAGGGAAACAATTCTAGATAAATAATGAGACTAGAGTACACAACAAGCCCTTCATATTCCTTCACGATGTACCTACATGGGATATGTCCAAGTTTTTCCATTGGCAAGTAGAACACCCTCATAGGACTAGGATAGAACTCCGGATTCCATGATTTGGTACAATGGTCTATGTCTTTTATTATATATTCGCATCATATTGGATACGTACTAGCATTAGGGAAGTTTTATGAAGTTTAGGTGGTTGTATGGGATGCTATATATACATTGCACAATAGGATTTGAAGATTTTACTTAGAGTCTCTAGGTCTTGTCCAAGACCATTAATTGAATATTTTTATGTGATACATGAGTCTTAAGTGAAAAAATGAATGTAATGACTTAAGTTAATCAAATATGTTAAATGAATAAGTACTTACCTAGAGTAGTTGAGGGTTGTCTAGTTAAAGTGGGAAGGGGGTATAGGAATAGTTACTTCGTATCTTACCTAGATTAGTCTTAAGAATGACTATAGCAAGGGAAATTGTTGTATATGTTGACATGATATAAAATTAAGTAGTGTTAAGGATTATATAGGAAATCATGAAGAGGTCAATCATCGACTTATCTTATTGATGTACTTAGGTAAGTCTTTTGATAGCCTTTGAAAGGAGAATGTCATATTATCTATGTGATTCTATCTTAGGTAGTCTTTAGGATATCTTAATTGTGTGTAAGGGATTTTATGGTCGGCCGCTTCACAACTCACTCAAGTGAGACTTAAAATCACCTTTGGTAGAATATCATATGTTCATCTGTATGATGTCTTTTAAGTGTGTTTGTGTCTCATTATAAGTAGTCTTGATGATCAGTTAGGCTTGCTTAGAGAGGATGTATAGGCGTTCTGTCTTTGTGTTGCTTAAGTGAGTCTTAGGATAACTATTAGTGGGATAGTTACATGCTAGAACGTATCAAAAGGGAAGGGAAGGCACTTTAAGAGTACAGTGAACCAATTCACTGTACAGTGAATATAGGATACTGTAAAGTTGGTGGGAAAATGTCTAATATTGATTAAGTGTTATTTTATGTGTTTCTTTGTTGTTAAATGTTGTTCTTATGATTATGTTATAATATTTAAGTAAAAAAGATGCATATTTCTAATAAAAGTCCATTTTCATGATTTTATGCATAAAGCCATACTTAGCACAAATGTTTGTACTAACTCCATACATGTTGTTATCTCTAAAGGTGTAGGTGAAAGGTGACAAGGATCGTGAAGGAAATATTTGATTCTAGAGTTGTTTATGCAAAGTGAAGTACGTCCTAAATTGACTCGAGGGAATACGTAGATGTCTTTTATTTCAAAATATTGTAATAGACTAAGTATTTCTATATGTTAAATTATGGGTCATGTCTCATAGTATTTTAGTGTCTATGTTTGATGAGATTGAGACCTAATATTTCATATGATTTGTAATGAAATATGTTATTGAAGATATTCTAATGTTTTGTAAAAAGCATTGATTCCCCACTACTTTTCATTATGTATATGCGATGAATGATACAGAAAGGGCTTGTACAAAACCTCCGAGAGGTCAAGTACGCCGATTGCAACCCAATATTAGCCCTAACTTCTAAGGTGTGATTTCAGGATGTGACAACATTGTTTATATGTGCATAGGAATATTCACTTCGTATGTTAGCTAGATTAGTCTTAAGAATGACTCTAGTTAGAGAAAATGGTTGAATATGTAGACATGATCTAAACATAAGTATTATTAAGGATTATTTAGGTAACCTTGACGAGGTCAATCATGGACGTTATCTTTTTGATTTACTTAAGTATGTCTTTTGATAGCCTTTGGAAAGAGAATGTCATATTATCTGTGTGATTCTATCTTAGGTAGTATATAGATATATTAAGTGTGTGTGTAAGGGATTTTATGGGGAGTCGCTTCACAACTCACTTAAGTGAGACTTAGAATCACCTTTTGTAGAAGAATCTCATGTTCATGTGTATGGTGTCTTGTAAGTGTGTATATGTCTAATTATAAGTAGTCTTGAGGATCATGTTGGCATGGTTAGAGACGGTGTATGGGAGGCCTCTCTTTGTGTGGCTTAAGTGAGTCTTACGATAACTTTTAGTGGGATAATTACATGATAGGAAGTTTCAAAAGGGAAGGGAAGGTACTTCACTGTTACAGTCAACAAATTTACTGTACAGTGAATATAGGTTACTCTAAAGTTTATGAAAAAAATTTCCTAAATTGATTATATGTTTTCTCATGTCCTCCTAAAGTGTTAAATGTTGTTCTTATGGTTATGTTATGATATTTGAGTAAAAAAGAAGCATATTTCTAATAAATGTCTATTTTTATGATTTTATGTATAAAACCATACTTAGTACACTTGTTTGTACTAACTCCATACATTTTGTTTTCTTTAAATGTGTAGGTGAAAGTTAAGAAGGATCGAAGGAAAGCTTGGATTCTAGATTCGTTCAGGCGAAGTCAAGCATGTCCTCAATTGACTCAAGGGCATACATATATGTCATTTATTTCAATGTAATGTAATAGTCTAGGTATATGAATATGTTGAAGTATGGGTCGTGTCCCAAAGTATTCTCATGTCTAAGTTTTATTAGATTGAGATTTATTATTTCCTATGATTTCTAAAGAAATATGTTATTAAAGATATTCTAATGTTTTGTGAAAAGTTTTAATTCCGTAATACTTTTCATTATTTATATGCGATGAACGATATGGAAAGAGCTTGTACAAGACCTCTGAGAGGTCAATTACTACTTTTGCAATCCGAGATTGGCCCTAACTTCTAGGGAGTGGTTTTGGGATGTGACAACTTATGTGCATTATTATGGTATGATTATGATGATGTGCTAATGTGACGATCGAAGGGTTGTTACAAAAGACATTCTCATATAACTACCTAATGAGATAATGACTAGTATTACACAAGGAGGTAGTCTCCTATTTCCTATACTTAGATATGAAGATTAATTAAGGCTTAATTACATTTCAAAAATGTACTTTAGCATAGCACCGAGGGAGCTATTTATGAGAGAGTGTCCCTTCCCAATGTGGGAAGGTAGGTTCACATTGATTTTCATGAGATGGAGATTACAATGTCATGGTGCATAAAGAGGGACGCAATTATGGCTCATAGTACTTGAACTATGTTGCTCCATAGGAAAACTAGCTAGTGGATCCACCTAGAATGTTATATTCAAGTTCCGGTCCTACCTTGAAAGTAGACCAACCTTCTTTCGGTGAAAGTTGTTGTGACCGGATTTCATATTTAGGTCACATGATATATTTTCAGTTTAAGGAGATTTTTACCAAAAGTAAAATCAATGTAATAAAGTAGACTCTTACAAGGATGACTTAACAGGTTCTTCTTAGTATAAGTATGGGTATGAAACTCTACCTATGCATTGCACCAGTTGGCCTTCAATAGAAGTCCTAGGAGGTTGTTCTTATGCTCTTATGACTTTAAAGATAGGAATATATTGACTTTACATGTTGATGGTCCTACATGATGTTTGTTCCACTTATGAACATGTTATTGGGATACATTCCTATATATGATGATGACTACTCATTATGCTATGTTATGTTAAGCTAGGCATTACTTATGATATCTTTTCTTGTCTACTTGATTATGTGGGGTTATGGGACTTCACATGAGCATTGCACTTGTATGCTTGTGATGGGATTGTTTGTAAAGGTCTTATATGATACGATTATATGAACTCTTGCACATGTATTGTGGTTATTACATTATGTTTGAGTTTCTTTGGTTATATGATCTTGATACGTTACTATTCATATTGATATGACCTATGTTGAAGATAGCCGTGTTGCCTTGACTTTATCGACAATGTTTGTCTTTTGTTAAATATGTACTTATTTTAATAAATATGTGATCATTGGCTTGTATGTTTCTTAATTGTGCATTAAGGTTTTCAAAAGTGACTTAGCATGACTTTGAATAAAATGTCCCTTTAAGCATGATTTCAAACATTATATATGCATATGTTTCCATACTTTTTACAAGCGGATGTACAAACCCATTTTCTTTGTATTTCTAAAAGCCGTTGAAGTTAAAGGGCCAATTGCAAGACTACTTGGATATTCTCCAAGTGTTTGGTAGGTCCTCACCATCTTAGGATGATGCAACTATTAGCTACTTGATGTTGTTATAGTCTAAAGACATTTAGTTTCCTTTTCTTTCATTTAAAGACTATTGTTGTATAATCCTATATGTGGCTTTTGTTGTAATGAAGTATGGGATATGCATGAATGTTCTACTCGTTTTAGATAGTTTAATGTGAGATGGTATTATAGACTAAATTCTCATGTGATATGCATATTTTCTAAACGGGAAGCCTATTAAAGCTTCCTATGAGAGAAGTCTAAGTAAACTCCATATGTATATATGATTAGTAAGGGAGAGGTCTATGTAAACCTCAATATATGTAAAAAAATTATTTTTTTTGCATTTAACCAATGACATGTTATGACAAATACTAATAGGCTAGTCTTAGTCCTCTCTAAGGACGACGATGCCGGTTACGTTTAGATGTCCTCCCCGGTCATGACATTTAAGGTTATCAAACTCTCCAGGTATAATCCTCACATGGTTGATGACTTCAGGGCTCAAATGAATAAGTTATTCCATGGAGTGTAAAATTTGATAAAAACATAGTGCAAAAATGCTATGTTACTTGTAGATATGAAATCTCTAGGCTTATGACTCACGCTCAGCATGTTGAGGGTGATTAGCTTAAGGAACATCCTAAATATAAAACGAACGCTAGGAATGGGAATTATAACTACTCACATCAGAAATTCAGTGTTGGAAATCGCTCGCAATTTCAGTAGAAGTTTTCAACCCCAGCCTCTTCATCAGCTAGTGTTCAATCCTCCAAGAACATGTACGATCAGAAGGGTAGGGAACAAGTCTCTAAATCTCTCAGGAAGTGTTTCAGGCACAAAAACTTACACCACTCCTCCTAAGGGTGGTGAGAAACATCCACTGGCCTTCTTTAAAAGGGAGGATGCTTTGGATGAAGTCAGTTTGGTAATAGGTTTAGCGATTGTCCCTCTAGAAAGGGTAAAGGAGGAAATAATTGTAGAGCTTAGTCTACAACTTTAGCAACACTATAAAGTTGCCAACTTAGCAGGGTAACTCATTTAGTACAATTGGTGGTCAGTGCTAGACTAGGTTGTATAATCTTCAGGCTCACCATGATCAAGATGTTTTTCCTGATGCAGTTAGTGATACGTTAGCTGTCTTTGACTTTGACGTTTATGCATTGTTAGAACCTGGGGGGCTACTATCATATTTGTAAATCTTTACATAGTAGTCCAATTTAGTGTTAGTGCAGAAACTTTCTCAGAACTTTTTCAGTCTCTACTCCAGTTTGTGACCCAATTGTATCAAGACGGGTATACCAAAATTTCCATGTCACAGTCTCTCAGCAAGTAACCTCATCAGATCTTGTATTGTTAGAAAGGGTAGAATTCAATGGTATTCTAAGCATGGATTAGTTACATTCTTGTTATGCCTTAGTCGATCGTAGAACTAGGGTTGTTCATTTTAAGTTTCCAAACGAATCAATCTTAGAATGGAAGCATAGTAGCTTAGAGCCAATGGGTCAATTCATTTCTTACCTTAAGGCTAGAAAGATGATATCGAAGGGTTACAATCTAGTTAAAGTCAAAGATTCTAACTATTAAACCCCAGCTTTCGAGTCAGTTCTTGTTGTCAATAAGTTTCTAGAATATCTTCCCATATTCTCATTAGAAAGGGAAATCTTCTTCGTAATGAATCTCCTTCTAGACACCTAGCCTATATTTATTCCTCCTTACAGAATGGCTTCCATAGAGCTTAGTATTTTATCTTGGGTTGCACCAGTATTGTTCGTGAAGAAGAAAGATGGTCTTTCTCAGGATGTGCATTGACTATCAGCAATGAACAAGGTCACAAACAAGAATAAGTATCCCATCCCCAAGATTGAGGACTTATTTTACCAAGTTCATGGTGTTAGCCATTTCCCAAAGATATCCCTAAGATCGAGTTATCATCAGCTCAGGGTCAGAGAAAGTGACACTCGGTATGGTCATTATGAATTTGTAGTTATGTCGTTTGGACTAACCAATACTCATGCAGCTTTCATGGATTTGATGAACAGAGTGTTCAAACAGTACGTGGACTTGTCCGTTATCATCTTTTTTAATGCTATCCTCGTATACTCTAGGAATGATGAAATACATGATAGTAATTTCAAATTTGTTATGTAGACTCTCAAAGATCGGTATTTCGCTAAGTTTAGCAAATGTGAGTTCTGGTTGCAATCCATTGCAATCCTTGTTCCAATGTATCTAAAGAGGGGATCCATGTGGATTCAAATAAGTTAGAAGCAGTGAAACAATGTCTCAGACCTACCTATTCTACATATATCAAAAGTATCTTAGGTCTAGAAAGTTATTTTAGAAGGTTCATTGACGAATTTTCATCCATAGAATTATAAGTGACTAGGTTGACTCAGAAGATGGTCAAGTTTCAATGGTCAGATGATTGTGAGAAAAGCTTTGTCGAATTGAAAATTAGATTGACTGCAACTCCTCTCATGACTTTACCAAAGATTTCAGATTATTATGTGATCTATTGCGATGCATCCAGGATTTAGCGTAGGTTTTGTCTTGATGCAGTAAGAAATGGTTATGACTTTTCTTCCACTACAACAAATATGTTTGTGACAAAATTACGTTTCATATTTAAATACATGAGTAACTTACTTTTAGTGAAAAAAAATCTAATTTGGACAAAAAATATTTTGTCACAAAAAATAGATTGTAGAAATAGCAACAAATTAGAGTTCATAGTTAAATGTTGATTGTTTTAGCCAATTTTTTTTAATGGTAACAATTTTTGTCAATAATTTCATAACAAATTAGTGACAATCATTTTATCCTCTCTAATCGACCTAAGATTTAGTGACAACATTGTTTTGTCACAAAACATTCAATGTTCAAATTGTGAGTATCTCAAACTTTTAGCTAAATAAACTTAGTAATTGCTAAAAAATAATTCATTACTAATTCAAAAAACAACGATTTTGTTATACATATTGCTAATTACAAGTGACAAATGATAAATAAGATAATTTTGAACAATGTGATACGATATTTACTCATTTTTATTTACTAATAATACACATTTTTATTATATAAGAATCAATTCCAATTAATAATAATAGACATTATTAACACTCCGCAAGTCCATGACCTAATCTAGACTCTCCAATGCTGGTCTAATGTTGGTAAAAATGTTTTAGAAACTAAAATAATTGTTCTAAACCTTAGGAAGTTTTAGAGTCAAGACGTCAAGAAACGTACATGACGTCCGGAAACTAGCGAATTTGAACTAGTGGATGTCCCTATGTTGTGTAAATGTTTAGGAGTGTCATATGAGGTCTAAAACTTGTAAAAAGGCAATAGATAGTTAAATTATAGTATATAGATTCCAAACATTCAGTAACAACTCCCCAAGGACCGCCCGAAAGGTCCTTGAGGAGGACCCTAACATTGGCGAGCAATCTGCCAAAGAAGCTTGTGGCAGCCAATATGCGGAGTCCCTTGCGCGTAGTGCAACTAACAGTGGATAGGAAAATTTTTCCTCGCGACACGGGGCCTCAACGAGTTCCACTTCCTCAACCCGTATTTTTGAATAAAGATATGAAATTTCCCACATGACGCATAGCTACTTCCCAGATTTGTTCGCGTCGTTTTTAAGTCAATTTGACTTATAAAAAAGTCCCAATTAAGTGAGAGGTCTTTTGGGTAATTTAGGGGAATAGTATATATTGGATTTAGATCAGTTTTAACACATTTTCACTCACTCAACTTGAAACTCAAAATGTCTCACCTCTCTCTACTTTCTCTCTCAATCAACCTCCATTGAAGGATCAAGGAAGCTTGGAGAAGTAGACTAAGTTCTCAACTTTTATTCTTAAATTTTGTGGTTTAATATTCAGTTAAGTTATGCGTCCTTAGCTATTGAGTTTTCTTTCCCAAAGAGGTCCTTTCCAAGTTGATTCCTAAATCACCCAATTCCAAGGGTTTTCCTCTACTAATGGGTTTTCTTATAAGCATGAAATTGATGGCTCATTGTGATGAATTGTGATTACCTAAGGCTAATTGAGTGTAGCTTTTTGAGTAATTGATGTTTATTATGGGAATTTCGTATGGATCATGTCCATTTCCCCGAATTCCTCGAATGGTTGGATGTTGCTTATTAATTGATGGGAGTTGAAGGTGTATTGATTGTTTGACTTGTTTTAACTATTCTAATTCGTTATGGAAATCCTAGGGTCATGTATTATTGGGATTTTATGTATTTATTAAAGAATTCATGATGAACCCTTTTCCCCTACCTAGGTTATGAATTTATGTTAACTTGGATAGTGATTATACAATTGACTTAGTTCTTGTGTTAATTTACTATTGTATGATTTTATTACACCTATTGATGGATGAAATTTGATTGGTTGAGGGTAAGACCAATGATGATGGATTTTGAAGGAGAATTCGTAAAACTTTGTGATCTTGAACCTTTAATTTAATTGTGATAGCTTGTACTTGGTTGATGAAGTTCAATTGAAGCTTGTCATATGATTGGATTAAGTAGGTGTTTGTATGATGATGTTATTGAAAAGTCTTGATTATGTGATGATTTGAGATTATGTTAATATGTAATGATATAAGTTTGGTTATGAATTGTCTATGTGCCTTATTATGACATGATGATGATGATATATGTTAATCTCACATATGAGGGTTGTATTCAAAGGATGTTCTCATGCAATTCCTATTGAGAAAATGATGATGATATACAAGGTATTAGTCACATATGACCTAAACTAAGTTATGATGAATAATAAAGGATTAAAGAAAATTCAAACGGAACTTTAGCTACGCACTGAGTGAACTTGACAATAAGAGGTGTTGACTTACCATAGAAGAAGATTCACCCTATAGTTCAACATAAGGTGTTGACTCCCCTTGAAGGGGACTTATCATTTCTCATGAGATGAGGTCTCCAATGCTAATGGCCATGTAAAGGGTTCAAGACATGTCTTTTTGGTTTTGATCTTTGTTGCCCCCATAGGAAGAGTAGCTAGTTGATCCACCTAGAAAGCTATGTTTATGTTTTAGTTCTACCTTGCAAGTAGAGCACCTTATTTCGGTGTAGGGTTCATCACAATAGATTCCATCTTTATCGTACATCGACTATGTCAGTTCAGGCAATTCTTTCTGAAAGTAAAATGAATTAAAAAGTTGAACACTAACAAGGGTGACTAAAGGGGTTCGACTTAGTATATGTAGGGCTATAGGAATATACCTAGACAATGAACAAGTTAGTTGTAGGAAAAATTCTAGGAGGTTGTTCTTATGTATGATGTTATGAAACGTATGATGTTGAACATGATGTTTATTAGAATTTCTATATGTAGTGATGACTATCTATGGTGATACGTATTATGCTAAAAAGCACTACTTACGATCTCCTATCTTTTTTATTTGGTTGTGTGGGGTTATGGAGCTTTACATAAGCATTGCACTTATTGGCTTGGGATGGGATTGTTGGTAAGGGTTTTGTATGCTCATAATTTTTTGAATTGTTGAACTTGTTGGTTCATATGGTTCTTATGATTCATTATGAACATGAGCTGTGTTATTATGTTCATGTAAAACTCTAGACAGCTTAAGGTGCATGAGAAGAATTATCATACTCATGACCTGGAGCTTGCAGAAGTGGTGTTTGCACTCAAGATTTGGAGACAGTACTTGTATTGTGTTCATGTAGATGTCTTCACTTACCATAAAAAGCTTTAATATATGTTCACCCAAAAAGAGTTTAATCTTCACTAGAGGAGATGGAGATTGCTTAAATTCCTTAAGAATTATGATATGAGTGTGCAATACCATCCT
This sequence comes from Solanum peruvianum, assembly GCA_027705065.1. Taxonomy (NCBI): domain Eukaryota; kingdom Viridiplantae; phylum Streptophyta; class Magnoliopsida; order Solanales; family Solanaceae; genus Solanum; species Solanum peruvianum. Next base: position 23,650,213 of record JAKWJD010001763.1, read on the forward strand.
GGTAAGGCGAATGCAGTAGCAGATGATCTTAGATGATTATCTATGGGTAGTCTAGCCCATGTTCAGGAACAAAGCAAAAAAGTAGTGAAGGATGTTCACATGCTTTCTCGCTTGGGAATTCTCCTTATGAGCTTATTAGACACAGGTAAATCGATTCAAAATAGGGTAGAATCTTCTCTGATAGTGGAGGTTAAGGAAAAGCAAGACCGCAATCAAATCTTGCTTGAACTTAGGGATTTAGTCCACAATTAGAGAGTTGACGTTTTCTCCCAATGGGAAAATGGTGTAATTCGCTACCAGGGTAGATTGCATGTTCTAGATGTGGGTGAGTTCAGACAACATATTTTTGCAGAAGCCCATAACTCCAGATATTAATTTCATCTAGGTGCCACTAAGATGTACCGCGATATACGGGAAAACTATTGGTGGAATGACATGAAGAGAGATATAGCAAATTTTGTTTGTGAGTGCCCCACTTCCCAGCAAGTCAATTTAAAACATTAGAAACCAGTAGATATGGCTCAACAAATCAACATTTCTACTTGAAAGTTGGTAGTGATAAATATGGATTTCATCACAGTTTTACCTCGTACTCACAGACAACATGACACCATTTGGGTGATAGTTGACAAGAGCAATGAGTCTTCTAGCATTTTTGCGGTCAAGACTACAGATTCGGCGGAGGGCTATGCCAAGCTTTAAATTAATGAAATTGTGAGGTAGCATGGGGTTTATTTTTCTATCATCTAATATAGAGGTCTTAAGTTTACCTCTCATTTCTGGAAGTCATTTTATAAGCGTCTTGGTACTCAATTTAACCTTAGCATAACATTTCATTCGCATACACATAGACAGGCAGAGCGTACCTTTAAACCATAAAGTATATGTTGAAAGCTTGTGTGATCGATTTCAAGGGTAGTTATAATTATCACCTTCCTTTTATTGGGTTCGCCTACAATAATTACTATCATTCAAGCATTCAGATTGCCCCTTATGAGGTAGTGTACGGGCGTAGATTCTAGTGTTTGTTTGTTTGATCTAGGTGAAGCAGCTTTGATAGTACCAGAATGAGTCCATTAAGCTATTGAGAAATTCCAACTCATTACATATAGACTTAAGACAGTCCGAAGTCGTCAAAAAATTTATGCAGCTGTTAGGAGAAAGGAATGGGAATTCCAAGTTGACGATTGGGTTTTCTTTAAAATGTCACCTATAAAGAGGTAATGAGATTTGGAAAGAAAGAGAAGCTCAGTCCTAGATATGTAGGCTCTTACAAGATCTTGAAAAGAGTTGGAAAGGTGGCATATAAGTTGGACTTTCCAACAGAACTAGCAACAGCGCATCCAGTCTTCTACATCTCGCTCCTGAACAAGTGTGTAAGTGATCCAGCTTTGTAGTACCATTAGAGGGTGTGGCTGTGAGAGATAGTTTTTTATATGAGGATGTACCAATTGAGATTCTTAACCGTCAGGTTAAAAGGATGAAAAACAATGAACCTGCTTCAGTCAAGGTTTTGTGGAGGAGTTAGTCCATATAGAGATCAATCTGGGAAGAAGAAGCAACCATGAAGTCTAGGTATCCTTAACTCCTTCCTTCCGATTCAACTCCAGCGTGATGTAATAGTTCCTATTATGTTTTTTGTCATTCACGCACAATTTCAGTCTTAGAATTATGTTCCCTCAATTTGTACTTGCATTTTAGCATATTTACATATTCTTGGAACTCTGTTCAGTCAGAAATTTTTGTTTTCAATGTTGACTGTTAGGGATTGCAAACCCTCCCTCCCTTTCAGCAAGTTTAGTTTTCATTCGAGGAAGAATGTTTTCAACGGGGAGATAATTTAACCCCCATATCTAAAAAACACAAAATATACAAGTTTTTTTGAGTTGCAGGTGCCAGCAATGGAGCCAAATACACAATGTCACTCAACTTATGGTCTGGCATTCGACTCAATTTATTGGCAAGTAAACTTCCAATTCATAGTCATGAATGACGGTCGACCAGTACGGAGTGTCAGTCAACTTACTGCCCGTCAACCGAATCTGTTGATTTGCTCGATAACATCAAGTTCTCAATCGTGAACGACATTCAACCAGTACAGACGGTTAGTCGACTTACGGTCCTTCAGTATACTCAGTCAATTTTCCAGCTCAATTTCAATTCTCAGTCACAAACAATGGTCGACCAGTACGGCCTGTCAGTCGACTGATGGTCGGTCAGTAAACTCCTTCAGTTATTTCAATAACTTTTAATTCAAGTGTCTTTTGGTCTTTTCCTTATTCGTTTGTCCCCGACGGTACGTCATTCAGACCCTAAATCAAGATGTTTTTGTCTGTCTAATCTTAGACTAAAAACTAGAATTTATCTAAGTCAAAATTATTAATCAAAACATAGAAAATTAGAAACAAAAGAGGAGAAAAAATCCAAGAACCCTAGGTCAAGAACGTAGAAAGTTTCTATTAATTTAAGACCTAAAATTTAAAGATTTGTCTTATGGATTTGTCACCATGAATGATGGATTTTACTTATGGGTTTCTGTCACCCATTAGTTCCCTAGTTTTAGTCAATTTCTTAATTCGCGTATGATGACTAAACTTAGGGTTTCTTGAATGTTAGAATTGGGTTCTTAGGTATTCGAATGATCCAAATCAGATTACTATATTAATATTCACATTATTGTAAGTATTTAAGAACCCTAGATATGTATTTCTTTAGTTCATAAACTACACATGATAGGTCACATATATCAGTCATTCACTTATACATGCCTCAGTTATTAATACATTATTATCATATTAATTGTTGCATTCTCAGGTTGCATGTTCATTTTTTGTTCCCCAGTATTTACAGAAAATCAGTCATAATAAATTAACAACTTAATTCATTAGGAGTGACATAATATCGAGTTGGACGAGGGTTTAGCGTATCAAAATAGTACCATAACTACTAGATAATTAGGTTGTAAGTCCCCTTTGTGAGCATCAGTTTAATGATCAACATGCTTTTCTACCTCTGACATGGTATATTGGGTACTCTCGATGGGGCATATACATTGAAATCCACAGTTATCTCATGTGAATTTATCATCGTTTATAAGTAGCCCCATAGTTCAGTCAGACTCTATTAGATTGAACATATTTAGAGTTTAGTTAGTGTTCAGTCTCAACTTGTTATAAATTTTATTATTGCAACCAGTTAGCTCAGCATTCATAACATCATGTTCGGAATTTTATACTTTAATTTTGTGCTTATTCAATTATGAATTTGTAACGACCTGTTTAATCGTTTTGAGCAGCATATTTTATTTCTGGAAAAACTGGCTGAGACGACGGATACCACGACGGACCGTCATGGGCACGACGGACCGTCGAGGGTGTCTCGTTCCAAAACACTTAGGAATTCTGAAATCTGAGTACTGAAATCGACTCTCTGAACTCTGTGACGGACCTGCAGGACGGACCGTCACAGGTACGACGAACCGTCGTGAGCCCCCGTTTCAAAACACTTCAACTCTTGAGAATTTGGTACAGGGAACGATTCTCTGAACGTCGTGACGGAAGAGTAGGACGGACCGTCGTAGGTACGACGGGCCGTCACAGACTCCTTAAGGAAATTGAGTCTATGACGAACCTGCATGACGGACCGTCGCAGGCACGACGGGCCGTCAGAGGTTGCGTAATCCCAGGCGGAGTCGGATTTCTTTGAAAGTTTTAAAGGGGAGTTTTGGACTATTCCTTCTATAATTATAAATTTCATGGATTAACATTAATAACTCAGTTTCTTGGGGGATAAAAGAGGTAACTTTGAGTTAATTAGTGGGTCATTATTGTCATCTTTTATACTTAATTATATACTAATTAGGGTAAAAGAAAGAGGGTTTGAATAAGAAAACTAGAAAGAACAAAGAGAAAGAGAGGGAATCGAACGAGAAGAGAGAAACAAAGCTTGGGAAATTGCTTGCTTGATCAAATTCTTCGGTGGGGGTAGGTTATGGTTTTTACGATATTCGTAGTGAACTCTTAATAGTGAATGATATGTATTAATAGTACAGTAAACCCTGCTATGTGCTTAATTGTATGCTTGTATGAATGTGATTATATAATTGTGATTATATGAGCATGATGAAGTTATTGAATCCCAAATCTTGAAAACCCTAATCTCTTTGTTAATGATGATGCCTTGGTAATAAAAAAGGCTTGATAAACTAAAGTAATGAGATTGATGATGCCTTAGTATAAGAAAAGGCTTGATGAACTAAAGTAATGAGAATGATGATGCCTTGGTATAAGAGAAGGCTTGATGAATTGATAGAATGAGATTAGGGGATCGGGTGTCACGAACCGACACGTAGATTTAGGGGATCGGGTGTCACGAACCGACACATAGATTTAGGGGATCGGGTGTCATGAACCGACATGTAGATTTAGGGGATCGGGTTTCACGAACCGACACGTATATTTAGGGGATCGGGTGTCACGAACCGACACGTAGATTTAGGGGATCGGAATGTCACGTTCCGACACGTAGTAGTAGGGGATCGGAGTGTCACGTACCGACACAAGAGGAAGAAAGATAATGAATCTTGAAAGATGATAAATATACTCAATCTAATGAACCCAATTCCCAAATGAGTATGGTATTGAGGCTTGAGTCCTCATGTGTGAACTTGACGGAAATTGTTAATGATATAGTACTTGTGTTGCTACATGTTAAGCATTATAGTTGATTTTATAATATTAGTTGATATATACTGTTCCCTATTTTGAGTTGGCCGATAATATCTACTCAGTACCCGTGTTTTGTACTGACCCTACTTTTATGTTTTCTTCTTTGTTATTTGTGGAGTGCAGCAAACGTGCCGTCGTCTTCAACCCAACAGTAATTCTAGCAAGTCTTCGTCACACCGGATCTTCAGGGTGAGCTAATGCTTCTAGCTTGGACTGGATCTTCTTCTTCAAGTCTTGATGCCTTGAACTTCCGGCATGGACTAGCTTTGTACTTGTTTTGTTTTCTTAGATACTCTTAGTTTAGTAATTTTGATCATAGATGTTCTTGTGGTGATGACTTCCATATTTTGGGGATAATAATAATAGTTTTGACTTGTTTTTATTAATGAGTTTAAGTCTTCCGCATTATTTTCTGTTGATATACATTGAAATGTTAAGGGTTAGATTGGTTGGTTCGCTCACATAGGAGGGTAAATGTGGGTGCCAGTCGCGGCCCGGTTTTGGGTTGTGACAAACTTGGTATCAGAGCATTAGGTTCGTTGGTCTCATCACACAAGAACGAGTCTAGTAGAGTCTTATGGAACGGTAGGGGGACGCCTTTACTTTTCTTTGAGAGGCTATAGGACTTTAGGAAAATTCCATTCTTTCATTCTTTCTTTCGTGCTACTACTTGAGTCCAATTGGTATCTAGGTGATACGAATTGGTATCTGACCATCTTCACTCTATTTCGCAGATGGTTAGAACTAGAGCAACGACCGCTCCAGCAGCGACAACGGCAAGACAAGAAACGTCTGAGCCAGCCACTAGGGCTGTAGCTTGTAGAGGAGTAGCGGCAAGAGGCCGTGGAAGAGGTCGTGGGAGGACGTCCTCTAGAGGGAGAGGACAAGCACCTAGCCTATCTGGTACTAGGGCAGAGACTCCTCCACCGACTGAGGAAGTGAAAAGAGAGGGTGAGGAAGGGGAGAATGAACAAGTGCAGAACGAGGAACTGCCACCCCAACCTACCCCAGAGATGATCAATCAGGTTCTTGCTTATCTTAGCGGGTTATCTGATCAAGGACAGACACCTCTAGTGTTTTCTGCACCAGCACCTCAGGTTCCGGAGGTACAACATGTGGCTACTATGGCTCCCCGCATGGATGCCTCGTTGGAAATAGGCACGTTTCCACGTCTGACTACAGGGCCTATAATGACAAATGATCAACATGAACTTTTAAGCAAGTTCTTGAAATTAAAACCTCCAATCTTCAAGGGTGCTGAATCTGAGGATACTTACGATTTCCTGGTTGACTGTCATGAGCTACTACACAAGATGGGTATAGTAGAACGGTTTGGTGTTGAGTTCGTAAGTTATCAGTTTCAAGGGAACGCCAAAATGTTGTGGCGGTCACATGTTGAGTGTCAACCAACAGAGGCACCACCTATGACTTGGGCATCATTCTCTAGCTTGTTTATGGAGAAGTATATCCCCCAGACTTTGAGGGATAGGAAAAGGGATGAGTTCTTGAGCCTAGAGCAAGGTAGGATGTCGGTTAACGCATATGAGGCTAAGTTTCGTGCATTATCCAGGTATGCCACTCAACTTTGTTTCAGTCCACAAGAGCGGATTCGCCGGTTTGTGAAGGGGTTGAGGTCAGAATTTCGAATTTCGGCCTTACAGGTAGCGGCTACGGCAAAATCCTTCCAAGAAGTGGTAGACTTTGTGATAGAGGTGGAAGGAGTGAAGCCCGATGACTTCACCACGGCATCGACATCAAATAGGTTTCGAAAGGGAGGTGAGTTTAATGGTTCCTACTCTAGAGGACAGAGTTCCGGAGGTTACTCAGTTCGACCCATTCAGTCTTCACTACAGACTGTAGTTGGGGGTCCACCTCAGACCGATCAACACTTCTCTGAGAGACCTATGCTTGACTCTAGAGAGTTTTATGGATGTGGGGAGACTGGGCATATTAGGAGGAATTGCCCGAAACAGAGTTATAGACCCCCGATAGCTAGAGGTAGAGGTGGTCATGGTAGAGGCCGTTATTCTGCAGGACGTGGTGGTCGAGGTAATGGTGGTCACCAAAACGGCAGTGGTGAGGGGCAAACTGGAGCCACTACAACGCAACATGGTAGGGGCAACGGACAGACAAGTAATGGGGCCCATTGTACGCTTTTCCTGGGAGGTCTGAAGCGGAGATATCAGATGTTGTCATCACAGGTAATCTTTTGATTTGTGATTGCATGGATTCTGTATTGTTTGATCCTGGATCCACATTTTCTTATGTATCTTCCTCATTTGCTAATGGTCTAAATTTACATTGTGAATTACTTGACATGCCTATTCGTGTTTCTACTCCGGTGGGTGAGTCTGTGATAGTTGAAAAGGTATATAGGTCTTGTTTGGTGAATTTTGTGGGGAGCAACACTTATGTAGATTTAGTTATCTAAGAAATGGTTGACTTTGATGTAATTCTGGGTATGACTTGGCTTTCTCCGAATTTTGCGATTTTGGATTGTAATGCTAAAACTGTGACGTTAGCCAAGCCTGGGACAGATCCGTTAGTGTGGGAGGGCGACTACACTTCCAATCCGGTTCGTATCATCTCCTTCCTTCGTGCTAAGAAAATGGTTAGTAAGAGGTGTTTAGTTTTCTTGGCACATCTCAGGGATGACATTACTCAAGTACCTTCAATTGAGTCGGTTTCGGTAGTCCGCGAGTTTCTGGATGTGTTCCCTGCAGATCTTCCTGGTATGCCACCGGATAGAGATATCGATTTTTGCATTGATTTGGAACCGGGTACTCGCCCCATTTCTATGCCCCCTTATAGAATGGCTCCTACGGAGTTAAGAGAGTTAAAGGCACAACTTCAAGAGTTGTTGAGCAAAGACTTCATTAGACCAAGTGCATCTCCTTGGGGTGCTCCGGTTTTGTTTGTGAAGAAGAAGGATGGGAGTTTTCAGATGTGCATAGACTATAGACAACTGAACAAGTTAACTATTAAGAACAAGTATCCTCTTCCTCGCATTGATGATTTGTTCGATCAGTTACAAGGTGCTTGTGTCTTCTCTAAGATTGATTTGAGATCTGCTTATCATCAATTTAAAATACGGGCAACGGATGTGCCCAAGACTGCTTTTCGAACTAGGTATGGGCACTACGAATTTGTGGTAACGTCTTTTGGTCTTACAAATGCCCCTGCTGCTTTCATGAGCTTGATGAATGGGATTTTTAAGCCATATCTGGATCTCTTTGTGATCGTATTTATTGATGATATACTAATATACTCAAAGAGTAAGAAGGAACATGAGGAGCATTTGAGAATGGTGTTAGAGTTATTGAGGAAGAAGAAACTTTATGACAAATTCTCCAAGTGTGAGTTCTTGCTAGATTCAGTGTCCTTCTTGGGACACGTGGTTTCTAAGGATGGAGTTATTGTGGATCCTTCTAAGATCGAAACAGTGAAGAATTGGGTGAGACCTACAAACGTGTCAGAAATAAGGAGTTTTGTTGGTTTAGCTAGCTACTACCGCCGATTTGTCAAGGGGTTCTCTTCTATTGCTTCCCAATTAACGAACTTGACTAAGCAGAATGTTCCATTTGTATGGTCGGATGAGTCTGAGGAAAGCTTTCAGAAACTCAAGACCTTGTTGACGACTGCACCAATTCTTATCTTGCCAGTAGAGGGTAAAAACTTCATCGTTTATTGTGATGCATCCTATTCAGGTTTGGGTGCAGTGCTAATGCAAGAGAAGAATGTGATAGCTTATGCTTCGAGGCAATTAAAGGTGCATGAACGTAACTATCCGACCCATGATTTGGAGTTGGCCGCGGTAGTGTTTGCATTAAAGCAATGGAGGCACTATTTATATGGGGTTAAGTGTGAGGTCTATACGGATCATCGTAGCCTACAGTACGTCTTTACTCAAAAAGATTTGAACTTGAGACAGAGGAGATGGATGGAACTACTGAAGGATTACGACATCACTATCTTGTATCATCCGGGAAAAGCGAATGTTATGGCGGATGCTTTAAGTATAAAGGCCGGAAGCATGGGAAGTCTAGCTCATTTGCAAGTTTCTAGATGCCCATTGGCTAGAGAGGTTCAGAATCTGGCTAATGACCTTATGAGGTTAGAAATAAATGAGAAGGGAGGATTGTTAGCTTGTGTGGAGGCAAGATCTTCCTTCCTTGACAAGATTAAGGGAAAGCAGTTTAACGATGAGAAATTGATCCCGACCCGAGATAAAGTGTTGCGAGGAGAGGCTAAGGAAAGAAAAATTGATGACGAAGGCGTTTTGAGGATTAAGGGAAGATTATGTGTGCCTCGTGTTGATGACTTGATCCACACTATCCTTATAGAGGCTCATAGTTCCGGATATTCGATACATCCTGGTGCAACCAAGATGTACCGCGACCTAAAACAACATTTTTGGTGGAGTAGAATAAAGCGTGACATTGTGGATTTTGTTGCCAAATGTCCAAATTGTCAGCAAGTAAAGTATGAACACCAGAGGCCCGGAGGAACACTTCAGAGAATGCCCATTCCTGAATGGAAGTGGGAGAGAATCGCAATGGACTTCGTGGTTGGTCTTCCAAAGACATTGGGTAAGTATGACTCTATTTGGGTGATTGTTGATAGGTTAACTAAGTCTTCTCACTTCATTCCGGTCAAGGTGACCTACAATGCAGAGAAGTTAGCCAAAATCTACATCTCAGAAATCGTTCGATTGCATGGAGTTCCACTCTCCATCATATAAGATAGAGGTACGCAGTTTACTTCTAAGTTTTGGAGAACATTGCATGCCGAATTAGGTACTAGGTTGGACCTTAGTACTGCGTTTCACCCTCAGACTGATGGTCAGTCTGAGCGAACGATTTAAGTGTTGGAGGATATGCTTCGTGCATGTGTGATATAATTTGGTGGTCATTGGGATAACTTCTTACCCTTAGCGGAGTTTTCATACAATAATAGCTATCACTCCAGTATTGACATGGCTCCATTTGAAGCATTGTATAGGAGGAGATGTAGGTCTCCCATTGGTTGGTTTGATGCATTTGAAGTTAGACGTTGGGGTACTGATCTATTGAGGGATTCCTTGGAGAAGGTGAAAGCTATTCAAGAAAAGCTTTTAGCAGCTCAAAGTAGACAAAAGGAATATGCGGATCGAAAAGTTAGAGACTTGGAGTTCATGGAGGGTGAACAAGTCTTGTTGAAGGTTTCACCCATGAAAGGGGTGATGCGGTTTGGAAAAAGGGGTAAGCTAAGCCCAAGGTATATTGGACCATTTGAAGTACTTAAGCGAGTAGGGGAGGTGGCTTATCAATTAGCCTTGCCTCCAGGGATGTCCGGGGTACATCCGGTATTTCATGTGTCCATGTTGAAAAGATACCATGGGGATGGAAACTACATCATCCGTTGGGATTCAGTTTTGCTTGATGAGAATTTGACTTATGAGGAGGAACCGGTCGCTATTTTAGATAGGGAAGTTCGCAAGTTGAGGTCGAGAGAGATTGCATCCATCAAAGTTCAATGGATGAATCGACCAGTTGAAGAAGCCACTTGGGAGAAGGAGGCTGATATGCAAGAAAGATACCCACACCTGTTTACAGATTCGGGTACTTCTTCTCGTCCTTGTTTTTCTTATTTTGATCATTCGAGGACGAACGATGGGTAAATTGGTATCTATTGTAACGACCTATTTAGTCGTTTTGAGCAGCACATTTTATTTCTGGAAACACTGGCTGAGACGACGGATACCACGACGGACCGTCATCTGCACGATGGACCGTCGAGGGTGTCTCGTTCAAAAACACTTAGGAATTCTGAAATCTGAGTACTGAAATCGACTCTCTGAACTCTGTGACGGACCTGCAGGACGTACCGTCACAGGTACGACGAACCGTCGTGAGCCCCCGTTTCAAAACACTTCAACTCTTGAGAATTTGGTACAGGAAACGATTCTCTGAACGTCGTGACGGAAGTGCAGGACGGACCGTCGTAGGTACGACGGGCCGTCACAGACTCCTTAAGGAAATTGAGTCTATGACGAACCTGCATGACGGACCGTCGCAGGCACGACGGGCCGTCACAGGTTGCTTAATCCCAGGCGGAGTCGGATTTCTTTTAAAGTTTTAAAGGGGCGTTTTGGACTATTCCTGCTATAATTATAAATTTCGTGGATTAACATTAATAACTCAGTTTCTTGGGGGATAAAAGAGGTAACTTTGAGTTAATTAGTGGGTCATTATTGTCATCTTTTATACTTAATTATATACTAATTAGGGTAAAAGAAAGAGGGTTTGAATAAGAAAACTAGAAAGAACAAAGAGAAAGAGAGGGAATCGAACGAGAAGAGAGAAACAAAGCTTGGGAAATTGCTTGCTTGATCAAATTCTTCGGTGGAGGTAGGTTATGTTTTTTACGATATTCGTAGTGAACTCTTAATAGTGAATGATATGTATTGATAGTATTGTAAACCCTGCTATGTGCTTAATTGTATGCTTGTATGAATGTGATTATATAATTGTGATTATATGAGCATGATGAAGTTATTGAATCCCAAATCTTGAAAACCCTAATCTCTTTGTTAATGATGATGCCTTGGTAATAAAGAAGGATTGATAAACTAAAGTAATGAGATTGATGATGCTTTAGTATAAGAAAAGGCTTGATGAACTAAAGTAATGAGAATGATGATGCCTTGGTATAAGAGAAGGCTTGATGAATTGATAGAATGAGTTTAGGGGATCGGGTGTCACGAACCGACACGTAGATTTAGGGGATCGGGTGTCACGAACTGCCACGTAGATTTAGGGGATCGGGTGTCACAAACCGACACATAGATTTAGGGGATCGGAGTGTCACGTTCCGACACATAGTAGTAGGGGATCGGAGTGTCACGTACCGACACAAGAGGAAGAAAGATAATGAATCTTGAAAGATGATAAATATACTCAATCTAATGAACCCAATTCCCAAATGAGTATGGTATTGAGGCTTGAGTCCTCATGTGTGAACTTAACGGAAATTGTTAATGATATAGTACTTGTTGTTGCTACATGTTAAGCATTATAGTTGATTTTATAATATTACATGATATATATTGTTCCCTATTTTGAGTTGGCCGATGATATCTACTCAGTACCCGTGTTTTGTACTGACCCCTACTTTTATGTTTTCTTCTTTGTTATTTGTGGAGTGCAGCAAACGTGCCGTCGTCTTCAACCCAACAGTAATTCTAGCCAGTCTTCGTCACACCGGATCTTCAGGGTGAGCTAATGCTTCTAGCTTGGACTGGATCTTCTTCTTCAAGTCTTGATGGCTTGAACTTCCGGCATGGACTAGCTTTGTACTTGTTTTGTTTTCTTAGATACTCTTAGTTTAGTAATTTTGATCATAGATGTTCTTGTGGTGATGACTTCCAGATTTTGGGGATAATAATAATAGTTTTGAATTGTTTTTATTAATGAGTTTAAGTCTTCCGCATTATTTTCTGTTGATATACATTGAAATGTTAAGGGTTAGATTGGTTGGTTCGCTCACATAGGAGGGTAAATGTGGGTGCCAGTCGCGGCTCGATTTTGGGTCGTGACAGAATTATTTCAGCTTTACTCTATCCTACATGCCCAGTACCCTTCCAGTATAGATACATAAATGTGCTACATATTTTCGTGCTGTAGGTTCATGTTCTCAGCATCTAGATCACGCTTAGATCGATTCTCGATCTCAAGTTCCGCAGAATTAGTGGTGAGTCCTCATTCTATGAGCATGATTGTCATGAGTATTTTTTCAGTATTTTTAGTCCTTTAGTTTCAGTTTTGCTAGATTTAGCTAGGGAATGTCCCAAAATTTTTAGTCAGTTAGAGGCTATCTTTAGACATAGTAAGTTTTATCTTAGTATTGAGTAAATATCTTCTCTATATTAAACTATCCAGTTTTTATATATCTCACTTATGGTATATGGGTATTCTCCAACTTTTTATTTTAATTATTATTTAGCTTTAGCACTAGTTTAATATCTTTAGTATTCTCATGATCATGGTAATAGGGTTTGTTTGGGATCACTTCTGACCTTGGGTTTCATGTATGCTTCTGGAGAGTAGCTCAGGGCATGAAACCCTCAACATATCCTGTGGAGTTTCAATAGTACGCTCCAATTTGTAACAACCCTAAAAATGGATATGATAATTAATTCTTGATGTGTCTAGAATGCCTATGATTAGACAAGGGTTCACAAAGATTAATGCGCGTAGAACCAGACCTCAGAACCCTTAAATCAGCCAATCAAACTAACTTTGGGATTTATTTGATCTAGGAAAGGTTGGGTCTAGCCATGTAGGGCTTCGAATACAAAGATTTACTGGATGAGTCTTACCAGACTTAGAAAGGGAAAATCATAGTTTTGGAGTGTCTAGGGGTAAAATGGTCTTTTTCCAGGATAAGGGTAGTATAATAATTACCCTAAATATATAATTAATTATTTAAATAATGACGTAGAGGGGCATTTTTGGGAGAGAGGGACGAAAATGGGCTCTTGAAGTGAAGTCTTGCTTCACCCGGGTTCGAACCTATGTTGAAGAAATGAATTAAATTTGTTTTTAATTTATGTTGGTTTATTAATGAAATTATTTATATTTCTTGTTTATTATCTGATTTAAAATAAAAGGAAATTAGATTCTTAATAATTAAATAAAACCTTATTTTATTAAGTCATAAACAAGACTCCTAACCTAAGAAAACTCTTCTCTCACACGCTCATCTTTCTCTGTAACGTCTCTATCACTCTCATTCAAAATCTCTCTCTTCCAAAGTAACTTTCAAGAACAGAAAAATAAACCAAGTTCTTCACAATTTAAGAACTCACACGAAATTACAAGAAAACACACGTTAGTTACACGTTAGGCAAAGGGAGGTTGTCCGTCGTGTGGTGTTGACATTGACGGGACTTGGATGTGATCTTGCGTGAAGTTTTTTGGCAGCAAGTTGAGGGTTTAACGTAAAAAAGGTATGGGTTCTCTTATCTCTTAGACCTTTTCCGTAGAGACCCCTTAAGGTTAATATTATTTAGTCTGAAAACTAGGGTTGTTCCCCGTTGCATGTCCTTATCACTAACTCCCAATGATTTGTAGGTTGGGTATGATTGCTGGTAGATTTAGGTGTATGTTGTGCTTTCGTGATGAAATATGATATTTTTGTGTATTTGAAATGGTATGATTGATAACCTATGTGTTTTCGCAACTATGTGCATGTGTGTGCAAGTGTGGCAATGACTAGGGTCTCGGTTTGAGGCTCCAAAATGTGTAACGTTATGGTTGTTATTTTACGTGCATAAACTATGTAAATCGTGATGTTCGTAAAAGATTAAATTGCCTTATTTAGGTAACAATCTCTTGGCTAAATGAATCTATGAAAAATGCATCCCAAAACGTGTTAAATGGTTTACGAATTACTCTATGAATTCAAGTGAAAACATTGATGAAAGTGAGCCGAAATGTGACCAATTTTCCACCAACATACATGTTTAGTTTAGGCTAAATGTGAGTAAAAAATGAGGTGAGGTCACCAGGATTCAAACCCGCGACCTCACCCGTAAAATGCCTTAAAATCACAAAAGGGAAATGGGGGTCAAGGGGATATGATCTCGGGCGTGATGGCTGAAAAGTAAAGTACAAAAAATTAATAAAAAGAAATGTGAATCGTGGGAATTGAACTCACGACCTCTAGGCAGCAAATGAGAGTCAAAGAAAACTTTAAGAAAAAGAAATTGGAGGCGTGGGAATCAAACCCACGACCTCCTAGGCATATTCAAGGGGAAAAATCTAAAAGAAACAAGAGAGAAGTTGTGGGGGTGTGAACCCACAAACCCTTGGCCAAGGGAGAGAGAGTTTAAATAAAAGAAATTAAAAGAAAATGAGTTTGTGGGGGTTCGATAGCACATCCTTTCAATCCCATTGATGAAAAATGAAGATAAAAACTAAGGGAAAATTAAAATGAAGGTTTGGGGCTTGATCTTGGGTCCCCAAGCCGTAAATACAATAAATGAAAAAAAATTAAGTGTTGTCTATGGGACTCGAAATTGAGTTCCCTTGCCCAAATTCCGTATAAATACATAAGCCATACATGAATTAAATATTCAAGAATAATGCTGCCTACTTAGATCGAAATGGAGATCTTGGCATACATACAAGATACATAAGTCTTGTACCACATAATCTTAGGAAGATATTAATCATTTAACGAACGATGAATGAAACCTCATGGCTTGTGTATATAGATCCATAAGTCTAGCATACGTTTAAAAAAAAGTGAACCTAAGATGTATGTTATAAAATGATGTAACCCTAGAAGGGTTAAGTAAGAGAGTAAAACAAACTAAATAACCAAGTGCATTGGCATATGATAAAATGAACAATAAAATGATGAAATGAACAATGAAATGATGAATTGAAAAAATAAATGATGAAACAAACAATTAAATGATGAAACCCTAGAAGGTTATGTAAGAGTGTGAAACACACTAAATCTCTAAGTGCATTGGGCATATGATTAACTGAACATTTTACGTAAAATGGGGTGAGTAATTATGAAGAGCAAATGTTCTAATGGTAATGAATGTGGTGACAACATGATATTAGGCTAATGTTAAAGATGAGATCAATCTCAAATGAGCCTAAGTATATGTTATCAAAACGTACTCACCTATGAGAGTGTAAAGTTAATGAAAAGACCAGTCTCTATGAACACTCTAGTGCAAGTATTAAGATTAATACACTTAATACTAATAATGAGATGAGAAATAATATATTGAGCTATGATATCCTCATACTAGAAGCTAGCTTCCATGACGTATAAGTTGAATGTAATGGAACATTATACTGAGCACCGATAAACTATCTATGATCTGTGATGCCTTTTTTCGGGAAGGCCGGAGGTTAACGTAACTCTTATGATATTAGAGTGTTCGGCATGCCAAGTATCGATCTCCTTATATCTCCTAGTCTTCTAACCTATACTACCAATTTAGAGAACTGGTGGGTTTCAATTCCCATGTACGCTAGCATGTTTTTGGTCACTTTTGGCGGTGATTCCACCTCTTTCCGGTGTTGGGGAGACACTTGATTTTATGATGCTTACATTCTCTATGTTTGTTAAAGTTAAAGTTCCCCATGAATGAATGAAGCCAGCCTCAAATGATGCACATAATGAAATGAATGATACCAAAGGTGTTAGGATGGGATATTCAGGAAGTGAACTAGACTTATGTAATGACACTAGGTCGTTCTTAATCATTGCACAACGAACCTGACAAAAGTAATAAACTACATTCTAGGAATAACTGGTGTTTACACTAGCCTATGAATGAAATGAAATGAAGTACCTATGAATAAATGAAGCTGACTCTGTGTTTGCTAAACAAGGTTCCCTAGTTGAAGTCCCATATGTTGATCCCTCATTTTCGGGACGTCTTGCTGTCAAGTCCATAATTCCAAGGTCTCATGGCATATGAACGAATAATATGAAAAATGTTATGTGGTATAAGCAATATGCTATATGTTATGTGCTAGATTTTTTGTGTTGTGCAATATTATAAGTATGTTGATGCATGTTACTCTCATGACATGACTTTCCTAATCCAAATTTGAAAAGTTCTCTGACTATCCTTATCCAATTTTTTAAAGTTCACGAATTTTCCTTATCCCGATTTCGTAAGTTCACAGATTTGATTTTCCATAATCATGTTTTAAGGAAAGATCTAATTTTACTCATGCATGTCCTTGGTGTGTGCTTTCATATACCCATAGTTACTGCAAGTGTTTTTAACCCTATACAACTCTGCAATTTCAGGTCCAGGCACAGGTGGACGCTAGAGCTACAAGTTGACGCTGAAACTATCCTAATGTGGAGCATTCATCCGAACATTGTAGGCCGTTATGCTTTAGAGGATGCTTGCCCATTATATCCTAGCATAATTATAGGATTGATCAAGTGGAGTATGTTCCACTTGCGTGTCTTTCTTTTATTGTTCAAACATTGTATTGCTGCCATTTTAGGAAGTATACATTTAATGCTATATTAAACTATTTCTTTCATTTGATTATATTAATGCTAGATGGTTGATGGTGAACAACTATGAATATAATAGAATTATTAGTATGTGTATTAACAAATTCAAATAATCCATTAAAATTAACCTAGACGAAGTAAAAATGATGTAAGTAGGCTTGTCTCCGACCTTTGAGAGGTCAACGACGCCGGTCTGGTCTGGGGTCTAGACTCCGGCTGTGACAAAGTTTGTATCAGATCACTAGGTTAAATTCTAGCATAATAAGTTCACATAAACCACATTGAGTAGTTTCTGTGTTATGGTAGTGAAGTTCACTACTATCCTGAATTAGATACTACATGATGCGTAGGAAAATTTCCCTTCTTCTAATCTCATTGTGCCTTTTCCTAATGTCTGATTTCATGATGTTATGGGCGTGTATAACATCAATACTTGTTGTTTTTCAAAAAATTAATACTAGGAGAACCATTGGTCAAAGAAGAGGAGGAGCAGCTGCTGGGAATAATCAGGTTCCACTACAGGCTCCGGTCTAAGGAATGGCTATGCCGGCTAACCCTGCTGGATTGAACGATACTGAGTTGAGGGCATATATTACCCAGATGACACATGCCATCACTATGCAGGCACAGGCCATGACTGCCCAGTTCAACCGACAGAATATTTAGAGGGAGAACCAACCGGTTCCTAGTTTGTCTGACAGGCTGAGAGACTTTATGAGGATAAATCCTCCTATTTTCACAGGGTCTAAGACTTTGGAGGATCCTCAGTTGTTTGGGGATCTGGTGCATAATATTTTGGTGGTTATGGGGGCCACAGATACTGAGAAAGTAAGCTTCCTATCAACTCAAGGATGTTGCAGAGACCTTGTATAAGATGTGGCAGAATAGCCGAGCATTGGGCGGAGTTACGGTCAATTGAGAGCTATTTAAGACCGCCTTCCTAAAGATATTCTTTCCCAGGGAGATGAGGGAGGCAAAGGTTGAGAAGTTTATCAACCTTAAGCACGGATCAATGACAGTCAAGGAGTATTCCTTGATGTTTTTTAAACTATCAAGGTATGCTACTTCCCTTGTATGTAACAGTACGGATGAGATGAGCAAGTTCCTCATCGAGATTAAAAAAGATCTAGAGGAGCAATGTCGGTCTGCGGTGCTCCATGATAACATGGACCTCTACAGATTGATGGTGCATGTCCAGAAGGTAGAGGACAAGTGCAAGAAGATAGGCGTTTATGATGCTAGGAGGCATAATTCTGTAGATAAGGAAGGTCCCATCCATGTAGGACACACAAAAAAATTTGGCGTCCGTGAGCAGACAAAATTTAAAGAGGGGCAATAGAGTTCATGATGCAGACTTGAGCAAAGGATAAGCAATGGAGGTGAGATTCAACGTCCAAGAAAGGACTATACTAAGTGTGGCCGTGATCAAATTGGAGAGTGCATACTGGGCACTAATTCCTGCTTTGGTTGCGGTAAGAGTGGGCACATGGTTAGAGACTGCTCACAGACTAGAAGTCAGGCTAGAGGTAATGCTCATCTTAGACCTAATCCACAGGGTGCAACAATAGATGAGCCTCCTAAGAGAAAGAGGTTCTATGCCCTTAAGGACATGGAGAAACGGGAGAAATCCGTTGATGCGGTCACAACTATGCTACAAGTATTCTCAACTTCTCTTTAAGCTTTACTTGATCCAGCGTCTACGCTTTCCTTTGTAACTCCTTTGTTTGCTCTCACTTTTGATATATTGCCTTAAGTTGTGCATGATCCTATAGTGGTTAGTACACCTTCAGGAGAAATTGTAAGAACTGATAGACTATACATGATTTCCTAATAGTGGTATGTGTTAAGACTCTGTGTGCGGACTTTGTTGAGTTACCAATTCATGATTTTGATGTTATTCTTGGGATGAACTGGCTTCATAGTTGTTATTCTTGCATGGATTGTCATAGTAGGGTTGTGAGATTTTGTTTCCCTAATGAAGAAGAGCTAGTCTGGGAGGGTTATAACTTGAGTTGTCCTAATCCCTTGGTTTCGAATCTTAAAGCCAATAAAAGATGTCCAAGGGGTTATTATGTCATCTTGTGAGTGTTAATGATTTAGATCATTACATTCCTTCCATGGGTTCAGTACCTGTAGTGAATAAGTTCCAAAATGTATTTCCTGATCATTTGCCTTGATTTCCTCCTCGAGAGAGATTGACTTTTGTATTGACTTAGAACCCGATACTAAACCAATTTCAATTCCTCTTTACAGAATGGCTCCAGCTTAACTCAAAGAGTTCAAGCTGCAGTTAAAAGATCTTCTTTGACAAGGCTTTCATTAACTCGAGCATATCCCCTTTAGGCGCTCCAATGTTTTTTGTGAAAAAAGAAAGATGGAAACCTTAGAATGTATAGCGATTTTTGACATCACAAAAAAGTCACTATCAGGAATAGTCATCCACTTCCCAAGATAGATGACTTGTTCAACCAACTCCAAGGGTCTAGTTTATTCTAAAACATTGATCTTCGTTAAGGGTATCATCAGCTCAGGGTTAGGAATGAAGATGTTCCAAAGACAGCCGTTCCTACCCGTTATGGTCATTACTAGTTTTTAGTTATGTCATTTGGTCTCACGAATGAACCTGCTGCCTTTATGGATCTCATGAACACAGTCTTCGGTGAATACCATGACTCCCTCTTTATAACATTCATTGATGACATTCTCATCTAATGTAAGACCAAGGAAGAGCATGAACAACATTTGAGACTAATCTTACAGGTACTCAGACAACATTCGTTGTATGCCCAATTCATCAAGTGTGAATTTTAGCTTAGATCTCTGACCTTCCTGAGTCATGTTCTGTCTGACAATGGTGTGGAGGTAGATCCCGAGAAGACTGAAGCTGTTAAGAATTGGACAAAACCTTTTATTTCCACATATATTTGTAGCTTCTTAGGATTGTCTAGTTATTATCATAGGTTCATGGAGGGTTTTTCTTCCATTGCTTCCTCACTGACAGCTTTGACTAAGAAGAAGGCCAAAGTCGACAACCACAGTCAGAGCATACTTAGCCAATTGAGTGAACTTTAGAGAATACTATTTCACAATCATGCTCCCTTGATGAAGATTAATGAACTCAAGCAAATTTGCCACTCTAATATCAAGATTACAGAAACGGTCAATAAAAACCCTATTTAATTTCTTCCAATCAAGAGGACCCACATCTATACCCCTCTCTTCCTTGCATTATTTGAACCAAACTTGAGCAACACTATGTTGATAAGAAGTCAATTCCTCCTTTTCCACCATTGATACCTCCATCATTTCCACTATCTTATACATCTCATCAATGAACTCTTCAGGATCCTCATAAACTATTGGCCCATGAAACTCTAAAGGATTCATTCTAGTAAAGTCTCATACAATTATCGCTATTGCATTCATATTTGGTTCATGAGAGTAATGCCCTCCATATTTCCTTGGCCTATATGTATTGAGACAACATTGGGAAAGGGGATCGAAATTTAGCATGAGTCACTTCTTAAACAAAAATATCAAATGAGCCTTGAGGATATGTGGGCTCCACATCATTAGCCACATTCCTTGTAATATATGTTCTTCGAGAATCCATATTATGAAAACTCACCAGACAAATGTTAGATTAAATTCCGTTATACAGATAAATTATAGGGCAAGACTTTATAGCATCTAAAGAAGAGAAGTTTCTGAAATTCTATGTAATCATCTATAAATATGGCACTTTTTAGACTCATGAACAAAACACTAGTCAATATGACTTGTCAAATATCTATGAACATATTTATTCCCTAATACCAAGTTTTCCAAATATAGTGTGTACCCTACATGTGACATGGTGCATAGGACATCGAGAGCCTCTATGATTGCCACTTTACACACATAAAACATGATAGAATATACAAAATGACAGTTTAAGTAAGCCTAAAATGATTGTGAAATCATAAATATGTCTTCGCGAGCCATTTTAAACATCAAAATATCATTAGGATGTAACCTATACACCACATACAAATTATAAAGAATAAACTATGAAAGAAATAAAAGGTCTTAATGATTTTCCCTCGCAGTATTAGGACTCACCAATGAAATAACAAATAGAAATCAAAATCTAGCCACGGGTGGTAGGAAAAATGTCGGACCCTATATTTAGAGGCCATACAGGCACAAATAGTTCAGAGCAAAAATCATCGTTCATTTGTGAGATATTAGATTTAAATAGAACATATGAGCTGAAACATGGAATCTGATGTAACTCCCACATCGAAAAGGGAGAGTTTATTTGCCAAGGTAGAAATCTATATCATTTGATAAATGTGCCGTGGACCCACAAGTTAGGTCAGTTAAGATAATTCTACAGAGACATGTATTTTAAACTAGATATTCCTACTAGAAACTACCACATTTGAGTCTCTACCTCAAAATTCTCTTGGTGTTATGTAAAGTCCCAACGAAATAGATAAATTCAATTTTCAATGTATAAAATTAGGAAAGTCCATAATCTAAAATACCAATCCAAATCATACATTTTGTATAATAGTAGATCCTTTAAATCTTGATGCATATATACGTAAGAAAAACTTTTACTATCATAATTTCTTAATATGTGAGGAAATCATTCACAATTCATTGGTACCTCCCTCAAAAGTATCATCAATAACATTTTCATAAAACATAAGCTTTCTTCATTAATATAATTCACCATCATAATCATGTAAAATCATGGGTCCATATGAAATCTATTCTAAATCATAAAAGTAAAATAAATCATGCATAATAAGATCGAAATGAAACAATTGAATCATGATAAAAAGGACCCATGAAGACTGACATAAATCATAAATGAATTTGTGATATCAAATTTGAGATTGAAGTACTTTTGGGACACAATGGATTCAAAGGTATCCCTTGGTGAATTCCGACATACCTTTTCTATAAAATCCCTAAAAGTTGGGGGAAGAATCTTTCAAGATTGATAAGACCCTAACATTTTCTTGAAGATCCTTGGGTGAGTTTTTGGAAAAGAACTGTCTCAAATAATTTGTAAATTTTAGTGTATGGGAGATGAGCTATGTTTTGAAGAATACATTCAATAATAGGGACAGCTATAGGGTCAAAATGACATAGTATAGGGATTTTATTGGTACAAGAAGACCAAATTATCCTTAATTAAAAACTGTATGAATGACCTACATTCTGACCTACAGACAATAGAACTTCCTATAGACCTTAGTGGTCAACCGTTAGTTGAGTTACTAGGACTCATAATTTACCCCACTTACCATGAAACATTATCTACGGATGAGCATCGTATACCCCATATGTCGAGCCCAACCTTACAGACACTTTCTACAAACCGTAGCCAAAACTACTGCTAATAAACAATCGTGCAACATGTCTTTGTGAGCCGTAAGTTAACTTACTTCGAAATTGAATTCAAAAAGTCTCAGCCCACTCCATACAAGTGGCACTCACGACCTATATAAGCTTCTACGAACCATATATGGGCATCATATGACTCAACCAGTAGCCATAAATTAACTATTCTCCTAATTTTGCTAGGTGTTTGCACAATCAAAATGAGTAAGTATTATGTAGGTTATGTTGATGACTATATGAGTGTTTTGGATTTCATTTCTCAAGTTCGATTCAGAGATTGTCCCTTTCTTCTTGAAATTCACGAATTTGAATTGAAAGTCAAAGATCTTTAAGATCAAGTATAACGTATGAAAAATGGCATGGAGTACACATCTTATTAGTACAATATATTTCGTGAAGAAGTCGGGATTCAACAACAGCTCACTACTACATATACTTCACAAAAATATGGTTACTTAGAGGAAGAATAGTACCATATTAAAGATACCTAGATGTTTGTTGTATGAGAAGTATTTTCTAAAAGAACATGGGGCGAAGTTGCTCATATCTCAATCTTTCAAGTCAACTTGCTTCTGAAGCCTGGTGTGGTTATAAACCTATTCTAAAAAATTTCAAAGTGTTTGGATTGTTGTACTTTACTTATGCATCACAAACATAAAGAGATAAATTTGACTAAAAATATTTGTTGGCTAATAGCACTTTTTCCAAGGCTTACAATGTTTTTCAACCTCATACAAGGAATATCATCATATGTAGAGATGTGAATTTTAAGGAAGATGAACAATGGAACTGGAAAGAAGCAGAACAATATTCATTCCAGATCAAAGCACAATGCTCCAGCTGAAAGAAGATGAATTGGTGGATGATTTCATAATGAGACGCACGAGATCGCGCTTTGAAATATATGAGAGATGCAATATGGTTGTCCTTGAGCCGATAAAATTGTAGGAAGCAGAAAGAGATCCAAAATGAAGAGCTGCAATAAAGGAGGAACTCACCATTATAGAGATGATTGTAACCTAGAAACTCGTGAAAAGAGCTGAAAACAAGAAATTCGTAGGAGTGAAGTGTTTTTTCAGAACAAAGTTCCATGCAAATGGCTCTATGAATAAGCACAAAGTCAGACTTGTTAAATAGGTTATGCGCAAATTTCTATATTGATTTTATGATATATTTTTTCACATTGCTAGATTAAAAACCACCATATTATTTGCTGCATATAGTGGCACAAAACGGTTGGAAATTGTTAAAATTTAACGTGAAATATGCATTCTTGAATGGCTTTCTAGAGAAGGAAAAAGTTCAGAATTTAAAATTACAGAGAGACAACTACTCCAATATGTCCAAAGGGGCAATTGAGAAAAAATAATGAAGAACAAAAAATTGGATGAGACTCTTTACTAGAGTTTTGTTGGATGTCTCGTGTATCCTACATCAACTAGGCCCAACATTTTATGTTGTATGTCCTATATCTATATTCAGTAATTGTGCAACTCTCACTCATTTTAGATCAGCAAAAAGGTTTATTAGATATGTTAAGGGAACATTAAATTATTGAATCAAGTTCTTTTACAAATAAGAATTACGTGTTAAAGGGGTATTACTGGGGTAACTTTTCCTATTACATAAAGATCATTTCTGGATATCATTTTAATCTTGATTATTGTTGGCAATTTAAGTCCACTTTTCACTGATCCTCTCAAATAGCCCATCAAATATCGGTTGAAAGAGTTATTTTAAGTATGGTTAATATTTGGGCTTATATACATATTTTAACCATTAAAATATGGGTATATTATTGGTAAACTACGGGTCATATATGAGTCAAATTTTCAAAAAAACTTTCTGATGCCAAGTTTTAGAACCGATTTTCAAAAGTTTCATATATTTGTCACTATTAATATTTCAACTCTCAACCCCCCACCCAGCCAAAAAAATAAAATTTATTTTAAAATAATATTTTGAATTTCAAATTTCATTTTTCATTCCTGCCCTTGACCCCCACCCCACTGATATACCGTGGTTTCACGATATTATTAATACTTTTTCCTTATGTTTAGTGTATCCAAAAGCCTTTTTGTGCTAATTTTTATACAAGTTTCTCCTTATTTGCTGGAAATCTTTTCAAAGATGAATGCAAATGTTTTGAGCGAAGAAATGCAGAAGAGACCACCCACGGAGCTTGTGACGGTCCGTCATGGTTGTGACAGTCCGTAGGTGGCAGCGTAGTGCAGCTGCTGAAGGAAGATGGGGAAGTCTGACCAAGTGTGGGGTTATGGAGTCTATGACGTTCCTTCGTGTCTATGACGGTCCGTCGTGTCTATCACGGTCTGTCCGGCAGGTTCGTCATGAAGTTCAGAGAAGTAGTCCCAGTACCCATATTCGAAGAGTTTAAGTTTTTTGAAACGAAGACCCTCGACGGACCGTTGTGCCTATGACGGTACGTCATACTTGCCGTCGAGGGTAATGAAGAGAGCAACAGAAGAAATTGCACAAGTATGGGATGACGGAGTCCATGACGGTCCTTCGTGACCACTACAATCCGTTGCGAGGTCCGTTCACCCAGCCGCGTTTTGAAAGATTTCCAACAAATAGAGTCCTTGTTTGATTAGGTTTTTCTTTTCTATAAATAGTTCGAAAAACCTCATTTTTGAGGTTAGACACCTTATTACTAGACACTGTATTATTAGTTAGACTCTTGATCGTTTGGTGAGGCTTTTGATTATCATTAGACTTTTTGTGAGATTCTTGATTACTTCGAGATTCTTGCAAGTGATTTTTGGTTATTAATCAATCAAACTTTCGGATTTTACTCTTTCTCATTGAAGTATGTACATGAATTCTTATATAACATATTTGAATATTGTGATTATGACTATGGGTAACTAAACTCCATAACTAGCGTTGTGGGAACCATAGACAAATAATGAGGTAAAACCTAACTAAAATAAAAATTCTAGAATAGTGTCTTGCATGTATTAACAATTCTTTCGCTTAGAAGTCTTTAACGGATGGACAACGTTATAAATCGCCTTAATGCTATTTTCTGGACCAAGGAGGTAGATAATAGGAAAAGAATTATCAACATAGATTTAGTGTATACTATCTAATAGTCTAATATTGATTGGTACGAGGTTATAACTTAGTCAAATATCGAATACGATGCTTAATATGAGGTAAAGACAAGGGTTAGGATAGCAACACACATAGCCGCACCAAGTGGCGTAGTGAGATTTTCTAGATGCCGGACCAAGGATTTAGAAATACATAACTTATCACTTTGTATGCAAGATACTAGGAAAGAATTGTTATAGTTAGAATTATCAAGTTATGAACCTATGGAGAACACACAAACCCTAGTTACTTTGATTAATTTATTAAACTCAAACATTCGAAGCTGTTAAGTGTCTCTTTCAATTTCGTTAGTTAGTTTCATTCATTTAGAAATAGAAACCCCCCCTTTTATTGTTTTTACTTTCCAAGGAAGTAATTGACTGAACAATAGTAATAATAGATTGAAGTTAAGTCTAAACTATTTCTTCTTGGGAACGATCCCAACCTCACTAGTTGAGTTATTTACTTGACACGACCGCTTTACTTCTTATTTAAGAAGTAAGTTTGAGCGTATCAAATTTTGGCGTCGTTGCCAGGGAATATAGCTATTACATTAACTTGAACTTATTACTATATTTTAGTTGATATTTTCTTGATTTTTACTTTGTTTTTATTGTTTTTCATTTGTGCAGAACCTACCTCCTTGTATGCCAAATACACGGAGAGGAAGAGAACACTTGTTTCCATACGATCACAAATTAAAGCGTACACTACGCAACATGAATCGAAACTTGGGAATCAATGATGATGATCCAAACCAGAATATCCCAGCTCCGGTTGATGTTCATGGTCAGTTGTTACCCGATGCTCCGGGTGAACACCAATAGAGGGGACAAAATCCCGCTCCACGGCCCCAAGCATACTACAGAGGCTATGACAACATAGCAGACTTTGATGAGCCACTTGTCTTGCCTCCTTTTCCACCAGGCCATACTTTTGTGGTAACTAGTAGCCTGATGCAAATGCTCAGTGCCAGAGGTTTGTTTTCAGGGCTACCTTCTGAGGATCCACATGCCCATATAGCTAAGGTAAGGGAAGTGTGTAAGAGCTGTGTAGGGAGGCCTGACTTGGACTTAGATGTAATAGGGCTTAGAGTGTTTCCTCTCTCACTGACGGGAGAGGCTGCTATATGGTTCACTGAGATCCCGTACAACTCAATTTTCACTTGGAACCAACTAAGGGATGTTTTCTTAGCACGCTACTATCCGGTCTCCAAGAAACTAAACCTCAAAGACAGAGTGAACAACTTTGTGGCAATAGCAGGAGAGTCAGTTAGTAGTTCTTGGGATAGATTCACCTCGTTCTTGAGAAGTGTTCCAAATCACTGTATAGATGATGAGTCACTAAAGGAATACTTCTATCGGTGACATGATGATAATAATAAAGCGGTGTTGGACACTATAGCAGGTGGATCTTATGGGGAGTGTCCTTATGCTGAGATTGCCGAAAACATAGAGAAATTCTCCCGGAATAATAAAGCTTGGAGTACTAGGAAGTCAGACACACAGAGAAACAACTTCGCAGTGCAGTCCACTCACAACCTTGACACAGATGAGATTCGCGAAGAAATGGCTCAGATGAGAACTAAGCTTAGGTTGGTACTAAAACATATCACTGGGGTGCAAAAAAGATAAATGCAATTAACTACTTTCCTAAACCACCACCTCCTAATGATGAATGTTATTATGCGGAGGACTCCTATGCAGTAAATGAGTGGATGGGGGGTTTCCGACAGAGCTCCCAAGGCTCAAATCACGATAATTAGCGCCAAGGTTAAGGGAACCAAGGTCAGATCTATGGTAACTATAACCGTGAGGGTCATATGTCCGAGATGGAAACTACAACCGCCACAACAACTTCAACAGGGTTAACGACGGTAACAGAAATGATAGGAATGGGCTCTATGTCCCTCCTCAAAATCGTGAAGTTACTCCTAGGGATGGTGGAGATAGTATGGCGCTAGTTGAGGATATGTTGCACAAAATGATGAGGAGGTTCAATGCTAGTGATGAGCACATTAAAGAGTTA
Source organism: Solanum peruvianum (assembly GCA_027705065.1). Classification (NCBI taxonomy): domain Eukaryota; kingdom Viridiplantae; phylum Streptophyta; class Magnoliopsida; order Solanales; family Solanaceae; genus Solanum; species Solanum peruvianum. The sequence goes on from JAKWJD010001763.1 coordinate 23,677,527, forward strand.
AGGTGTGATTTAGCAGGTATTGGGGAAAAATTGATAACACATGCAATATCGATTAAGCAGATCGAGTTGCAAATGGCCCAATTATCTCTGACTGTGAACACACGGCAACCGGGCACTCTTCTTAGCAACACTGTCCAAAATACAAAAAAATGATGCACACTGTATGGCAATCACTACTCGGGGTGGTAAGCAAACCATTGACCCACCTATGCCGTCTAATGAGGAAAATGTGAAAAATGATGATGATAAGGTAGTAGAGGATAGTGGTGAAGCAGAAGAGAGCACTGGAAATGATGCAGAAGTCCCTATGAAGGTAATTCCCATGCCTAGACCACCACCACCCTTCCCTCAGAGATTAGTGAAAAAGACCGAGGATGGTAAATATCGGCGTTTTATAACAATGCTGAAGCAGCTTTCTATCAATGTCCCTTTGGTAGAAGCTCTAGAAAAAATGCCCGGTTATGCCAAGTTTATGAAAAATCAGGTCACAAAGAAACGATCGGTCACTTTCGAGGATGATGATAGACTGCAGCATTGTAGTGCTATTGCTACAAGATCCCTCGTACAAAAGAAAGAATATCCGGGTGCGTTCACTATTCCTTGTACAGTTGGGTCATTAGATTTTGGGAAAGCATTATGTGATCTGGGGGCAAGCATAAATCTCATGCCCCTCTCGATTTACAAAAAGTTGGGTTAGGGTGATCCAAAACCCACTGGGATGCGGCTACTGATGGTTGATCGTACAGTGAAAAGGCCTATAGGGATACTCCATATTGTGCTAGTAAAAGTGGAGTCATTCATATTTCCGGCTGATTTTGTTATTCTTGATTGTGAAGTCGATTTTGAAATGCCTATTATTCTTGGGAGGCCATTCCTTGCTACAGGTAGAGCCTTAGTTGATATTGAAAAGGGACAGATGAAATTTCGGTTGAACAATGAAGAAGAGACCTTCAATATTTGTAAGACCATGAGGCAGAGTGGTGAGCTCCAATCGGTATCCGCCATATCCCAAAAAGAAAAGATGAAGAAAGAAAATGAACAAAAAAGTGAAAAACAAGAGTTTATGGTTGGGGATTTAGTGCTTTTAGACAGTTCTGGGTCGCCTTGTCTTCCGGGCAAGCTCAAGTCCAAATGGACTGGCCCTTACTTGATTACCCAAGTATTCCCTCATGGACCAGTTGAGTTAAAAGCCAAGGAGGGAGTGCGGTTTAAGGTGAATAGAGAACGAATAAAACTTTATTTTGGGCAAATGCATCGGGGAATGAACTGATAGAGGCATACCATCTTGATGAAGTTTGAGTAATCAAGTGTCCTCAGTCGTTCCGCGACATTAAATAAGACGCTTGTTGGGAGGCAACCCAATACTTATAGTCTTTTTAGTAATGGTAGCATTTTTCTACTAATGGGTTTTAAATTTGAAGGCACATCACCAGGAAATTCTGCTGAAAATTACTCTGCAGCAGTCACTGACGGATACAGTGACGGACCGTTGCGCCTATGACAGACCGTCGTATGAATCCGTCGTGCCAGTTATGTCTTTCTGTTATTTTCAAACTAGGGTACACACGACGGATCGTCACAATTGAGACGGACCGTCGTCGGGGAATTGTGGCGTCATTAATGAGGCGTACCCGACCTGACATGGCTGGAGTTTTTTACAAAATATTACTATTTAAACCCCCCAACCTCTCATTTCACCCCATTCCTTCACTATTCCTCCTATTTCCCACCCTTTCCAACTTCCAAAATCTCTCCCTCTATCAACCGATCATTCTTTTCCCAAAATCCTCCAAAGCCCTAATTGTTATCATCTACTAGTCGGAGTTGCTGTTGTGGGTGTCTTCACGATCACCAAGTACTTTTCCATCTTCTTTTCTCGAATTTTATGGTATGTGTCTCTAATTTCTACTCATTTATCTTGCATTTTTGTTTTTCAATTAGTTTTAGCCTAGTTTTTATCGATATGTTCATTTCTTTTATATAAATTCTGTCTAACCTAGGTTAAAAATATTTGAAATTGTCGTGTGTACAACCCTAGACATAGGTGCTTTTGCATTACTAGTTTACTACGTATTTGGGTTAGACAAATGTAGGTCCAAAACACTACAAATTCGTTTTGGGTCATCGGGGATGAATGGGGTACCCACTATTTAGTCAATGATCTACAGTACGAGACCCTGATGACGGACGGTCGTACCAAGGACAGACCGTCGTAGGGTCAGTTTCAAAATCTCTAACACCCCACTGCCCAATTTTATGCAAGTGTCGTCCAACGGACATATGTGACGGACCATCGTCTATACGACGGTCCGTCATGCACAATCGTCCTGGTTGTCAGAGACCCTGTTTCTAAGGGTCTCTCTCTATTTTTCTAAGTTTCCTCAAACAGACGAGTATGACGGACCGTCATACCCACGCTGGTCCGTCCTGCATGACCGTTATGACGGTAAGAAACCCCTCTCCTAAGTGTCTCCATTTTTTTTCAAGTGTCGTCTGACGGACACCTACGATGGACCGTCGTACCTGTGACGGTCCATCCTGCACATACCGTCATACTTGTTAGATACTCTCCTTCAGGGTTCTCTATATATACATAGTCTAAGTAAGACACGACGAATCCCATGACGGTCCGTCATAGTCACGACGAGCCGTCACCAGGCCCGTCGTGTGTCATTGTTACTATAGATATGTCATTTTATTTTATTTTTTTTTTGTGTTGTTTTGCTTGTCTTGTTTGCCACTACTCGTACTAATATTGCTCGTCTTGTCTTGTCGTGTTTTATCCATGGCATCGGCGCCAAAATTTGATACGCTCAAACTTACTTCTCAAATAAGAAGTAAAGCGGTCGTGTCAAGTAAATAACCCAACTAGTGAGGTTGGGATAGTTCCCACGAGGAAAATAGTTTAGACTTAACTTCAATCTATTATTACTATTGTTCAGTCAATTACTTCTTTGGAATGTAAAAACAATAAAATTGTGGTTTCTATTTCTAAATGGATGAAAATAACTAACGAAATTTAAAGAGACACTTAACAGCTTCAAATGTTTTAGTTTAATCAATTAATCAAAGTAACTAGGGTTTACGTGTTCCTCACAGGTTCATAACTTGATAATTGTAACTATAACATTTCTTTCCTAGTATCTTGCATGAAAAGTGAAAAGTTATGTATTTCTACATCCTTGGTCCGGCATCTAGAAAATCTCACTCCGTACCTTGGTCCGGCTAAGTGTGTTGCTATTCTGAGCCTTATCTTTACCTCATATTAAGCATCGTATTTGATATTTTACTAAGTTATTTCCTCGTACCAATCAATACTAGCCTATTAGATAGTATACAGTAAATCTATGTTGATAATTCTTTTCCTATTATCTACCTCCTTTGTCCGGCAAGTAGCATTAAGGCGAGTTCTAACGTTGGCCATCCGTTAAAAAGACTTCTAAGCGAAAGAATTATTAATACATGTAAGACACTATTCTGGAATTGTTATTTTAGTTAGGTTTTACCTCATTATTTGCCTATGGTTCCCACAGCCCTAGTTATGGAGTTTAGTTACACATAGTCATAATCACAATATTGAAATATATTATATAAGAATTCATGAACTTACTTCAATGAGAAAGAGTAAAATCCAAAATTTTGCTTGATTAATCACCAAAAATCACCAACAATCACTTGCAAGAATCTCAAAGTAATCAAGAAACTCACAAAAAGTCTAATGATTATCAAAAGCCTAACAAAATAATCCATAGTCTATCTAATAATACAGTGTGTAATAATAAGTTGTCTAACAATATGGTGTCTAACCTCAAAAACGAAGTTTTTCGAACTATTTATAGAAAATAAAAACGTAATTAAACAAGGATTCTATTTGCAGGATATCTGTCAAAACGCGGCTGGGTCGACGGACCTCGTGATGGATCGTCGTGGTCACGATGGACCGTCATGGACTCCGTCGTCCCATACTTGTGCAATTTCTTCTACTGCTCTCTTCATTACCCTCGACGGTACCAGCCCCCTCATCCTCCCCTCCAAAAAAAATAAGATTTGTTTTTAAACACGTTTTCGACTTCAAAATTTTATTTTTTCAGCCCTACCATCGTCCCCCCATCAGCCGCCCACCCCCTTTCAAACCCCCACAAAAAAAATTAAATTTGTTTTACAAAAATATTTTCAACTTCAAATATATATTTTTCAGCGTACCCTGGACACCCCTACCCCTTTCCAACACCCTACCCCCAACCAACCCACCCTTCAAAAATATTATGTTTGTTTTTAAAACTATTTTTAAATTCAAATATTTATTTTTTTCACCCTACCTTGGACAACCCCCCACCCCTCCCACTAGCCCCATATAACTCCCCTAACTCCGAATTGTTTTTTTCTTTTTTACTTTTATATCAAAATAAAACTTAATGAACCATTTCAACACATTTCATCTTAACAAAGACTAAAATATTTTCTCCATGTTGACTTCTAAAGTAAAGTACTATTTGTTCATTAAATATGGGTAAAATATGGGTGAAATAATATTTTACCCAATCCATTTTTACCTATATCAAATATGGGCGGTTCGAATGATTACTCATTTTATGTTTACCCATTTTCAACTCTCCCACATTTGACCCAACCCTCCCATTTGCCACCACTAATCTTGACTAAGGGGTATTTGCTTGGGATTTTGAAAACAAGCTATTGTTGCACATTGTACATATGTAGCTGAATTCATTGCAGCAACAATTGCTGCAAATCAATCGCTATGTTTTAGAAAAGTGCGCAGACAAAAGCTATTCTTATCTCAAATAATCCTGTTTTTTCATGGGAGAATCAAGCATTTCTATATAAAAATATGATTTCATAGAGATGAGTTGACAAAAGGATTCGTTGGGTTAAAGAATTGCTAGACGGATCTTCAATTGGCAGATATTTTTACCAAAGCTTTGTCAAGGAGAAAATTCATAGTCAAACGCTTGGAAGCAGAAGTCATTGGACTTTCTCCACCATTTAGCTGTCTTAACCAGTTTTATTTGTTGTTCTTTTGTAGGAGTTAGATGTTAGTTGAATTAGTTTATTTGACATGGAAACATGTAGAAAGTAGTTGATAAAATATATGCTACAAGTGTTGCATTTTCTTGTATATAAACACCAATTCAATTCAATGAAAGATACTTTCGGGCATCAAATTTGTAGTTTCTTCTTCTTACCTTAATTTATGTTTTTAGAGATGAACTTCAAACTTAAAGACTCCAACAAGGAAAAATAGTTCTTTTAACTTAGACTCTGCGACTCCGGCAGAGAGCATGTGCTGCGTTTTTATGGATAGTTGTGTAGATAGAGCTTATTGTAATGGTAACATGATTCTGGAGACCAAAACAGAAATTCAATGTTGTCTTCTCAGAGTACATCACATTTGTAGGAGGACGAACACAAATAGCTTGAGTAGGCAGTGTGTCAAATTCTAGTTGATATGAACTAAATTTATTTGGCATAGAAAGAAGGGAATAGGACAATATTGCTACAGCTAAATTATGTTCATGATATAATATTATATATTGTCGGTACCTTTGAATTATTTTTTTGTATGTTTCACGTATAAACCAATAAATTTTAAAAAACAAATAAAAATTAATACAAGTTTTTAAATTCTCGAAATATAATGAACTTTAACTTCCCAAATAAAATAGGAAATATACATTATGTCATTTTCAATCACCCGAACGTATTATAAATTATTTCAGTTTTTGCAAAATAAACAAAAAAGAAACAAACATATATGAAGAAGAAAACAAAATAATTGCAGGGAACTTTAAATAGGACTTAAGACACAACCACCAAAGAGAAACATGACCCACTAACTTAACCCGCAACCTTATCCACTAAGCTAAATATTAGCAACAAACAAAATATATGCTTTGAATCAACTAGGAGTCCTCAAAACTTGTTACTTTGCCAACTAATTAGGAACCTCTTATTACATTGTGATCAATATTCAACCCAGCCTTGATATATAGTTATAAATTCCAAGTTTCTGCCAGAAGGGATCATGATTAGATTGTCGGAGTGCCTTGATGAGAACATCTGCAACTTGATTCCTTGTACACAAAACTTCAACTCTATATCACCTCTTGTTGTGTGGTCAACAATGAAATGATAACGGATGTCTATGTGCTTTGTTCTACTATGAAAATCTGGATTCTTTGTCATTGCGATTCTCGCTTTGTTATCACAAAATATTTTTATCGCACCCTCTTGCCGATATAACACATCACATAACAATCTTCCTTACCATAAGGCATGACATGCAACTAAAGTTCCAGCAACATATTCTACTTCTAGTGATGATAATGCAACCACATCATGCTTCATTGAGCTCCAAAAAAATCACTCTAGATCCTTAATTGAAAACATTTCCAGAACTTCTCTTTCTTTTATGTATACTTACTGCCCAATCACTACCCTGTATGTTGTCAAGCTAAAAATTGGCATCTATGGAGTACCAAATCGCCAAGTCAAGTCTCTCAGCAACATAAGGCAATACTCTTTTGGTAGCACCAAGATATTGTTTGGTAGAACCTAGAAAACATACTAATAGCAAACATAGAATCAAAACGATTATGTGTTAGGTACCTCCAATAATGCTTCTTTACTGACTAAGATCAGAAAGATGTATGCAATCTTCAAGTTTCCATTTTTCATTTGCATTCATGGGTGTGGCAGCCACTTTATAATTAGGCATATAAAACTTGAACAGGATGCATAAATCATTTGAGAAACCAAAATTGCATTATATACATGTTTCATTTTAGGACCAAGAAAGTGTTGCAAAATACCTAAATCTTACACTTGTAACTCCTTCAGCATGAAAAATTTAAATTCAGCAACTTAAGTTTCACATGAACCCATATGAATCATGTTATACACAGAGAAGCAAACTACAAAAAAGAATTCGTACCTTGTTTATTTACATATACTTGAGACTCTTTCTCACTCCTTTCAAAGCCATTACTCAGGAAGTACGAGTCATATTTGTTGTACCATGCTCGTGGCACTTGTTTTAACTCATAAAGAGCCTTCTTGAGCTTTTATACATTGCTCACATTGCCACTAACACCATAACGCTTAGGTTGGGAAACATAAACTTCCTCTAGCAAATCCCCATTAAAAATGCATATTTAACATCAAATTGATAAACGGGCTAGTCAACTTAGAAGCCGAAGATAACATTATTCTTAGCATTTCAAAGCTAGAGACATGTGAAAACGTCTCATTAAAATCAATACCTTTATATTGTGCATATACTTATGTATAATCCTTTCTTTGTATCGATGTATGCTCCCATCTTCATTGTGCTTGATTTTTAACACCATTTGAGTCAAATGGGTTCTTTTCCTTCCAGTAGGTTCGCCAATTCCCGTGTTTGATTCAGCTCAATTTCTAGCATCTATTCTATTATTGCATTGTTCAATTATTCACTCTCTACAACTTTTTTTAAAGAACTGGGCTCAGTAACATACAAAGGAAAAGAACAATTCTCAGAAATCTCTTGAAGAAGAACTGTTGCCACTTCTTTGTGGGGTAAAGCTGTAAACATTTGCTGGAGTAGATGTTCTTGATTGATGAGTAGAATTGCTTATAGTTGCTGGGGATGAACTGGATGGGTTCCTTGGAACAAAAATTATGGCAGTTTCTTGCTAAAAAACATCATCAATATGGGACATATTAGTATTCGAACTTGCACTCCCAAAATAATAGTTCCAGGTAGCATCTTTATTCAACATAATATTTCTATTGATCACAATTTTTCAACTCGGAGTACATAGGTTATAAGTTTTGGATTGTGTGTTTTATCCAACACAGATACATTTCTTTTATTTTTCATAAAACTTATATCTAGCTTGGGAAATCACCAAAGAATAAGTTATACACCTGAAGACACATAACTGGCTTACCATGGGCTTGTTATGTCACGACAGGAATCAATACCCCAGATGAGACCGGCGTTGTTGACATCTTAGAGGTTACAACCAAGCCTACATACTTCATAGTTACTTCTTCAAGGTTAATTTTAGCGGAAAATTTGACATTTTTTGTTTCTTAACATATATTTATACATACTACTTAACATCATAGGCTTTCACAAATCAACCATCTAATAAAGAGATAATCAAATGAATGAATCATATCATAATTTTACTAAACGTATTTTTTTCAAAACGACACCAATACAAAGTCTGAACAAAAATGGAAATAAATACTGGAGGAACATGCTCCACTAGCTATATCCTACATCTAAGCTAGATAATAACGTTAGACATCCTTGAAAGCATTAGGGCCTACCAAGTCCGGATGAAAGCTCCACGTCCGGATAACTCCAACATCAACCTGTAAGCTCTAGCGTCCACCTGTGCCACCACCTAAAAATTTTATGAAATTAGTACATAATTTTACTAAGTATGGGTATATGCAAGCACACAACAAGGACATGCATGAGTAAGAACAACTATTTCCTTAAAACGTGATTATGGAAAGTCAAGTCAGTAGACTTGCCAAAATAGGATTAGAAAAGTTAGTGAGCTTTCCAAATTTGGATTAAGAAAGTCATGCCATGAGAGTAACATGAATCATTATAATTATGATACTGCACACAAAACATACCATCTTACACATAGAGCATATCGTTTTGCATATAGCACATAGCATCGTACATATAATACATATCGTTTTGCATATAACGCATAACATCTTACACATAACAAATATCTTTTTGCATATAACACATAACATCTTTCATATCATTCATTCATATGCAATGAGACCTTGGAATCATGGACTTGACATTAGGACTTCCAAAATGAGGGCTCAACATATGGGACCTCAACTAGGGAGCCTTCTTTAGAAAACACAGAGTCTGATTCGTTCATTCATTCGTGGAGGCTAGGACTTTCGTTAGGTTCGTTGTGCAATGATAAAGAATGACCTAGTGTCATTACTTAATTCTGGATCACCTCTTGATTATCCTATCCTAACACATTTGGTATCATTAATTTCATGATATGCATCATTTGAGGCTGGCCTCATTCATTCAATAGGAACTTTAACTTTAATCTACATAGATCATGTGAGCATCATGAGATCAAGTGTCTCCCCACACCGAAAAGAGGTGGAATCACCAGCCAAAGTTACCCAAAACATGCTAGCATAAATGGGAATTTAACCCTGCCAGATCCCTATATTGGAAGTATAGGTTTGAAGACTAGGAGATATAAGGAGACCAAAAACAGACATGCCGTGTAATATCATCTTATGAGATTAACGTGAACCTCCGCCCTTCTCAAAAGAAGGCATCACCGCTCATAGCTAGTCTATCGGTGCTCAGTATAAAGTTCAGTTATATTCAACTCATACGTCATGGAAGTTGGCTTATAGTATGACGACATCATAGCTGAATAGATGATTTCTCATCACATCATTAGTATTAAGTGTGTATTGATCTCAATACTTTCATTAGAGTGTTCATAGACATTGGTCTCTTCATTAACTTTGCACTATCATAGGTGAGTTTTGTCTCCTCTTTTACATTACCCTTTTATCATGTTGTCACCAGATTCATTAACTTTCACACATTTGCTCTTCATAATTACTCACCTCTTATTACGTTAATGTTCATTTGATCATATGCCAATACACTTGGTCATTTAGTGTTCTTCACTCTCTTACTTAAACATCCTAGGATTTCATTATTTCTTTGTTCATTTCATCATATGTCAATATACTTGGACATTTAGTGTGTCTCAAACTCTTACTTAGCCCTTCTAGGGTTTCATCATTTCATTACATACATCTTAGTTTCACTTACTTTTACATGTATGCTAGGCTTATGGATCTATACAAACAAGCCATGAGGCTTCATTCATAGTTCATTTAAGTGATTCATATCTTCCTAAGATTATGTGTTACAAGACTTATGCATCTTTTATGTATGCTAAGATCTTAGTGTCGATCCAAGGAGGCAGCATTTTTTTAACATTTAATTCACGTAAGAATTATGTATCAATACAGAATTTAGGAAAGGGAACCCGATTTTGAATCCCTTGGAAAACACTTACATTTTTATTTATTTTGGTATGATCCACACGGGTTGGGGACCCAATATCAAGCCCCAAAGCCTTCATTTCATTTTTCCCTTGATTTCTCCCTTTATTTTTTCGTTCATTGGGACAGAGAGGATGTGGGATTCAACCCCCACAATCTCATTTTCTTTTTTATTTCCTTCTCTTTAATTTCTCTCCTATTGGCCGAGGGGGTGTGGGTTCGAACCCCCACAACCCCACTTTAATATTTTTCTCCTTAATTTTCCTTCGCTCTGCCTAGAGGTCGTGGTTTCGATTCCCACACGCCTCAACCTTTTATTTTTCATTTTATTCCTCCTTAAATCTGTTTGAGATATTGTGTGTTAGAATGCCACTCCTCTCATTTCTTATTTTTTTAATTTCATTTTCGGATCAAGGCACATGGGTTCGAATACCACATGCCACATTCTCTTTTTCTCACATTATTTCAATGACTTTCATGGTAAGATCACGAGTTCGATTTTCAGTGGCCTCATATATTTTAATTAATTTTTACATAGCATGATAATCCCCTTAGCTTTGACGAAACTCATCAAAAAGATTCTGGAAATTTTTACACCATAATTTCTCATCTCTTTCACATTAAGTGCTTAGACGTTTTAAGTAGTTTTTAGTGAGTTCTTAAGGTGCATTTTCATGGATTCATTTCACTATTAGTTTGCACTCAAATCATAATTTTTACATCACTTATGAACATTACAATTTAAGCAAGTTTGTGCACATGAAATACAATCATAAACATGTCATTTATCAAACTTGAATCCAAGAGTGTCCATCACAGCTACACATTGTACACACTTCATTCTCACTTAATCTAGGACAACATGCTCAATATTCACATAATTCCAAACATACATGCATAAACATAATCATCACGAAAGCTCATTACATCACTAATTTCTACCAGCAAACATACCCAACCTATGATTTGATGGGAACTAGTGACAAGGACATGTAACGGGGAATAACTCTAGTTTTCTTAATAGATTCGCCTAAACCTTAGGGGTCTTGGGAAAGGGACCAAGAGAGAAGAGAACTCATAGCTTATATTAACGTTCAAACCTTGAACTTGATGTACAAACCTTCTCCAAAATTTCGTCTAAGTCAAAAAACTTCAACACTAACTCGACGGAAAACCACCTCTCTTTGCCGAACATTTTTTGTTATGTTTTCAATAAATTTTTAATGTGAAAATTCTTCAAGTGTAAATAATTTTTAGTTTCTGATCAGTTCTTGTGTTTTTGGGGGAGAGAACGTGAAAGAGAAGAGAGATATTTACGTGAGAAAGAGATAGAGTTCAAACGTGAGAGAGAGTTAAAAGAGGTGAAGTAGTTTAGACTTAGTCAACTAGGACTCTTTCAAATCATATTAAAACATTTGATTTCCGTTTTATTTTAAATCAGCCAGTAAGTATTATTTAATTAAATGAATTACCAATTTAAATAAAAACAATTTAAATCATTGTTTCCACCTAAGTTCGAACCCGCGTGAGTCAAGACATCACTTCAATGAAAAATTTTTTGGCTCTGTCTCCTCAAAATACACCTCCACCTTATTAATAAAAAAATTAATTACATAATTACGGTAATTACGATACTCCCCATAGTCTAGAGAAAGGCCATTTTACCCCTAGACCCTCAAAACTTAAAATTTCCCCTTTTTAAATCCAATACAGACTCATTCGGGTATATCTTCATTCGGGAGCCCTACATGGCTGGAACCAACCTTTCTTAGCTCAACTAACTCCCCAAGTTAGTTGGCTTGGTTGTAACAAGGGTTCAGAGGTCTGGTTCTATGCTCAATCCGTGTGAACCCGGTCTCATCTTAAGTATTCTAGACACATTAAACATAATTTAGCATAGTCATTTATAAGATTTTTACATTATCCCCCCCTTAGGAACATTCGTCCCCGAAAGACACTACTAACTATCTAGCGTAATGCCAGTCAGATCATAACATAAATACTATTCCCAAACAAGCAATAAAAACAAAGAATGGAGAGATAAGGAAACTTAAACTTAAAAGTAGGAAGCTAACTTCAAGGGCTTAAAAGATTAGGGTAGCGAGATCTCATATCGGCCTCGTCCTCTCACGTAGAACCCTCAACAAGATGTTCCTCCACAATACTTTTACTATGGAAATCTCCTTGTTCCTTAGCTGCTTGATCTATCTGCTTAAAATCTCAACAGGTACTTCCTCATAAGACAAGTCTTCCTCGACCCCAAAACATTCATCAAGTAGAATAGATGCTGGATTACCTAGGCACTTCTTTAACATAGAGAAATGAAAGAGTGGATGACACAAGCTAGCTCCGTAGGCAATGCCAACTCATAGTCCACCTCACCAACACGGTGTAGGATCTCATGTGGCCCAACATACCTCGGACTCAACTTTTCTTTCCTGCCAAACCTCATTACTCCCTTCATAGGTGATATATTCAAATAGACCTAGTCACTAACATCAAACTCTAAGGGTAATTTTCTATTATCTGCATAAGACTTCTGCCTACTGTAACCAGTAGAAAACCAATCCCTAATAACCCTAACCTTCTCTATGGCCTCATGATAATTTGTGGACCCAAGATGGATGACTATCTAACCTCGAATAACCTAACTGGAGACCTACACATTCTACTATTGAGCGCCTCAAACGGTTACACACCAATGCTGGAGTGATAGATATTATTATACAAGAACTCTATGAAAGGCATATGGTTGTCGCAACTACCACTTAAGGAAATCACATACGCCCTCAACATATACTCCAATTTCTGAATGGTACGCTCTACCTGCTCATCAGTCTGAGGATTAAAGGAAGTACTAAGCTTCACCTGCGAGCCTATGTTTTTATGGAAGGATCTCCATTAATGTGAAGTCAAGTGAGCTCCTCTATCTGAAATGATAGACAAAGGAATCCCATTCCATCTCACAATCTCATCAATGTAGAGTCTCACATAATCCTCAGCTCTGTAAGTAGACTTCACAGGGATAAAGTGGGCAGACTTAGTCATCTTGTCCACAGTAACCCAAATGGAGTTATGTTGTCTCCTAGTCTTGGAAGACCAACCACCAAGTCTATATTAATGGCCTCCCACTTCCATGTCGGAACCTCGATCATCTGACTAAGAGAACCATGATTAATATGTTATGCTCTAACCTATTATCAATTAGGACATTTGGCCACATATTATGCAATGTCCTTCTTCATTCCATCCCACCAATAGATTTGCATAAGATCATGATACATGTTGGTGGAAGATGGATGTATGGAATATTTGGAACAATGTGCCTCTGCAATAATCTTTGTCCGCAAATCATCCACATCTGGTACACACAGTCTCTCCTAGTACCTAAGTATGTCGTCATCTCCCAAGAAAAAGACTGATTAATCTGAACAAACATTGAGTCCTTCAGTTCCATCAACACAGGATCGAGATGCTGACCCACCTTGACTTCAACTATTTAGGATGATTCATAACTAGGATAAACTGAAACACCTCCACTAGTAGAGTGAACTAATCGCACACCCAATCTAGCCAGTCTATGTATATCTTTCACCAAATCCTTCTTCTCATCCTCAACGTGGGCTGTACTTCCCATGCTAATCCTACTCAAAGCATCAGTTACAACATTAGTCTTACCTAGTTAGTAGTGGACATTCATGTCATATTCCTTCAATAGCTCCAACCATCTCCCTTTACGTATATTGAACTCCCTCTATGTGAACACGTACTAGAGACTCTTGTGGTCTGTGAACACATCCACCTGCACCCCATACAAGTAGTGCGTCCACAACTTTAGTGCAAACACCATAGCTGCCAACTCCACGTCATGAGTGGGATAATTCTTTTCATGAACCTTGAGCTTTTTGGACGTATAAGCTATCACGTTACCACCAAGCATAAGAACACAACCCAAATAAACCCTAGATGCATCACAATATACAATGTAATTCTCACCTTTTAGGCAAAGTAAGCACCGAGGATGAAGTGATTCTATCCTTGAGCTCCTGGAAACACTTCTCACAAGCCTCCGTCTATTCAAACATGGCCTTTTTATTAGTCAAATATGTCAATGAGGCAGAAATTGAAGAAAACCCCTCCACGAATCTTTGATAATAACCAGCCAATCCTAAGAAGCTACGAATATCTGTGGGAGTAAGAGGTTTCGGCCAGTTCTTAATTGCTTCAGTATTCATGGGATCTACCTCTACACCCTTGTCGGAAACAACATGACCCAGGAAGGTCACATATCTAAGCTAGAATCCACACTTGCTTAATTTGGTATACAACTGGTGTTTTTTAGGTACCTACAAGGTTAGTCTCAAATGCTTTTCATGCTCTTCCTTGGTCATAGAGTAGATGAGAATGTCATCAATGAATACTATGACGAAGGAGTTATGGAATTCACAGAAAACCTACTTTATGAGATCCATAAATTAAGGACGTGCATTCGTGAGACAAAATGATATGACTAGGAACTCATAATGACCATAATTGGTACGAAAGGTTGTCTTTTGGATATCTCCATCCCTAACCCTTTGCTGATGGAACCCTTAACGAAGATGAATCTTCGAGAAGAAACTAGACCCTTGGATTTGGTCGAACAAGTCATCTATTATGGAAAGTGGATAATTATTCTTGATAGTAACTTTGTTGAGCTGTCGATAATCGATACACTTTCTAAGGGTTCCATATATATTTTTCACAAAATAACAATAGAGCACCCTAGGGGATATGCTCGGCAGAATGAAACCCTTATCAGTGAGATCTTTTAAGTGAAGATTCAACAATTTGAGTTCAGCTGGAGCCATTCTATAAGAAAGGATTGAAATTTGTTTAGTATCGGGTTCTAAATTGATACCAAAGTCAATGTCTCAAGGGGGAGGAACTCCAGGTAAATCATCAGGAAATACATCTTGGAACTCATTCACTACAGGTAATGAGTCTATGGAAGTAATGTCATGATGTAAATCATTAAGACTCACAAGATGACACAATAGCCCCTTGGAAATCATTTTCTTGGCCTTAAGGTTCGAAATCAATGTATTAGGATGACTCAAGTTTTGCCTCTCCTAGACTAGCTCTTCTTCATTAGGGAAACAAAATCTTACAACCATACTACGATAATCCTTAAAATCATAACAACTATGAAGATAGTCCATACCGAGAATAATATCAAAATCATGCATGGGTTACTCAACCAAGTATGCAAATATAATCTTACCACCTACAACTATTGGCATTTCTTGTATACTCTCACAGTTCTTAATTTTTCTTCTAATTGTGTACTAAACACTATAGGATCATGCAGAACTTCAGGTAATATCTCAAAAGTGAGAACAAGAAAAGGAGTTACAAAGTAAAGCGTAGACCCTTGATCCAGTAAAGCATAAACAGAAGTTTAGAATACTTGCAGCATACATGTGACCACATCAGCGGACTTCTCCTGCTCCTCCCTACCCTTAAGGGAGTAGAACCTACTCCTCTTAGGAGGCTCAGCTGCTGCTGCACCCTATGGATTAGTCCTAGTCTTAGAATTACCTCCAGCCTGACCTCTTTTCTGTGGGCAGTCCTTAACCATGTGACCGCTCTTACCACAACCGAAGTAGGAATTAGTTCCCTATATACACTCTTCAATGTGAGCACTACCACACATAGCACATTGCTCTAGGTGTTGTACACCTCTGTAAGTTAGAGTTCCCTTAACTGTGTCTCCCCTTTTAAAATCTGGGCTATTTATGGACGCCAAAGTTATTCCTGTTGCCCTCATTGCTAGGATCTGCCTGATCATGAGGCTTAGGAGTCTTATCATCACGAACGCCTCTCTTCTTTCGGTTGCCCTTTACCTACTGGACATGCACCATCAACCTAGAAAGGTCCATGTTATTATGGAGCAACGCAGAATGACACTCCTCCTCCAAATCTCCGTGAATTCCTGTGAGGAACCTACTGATCTCATCCCTACTGTTAGATACAAGCCTTGTAGAATACATTTACAGTTTAACAAAGTTGAGGGAACACAGGCTTACTGTCATAGATACCTTCTTAAGGTTGATAAACTCCTCAACCATGGCCTCCCTCATCCCTCTTGAAAAGAATATCTCCGGAAAGACTGTCTTAAACAACTCCCAAGTGAACAGAACTCCGCCCAAAACTCAATTATCTTGCCACATCTGACACGAAGTCTGTGCAACATCCTTGGCTTGATAGAAAGTCAACTCTCCTTTCTCAATAACTGAGGCCCCCATATCCACCAAAATCATATTCACCTCATCCACAAACTCCTGAGGATCCTCAAAAGTCTTAGACCTTGAGGATATAGGAGGATTCATACTCGTAAAGTCTCTCAGCCTATCAGCCATATTGCAAACCGGTGTGTTATTTCTCTTAACCTTCTATCGGTTGACCTGGACTGGTCCTGCATTGTAATGGCCTGTGCCATATGGTCCAGCGAATCTTGCACCTCTAGCAGTAAACCCAGCAGGGTTAACCGGCATAACCACTCCTTCAGCTGGAACCTATGGTGGAACCTGATTGCCCACAACAACTTCTTCTACTCTCCTTTGAATAATTGTTCTTCTATTATTCATTCTCTGAAAACATCAAGGATTGATATTATACACGCTCATAACATCAAGAAATCAGAAAGTAGGAAAAGGAACGATAAGATCTGGATAAGGAAATTTTCCTACGCATCATGTGGTCTCTTTTTAAGGATAGTGGTGCACTTCACTAACATGACTTAGAAACTACTCAATGTAGATTACGTGAACTTATTATCCTCGTAATTTAACGTAGTTCTCTGAGACCAACTTTGTAAAGATCAGAATCTAGACCTCACACAAGACTGGCGTCTTTGACCTCGCAGAGGTTGAGACAAGCCTACATACGTCATACTTACTTCATCTAGGTTAATTGTAGCAGAAAATTTGAAACTTTTTGTTTCATAACTTACATTTATACATACTACTTAACATAATAGATGTTCACAAATCAACCATATAATAAAGACATAACCAAATGAAAGAATCAGATCACAATTTTATTAAACGTATATTTTCCAAAACAGCACCAATACAAAGTCTTAACAAAAGTGGAAAAAAACACTAGAGGAACATGCTCCACTAGATATAGACTACATATAAGCTAGATAATAAAGGTATTCATCCTCGAAAGCATGAGGGCCTACCAAGTCCGGATGAAAGCTCCACGTCCTGAGAGCTACAATGTCAACCTGTAAGCTCTAACGTCCACCTGTGCCGGAACCTAAAATAGCAAAATAGTATGGAATTAGTTCACACTTTTACCAAGTATGGGTATATGCAAGCACCCAACAAGGACATACATGAGTAAGAACGACTCTTTCCTAAAAACATGACTATGGAAAGTAAAGTCTGTTGACTTGCCAAAACGGAATTAGGTATGTTAGTGAGCCTTCCAAATTTTGATTAGGAATGTCATGCCATGAGAGTAACATGCATAGTCATACTTATCATACTGCACACAGTACATAACATCTTACACATAACATAATTAGTTTTGCATATAGCACATAATATTTTACACATAGCATATATCGTTGTGCATATAGCACATAATATCTTTCATATTACTTATTAATATGCCATGAGACCTTCGAATCAATGACTTGACATTAAGAATTCCAAAATGAGGTTTGAACATATGGGACCTTATATAGGGAGACTTTTTTAACAAATATATAGTCTGCTTCATTCATTCATACGTACTTCAGTTCATTTCGTTCATAGGCTAGTGTGAACACACCAACTATACCTAGGATGTTGTTTAAGACTTTCATCGGGTTCGCTGTGGAATGATCTTGAATGACCTAGTGTCATTACTTAGGTCTAGTTCACTTATTTATTATCCTATCCTAACACCTTTGGTATTATTCATTTCATTATGTGCATCACTAAAGGCTGGCCTCATTCATTCATTTGGAACATTAACTTTAAACGACATTGATCATGTGAGCATCATGAAATCCAATTTATCCCCCACACCGAAAAGAGGTGGAATCACTGGCCAAAGTGACCCAAACATGCTAGTGTAAATGGGAATTGAACCCCGCCAGATCCCTATATTAGCAGTAAAGGTTCGAAGACTAGGAGATATAAGGAGACCCAAACCCGGCATGCCGGGCAGTCTCATCTCATGAGAGTTACGTGAACCTCCGCCCTTCCTGAAAGAAGGCATCACCGCTCATAGCTAGTCTATTGGCGCTAACTATAAAGTTCCATTACGTTTAACTCATACGTCATGGAAGCTAGATTAAAATATGAGGACATCATAACTCAATAGATGATTTCTCTTCACATCATTAGTATTAAAAGTATATTGATCTCAATACTTTCATTAGAGTGTTCACAGAGACTTGTCTCTTCTTTAACTTTACACTCTCATAGGTGAGTACGTTTTGGTAACATTTATCATTTGAGATTAATCTCCTCATTTACATTAGCCTCTTATTATTTCGTCACCATATTCATTAACTTTCGCACATTTTCTCTTCATAATTACTCAACCCTTATTACGTGAAAGTTCATTTCATCATATTACAATGCACTTGGCCATTTAGTATGCTTCACAATCTTACTTAACCCCCCTAAGGTTTCATCATTTCATTGTTAATTTCATCATATGGCAATATACTTTGCAATTTAGTGTGTCTCACACTCTTACTTAGCCCTTCTAGTGTTTCATCATATTATAGCATACATCATAGTTTCACTTACTTTTAAACGTATGCTATACTTATGGGTCTAGATATACAAGCCATGAGGCTTCATTCATAGTTCGTTAAAGTAATTCATATCTTCCTAAGATTATGTGGTACAAGACTTATGCATCTTGAATGTATGTCAACTTCTCAGTTTCAATTTAAGTGGGCAGCACTATTTTTTTGATCATTTAATTCACATATGACTTATGTATCAATACAAAATTTAGCCAAGGGAACCCTATTTTGAATCCCTTGTACAACACTTACATTTTTATTTATTTTTGTTTGATCCACACGAGTTGGGTACCCTAGATCGAGCCCAAAAGCCTTCATTTCATTTTTTCCTTGATTTCTCCCTTTACTTTTTTGTTCATTGGGACTGAGAGGATGTGTGATCGAACCCCCACAACCTCTTTTTCTTTTTATTTTCTTCTCATTAATTTCTCTCCTTTTGGCCGAGGGGGTGTTGGTTTTAACCCCCACATCCCCACTTTCATATGTTTCTCCTTAAGTTTCCTTCGTTCTACCTAGAGGTCGTGGGTTCGATTCCCACACTCCTCAAACATTTATTTTTATTTTTAGTCCTCCTTAAATCTGATTAAGAGATCGTGGTTTCGAATCCCACTCCTCATTTCTTATTTTATTTAATTTCATTTTTCGATCAAGGCACATGGGTTCAAATCCCACATGCCATATTCTCTTTTTGTCACATTATTTCAATGACTTTTAAGATGGTGAGGTCACGGGTTGACTTCTCAGTGGCCTCACATATTTTAATTCATTTTTACATAGCATGATAATCCCCTTAGCTTGGCCGAAATACATCAACAAGATGCTGGAAATTTTTACATCATAGTTTCTCACCTCTTTCACATTAAGGGTTTAGACGTTTTAAGTAGTTTTTAGTTACTTCTTTAGGTGCATTTTCATGGATTAATTTAACAATTAGTTTGCACTCAAATCAGCATTTTTACATCACTTATGAACATCACAATTTATGCAAGTTTGTGCACATGATTTAAAACCATAAACATGTCATTTTTCGAACATGAGTCCAAGAGTGTACATCACGGCTACACATTTCACACACATCATTTTTCACTTAATCTCGGACAAGATGCTCAATATCCACATAATTCCGAACATACATACATAAACATAATCATCACAAAAGCACATTACATCCCTAATTTCTACCAGCAAATATACCCAACTTATGATTCGATGGAAGCTAGTTACAAGGACATGCAATGGGGAACAACCCAAGTTTTTGGAATAGATTCGTCTGAACCTTAGGGGTATCTTTGGAAAGGGACCAAGAAAGAAGAGAGCCATACCTTATTTTGACTTTCAAACGGTTAAATTACTATCTAAACATTCTCAAAAATTTTGTCTAAGTCCAAAAGCTTCAACACTATCTCGACGAAAAAACTCCTCCCTTTGCCTAACGTTTTTCATTATGTGTTGAATAAGTTTTTAACGTGAAAGTTCTTCATGTGTGAAAAGTTTTTAGTTCCTGATCAATTTATGTGTTTTTGGCAGAGAGAATGTGAAAGAGAAGAGAGATATTGATGAGAGAGAGAGAGAGAGTTAAACGTGAAAGAGAGTTAAAAGAGGTGAAGTAGTTTAGAGTTAGTTAACTAGGACTCTTTCAAATAATATTAAAAAAAACAATTTCCGTTTTATTTTAAATCAGCCAATAAATATTAATTAACTAAATTAATTACCAATTTATATAAAAACAATTTAAATCATTGCTTCCACCTATGTTCGAAACTGGCTGGAGCAAGACTTCACTTCAAGGGCAAATTTTTGGCACTCTCTCCCAAAAATACCCCTCTATTTTATTAATTAAATAATTAATTACATTGTTAGAGTAATTACAATATTACCCTTAGCCTAGAAAAAGACCATTTACCCCTAGACCCCCCAACCTTAAGATTTCCCTTTTTAAATCCGGTAAAGACTCATTCGGGTAAATCTTCACATTCGGGAGCCCTACATGGCTGGACCCACCTTTCCTAGCTCAAATATCTCGCCAAGTTAGTTGGCTTGGATGTCACAAGGGTTCAAAGGTCTGGTTCTACGCGCATCAATCCGTGTGAACCCGGTCTAATCGTAGTCATTCTAGACAAAATAAGCATTATTTAGCATAGCCACTTTTTGGTTTGTTACATGTTACCTCTACATACTTCAGATGTGTTTGACTAAGAACAACCTTGGTGGATAAAATATGCAGCATGTTGACATCACTAGCAAGAGCTTCAGCCCGGAAATATTTTGGTACACCTCTTTGAATCACTTCTTGGACCCATTTTAGACAATGTGTTTGGCCTTACTTCCAATTTTAGCAGCCCATTATTATTCCCAATTGTCAATAAAATCCCAGTCCACTTGTCATAGTACCCAACCTATTCAACATACAATACCAATGCAAAAAACAGTACCCCAAAGTCCCGCCCCATACCATATAAGTGTTCTTCTTATTCACGTGGAAACACATAAATATACCCCAACAATCCTGCAACATGACCTGAACCCAGAAAATGGGGAAGTTGTGTGTCCACATCTCCTTGCAAGTTCGTCCTTCCTCAAAATCATACGGTTCTTAGCAATTTACTGTTTGAATTTGTACTATTATACAACTTTCAGCATTATCCCTTAGGAGGATTCCAATTTTGAATTTTGAATGGGATTTTTCACACAAATTCCCCCCCCCACCAAATGTTCACTCGTCTCCCTCTATATAAAATCCTATTCCTTTTTTAGTTTGGGGGGTTGGGAGAAAATTTTTGGAGGAAAGTTAAAAAAAAAGGTCGGCGTTAGAGATGAAAACACAACAACAGATAGAAATTACTAAACATAAATAAGAAAAAGAATTTATTAGAGAATTTGCTGGTGGTGTGGGGAAAATCTTGGTCGCTAGCTTGCCGTTCAGTTAGCTGCCCAGAAAAAGGTATTGTCTTCTTCCTTATATTATTCTTCTCGAGTCTTCCTCAATTTAAAAGTGATATTCTCGATGTTTCAAAATATTTAATCATGGGTTGTTTGTTTTTACTTATTTTTGAATTTTAAGATGTTTCAATGTGATACATATCTTCCTATATGATTCTATTATTTGGCCGAGTCGAACTTGTAGATCTGCATCGAATGTTGATGTTTTTGTGTTGTTTCTGAGTTCTGTTGCTTTATCAATCGTATGACTTTATTTCTTAATGTTGTTGGGTCTTTGTTTCTTCATGTATATAGTTTTTGAGTATAAGGTGTGTTGGGTTTATCTTTTTAAGTGATAAATGTTGCTATTTGTGCACGTTTAAGTCCTCAAATCAAGTAAAAGTGTTTACTATTGGGGGGGGGGGTATAGTCGCATGTTAGTTCACATAGTTTAGTTTATGAGAAAATACATAAAATCACCATTGAAGTAGTCCCAAATTTGTAAAAGGACATCTTAACTTTGTAACTGTCCTATTATCCACTAAACAATACTGAACATATATTATTATATCATTTTTCAATCAACTACAAATTTAAGAAAGCAAGTGTATTCACACATCAATTATAACATGGCATGTGTTAATTTTATTTATTTATTTATTTCATTTAATGTTTTTCCTTTATCTTTTATTTTCTTTATTTCTCTCTCTCTCTCTCTCTCTCTCTCTCTCTCTCTCTCTCTCTCTCTCTCTCTCTCTCTCTCCCTCTCCTCTCTCACTCTTTATCTCTCTCTCTCTCTCTCTCTTAATTTTTGAATTTTAATTTTGATTTATCTTAGATTTTATTTCATCTTCCACCTCTCACTTTTAAGTAATTCATCCCTCCATTTTCATTTCTTTTTTCTTCACCTCCTACACCCTATGTAAAATAAAATGTCACACCCCTTTTGTTTTTTCTTTTCTTTTTCTTCACTGGTAAAATTCTTTATAGAATTCCTACTATTTAAAAAAATTAATTATTTTTCTAAGAAAAATTAACATTTTGAAGTATTATCAACTACTCATTTTCGTATAAATTTAAAATTAGAAATCATAATTTTAAATGCACAATTAATTCCCAAAAAATTGAAAGTACATAATTGAAATGGATTAAAAATATATATTGATACTTCCTAATCATCTCATTAATTATTGTCGTTTTAAGATAACTTCAAAACTAGAAATGATAATTTTGAAAAAATCTTAGTTCTCCAAAAATTTAAAAGTTTTAATTGAAATTTGAATTTAAAAAACCAAATAATACCTACTAATAATCTTGAAATCTAAGGGGTTTATCATAATGTTAAAATGTAGTAAAGTATTTAGATATTGTTTTAAAATTGAAGAGAGTTAAACTACTAGTAGTAAAAAGGGAAGATGGAGATGTGGTAAAAAGTGACATTTAAAGTGGGAAATTTCAACATGAAAATTAATTTCTTAAGAGGAAGGAAGAAACAAAAATATAAAGCAATAAGAAGAAAAAGTTTAAAAAATAAAAAAACAAGAAAATGTGTTTTATAGGAAAATGCTTGCAAAAATAAAATTATATTCGTTTTTTAATTTGTTCATGATCTTTAAGAGAGTTTTAAGAGAGTGCATACACTCTCCATGCAAGGTGGACAAAAAATGATGTAATAATATCAATCTTGCATTGCATAGGGGAGTAATCGGACGCTTGAATAGTTTAGTTGTCTTTTGGAAATTTCGAAACAATTTTAGGTTTAACTTTATGTCTTTTTTCTTAGTTTTTCTAATGTTTTGAACATCTTTGTGAAATTACTGTTAATGTGACCTTCTAAAATCGATTGTATGCCGTCATATTGCCTAATTTTCGGTTGAAATCTCATTGACTCAAATAATTAAATATAATTGTTGATTGTTTTACTCCACCTTTTATTGTGATTGTTGGCTGAAATCTCTTGTTTTAGTTATAATAACTATTTGAATATTTCGGGTCATTCTAATTTGTTCGATTTAAATTCTCCTTGTTGTAATTATAATGTTCTCCCAACCCTAATTCCCTATTTGTTTTAATTCAATATGAATTAAGTCGTATTATAGTTGTTGTCTTTGAATTTTGCTGAATGTGATGTTTATGCGCATGACAATAGTAACATATCTCTTTAAAATGCTATCTTCCTCTTTTAAATCAGTAAACCTCTACATACGTTCCTCTAACTCTAGGTTCTTTCACTACTACTACTCATGATCTCGTAACTCATGCTCCTTTTTTTGGGTGAAAATACTACCCAAGATATAAACGTACATTGTAATTGGGATCTACACTTAAATAGGGCTTAAAGAATAGAGTACGACTCACTTTTTTCTTGAACACACGATTCATATGAACATGAAGGCATTACTTTTAAACTGAACAATTTTTTACTCATGGGATTATCTCAAGCCCCTGTACAGTCTCATGACTTTCTTAAGACTCTTACCAAGAATACTCATCCATAAGGATCTTTACGCTTTACTTTTTAACCACCTTTAGTATGACAGGTAGTTGAATGA
The DNA here is from genome assembly GCA_027705065.1 of Solanum peruvianum. Lineage (NCBI taxonomy): Eukaryota > Viridiplantae > Streptophyta > Magnoliopsida > Solanales > Solanaceae > Solanum > Solanum peruvianum. Next base: position 23,701,887 of record JAKWJD010001763.1, read on the forward strand.
ATCTGAGAAACACACGAGTATAAATAAATCTTTTTGACATAACTCCATTTCATGATTAAGGGTACGAAAGATGTTAAACATATCTTAATGTAACGACCTGTTTAGTCGTTTTGAGCAGCAGAACGAAATTCTGGAAAAACTGGCCAAACTACGGACACCCCGACGGACCGTCATAGGCCCGACGGTCCGTCACAGAGGTCCGTTCCATGACACTTAGAAGTTTGAAAATCGGGTACTGAAAATCGACTCTCTGTAAATTGTGACGGACCTGCAGGACGAGTCGTCACATCCACGACGGACCGTCGTGAGCCCCCGTAGCAAAACACTTCAACTTTTGGGAATTTGGTGCAAGAAAACGAGTTTCTGACCGTCAGGACGGAGGTGCAGGACGGACCGTCACAGGGGTGACGGGCCGTCACAGCCCACCTGAAAACTGGGAGGCACGACGGCCTGTGTGACGGACCGTCGCACCCACGACGGCCCGTCACAGGTTGTGCAGTCCCAGGCAGTTTAGGATTTCCTTCCTCGTTTTAAGGGTCGTTTTTGATTATTCTTTCCTTAATTATAAGGATTGAGGGGTAACATTAACAAGTCTAATTTCTTAGGGGTTAAAAAGGGTAACCTTAAGTAAATTAGTGGGGTTTTATTGTCCTTTTTCACACTTAATTACATGATTAATTAGGGTAAAGGAAAGAGGGTTTGAATAAAACAAAAGAGAAAGAACAGAAAGGGAGAGAGAGCAGATCGATCGAGAGAGAGGAGAATAGCAAGCTTGGGAAATTTCTTGTGGATTCCAATTCTTCGGTGGAGGTAGGTTATGGTTTTATATTACGATAATCGTAGTGAACTCTTAATAGTGAATATTATGTGTTGATAGTATTGTGAACCTGTCTATGTACTTAAATTGTATGCTTGCATGATTATGATTATGAAATTGTGATAAATTAACAAGCATGATGAAGCTATTGAATCCCAAATCTTGAAAGAACCCTAATTCTCTTGATATATTATATAATAAGATTGATGATGCCTTAGTATGAAAGAAGGCTTGATAAATTATATAATGATAATGAGGATGCCTTAGTATAAAAGAAGGCTTGATGAATTAGGGGATCGGGTGCCACGTTCCGGTACCAGGATAGAATGAATATGAGGATCGGAGTGTCACGTTCCGACACCAGGATAGAATATGAGGATCGGGTGCCACGTTCCGGTACCAGGATAGAATGAATATGAGGATCGGAGTGTCACGTTCCGACACCAGGATAGAATATGAGGATCGGGTGCCACGTTCCGGTACCAGGATAGAATGAATATGAGGATCGGAGTGTCACGTTCCGACACCAGGATAGAATATGAGGATCGGGTGCCACGTTCCGGTACCAGGATAAAATGAATATGAGGATCGGAGTGTCACGTTCCGACACCAGGATAGAATTAGAGGAGCGGAGTGTCACGTACCGACACAAGAGGAAGAAAGATAATGAATCTTGAAAGATAATGAATATACTCAATCTAATGAACTTAATTCCCAAATGAGTATGGTATTGAGGCTTGAGACCTCAGGTGTGAACTTGACGGAAATTGTTAATGATAAAGTAATTGCTGTGCTACATGTTGAGTATTGTAGTTGATTTACATTATTATTGATATATATTGTTCCCTATTTTGAGTTGACCGATGATATCTACTCAGTACGTGTGGTTGTACTGACCCCCTACTTTTATGTTTCCCTTTGTTATTTGTGTTATGCAGCAAACGTTCCGTCAACTTCGACTCAGCAGTAGATCAAGCCAGTCTTCACTTCATCGGAAATTCAGGGTGAGCTAATGCGTCTAGCTTGGACTGGGTCTCCTTCTTCAAGTCTTGATGCCTTGAACTTCCGGCATGGACTAGCTTTTACTTGTTTTTAGCTTTTTAGACATTCTTAGTTTAGTAATTTGAGATAGATGTTCTTGTGATGATGACTTCCAGATTTTGGGGATAATAATAATAGTTTTGAATTGCTTTTATTAATGAGTTTAAGTCTTCCGCATTTCTTTTGTTGATATTGTATTAAAATGTTAAGGGTTAGATTGGTTGGTTCGCTCACATAGGAGGGTAAATGTGGGTGCCAGTCGCGTCCCCGGTTTTGGGTCGTGACAGACTTGGTATCAGAGCATTAGGTTCATTGGTCTCATCACACAAGAACAGGTCTAGTAGAGTCTTAAGGAACGGTAGGGGGACGCCTTTACTTTTCCTTGAGAGGCTATAAGACTTTAGGAAAATTCCATTCTTTCATTCTTTCTTTCGTGCTACTACTTGAGTCCAATTGGTATCTAGGTGATACAAATTGGTATCTGACCATCTTCATTCTATTTCGCAGATGGTTAGAACTAGAGCCACGACCGCACCAGCAGCGACAACGGAAAGACATGAAACTACTGAGCCAGCCACTGGGGCTGTGACTCGAGGAAGGGTAACGGCAAGAGGCCGTGGAAGAGGTCGTGGGAGGACGTCCTCTAGAGGAAGAGGACGAGCCCCTAGCCCATCTGATGCTAGGGCGGTGACTCCTCCACCGACTGAGGAGGTAGTTAGAGAGGGTGAGGAAGGGGAAACTGAACAAGGGCAGAATGAGGAAATGCCACCCCAACCTACCCCAGAGATGATCAACCAAGTACTTGCTTATCTTAGCGGTTTGTCTGATCAGGGTCAAGCACCTCCAGTGGTTTCTGCACCAACACCTCCGGTTTCAGAGATACGACATGCGGCTACTATGGCTCCCCGCATGGATGCAACATTGGGAATAGGCACATTTCCACGTCTGACTACTGGGCCTATTATGACCAATGATCAACATGAACTTTTTAGCAAGTTCTTGAAACTAAAACCTCCAGTCTTCAAGGGTGCAGAATCTGAGGATGCTTATGATTTTCTGGTTGATTGTCATGAGCTACTACACAAAATGGGGATAGTAGAGAGGTTTGGCGTCGAGTTCGTGAGCTATCAGTTCCAAGGGAACGCCAAAATGTGGTGGCGTTCACATGTTGAGTGTCAGCCAACAGAGGCACCACCTATGACTTGGGAATCATTCTCTACCCTATTTATGGAGAAATATATCCCAAGGACTTTGAGAGATAGAAAGAGGGATGAGTTCTTGAGTTTGGAGCAAGGTAGAATGACGGTTAATGCATACGAGGCTAAATTTCGCGCACTATCCAGATATGCCACCCAACTCTGTTTCAGTCCACAAGAACGGATCCGCCGTTTTGTGAAGGGGTTGAGGTCAGAGTTGCGGATTTCAGCCTTACAGATAGCGGCAACAGCAACATCCTTCCAAGAGGTGGTAGACTTTGTGATAGAGGTGGAAGGAGTGAAACCGGATGACTTCACCCCAACGTCTACATCAAAGAGGTTTCGAAGGGGAGGTGAGTATAATGGTTCTTATTCTAGAGGACAGAACTCCGGAGGTCACTCAAATCGACCAATACAGTCTTCACTACAGACTGTAGTTGGGGGTCCACCTCAGAACGGTCAACACTTCTCTGAGAGGCCGACGCGTGAACCCAGAGAATGTTATGGGTGTGGAGAGATTGGGCACATTAAGAGGTACTGTCCAAACCAGAGTTACAGACCCCCAATGGCTAGAGGAAGAGGTGGTAATGGTAGAGGTCGTTATTCTGGAGGGCGTGGTGGCCGAGGTAATGGTGGTCACCAAAACGGCAGAGGTGAAGGGAAAAATGGAGCCACTACTACACAACATGGTAGGGGCAACGGACAGACGAATAATGGGGCCCATTGCTACGCTTTCCCTGGGAGATCTGAAGCGGAGGCGTCTGATGCTGTTATCACAGGTAATCTCTTGGTTTGTGATTGCATGGCATCTGTATTATTTGACCCTGGCTCCACGTTTTCATATGTATCTTCCTCATTTGCTAATGGTCTAAATTTACATTGTGAATTACTTGACATGCCTATTCGTGTTTCTACTCCGGTGGGTGAGTCGGTGATAGTCGAAAAAGTGTATAGGTCTTGCTTGGTGAATTTTGTGGGGAGCAACACTTATGTAGATTTGGTTATCTTAGAAATGGGTGACTTTGATGTAATTCTGGGTATGACTTGGCTTTCTCCAAACTTTGCGATTCTGGATTGCAATGCTAAAACAGTGACGTTAGCCAAACCTGGGGCAGATCAGTTAGTATGGGAGGGTGACTACACTCCCAATCCGGTGCGTATCATCTCCTTTATTCGTGCTCAGAAGATGGTTAGTAAGGGTTGTCTAGCTTTCTTGGCACATCTTAAGGATGACACTACTCAAGTACCATCGATTGAGTCAGTTTCGGTAGTCTGTGAGTTTTTGGATGTGTTCCCTGCAGATCTTCCCGGTATGCCACCAGATAGGGATATAGACTTCTGCATTGATTTGGAACCCGGTACTCGCCCCATTTCTATACCCCCGTATAGAATGGCTCCCGCGGAGTTAAGAGAATTAAAGGCACAACTTCAAGAGTTGTTGAGCAAAGGCTTCATTAGACCAAGTGCATCTCCTTGGGGTGCTCCGGTCTTGTTTGTAAAGAAGAAGGATGGGAGCTTTCGAATGTGCATAGATTACCGACAGTTGAACAAGGTAACTATTAAGAACAAGTACCCCATTCCTCGCATTGATGACTTGTTCGATCAGTTACAAGGTGCTTGTGTCTTCTCAAAAATAGACTTGAGGTCCGGTTATCACCAATTGAAAATACGCGCAACGGATGTGCCAAAGACTGCTTTTCGAACTAGGTATGGGCATTATGAGTTTGTGGTAATGTCGTTTGGTCTTACTAATGCCCCTGCTGCCTTCATGAGCTTGATGAACGGGATTTTCAAGCCATATTTGGATCTCTTTGTGATTGTGTTTATTGATGATATACTGATATACTCCAAAAGTAAGAAAGAACATGAGGAGCATTTGAAATTGGTGTTAGAGTTGTTGAGAAAGAAAAAGCTTTATGCGAAATTCTCCAAGTGTGAGTTTTGGCTAGATTCAGTGTCCTTCTTGGGGCACGTGGTTTCTAAGGATGGAGTGATGGTAGATCCATCTAAGATTGAGACGGTAAAGAATTGGGTAAGACCTACAAACGTGTCAGAAATAAGGAGTTTTGTGGGGTTAGCTAGCTATTACCGCCGATTCGTCAAGGGATTCTCTTCCATTGCTTCCCAATTGACGAACTTGACTAAGCAGAATGTTCCATTTGTATGGTCAGATGAATGTGAGGAAAGCTTTCAGAAGCTTAAGACTTTGTTGACTACCGCGCCCATCCTCACCTTGCCGGTAGAGGGCAAAAACTTCATTGTCTATTGTGATGCATCCTATTCTGGGTTGGGTGCAGTGCTAATGCAAGAGAAAAATGTGATTGCTTATGCTTCAAGACAATTAAAAGTGCATGAACGTAACTATCCGACCCATGATTTGGAGTTGGCCGCGGTAGTATTTGCACTAAAGCAATGGAGACACTACTTGTATGGGGTTAAGTGTGAAGTCTACACGGACCATCGTAGTTTACAGTATGTCTTCACTCAGAAAGACTTGAACTTGAGACAGAGAAGATGGATGGAACTACTGAAGGACTACGACATCACTATCTTGTATCATCCAGGGAAGGCTAATGTTGTAGCGGATGCTTTGAGTAGGAAGGCCGGAAGCATGGGAAGTCTAGCTCATTTGCAAGCTTCTAGACGCCCATTGGCTAGAGAAGTGCAGATTTTGGCTAATGACCTTATGAGGTTAGAAATAAACGAGAAGGGAGGACTGTTAGCTTGTGTAGAGGCAAAATCCTCTTTTCTTGATCAGATTAAGGGGAAACAGTTTGACGATGAGAAACTAAGGCGAATTCGAGATAAAGTGTTGCAAGGAGAGGCTAAGGAAGCAATAATCGATGGGGAAGGTGTTTTGAGGATCAAGGGAAGAGTATGTGTACCCCGCATCGATGATTTGATCACCACTATTCTTACAGAAGCTCATAGTTCCGGATATTCTATACATCCTGGTGCAACCAAGATGTATCGCGACCTAAAGCAACACTTCTGGTGGAGTAGAATGAAGCGAGATATTGTTGAGTTTGTTGCCAAGAGTCCAAATTGTCAACAAGTAAAGTATGAACACCAAAGGCCCGGAGGAACACTTCAGAGAATGCCCATTCCTGAATGGAAGTGGGAGAGAATCGCGATGGACTTCGTGGTTGGTCTTCCAAAGACATTGGGTAAGTATGACTCTATTTGGGTGATTGTTGATAGGTTAACTAAGTCTGCACATTTCATTCCTGTCAAGGTGACCTACAATGCAGAAAAGTTAGCCAAGATCTACATCTCAGAAATCGTTCGGTTGCATGGAGTTCCACTCTCCATCATATCTGATAGAGGTACGCAGTTTACTTCTAAGTTTTGGAGAACATTGCATGCTGAATTAGGTACTAGATTGGACCTTAGTACTGCATTTCATCCTCAGACCGATGGTCAGTCTGAGCGAACGATTCAAGTTTTGGAGGATATGCTTCGCGCATGTGTGATAGAGTTTGGTGGCCATTGGGATAGTTTCTTACCTTTGGCAGAGTTTTCATACAATAATAGTTATCACTCTAGTATCGACATGGCCCCATTTGAAGCATTGTATGGGAGGAGGTGTAGGTCTCCCATTGGTTGGTTTGATGCCTTCGAGGTTAGACCTTGGGGGACTGATCTGTTGAGAGATTCTATGGAGAAGGTGAAAGCTATTCAAGAAAAGCTTTTAGCGGCGCAAAGTAGACAAAAGGAGTATGCAGACCGAAAGGTTAGAGACTTGGAGTTCATGGAAGGTGAACAAGTCTTGTTGAAGGTTTCGCCCATGAAAGGGGTGATGCGGTTTGGAAAAAGAGGTAAGTTAAGTCCAAGGTATATTGGACCATTTGAAGTGCTTAAGAGAATAGGGGAGGTGGCTTATGAATTAGCCTTACCCCCAGGGCTGTCCGGAGTACATCCGGTGTTTCATGTATCTATGTTGAAAAGATACCACGGAGATGGAAACTACATTATCCGTTGGGATTCAGTTTTGTTGGATGAGAACTTGACTTATGAAGAGGAACCGGTTGCTATATTAGATAGAGAAGTTCGCAAGTTGAGGTCGAGAGAGATTGCATCCATCAAGGTTCAATGGAAGAATCGACCGGTTGAAGAAGCTACTTGGGAGAAGGAGACAGATATGCAAGAAAAATATCCACATCTGTTTACAGATTCAGGTACTCCTTTTCGCCACTGTTTCTCTTCTTTTGATCGTTCGGGGACGAACGATGGGTAAATTGGTATCTATTGTAACGACCTGTTTAGTCGTTTTGAGCAGCAGAACGAAATTCTGGAAAAACTGGCCAAACTACGGACACCCCGACGGACCATCATAGGCCCGACGGTCCGTCACAGAGGTCCGTTCCATGACACTTAGAAGTTTGAAAATCGGGTACTGAAAATCGACTCTCTGTAAATTGTGACGGACCTGCAGGACGAGTCGTCACATCCACGACGGACCGTCGTGAGCCCCCGTAGCAAAACACTTCAACTTTTGGGAATTTGGTGCAAGAAAACGAGTTTTTGACCGTCAGGACGGAGGTGCAGGACGGACCGTCACAGGGGTGACGGGCCGTCACAGCCCACCTGAAAACTGGGAGGCACGACGGCCTGTGTGACGGACCGTCGCACCCACGACGGCCCGTCACAGGTTGTGCAGTCCCAGGCAGTTTAGGATTTCCTTCCTCGTTTTAAGGGTCGTTTTTGATTATTCTTTCCTTAATTATAAGGATTGAGGGGTAACATTAACAAGTCTAATTTCTTAGGGGTTAAAAAGGGTAACCTTAAGTAAATTAGTGGGGTTTTATTGTCCTTTTTCACACTTAATTACATGATTAATTAGGGTAAAGGAAAGAGGGTTTGAATAAAACAAAAGAGAAAGAACAGAAAGGGAGAGAGAGCAGATCGATCGAGAGAGAGGAGAATAGCAAGCTTGGGAAATTTCTTGTGGATTCCAATTCTTCGGTGGAGGTAGGTTATGGTTTTATATTACGATAATCGTAGTGAACTCTTAATAGTGAATATTATGTGTTGATAGTATTGTGAACCTGTCTATGTACTTAAATTGTATGCTTGCATGATTATGATTATGAAATTGTGATAAATTAACAAGCATGATGAAGCTATTGAATCCCAAATCTTGAAAGAACCCTAATTCTCTTGATATATTATATAATAAGATTGATGATGCCTTAGTATGAAAGAAGGCTTGATAAATTATATAATGATAATGAGGATGCCTTAGTATAAAAGAAGGCTTGATGAATTAGGGGATCGGGTGCCACGTTCCGGTACCAGGATAGAATGAATATGAGGATCGGAGTGTCACGTTCCGACACCAGGATAGAATATGAGGATCGGTGCCACGTTCCGGTACCAGGATAGAATGAATATGAGGATCGGAGTGTCACGTTCCGACACCAGGATAGAATATGAGGATCGGGTGCCACGTTCCGGTACCAGGATAGAATGAATATGAGGATCGGAGTGTCACGTTCCGACACCAGGATAGAATATGAGGATCAGGTGCCACGTTCCGGTACCAGGATAGAATGAATATGAGGATCGGAGTGTCACGTTCCGACACCAGGATAGAATTAGAGGAGCGGAGTGTCACGTACCGACACAAGAGGAAGAAAGATAATGAATCTTGAAAGATAATGAATATACTCAATCTAATGAACTTAATTCCCAAATGAGTATGGTATTGAGGCTTGAGACCTCAGGTGTGAACTTGACGGAAATTGTTAATGATAAAGTAATTGTTGTGCTACATGTTGAGTATTGTAGTTGATTTACATTATTATTGATATATATTGTTCCCTATTTTGAGTTGACCGATGATATCTACTCAGTACGTGTGGTTGTACTGACCCCCTACTTTTATGTTTCCCTTTGTTATTTGTGTTATGCAGCAAACGTTCCGTCAACTTCGACTCAGCAGTAGATCAAGCCAGTCTTCACTTCATCGGAAATTCAGGGTGAGCTAATGCGTCTAGCTTGGACTGGGTCTCCTTCTTCAAGTCTTGATGCCTTGAACTTCCGGCATGGACTAGCTTTTACTTGTTTTTAGCTTTTTAGACATTCTTAGTTTAGTAATTTGAGATAGATGTTCTTGTGATGATGACTTCCAGATTTTGGGGATAATAATAATAGTTTTGAATTGCTTTTATTAATGAGTTTAAGTCTTCCGCATTTCTTTTGTTGATATTGTATTAAAATGTTAAGGGTTAGATTGGTTGGTTCGCTCACATAGGAGGGTAAATGTGGGTGCCAGTCGCGTCCCCGGTTTTGGGTCGTGACACTTAAATATCAGTAATCCATCATTTATAGAAGTGGAGTTATCACAACTATAAACAAGTTCTTACTGACACGACTTATAGGCATCCTAGGACTCTTGACTTCTGTGCTTTGATACCATGTTTGTCACGACCCGAGCCTACACCCCAGATGTGGCCGACACTCTAGAACTATTGTTGGTCATCAATCTAACCCTCATCCTGGCTGATTACAAGCGAAATACTAACTTAAGCATTAAAAGGTGAAAAACTTAATAAAAATTCACGAAACTCTCATACCAACATTAAGCAAAAAGAGAACTCCAAATAAACTAATGTATCCATATCTCCATTTAATAGACAAGTTAAGTCTTTAAAACATTTAATAATAAAAAAAATTATACTGACTTCTAAACTATACTGAGTATCTATCAAGCCTCTAAATGACAAATATGGAAGTAGGGACAAGACTCACAACATCGTGACTAAGCTAAAAAGTAAATAAAATTCTCTAGAAGCTCGGAGGCTCAGCATAGCTTAATCCAACTCCCCAATGTATCAAGGAAACTCACGTTGATGATCCAAATACATGTGTTTACATAATGAAAAGATGTAGTCCAAATAAATTAGTACTTGGAATGTACGAGCACGTAAGAGGAATTGCAAAGCATAACCATAAGCTTGAACTGGATAAAAAGAAATAACTTACCTCTTTTGAACTCATTTAACTCAAGAAAATAAGATAAATCAACTCAAAATTAGATACTGCATTCAAATATTACATACTCAACTCAATGATATGATACCTGACATTGGGTATTCAACTCAATAGAAAGAAATATTACACATGAAATTCCATTAAATCTTTTAAAATAGTAGAAAACAACTTTGTTCGTTAAAGAAAACAAATGACAAACGCAACTTTACTCATATTATAAAGTAATATAATTTTTGTGGGAGATTTTCTAACTGAAAAAAACCAGTATGATCCTTAGTGGCGATACAACAACTTGCTCACACTATTATAACTATCATATACTATACCGTCATATAGAATTCTTAGCTTAGTGGATCCACTAGCATATACTTAAATCATCTTAAGTAGTCATCTAAAAAGTATATTTTACTACCCATGATGTTTACATGGTTTATTAAGACTTGAGTCAATATGAACTCGCATCCCCATATCGATGCTCAGTACTATTCCAAAAATATATATTTATCTCATAATTTTTTTTTAAAACAAACTTATTTCTTTGGTTTAAGATAATTCCTCAGAACTTAGATTAATTTTTTTTCCGAATACATGTTTCCTATCTTTCTCAAATAAGAAAACATTTAAAAACACTATTAGAAATCTCAATTTCCTCTCATCTTGAATGAAAAAAAATATTTACTCTTGGAAATACTTACTTCCCATAGTAAAATGCGAAAGTTTGCTTGATTAATCACCAACAATCAATTATAATCTAAAGCCGAACAATACAATGTTTTCTAATACGGTGTCTAACAATACGGAGTCTAATAATGATCCAGAGTCTAACTATATGGAGTCTAACTATCCTGAGTCTAACCTCAAAAACGAGGTTTTTCGAACTATTTATAAAAAATAAAAACCTAATTAAACAAGGACTCTATTTGCTGGAAATCTGTCAAAACGCGGCTGGGTCTACGGACCTCGCGACGGATCGTCATGGTCACGACGGACTGTCATGGACTCCGTTGTCCCGTACTTCTGCAATTTCTTCTTCTTCTCATCTTCATTACCCTCGACGGCAAGTATGACGGACCGTCATAGGCACAACGGTCCGTCGAGGGTCTTCGTTCCAAAACACTTCAACTCTTGGAATATGGGTACTACGATTACTTCTCTGAAATTCATGACGAACCTGCAGGACGGACCGTCATAGACACGCCGGACCGTCACAAGCTTCGTAACCCCACACTTGGTTAGACTTCCCCATCTTCATTCAGGAGCTGCACTACGCTGCCACCTGCGGACCGTCACAAGCACGAGGGACCCTCATAAGCTCCGTAGGTGGTCTCTTCTGCATTTCTTCGCTCAAAATCTCTGCATTCAGCTTTGGACAGATTTCCTGCAAAATAAAAAGAAACTTATATAAAAATTAACACAAAAAGGCTTTTGGACACACTAAACTCTAGGAAAAAGTATTAATAATACCGTGAAACCACGGTATATCAAGACTCTCCCACCAAGGGTAGTAAAGTTCATCAAAGGGTCGCTATGATAGGATTCCCAGCCCAAAGTTAAGAAAAACAGTGATGTTGATATACCTCAGGAGAGGCCACCTTGTAGGAAGGGTGGCAAACTTCATGGAGGAGACTGTAGCAGGGGCTCTGAAACCTGTAACACTTCTGAAAAACCTAGTCACATGATAAAGCATTGTCCGTATATGAGAGGTCGAGAAAAAAGGGAAGGAGAAAATTCAACTGAATGGTTCAAGTGAAGAGGCTCCAAGGAGGCAACGATTCTTTGCACTAAAGTCTAGAGGGTAAGGGAAGACACCTCTGGTGATATCTCGGGTGCGTAGCCTAAATTATTTTTTCATGTGTATGGTTTTATGCACTAGTATGAAAATATGTTTGATCCCTCATGTTGGTTGATGACGTATGTGACTTATGTCTTTATTTATGTTGTATCATTTGATGAGACTAGTTGAGGAAGAAGTTCCTTAGTCTATTAATGCAAAGCATCAAGGATGTGCACCAACCTACTAATATGTGAATCAGATATTCACCAATAAAAAGCATTGAATAGCATAGGTATTGATTTTCTCCATAAATGTTATGCTACCATAGAATATCAAACAAGGGTAGTGAGGTTTAAGTTGGCATATGAGATAGGGTATAAATGGGCAGGGCGTGGATCAATCCAACAAAGCCATATAATTTCAAATCTTTTGGCCAACAAGATGTTATCTAAGGGGTTAGATATACTGCTCCTAAATCTGGTTTTGTTTAAGAAACTCTAAGTTTTAGTGCAAGGTCGACTTGGTGTTGTAATTCAAAAATCGTATGCGCAATAATTGTACCATGTGAGTTAAAATGAATTCATGTTTGCACGTCATGTTGCTGTTTCTGTATTGCGTGGACATGATTTTTGGGTTGCATGAGTTGTGAGGTGCATCAAGTTAAATGCGATTGAGAAGGAAGTTCCTCAATCTCAAATATGAAGCTTCACATAAGCTTGATTGATATACATTATCAAGAGTAAGTGTGAAACAGAAATTCACAAAGAGCAAAGTGTCAAGTATAATAAGAAAATTTGAAAATCACCCTCTTTATTTTGAAATGATGTGCAGTTTCATTCGGGAGAGAATGTTCCTAAGGGGGGGGGATAATGTAACCACCCTAAAAATGACTATGCTGAGTAATATCTAACATATCTAAAATGCTTAGATTAGACTAGGTTCACAAGGATTGATGCGCCTAGAACAAGACCTCTAAACCTCTATAATATCCAATCCAGCTAACTTGGTGAGTTATTTGAGTTAGGAAAGGTTTGGTCTAGTCATGTAGGGCACCCGAATATAAAGATTTACCCGGATGAGTCTTTACCGGACTTAAAAGGGGAAAATCTTATGTTTGGAGGGACTACGGGTAAAATTGTCTTTTACAAGCTAGGGGTAGTATTGTAATTACACTAAATATTTAATTAAATAATTATTTAATATGGTGGAGGGGCATTTTGGATAGAAAGGCCGAAATTGGCCTATGAGCAAAAACCTTGCTCCACCCAGGTTCGAACCTAGGTGGAAGCAATGATTTAGTTGATTTATTTTATTTTGTGAATTAGTTAAATTTATTATTATTTAATTTTCTGATTTAATTAAAGTAAATTCAGATTTTTAATAAATAATAATAATAATAATAATAATAATAATAGTAAATAAATAATAATAATAATAAATAACAGGAAAGTCTCAATAGTTGAATCATTAACTCGGACTAAGTGATATACACATCCCTTAGAAAATAACTTCTTCGCTTTAAGGTATGAAATAGAACAACCAATAGGCAATGCTAAAGTACTTTCCCACTCTAAAACTTGTTCACTGGAAACTAGAACTTGACTACACGAGTGAGGAAATCCATTGATGTAGAATAGGCAGAAAACAAGTCCATAACGAGAATGACATCAAACTCTACCATGTCTAACTAAACTAAGTCATCCATGGTACACTTTTGATTGATGGGAAATGAGACAATCACGATAGACTTCGTCTGCTAGAATGGAATCACCACTAGGTGTAGAAACACTAACTTGTTCACTAAATTGCTCAGGAATAACATCAAAGTTCATAGCAAACTAAGGTGTCACAAAAGATAAACTAGTTCCTGGGTCTAGTAGAACATAAACACTAAAGTAAAAGACTTGAATCATACCACTAACGACATATTGTGAATCTTGTTGCTCTTGGAGAGCGTTGATAACATATAGGTGAGTTGTTACTCCACCAGTACAATTTCCTAGCATGTTCTTTCGACAATCTTTCATGAAGTAACCCTCTTGTCCACACTTGAATCAATCTTTCTGTCCTTGATGACACTTTCCTGGGTAGGTTATACCACACATAGCACATGCAGCAGCCCAGTTACCTCCTTGCGTCTCACTACATTGACACTTGGCGCGTCTAGCTCTAAAGGGTTCTGAACTCTGACCATTATGCTCACCTTTGTTTCTGGTTTCAATAGGACTAGAAATATTAAAGTAGGTCCATTCAGTTTCTGTTTGAAGGAAGAATTTGTAATACACTTTTTCTGCCTAAACTCATAACCTGATGTCTTAGCCCTCTTTATTTTGAACCCTTCTCTTATGTCCATATCCCCTATCAACATTGCTGCCTTGTCTTTATTCCTTGGCTGACGAGACAACCAATAACAAATAAATTAATCTTTCTCCTCATCTAAACAACCATATCTAGAGCATAGAGGGAAAGTTATGCTAACTTTAGACCGTACTCATGAACACTCATTCGTGGGGAATGAAACGTCCCATGAGAGCATTCTCAAATACAACACAACTCACTATTGACGCAACCCATCCCTATTCCTTTACCATTGGTCGAACAAAACTCTAGTGATACCCTTTAGTTGGTATGCAACTAGTTATAACCTCTCAGCATCAACAACATGACACATGTCAAAAAAATTTCTGAAGTACTTCCAACAAATTTCTCTGGATCCTATGTGACACTTAAACATTTGAAGCTTGGTGGATTCATCCCTAAAAAATCCTGAATCTTTGAGATATCAACCACTTCATTTCGATTTCCTCTCTGTCAAACTTGATGAGTCACAACTTGACAAGAGATCCAGATCGTCTCACAGAATTCAGCATGCATAACTTTTTAATCAGGTACATTTGGCAACTCTTGTTCTTCAACAATCCTCCTATCTTGACAAACTCTAACAACTCTTCGTGAAGGCATGATTCTCTGAAAACACGTGCAAGCACAAATTTTATGGAAACTTTTTAGATATTAACTCTAGCGCACAAAAGGAATACGAAAGAAGTGACGAATTCTTAAATATTGTAGTCTCCTAATCATAGGTGTGGCGTGCTTCACACCGATGACTTAGACTCTACATACATGGATTCATAGACTCCCTATGACTCTTGAGCTATGTGCTCTGATATCAAAGTTGTCATACATCAAGCCTACACTCTGGACATGGCCGACACTCGGAAACCATTTACGGCCCCAAGTGAGCCCTTGTCCTAGCTTACTTACTCATTGGAAGACTTAAAGCATTAACACAAGGATTAAGATGCTAAATTACTCAACTGTCTGGAACTGATATCAAAATATTTTAAAAATAAACATTTGCCTTAGCCAAAATGGCAACTCAATTATAAAAATAAATTAATAACAAACTTATGACACAATAACTAACATTTGACTGACTATTTATGAACCCTTTCATAACTGAGATGGATGTTGGGATAGACCCTATACATCATAATGAAATAAACTAGAAAGAAATGAAAATGGATCCTTTGAAAAGCAAAGAGGCTCAGAAACTGACTATGAACTGCTCACTGGAACAACGATGCGCCGGAATATTGATCCTAGTTACCTTCGTCTGCATAATGATAATGATGAAGACAAGCTGACATCAATACAATGAATGTCCGATTATGAGGGTTGGAATGCTAAACGACAACTTAATCTTGAAGATGATTATGAGGGAACACATACCTTATCTCTACTCAACGCATGAATAACTAACTCATTATAACTAATCATTTCATCATATGAAAATTTAAAGACATGAGAAATATAAAGAAACATTATTTAAAACATGGTTTTCAACTCTGTGTATGCAAAAAATATAATTGACACTAAGATGTATGTAAAAACAATACAAAATAATCTGATGGAAACTCATAATCTTAATAATAAAGAAAACATGATATGCTTCCTCTCGAAGTCTACTCATGCAGTGCCTAAATAAAGTCTCATACCCCCATTCATGCTAAGCAGAATCTCTTGAGGAACCATGCAACTATTGTTGTGGGAGTTTCTATAACCATCAACCATCACTTAATAATTATAGTGATGATACAACGTTTTACCTCATGCTGTAAACGACCATCCTAACTTTGCTCGAGTATAGGACCTGAACTGTCTAATGGATCCACTAATAAACTCTAAAAAGGATTCATCTAAAAAGTATGACTCTTTTTTACCCATGATGACAATATGAATTTTATTGAGACTTGAATTAATCTAAAACTCGCCTCCCCGAATTGGTGCTCAATACTACTCCCAAAAAATATTTATATTGTATGTCTTTTTAAAAAAACTTTTGTTTTGATTTGAGATTAGTGTTATAAAACATAGCTCAAAGGCTATCTTGGAAATCTTAGTTTCCCTGCTTGCTTCATTTAAAAGGCTATAACTCTTTTCTAAAAACATGCCCGTAGGCCATTTTGAAGATTAAACTTCCTTAATTTCTTAAATGTGAAAATTTCAAAATATCTTTGGGGATACTTAGTCCCCCTATACATTTAAAGAAAATAACTTCAACTTAACTCTTTACTCGTTACTCTATACTTAGCTTGAAACTTGACTGTTGAAAAAACTCATCGAGAAATATTTAGTTCCCTTATATTTATTTAAAAGTATCATCTTCAACTCTTTACTCTTTACTTAACTTAAAACTTAACTCTTAAGTAATAATTAGTTCCCTTATAACTTTTGAGAAATGCACTCATTCTTCGATCTTTGCTTAACTTATAACTTGAGCCTTAAAACAAAGTTAACATGTTTGTTAAAAACTCTTTGAAACTTTTAAAAACATTCTTTGAATTGATTCTTTACTTTTAGACTTAACATTTAAATTTTTTGAATTTGATCTTAACTTTCCTTGAATCAAATTATGGTTTCAAGGGTAATGGATGATTTCTTGTTTTTTAGATGTACCTTAGAGTGTTTGAATCAAATAGGAAATATAGGTACATAACTTAGGAATTAGTACTAAAATATGGGGAATGAACGAGGTCAACTGGAATCCTTGGCCTTGTGAGAGGCGTGGGCGCCATGACCCAAAATTTAAAGAACAAGATGGGACACTTTTCCTAGGGCCCGCACAAAGGACCTACGGACAGAGATTGTCCTATGGGGCTATGCAAAGCGCGGTACCCTAGGACCCTACCAACGACTGTTTCGACTCTTCTTCTCCATTTTCATCTCTAGAACTTCTAAACTTCGATGGATCTTTTTTCCTGAATACTTAGAATCACTAATACCCTCAATACTCAATAGATTCGACTTGAAAAACAACCCAAAAACACGAACCAAATCAACTCTAGGCATACAACAACTCATCCAACAAGAAGTCAACCATTGTTCTTCCATAACTTCAATGTTTATCATTCAATCTACTTAAAACTAGATGAATTAAACTAATTTGTGTATGGGTGAACTAACGCAACACAGAAAGATCTTACATACCTTCATAGGGATCATCCCCGATGATTTCCACAAGCCGAACTTTGACGATCTTGAACGTTCTTGATTCCTCTTCTCTTTTCTCCTCATTTTCTCCTCTTGTTTTCTCTTCTCTTAAACTTTAACTTATTATTCTAAAAGCATGAACTGAATAGTATTAGTTTAGACTCCAATATATAACCCAAAAACGAAATAAAAGTTTGGGTAAGGAAAAGACAACTTTGTCCTTTCCAAATCAAGATTGGACTATCCTTAATCCAACAGCCAAACATCCGAAAGACATAACTCAATCATATGATATCGAAATCGTGCAACGAACAGCGTTGGTACTACCTCTAATTCATCTTCAGCTAGAAGTTATGGCCGTTTGAAGTTGACCAAAATCTCACTTTTCTCCAACTTAAGAAAATTTCCAAATTTTTAAGTCTTTACAAAAGTAACTATTTCAACTTCTAAGCTTCTTGGTTGCTATCTCAATTTGTGAGATGTTACAAATTATATCATCTCGTTTAGTATAGTTAAAGAACTAAATGGAAAATTTGAAACAAAAAGCTAATTTCTGGTCTAAATTTCCACCAAAAGATAGTCAGAGTACACATCACAAAGCCCCTTAATGCTCTTAATCACAAAAACAGAAATATGGATAGTTAGAGATCCTTGTAATTTACCCTCTTTTGGTAATAAATACAAAACTAATTGGATGAAACATATAAATCTTGAAGTAAAGATCACAACTAAAATAAATATAGAAAGATGGGTACTATTCTGGCGAATGCTCGATTGTCAAGCTGTTTTTACTTTGTTAAAACTTATTTTTGACTAAGGTTGTTAATTTATGTGGTTAGATAAAACTTGCAATTAATAAAGAAAAATAGCATGATGTATAAAAGTAAAACTTCAAGTTTTAAACATTTTAATTCCATTTGTTTACTTTCTTTCTTAATTGTTCCTATCCTATTAAATTTTCTTATTTTTCCTTGTTAGTATGATAAATATTTAAATACATTTATGGAGGATTCAAGGTTTGATTTGGGTAGCACAAGTGTCATGACTAAGTAACAAACTTTTATCATCTAATAGCACATTATTTTAATAACTTACTTGTGACTTTTAAAACTTATTTGTGAAGTACTTAATGATTTGATGATTGTTACTGAAAGATTAAATATTGATATATTCTTCTAGGAATTCAATATCTCATCCTAAGATTGGATGAATTTAGATAGGTATAACAAAGATTATATTGATGATGTTGAATTATTTCTATATTTTGCTTACTCTTTTGAAGATCCTCAAGGATAGAAAATTTGGTGTTCATGTGTGAAATATTGTTGTATTCATCGGACTAGAAAAAATGTAGTGTATGATCACCTAATATGTTATGGATTTGTTAAAGGCTCAACTAGATGGATCAATCACGGGGATTGTGATGTCAAGTTGAATGTTGACGATGATATGGGTTACTCGTGTGATGATATTAATGAGTTGTCAAAATGTCACAACTAGGGATCACCCCTTAGAAGCAATTGGCGTCATCGACATCTCGGAGGCTTGAATAATAACAACCCTAAAAATTACTATACTAAGTAATGTCTAACATATATAGAATGCCAATATTAGACCGAGTTCCACGGATTGATGCGCGTAGAACCAGACCTCTGAACCTCTGTAACACCCAAGACAACTAACTTGGTGAGTTAGTTAAGCTAGGAAAGGTTGGATCCAGCCATGTAGGGCAATCGAATATGAAGATTTACCCGGATGAGTCTTCACCTGACTCTAATAAGGGTAATCTATAGTTAGGAGGGTCTAGGTATAAAATAGTCTTTTCCTGGAAAAGGGTAGTATCGTAATAACCCTAAATATTTAATTAAATAATTAATATAATGGAGGTGCAAGTCGGAAAGGGAGGCCAAAATTGACCCTTTAAGCAAAATCTTGCTCCATCAAGGTTCGAGCCTTGGTGGAATCAATGATTTAATTGATTTATTGTATTTTTCTAATTAGTTAAACTATTAATATATAATTTGATGATTTAATTAAAGAAAAATCAGATTTTCAATAGAAAATAATAATAATAATAATAATAATAATAATAATAATAATAATAAATAATAATAATAATAATAATAATAATAATCATGATGATAATAATAATAATAATAATAATAATAATAATAATAATAATAATAAATAATGAGGACTCCTAGTTTGACTAAGTCTCCACCTAACTCTCGTAATCCATTTCCTCTCATTCTCACGTATCTCACTCTCATTCTCAATTTTTCCATGTGCAAAAGAACATAAAATAATAGTTCTTCACTATTAAAGAACTTAAACACATAAACTCAAACCAAAATCTAATCTAAAAACAAAATCAACAACATTCTTCTCGACGGATTGGGTTTTGGATTTTTGTGATGAGGAAGTGGTGTCGTCCATAGGAAGCATAGGAACACGTGTTGAACAACATTAAGGTATGAGTTTTCTTGTGTCTTGGTTCCTTTCCCAAGAGACACCTAAGTTAAGTGTAAATTACAATCAATAAACTAAGATTGTCCCTGTTGCATGCCCCATGTCATTAGATCCTTTGAAAGATTCAAAGTATGCATTGGTATGTCTTCTGGTTGATAATTTTAGGGCTGCTTGTAATTACCTTTTTGAATGTGTATTCAAAAATTATGTAAGGAATGAAAGTTGTGTTTCGGGAAAGTGTATTAAGTTAACTGTTTGTGCATGTGTATGCCGTGAATTAACTATGTTTTGCTTCCTGAAATTTACATGTTTAAATGTTGTATTTTACGTGTCCCAATATGTTAAAAGTATGATGTTCATATGAGTGTAATGTTGCTTAATAAACATCACACTAAATATACCAAGAATCAACATAAAAAATAGAGAAAAACGAATCGAAAGAGGACAAAATTTCTAGATTGTTTGAAGTGTTGGTCTCGGCCAAAAATTTGAAAAGTGAGCTATGTTTTAAAAAAAAAAATTAAAATTGTGTGGTCATTGGGAATTGAAACCAAGACCTCACCAAATGCACATTACATAAAATGTTCATGAGAAAAATGGAAAGAAAATTAAATGTGGTGAGTGGGGATCAAACCCACAACCTTTTGAATAAATGAGAGAATTAGGAGAAAAATATAGGAGAAAAATAAATGTGGTGAGTGGGGATTGAACCCACAACCTCTTGCATAGGTAAGAAAGATAATAGATAAATTAAGAGAAAAAGAATGAGCTTCTGGGGGATTGTTCCCACAATCTCCTTGCCTTAAACGAGAGAGAGAGAGAGGATGAAAATAAAGGAAATATTATGGGAGTGATGGGGATCGAACTAGGGTCCCCAAAATCAGAAAAATGCAATTATCATGTTTACTATAAGATTAAGTGTTGCTCAAGCGATTCGAAATTGGGTTCCCTTACCCAATCCCATATTGACACATAAGTTGTATGTGAACAAATAATTAATGAATGTTACGTCTAAGGATCGAAATCAATATATTGACATATCTAAAAGATGCATAAGTCTTGTACCATATAATCTTGGGTAAATATGAATCACTTAGACAAACTATGAATGAAGCCTCATGGCTTGTATGTGTGGACTCATAAGTATAGCATACATTTAAAAGTAAGTGAACCTAAGATGTTATGTGATAAGATAATGAAACCCCAGAGAGGTTAAGTAAGAGTGTGACACACACTAAAGGGCCAAGTGCATTGGCATACAATGAAATGAACATTCACGTAAAGTGGTGAGTAATTATGAAGAGTAAATGTGCTAAATCTAAAGAATGTGGTGACAACATAATAAGAGGCTAATGCGAAAGGTGAGAGAATTCTAAAATGAGCCTAAGTAAATTTTACCAAAACGTACTAACCTATGAGAGTGTAAAGTTAATGAAGAGACCAATCTCTATGAACACTCTAATGAAGGTATTGAAGTTAATGCATACTTAATACTAATGATGAGATGAGAAATCATCTAATGAGCTACGATGCCCTCATGCTAGAAGTCAACTTCTATGATGTATGACATGAATGTAATGGAACTTTATACTGAGCACCGATAGGCTAGCTATGAGTTATGATTTGTTCTTTCAGCAAGGCAAAGGTTTGTGTAATTATCATGAGATGAGATTGTCTGTCTAGACAGGTATGGGTATTCTTATATATCCTAGTCTTTTAACCTATACTACAAATATAGGGTTCTAGTAGGGTTCGATTCCCTAGATACGCTAGCATGTTTTGGTTGACTATGGCCAGTGATTCCATATCATTTCGGAGAGGGGTTAAACACTAGAGTTCATGATGCTCACATGAACCATGTCGGTTAAGGTTAAAGTTCCTAAAGAAACAATGAGGTCATCCTCAAGTAATTCACATAATGAAATGAACTATACCAAAGGTGTTAGGATAGGATAATCAAGAAGCGAGCTAGACTTAAGTAATGACACTAGGTCATTCTTGGTCATTACATAACAAACCCGATGAAAGTATTAAACTACACCCTAGGTATAGCTGGTGTTTACACTAGCTTAGGAACGAATGAAAATGAAGTACGTATGAATGAACAAAGCAGACTTTGTGTTTGCTAAAGAAGGCTCCCTAGTTGAGGTTTTTATAAGTTGATTACCTCACTTTGGGAAGTCCTTATGTTAAGTCCGTGATTCCAAGGTCTCATGGCATATGAACAAATAAAATGAAATATGATATATGCTACATGCAATATATTATGTGTTATATGCAATATGTTATGTGTTCTGTGCAATATGATCGTATGATTATGCATGTTACCCTCATGGCATGAATTTCCTAATTCAATATTGGAAAGTCCATTGACTTGACTTTCCACAACTCATATCGTTAGGACAGACCTATTATAAATCATGCATGTTTGTGGTGTGTGCTTGCATATACCCATACTTAGTAAAAGTGTGTACCAATCCTTTACAACGCTTTACTTTTAGGTGTAGGCACAGGTGGAGGCTAAAGTTTACGAGATAATGCTGAAGCTATTCGGACGTTGAGCATTCATATATACTTGGTAGGCCCTCATGATTTCGAGGCCGCTTGCCCATTATATTCTATCTTAGATGTAGGCTTGATCTAGTGGAGTATGTTCCACTACCATTTCTTTCTAAATTATTTTCTAACATTGTATTGGTTCCATTCTGGAAACTTTATATTTTATGCAGATATGACTTTTTCATTCAGTTGAGTATCTTGGTATTAGATCGTTATTGTGAACGATTATGAAATGATTTAGATAAATGTTATATGAGTATAACGTATCCTACTATGAAGTCTACGTATACTTCAAGTAACTAAAAGTTTCAAATTTTCCACTAAAATTAACCTAGATGATGTAACGATAATGTATGTGGGCTTGTCTGCGACATATGAGAGGTCAACAATGTTGGTCTCGTCTAGGATCTAGATTCTTGTCGTGATAAAGTTGGTATCAGAGAACTAGGTTAAATTTCGAGGATAATAAATTCACATCAACCACATCGAGTAGTTTCTAAGTCATGGTAGTGAAGTGCACCACTATCTTGAATTAGAGAATGCATGATGCGTAGGATAATTCCCTTATTCTGATATTATGATGCCCTCTCTAATGTTTGATTCCTTGGTTTTATGAGTGTATCCAACATCAATTCTACTTTTTTAGAAAATGAACACAAGGAGGAACGTTGGTCGGGGAAGAGGAGAAGCAGTTGTTGGGGACAACCAAGTTCCTCCCCAGGCCCCAGCTGCAGAAATGGAGATGCCTGTTAACCCTGCTGGGTTGACGGATGGAGAATTAAGGACAGCCCCAGTACAGATGGCCCAAGCCGTCACCTTACAAGCTAAGGCTATGACAGCCTTGGAAGAGCAACACCGTGTTCAGAAGAAGAACCCACCTGCCAGCACCATGGCTAGTAGGTTAAGGGACTTCATCAGGATGAATCCTCCCGTTTACACTTGATCTAAGATTGCTGAGAATCGCAAGGTGGAGTGTAGGGTAGCTATGTTGCATGCCATCATGGGCCTTTCACGGCTTATGGTCCATGCCCAAAGAGTGCAGAAAAGCAGGAAGAGGAAGCATACAAGGGCAGGGAACAGGTCAAGGCAAGCTGAGAAGAATTTTTCAAGGAAGAGTAGTACTGAAATAAGGGATAAGCCCACGTTTAAGAAGCGACTCTCCCACCAAGGGGAGTCAAGTTCGTGCAAAGGTCTCTATGATAGGGATTCTTGCCCATAGTTAAGAGAAATAGTGAAGTATATACACCTCAAGAAAGGACACCTTGTAGGAAGCGTGAAAAACTTCATGGAGGAGGGTGTACGAGAGGCTCGAACGCAACCGAATGGTCCAAGTGAAGAGGCTTTAAGGAGGAAATGATTCTTCGCACTCAAGTCTAGGGGTGTAGGTGAAGACCCCTCTACTGATGTCTAAGGTGCAAACTTAAATTAGTTTTTCATGTGTACGGTTTTATGCACTAGTATAAAGTGAATATGTTGGAGTCATCATTTTTGTTGCTGACTTATGTGACTTATGTGTTTATTTATGTTGTATTCTTTGATGAGACTAGTTTAGGAAGGAGTTCCTAAGTCTATTAATGTGAAGCTGCTAGTAGGTTTCAAGGATGTGCACCAACCTACTAATATGTGAATCAGATATTCATCAACAAAAAGCATTGAGTAGCTTAGGTATGAATTTTGTCCATAAGTGTTATGCTACCATAGACTATAAAACAAAATTAGTGAGGTTTCAGTTTACAAAGAAGGTAGGGTATAAATGGGCAGGGCGTGGATCAATCCAACAAAGTTATATAATTTAAAATCTTAAGGCCAACAAGATGTTATCTAAGTGGTTATATATATTCTTTCCAAAGGATGGTCTTGTTTATGAAACTCTATGTTTTAGTGCAATAATCGACTTCGTGTTGTAAGTCCAAAAATAATATGTGTAATAATTGCACTATGTGAGTTAAAATGAATTCATGTTTGCATATCATGTTGTTGTTTTTGTATAGCATTGACATGATTTTTTTTGTGTTGCATGAGTAGTGATGTACATCAAGTTAAGTGTGATTTATAAGGAAGTTCCTCAATCTCAAATATGAAGCTTCAGATGATCTTGAGTAATATGCATTATCCAGAGTAAGTGTGAAACAAAAATTCACATAGAGTAAAGTCTCATGTATGTTAAGATATTTTCGAAAATCACCCTCTTATTTTAAAATGATGTGTAGTGTCGTTTGGGGACGAATGTTCCTAGGGGGGGGGATGATGTAAAAACCCTAAAAATGACTATGTTAAGTAATGTCTAACGTATCTAGAATGCGTAGATTAGACCCAGTTCAAACGGATTAATGCGCTTAAAACCACACCTCTAAATATGTTCAATATCCAAGCCAACTAACTATGTGAGTTATTTTAGCTAGGAAAGGTTGGGTCTAGGCATGTTGGTCACGCGAATATGAAGATTTAGCCGGATGAGTCTTAACCGGACTTAAAAAGGGGTAATATGAAGTTTGGAGGGTCTAGGGGTAAAATTGTCTTTTATAGGCTAAGGGTAGTATTTTAATTACCCTAGATATTTAATTAAATTATAAATTAATGTAGTGGAGGGGAAATTAGGTAGGGAGGACTGAAATTGACCCTTTAAGCAAAATATTGCTCCACCCGACTTCGAGCTTTGGTGGAAGCAATGATTTAATGGATTTATTGTATTTAGTGAATTATTTAAACTAATTAATATTTAATTTTCTGATTTACTGAAAGGAAAATCAGATTTTTAATTGAAAATAATATTTAATAATAATATTATAAATATTGAGGAGTACTACTTTTACTAAGTCTCCACCTAACTCTCCTAATTCTAATCGTCTCATTCTCACGTCTCTTACTCTCAATATCACGTTTTTCATCAGCAAAATAATAGTTCTTCACTCTTGAAGAACTTAAACATAAAAACTTAAATGAAAAGATAAGCTAAAACGAAAATCAACAATATTCTTCTTGACGGATTGGGTTTCTGATTTTGGTGGTGAGGCATTGGTGCCGTGGGAATAGTCAGCATTGAAACAAGTGTTGAACGACATTAAGGTATGGGTTTTCTTATCTCTTGCTTCCTTTCCCAAGAGACCCCTATGTTTAATTTAAATTACAATCGAGAAACAAAGGTTGTCCCCGTTGTATGCCCCTGTCATTAGATCCTTTGAAAGATTAAAAGTATGTGTTGGTATGTGTTCTGGTAGATGATCTTAGGGCTGGTTGTTGTCACATGTTTGAATGTGTATTCGGAAATTATGTAAGGAATGAAAGATGTGTTCCGGGAAAGTGTATTAAGTTATATGTTTGTGCATTTGTGTTCCGTGAATTAACTATGTTTTGCTGCCTGAAATTTACATGTTAAAATATTGTATTTTACGTGTACTAATATGTTAAAAGTGTGACGTTCATATAAGTGTAATGTTGCTTAGTAAATGTCACGAAATACTCGAAGAATCAACATAAAAAAATAGAGAAAAACGAATTAAAAGAGGATCAAATTTCTAGCTTGTTGGAAATGTTGGTCTCGACCAAAATTTTGAAAAGAGAGCTATGTTTTAACAATTTTTAAAAATTGTAAGGTCATTGGGAATTGAACCCAAGACCTCACCAAATGCAAATTGCATAAAATGTTCATGAGAAAACGAAAAGAAAATTAAATGTGGTGAGTGGGGATTGAACCCACAACCTCTTGAGTAGATGAGATAATTAGGAGAAAAATATACCAGAAAAATAAATGTGGTGAGTGGGGATTGAACCCGCAACCTCTTGCATAGGTGATAAAGTTAAGAGATAAATTAAGAGCAAAAGAATGAGCTTGTGGGGCATTGATCCCACAACCTCCTTTCCTTAAATGAGAAAGAGAGGAGTAAAAAAAGGAAAATATTATGGAAGTGCTGGGGATCGAACTAGGGTCCCCAAAATTTGAAAAATGCAATTATCAAGTTGAATATAAGATTAAGTGTTGCTCAAGGGATTCAAAATCGAGTTCCCTTGCCAAATCCCGTATTGACACATAAGTCGTACGTGAACAAATATTTAATGAATGCTGCCTCTAAGGATCGAAATCGATGTCTTGGCATATCTATAAGATACATAAGTTTTGTACCATGTAATCTTGGGTAATATATGAATCACTAAGACAAATTATGAATGAAGCCTCATGGCTTGTATCTGTGGACTCATAAGTCTAGCGTACATTTAAAAGTAAGTGAACCTAAGATGTTATGTGACGAGATAATGAAACCCTATAGAGGTTAAGTAAGAGCATTGGCATACTATGAAATAAACATTCACATAACGTGGTGAGTGATACGCTCAAATTTACTTCTCAAAATGAAGTAAAAGTGCTCGCATCAAGTAAAGAACCAAACTAGTGAGGTTGGGTTCGTTTCCACGAGGAAAATGGTTCAGCCTTAACTTTATTCTATAATAACTTCTATTTAGTCAATTAATTCCCTAAAACAATAACTAAAGGGGGGTTTGATTAATGTAAGCAATTACTTAATTAAAGTAAACAAGTGACTGGTTCAAGTATTGGAGTTTAATGCAGTAAGAGAGTAACTAGGGTCTAAGTGTTCCCACAGGCTCCTAACTCGGTAATTCTAACTATAACAATTCTTTCCTCGCATCTTGCATGCAAAGTGATGAGTTATGTATTTCTAAATCCTTGGTCCGGCATTTAGAAAATTTCACTCTGCACCTTGGTATGGCTACGTGTGTTGCTTTACTAAACCTTATTTTTACCTAATATTAAGCTTCACATTCGATATTTGACTAAGTTGTTACTTCGTACCAACCGACACTAGCCTATTAGGTACTATACACTAAATCTATGTTGATAATTCTTTTCCTATTATCTACCTCCTTGGTCACGCAAGTAGCATAAAGGCGTGTTCTAATGTTGGTCATCCGTTAAAAAGACTTCTAAGCGAAAGAATTATCAATACATGCAAGACACTATTCTAGAATCATTATTTTAGCTTGGTTTTACCTCATTATACGCCTATGGATCCCACAACCCTAGTTCTGGAGTTTAGTTACCCATAGTCATAATCACAATATTTAAATATATAATATATGAATTCATGCAGTTACTTCAATGCGAAAGAATAAAATCCAAAAGTGTAATAATAATCACCAAGTCTAATCCACAAAAGAAGCTCAAAATAACCCAAAGTCTAACAAAGAGGCTAAACAATAATCAAGAGTCTAACAAAGAGCCTAAAAAATAATCAAGAGTCTAACAAAGAGTCTCAAAATAATAAAGAGTCTAACCCCAAAAACGAGGATTTTCAAACTATTTATAAAAAAAATAAAAACCTAATTAAATAAGGGCTCTATTTGCTGGAAATCTGTCAAAACGTGGCTGGGTCGACGGACCTCGCGACGGATCTTCGTTGTCACTACGGGTCGTCATGGACTCCGTCGTCTCATACTTGTGCAGTTTTTTCAGCTACTTTCTGCATCACCCTCGATGGCAGGTATGACAGATCGTCACAGGAACAACAGTCCGTCGAGGGTCTCCATTCCAAAACACTTGAACTTTGGGAATTTGGGTACTGGACTACTTCTCTGATCTTCATGACGAACCAGCAGGACGGACCGTCATTGCTACGATGGTCCGTCACATACTCCGTAACCCCATACTTGGTAAGAATTCTCCATCTTCCTTCAGCAGTTGCACTACGATGCCACCTACAGACCGTCACGAGCACGAAGAACTATCACAAGCTCCGTAGGTTGTACTTTTCTGTATTTCTTGCTTAAAAACCTCCGCATTCATCTTTTAGATAGATTTCCTGCAAATAAAGAGAAACTTACATAAAAATTAGCACAAAAAGGCTTTTGGACACATTAAACTAAAGGAAAAAGTATTAAAAATACCGTGAAACCACGGTATATCAACACCCTTAACTTAAATGCGTTGTTTGTCCTCAAGTGACGCATTATGACTCAATACACAATCTTTGTACAATAGTATCCATGTTTTATCTTTTGCAATCATTTGGCTATTAATCCCGATCACTCTCATCATGTTTATTCATGCTATCACTATTAGTCTTGAATTTTGTGGAATCAGACCATGACACAAACTCACCATGCACTAACACCCATCCTCTTCAATTTCTCACCGAGGTGCTAATATTTCAGGTATTGCAACTACTGTCCTCACTTCAAAACAAAATCCACATTTTTCTCACAATGATTTCAGTTTGAGTAAAAGGATTACTTTTCAACACTCACTCTCAGAACAAATTCACACTCATTCATACATATTGCCATAAGCTTGCCGTTATTTTCACTGCTTTAAGTTCGCTATACAACTCTTAGGATCACGATAGGACTTTCTTTGCTTGTAACATAGTCTCAGGGTCAGGTAGGGTATATTTAGGTATACTTTAGTGACTTTTTGCCCTCCTTGACATATCGGCTAAACATACCACTTTATCATTTTATTTCGCCTAGTTTCTCATATTCTTTCACCTTGGTATTTTCCCTTCTTTCTTCATTTGGGTAAGTGACTCTCTTCTTTTCTTGCTTGTATTTCTTGTACTTTTTTTATTTTTTATTTTTTATTTTTTTTTTATTTTTTTTTAAATTAATTCTTGAGTCACTTTACTATTGTTATTTCTCTCTCATTCTTCTTTCAACCCCACGTTTAAGAGAATTTCTCATAATACCCACCCTCAACTCATGGCTTTGCCATTAGTCAAACTACACAATACCCAAAGTTGGGTCCATAAAAAGGGTATTTTACTGTATTAGCCACCCTCAACTTATGCTTTTGGCATAAGCTGGGGTGCACATGTCCAAGGAGGGACCAGAGCTAACACATTATTCTCAGAAAAGATCAGTTCGGGTGAAAAAGAAAGGTCTAGTTTAAACTCAAATCATTTGGATCAAAGAAGGATAATTTCATTTGGTTTTCTTTTATTTAGGCTAAAAATGGGTTATATTGAACAAGGGTCTATGATCCTTTCCTAATTGTCTATTACAACTTACTTTTAGTAGGACAAACCAGGCAAGTTCTAGCTCAGTACAAATAGTTGACTATTCAAATCTTCCTCACACTCACTTGACATCTCATTACTCTACCAAATTATCAGACACCTAGTTCTAATTTTAGACTTAGGGTCATGCAGTGGTGTACCTCTATGTCATGCTTAGAGCCACACATTTATCAATTACTATGCCTAGTCATGCATCATTTTCATTTTATCACGATATCATTTTAGCCATCAGGCTTCAGAATTAAACTATGTACACAAGATATAGACATGCCGGTTCAACAAAAAAAATAATCAGTCTCTTGGGGAGAAAAAAAACACAGGAAACAAAACCCCAAAAGAGGATAGTGAATTGGGCTACTCAGACTTCACCCTAGAACTCACTTTCCATTTACCCCACCCCAAACAAAAATACATGCAATTGTCCCCAATGCATAAAAAAATTGAAACACGAGAGTGATAGGTGAAGCAAACCTCGGGCGCAAAGCACCGATGATCAACAAGCCGGTAGGTCCGGTTCCCCGGAACCCACAACCTCTGTAATTTGGACACCCTCTGTAGTATCCTCATCATCAACAACACTATCAGCAGTGCCTTCTGCAATCTCCACATTTCTGTAGCTAGACGCCCAAGCATCTAACTCTAGTGATCTCATCTAACGCGCCTCGTCATCAGCAAGTGAGGCTCTTCTCGCAGCCTCCATCTCACGGTGCTCCTTCTTCCGTGCTCGAGATTCATCCTCCTCTCAACCCCTACGCCACTTGGCATGCTCTCGATGGGGAGGTGGTGGAATCTCTAAAGTGGCAAATAGGGCCGCCATCACTGTGTCTTCAGCAGACTCTGTAGAAGGGGCCTCAAACTCAGGCACCCTAGCCTCTAGGATCATATCAATGTCTGCGGGAAGACTGTCGACCACAGCCTCAAGGGTCGACACTTCCACCTGAGGGGCTGGCCGGGCTAGCACCCGCATCTCAAAAGCGTCCAAGTGCTGATGAACCTCAACGATCTTTCGCTCTGTGTGCTGGACCATTCTCCGCTCCAAGTGCTCTTCTGCCTCAGCAATACACCTCTGTATCCGAGGCTGGATGTGATGCAGAAGTGTAGCCATCTATGCCTCTAATTTTTGGACCCTAGCAAGGGGGAAAAGAGCGGGGAAAGGGCTGAGCGAGAGGAGCTCGGGGCAGTGCTGCTACTCGGGATACACTCGACCGGGGTAGTGTCAGTGGAAGCTGCATGCGTAGCCGTGCAGGCCTGTGCTAGCGTAAAAGCCAAATAGTCACAAAGTAGAGGCAACTCTGGACGGGGCCCTCTGCGTGGAGCCAACTCATTGGTCTCATCCCTGATGAGGACGATATCAATGGTGCCCAGCTAGGTCTTGATCTAATCAACGTGCCTTAGAGGCACCCCTACGGACCTGCATAGAGAAAATATCATGCACGGGAAAGGGTAAGTAGTTGTGACCTTAAAAGCCCTCTCGTGCATGACCGCCTGTAGAAGCCAAGCAAAATCCACCTTAAACCCGTTTATCATCGCCGCCATCAGTAATGCTCGATCCCATGTGACTATATTATCAACTGCTGTGGGGGAAAGGCTATGGCGGACAATCAACCACAAAAACTTTACGTGAAGATTAGGTTAGCCTTCTCTATGGATCCCTTCGGCTCGGTCACCCAGTCAGCACCCTCTCTATCAACAGACAAGTGCAGGTCCATCCATATCTTGGTGGTCTCTCTCAGCGATGGCTCACGCAGCAATTGGCCGTCTTTGACAATTTGCCACTGGTAGTCAAACTCGGCGGTTATAGGGGTCCGGTTGGCATGAACATTCTTGGCTTCTAGATACCAGTGGATGGAAGGCAGGGAGATATTAACCATAATGCCACGTACTCAGACATGCTCCAGTGGGGCCTCTTGGCGGGAGCAGCCCGCCTATCAATCTGTGATCTGAGAGTAGCTACGTAGGAGGCGTAAAACTCTCGGACCAACTCTTCACTATAACATCCCAATGAACGCGCTGTCAACTCATCAGACGAGGCAGACTATGCAGCGGTGGCGGGTGCAGGGACCTCAACAGATCTGGAGGCTTCCTCAAACCACGAAACTCCTAAGGATCCAAACGCTCCTTTTTCTTTAGTAGCTGGCCCAGAAGGTGTGCCGGTTAGTGTGCGCTCCTCATCAGACTGGGAGGCAGTGACTACGCCGGACGCCACCTTTTTGGGTGTCGCTCTCGCAGCACGTCCAGCTCGGGATGGGGTGGAAGTTCCTGGTTGCACGTACTTGGGGTCACACTCATCATCAGTGCCAATGACCAGGCGGGCAGACGGGGCGACAGACTTCGATCGCCCGCGTGCGTGGACTCGATCTTGTTTTGGTTCCATAAATAGTACCTGTAAAGAATCATTATTAGTTCTAGAAGGGGAAATCAAGACAATCAAAATGACACAAAATAACTAAAAGAGTTAGGATGTAATGACATTTATATAGTAACACTGAAACGACGGACCAGGTGACGTCTCGTCGTGAGTACGACTAACCGTCATGGGATCCGTCATGTCTTACTTAAACTATGTTTATGTGGAGAACCCTGAAGGAAAGTCTCTGACAAGCATGACGTATATGCAAAATGGACCATTGTGCTTATGATGGTCCATCATCGATGTCCGTCATGGGACACTTGGAAAAAAATTTGAGACCCTTAGTATGGGGTCTCTAACCGGTATGACGATATGTGCAGGACGGACCGTCGTGGGAAAGATGGTCCGTCGCATGTGTCCGTTGGAGGACACTTACAATAAGTGAGAGAACCTTAGGAACTAGGTCTCTGACAACCAGAACGGTTGTGCAGGACGGACCGTCGTGGGAACCACGGTCCGTCTCATGTGTCCGTTGTTGACACTAGAAGAAAATTTGGCAGTGGGGTGTTAGGGATGTTGGAACGGACCCAATGACGGTCCTTCATGTGTACGACGGTCTGTCATCGGGGTCTCGTTCTTTTATTCAGTGACAGAACTGGGATTCCCCATTCATCCCCAATGACCCAAATGGAATTGTTAGTGTTTTAACCTACATTTATCTAACCCAACTACCTAGTAAACTAGCAATGCTAAAGCACTTATTTCTAGAGTTTTAACACAGAAATTTTTGGATTATCAACCTAAGTCAGATAGAATTTTATTAAAGAAGGAACCCATCAAGAACGAGGCTAACACTAATTGATAAACAAAAATGCAATGTAAATGAGTAGCAAGCAGAGACACAAACTTGAGAATTTGAGAAAAAAAAGCGACGAAGGTACTTGGTGATCAAGTAAAGAACCATAGCGGCAGACTCCGACTAGTATATTGTATTTTATGAATTGGGAAATTTGGGAGAATGATCTGTTGAAAGAGAGGGGATTATGTTTTGGAAGTTGAAAAGGGATGGAAATGGGAGGAAGAGGGAAGGAGTGGGGTGAAATGAAGGGGGGTAGGGGTTTTGAATGATAAGAATTTTTTTAAAACCCAGCCGGGTCGGGACGGGTACGCTTCATTAATGAAACAACGAGTCCCTGATGGTGGTCCGTCGCGTTTGTGACGGTCTGTCATTGGTTCTGTCGCGTGTTCCCTAGTTTTAAAAATAACAGAAAGACGCACCTGGCACGACGGGTTCATGCGACGGTCTGTCACAATCGTGACGGTCCGTCGATGTATCCGTCAGTGACTGCCGCAGAGTGATTTTTTTTAAAATTTCCTGGTTATGTGCCTGCAAATTGAAAACCCATATGTAGAAAATGCTACCATTACTAAAAAGAAAAAAGTATAAGTATTGGGTTGCCTCCCAACAAGCGCCAGATTTGACGTCGCGGCATGACTGAGGACACTTGATTGCTCAGCCTTCATCAAGATAGCATGCCTCTATCACTTCATTTTCTGATGCAGTATGCCCAAAATAGAGTTTTGTTCGTTCTCCATTCATCTTAAACTGTACTCCCTCCTTGTATTCTAACTCAACTTCTCCATGAGGGAATACTTGGGTAATCAAGTAGGGGCCAGTCCGTTTGTACCTGAACTTGCCAGGAAGCCAACGCAACCTAGAATTGTCTAAAAACATGAAATCCCCAACCATAAACTCTCGTTTTTTACTTTTTAGGTTATTATCCTTCTTCATCTTCTCTTTGTAGGATACACCGAATAATGATTGGAGCTCACCACTCTGCCTCATGGACCTACAAATGTTGAAGGTCGCTTCTTCATTGTTCAACCGAAATTTCATCTGCCCCTTTTCCATATCAACTAACGCTCTACCCGTAGCAAAGAATGGACCCCCAACAATAATAGGCACTTCAAAATCGACTTCACAATCAAGAATAACAAAATTTGACGGAAACATGAACGACTCCACTTTTAATAGAACATCGTGCAGTATCCCTATAGGCCTTTTCACTGCTCGATCAGCCATCAGTAGCCGCATCGCAGTGCGTTTTGGGTCACCTGAACCCAACTTCTTGTTAATCGAGAAGGGCATGAGATTTATGCTTGCCCCCAGATCACATAATGCTTTCGCAAAATGTAATGACCCGACTGTACAAGGAATAGTGAACGCACCCGGATCTTCTTTCTTTTGTACAAGAGATCTTGTAGCAATAGCACTACAATGCTGCAGTCTATCATCATCCTCGAAAGTGACCCATCTTTTCTTTGTAACCAGATCTTTCATAAACTTGGCATAACCGGGCATTTGTTCTAGAGCTTCTACCAAAGGGACATTGATAGAAAGCTTCTTCAACATTGTTATAAAACGCTGATATTTACCATGCTCGGTCTTTTTCACTAATCTCTGAGGAAAAGGTGGTGGTGGTCTAGGCATGGGAATTACATTTATAGGGACGTCTGCATCTTTTCCAGTATTAATTTCTGCTACACCACTACTCTCTACCACCTTATCATTATCCTTTCTCACCTTTTCCTCATTAGACGGCATAGGTGGGTCAATAGTTTTCTTACCACCCCGAGTAGTGATTGCGATACAGTGTGCATCATTTTTTGGATTTTTGACAGTGTTGCTAGGAAGTGTGCCCGGTTACCGTGTGTTCACAGTCACAGATAATTGGGCCATTTGCAACACAATATGCTTAATCGTAATTGCATGTGTATAGACTTTTTGCCCAATACCCGCTAAATCACTCCTTAACTCTTTAATGTGCTCATCACTAGCATCGAACCCCCTCATCATTTTGTGCAACATATCCTCAACTGGCGGCATACTATGTCCACCATCCCTAGGAGTAACTTCACGATTTTGAGGAGGGACATAGGGCCCATTCTATCATTTTTGTTACCGTAGTTACCCTTATTGATGTTGTTGTCGCGGTTGTAGTTTCAATCTCGAACATAATGACCCTCACGTTATAGTTACCATAGATCTGACCTTGGTTCCTTTGACCTTGGCGCCAATTATCCATATTTGAGCCTTGGTCACTCGGTCAGAAACCCCCCGTCTGCTCATTTATTGCATAGGAATCCTCCGCATAATAGCATTCATCATTAGGTGGTGGTGGTTTAGACAAGTAGTTAACTGCATTTATCTTTTCTGCACCCCTAGTGATATGTTTTAATACCAACCCAAGCTCAGTTCTAATCAGAGCCATCTCATCACGAATCTCATCTGTGGCAGGGTTGTGAGTGGACTGCACTGCGAAGGTATTTCTCTCGGTATCTGACTTTCTAGTACTCCAAACTTAATTGTTTCGGGAGATTTTCTTTAATTTTTCAGCAATATCAGCATAAGGACACTCCCCATAAGATTCACCTGCTACAGTGTGCAACACCGCTTTATTATCATCATCATGTCCCCGATAGAAGTATTCCTTCACTGACTCATCATCTATACGATGATTGGGGATGCATCTCAATAACGAGGTTAATATATCCCGAAGAACTACTAACGTACTCTCTTGGTAGTGCCACAAAGTTGTTCACTCTGTCTTTGTGGTTTAGTTTCATGGAGACCGGGTAGTAACATGCTAAGAAAACGTCCCTTAGTTGGTTCCAACTGAAAATTGAGTTGTAAGGGAGCTAAGTGAACCATATAGCAGCCTCTCCGAGCAGTGAGAGAGGAAACACTCTTAGCCCTATTACACCCAAGTCCAAGTCAGGCCTGATATACCGTGGTTTCACGGTATAATTAATGCTTTTTCCTTAAGTTTAGTGTGTCCAAAAGCCTTTTTGTGCTAATTTTGATATAAGTTTCTCTTTGTTTGCAGGAAATCTGTCCAAAGCTGAATGCGGAGATTTTGAGCGAAAATTGCAGAAGAGACCACTACGGAAGCTTATGACGGTCCGTCGTGCTTGTGTGACGGTCCGTAGGGGGCAGCGTAGAGTAGCTGCTGAAGGAAGAGGGGGGAAGTCTGACCAAGTGTGGGATTACGAAGCTTGTGACGGTCCGTCATGGCCATGACGATCCGTCCTGCAGGTCCGTCGTGAAGATCAGAGAAGTGATCCTAGTACCCAGATTCCAAGAGTTGAAGTATTTTGAAACGAAGACCCTCGACGGACCGTCGTGCCTATGACGGTCCGTCACACTTGCCATCGAGGGGAATGAAGAAGCAGCAAAAGAAAGTGGACAAGTATGGGACGACAGATCCCATGACGGTCCGTCGTGACCACGACGGTCCGTCGTGAGGTCCGTCGACCCAGCCGCGTTTTGGCAGATTTCCAGAAATTAGAATCCTTGTTTAATTAGGTTTTCATTTTTTATAAATAGTTCGAAAAAACCTCGTTTTTGAGGTTAGACTCTTTGATTATCAAATTCCATATAGTTAGACTTTGTGATTATAAAACTTTGTGTCTTTGAGTGTTTGATTATCGGAGATTGATACAAGTGATTTTTGGTGATTAATCAAGTATATTTTCGGACTTTATTCTTTCTCATTGAAGTAGTACATGAATTCTTGTTTAACATATTTGAATATTGTGTTTATGGCTATGAGGAAACTAAATTCCATAACTAGGGTTGTGGGAACCATAGGCAAATAATGAGATAAACCCTAAACTAAAATAACAATTCTAGAATAGTGTCTTGCATGTATTAATAATTCTTTCGCTTAGAAGTCTTTTTAACGGATGATCAACGTTAGAACTCGCCTAATGCTACTTGCCGGACCAAGGAGGTAGATAATAGGAAAAGAATTATTAACATAGATTAGTGTATACTATCTAATAGGCTAGTATTGATTGGTAAGAGGTAATTAACTTAGTCAAATATCGAATACGATGCTTAATATGAGGGTAAAGATAAGGTTAGGAAAGCAACACACGTAGCGGGACCAAGGTGCGGAGGTGAGATTTGCTAAATGCCGGACCAGGATTTAGAAATACATAACTTATTACTTTGCATGCAAGATACTAGGAAAGGATTGTTATAGTTAGAATTATCAAGTTACGAACCTGCGGGGAACACGTAAACCCTAGTTACTTCAATTCATTGAATTCGTTGTTTGTCCTCAAACGACGCACTATGACTCACTACACAATCTTTGTACAATAGTATTCATGTTTTATCCTTTGCAATCATTTGGCTATCAATCCCGACTAATCCCATCAAATCTATGCATGCTATCACTATTAGGCTTGAATTTTGTGGGATTCGAACATGACACAGACACACCATGCACTAATACCTATCCTCTTCAATTTCTCACCGAAGTGCTAACAATTCCGGTATTGCAACTAGTGTCCTCACTTTAGAACAAAATCCTCATTTTTCACACAATGATTTTAGTTTGAGTATAAGGATTACATTTCAACACTCGCTCTCAGAACAAAGTCACACTCATTCATACCTATTGCCATAAGCTTGCCCTTATTTTCACTGCCTTAAGTTCGCTATACAACCCTTAGGATCACGATAGGACTTTTTTTAGCTTGTAACGTAGGCTCAGAGTCAGGTATGGTATATTTAGGTATACTTTAGTGACTTTTTGCCCTCCTTGACATATCGGCTAAACCTTCCACCCTATATCACTTTATCTCACCCAGTTTCTCCTATTTTTTCACCTTGCTGTTTACCTTCTTTCTTCATTTGCGTAAGTGACTCTTTTCTTTTCTTGTTTGTAATTCTTGAATATTTTTTTTTTAACGAGTTCTTGAGTCACTTTACTTTTGTTCTTTCTCTCTCTTTGGTCTTTCAACCCCACTTTCCAGAGCATTCCTCAAAACAGCCACCCACCCTCAACTCATGGCTTTGCCATGAGTCAAGGTACACAATACCCAAAATCGGGTCAGGGCCATAACGAAGGTGTTTTATACATTAGCCCCCTCAACTTATGCTTTTGGCATAAGCTGAAGTGCACATGTCCAAGGAGGGACCAGGGCCAACATATTGTTCCTAGAAAAGATCAGTTGGGGTGAAAAAGAAAGGTCTAATTTTAAGCTCAAATTATTTGGATCAAAGAAGGATAACTTTCATTTGGTTTCTTTATTTAGGCTAGAAATGGGCTATATTGAAAAAGGGCCTATGATCCTTTCCTAATTGTCTGTTACAGCTTACTTTTAGCAGGACTAACCAGGCAAGTTCTAGCTCAGTACCAATAGTGGACTATACAACTTTCCTCACACTCACTTGACATCTCATCACTATACCGAATTATCAGACACCTAGTTTGACTCGAAGATTTAGGGTAATGCAATGGTGTAACTCTATTTCATGTTTAGAGCCACACAATTATCAGTTACTACGCCTAGTCATGCAACATTTTCCAGTTTTATCGGGATATCATTTTAGCCATCATGCTTCAGAGTTAAACTTATGTACAAAAGATATAACGTGCCGGTTCCAACAGAAAAAATCAGTCTTTTGGGGAAAAAGAACACAGGCAAGAAAACCCCAAAAGAGGATAGTGAGTTGGGCTACTCAGACTTCACCCTAACACTCACTTTCCATTTACCCCACCCCAACAAAAAGCATGCAATTGTCCCCAATGCATAAAAAAATCTAAAGATTAGAGGGGTAGGTGAAGCAAACCTGTGGCGCATAGCGCCGTCGATCAGCAAGCTGGTGGGTCCGGTTTCCCGGAACCCACAGCCTCTGCAATCTGGACACCCTCAGTGGTGTCCTCAGCAATCTGGACACCCTCAGTGGTGTCCTCAGCAACAACTGCACCCTCAGTGCCTCCTGCGGTCTCTACAGTATGGGAGCTAAACGCCCCAGCCGCTATCTGCGATGCTCGGATCCTGTGTGCCTCCGCCTCAGCAATTGAGGCTCTCCTCGCGGCCTCCATCTCGCGGCGCTCCTTCTTCCTCGCTCGGGCCTCATCCTCTGATCGACCCCTACGCCTCTTGGCACTCTCTCGAGGGGAGGGTAGGGGACTGGCTGGAGTAGAAAACAGGGCTTCCAATACAGTATCCTCAGCAGGCTCGACAGACTCCGGCACTCTTGCCGCTAGGATTGTGTCGATGTCTGCCCAAAGACTGGAGACTGTAGCCTGAAGAGTCGACACATCAACCGGAGGGGCTGGTCGAGCTAAT
The DNA here is from genome assembly GCA_027705065.1 of Solanum peruvianum. NCBI lineage: Eukaryota > Viridiplantae > Streptophyta > Magnoliopsida > Solanales > Solanaceae > Solanum > Solanum peruvianum. Next base: position 23,740,756 of record JAKWJD010001763.1, read on the forward strand.
ACTCTCAATTCAAAGGCATCGAGGCGCTGGTGGACCTCAGCAACCTTCCGCTGCATCTGCCTCTCCATTCGCGCTTCAGACTCGGCAATAGACTTCTGCATCCATGGCTGGATATGATGCAGAAGGGTGGCCATTTGTGCCTCCAGTTTTTGGACTCGAGCAAGCGGGGCTGGTGTAGGTAGAGGGGCTGTGCTACTACCCGGGATAGACTCGACCGGGGTAGTGTCCGTGGATGCCTGTGTGCTGTGCGGGCCTGGGCCACCGTATCCGCAAGATCATCAGATAGTGGTGGCAGCTCTGGACGGGCCCTCGACGTGGGGCCAACTCATTGGCCTCGTCTCTGATGAGGCCGACATCAACGGTGCCCTGCGAGGTCTTCAACTGATCTATGTGCCACACGGGCACACCTGCAGACCTGCAAAGGGCGAAGATCATGCACGAAAGGGGTAGGTGGTGGTGACCTTGAATGCCCTCTCGTGCATGACTGCCTGGAGAAGCCATGCATAGTCCACCTCGAAGCCGGCTATCATCGCCGCCATCAGCACTGCTCGATCCCAGGTGACTATGTTATCAGCAGCTGTGGGGGAAAGGCAGTGACGCACGAGCAGCCACAAGAACTTCGCGACGAACGTGAGGTTGGCCTTCTTGATGGCCCCCTTCGGCTCAGTGACCCAGTCGGCACCCTCTGCGTCGACTGATAGGTGCAGGGCCATCCACCTCTTGGTGGTCTCTCTCAGTGTCCGCTCGCGCATGAATTGTCCATCCTTGACTATCTGCCAGCGATAGTCAAACTCGGCAGTGGTGGGGGTCCGAGTAGCAGCTGCATTCTCGCCGTATAGGAACCGGCGGACGGCGGGCAGGGAAATGTCAACCTGCATGCCCCGGACGAGAACCTGCTCCAATGGGGCTTGTTTCGCGGGAGCAGCCCGCCTGTCGATCTGTGATCGGAGAGTCGCTACGTAGGACGCGTAGAACTCTCGGACCATCTCCTCACTGTAGCGTCCCAGTGGACGGGTTGTCCACTCTAGGCGATGCCTGGTGAAGATGTTGTGGATTTCCGGCATCGAGGGGAGACTCCCTGTAGTACCCGTACCCCCCCGCCGCTCCGGGTGAGTGTCCGAGTCATTACCTTACCCCTTTATCAGTAAGGAATTTTGCGTCGGAGTACACTTGAAACTGGCCTTCAACGCACCACCGGTTTGGCAGGTCAGATGCTGGGGTGGGGACCTGGCTGGTGCGCCGGATGTGGAGTCTGAACTGTCAGCCTCATCAGACGAGGCCGACGCTGCAGCAGTGGCGGGTGCGGGAACCTCAGCAGATCCTGAAGCTTCCTCGGACCAGGATACTCCTAGGAGCCAGACGCTCCTTCCTCGTTGGTGGCCGACCCAGAGGGTGCCGGTCAGTGGCGCTCCTCATCAGACTGGGAGGCAGTGACTACGCCGGATGCCACCACGCTCTTCTTGGGTGTGGCTCGGGGGGCACGTGCAGCACGGGAAGGTGCGGAGGTTCCTGGGGGCATGTATTCAGGGTCCCGCTCATCATCAGACCTGATGATCAAGCGTGCAGACGGGGCCACAGACTTGGATCGCCCGCGTGCGTAAGCTCGGTCTTGCTTGGGTGCCATAGTCGTAGTACCTGCAAAGGTTCACTATTAGTACGAGTAATGTCAAACAAGACAAGCAAGCTCATTCAACATAAAACATTTCAAATAGTGTGAGAGTGATAGTGAAACTGTATCACACGACGGGACAGATGACGGCTCGTCGTGGATACGACGGACCGTCATGAGGTCCGTCGTGTTGTACTTGGTCGATGTACATATAAAGAACCCTGAAAGAGGGGTCTCTGACCATCATGACGGTCGTGCAGGACGGACCGTCGTGGGTGTGACGGTCCATCGTTAGTGTCCGTCGTTGGACACTTGGAAAAGTTTTAGAGACCCTTAGAAACAGGGTCTCTGACAACCATGACGGTCGTGCAGGACGGACCGTCGTGGGTGTGACGGTCCGTCGTAAGTGTCCGTCGTTGGACACTTGGAAAAGTTTTAGAGACCCTTAGAAACAGGGTCTCTGACAACCATGACGGTCGTGCAGGACGGACCGTCGTGGGTGTGACGGTCCGTCGTAAGTGTCCGTCGTTGGACACTTGGAAAATTTTTAGAGACCCTCAGAAACAGGGTCTCTGACAACCATGACGGTCGTGCAGGACGGACCGTCGTGGGTGTGACGGTCCGTCGTAAGTGTCCGTCGTTGGACACTTGGAAAATTTTTAGAGACCCTTAGAAACAGGGTATCTGACAACCATGACGGTCGTGTAGGACGGACCGTCGTGGGTGTGACGGTCCGTCGTAAGTGTCCGTCGTTGGACACTTGGAAAAATTTTGGAGACCCTTTTCAGAGGGGTCTCTGACAACCATGACGGTCGTGCAGGACGGACCGTCGTGGGTGTGACGGTCCGTCGTAAGTGTCCGTCGTTGGACACTTGGAAAAATTGTGGAGACCCTTTTTCAGAGGGGTCTCTGACAACCATGACGGTCGTGCAGGACGGACCGTCGTGGGTGTGACGGTCCGTCATAACTGTCCGTCATTGGACACTTGGAAAAATTTTGGAGACCCTTTGTAGAGGGGTCTCTGACCGCCATGACGGTCGTGCAGGACGGACCGTCGTGGGTGTGACGGTCCGTCACAGGCGTCGTTGGGGAGGGTGCTAGGGCTTATGCGACGGACCCTACGACGGTCCGTCGTGTATACGACGGACCGTCATCGGGGTCTCGTTCTGACTATCAGAGACAGAACTGTAGGTACCCTAAGCAACCCCAATGAACCCACATGGTCTTGTAGTGTTGTGGACCTATATGTGTCTATCCCAACTACCTAGGAAACTATTAATGTGAAATCACCTATGTCTAGGGTTATTAACATGGCAAATTCAAACAGTTAGAGCCTAGGTCTAGGCATAAGCATATCAAGGGAACAAGATACGAATAAGAACGAATCTAATACTAACTAATAAATAAAAATACAAGAGAAATGAGTACAAATTTAGAGACACATACCTTGGAAATGGAGAAACCACAAGTGGGGAATGATTCAGGTAGCAAGGTAGATACCAAAAACAGCAGCACCGACAAGTAACTGATAGTGATTAAGTTTGGGGAGATTGTGGAGGCAATGATCAGTGGGGGGGAGTTGAAAAGAGAGGGGAGATGAGAGGAATGAGGAAATAATGAGGGAAATATGGAGGGGCGGGAGTATAAACGGTCAGAATTTGAAAAGGGTCGTCCGGGTCGGGTCGGGTTATTTCATTAAACACACGACGGTTCCCCGACGACGGTCCGTCGCATGTGTGACGACCCGTCGTGGTTACGTCGTGTGTGCCCTAATTTCAACTGAGAAAAACGTACCTGGTGTGACGGATGAATACGACGGTCCGTCACGTGTGCGACGGTCGTCGATGTGTCCGTCAGTGGCTGCTGCAGAGTAGTTTTCTGCAGAATTTCCTGGTGATGTACCTGCAAATTTAAAACCCATTAGTAGAAAAATGCTACTATTAAAAAAAACAATAAGTATTGGGTTGCCTCCCAACAAGCGCCAGATTTAACGTCGCGGCACGACTGGGGCCACTTGATTACTCAGACTTCATCAAGATGGTATGCCTCGATCACTTCATTAGCCGATTCAGCATGCCCTAGATAGATTTTTATGCGCTGTCCATTCACCTTGAACCGCACACCCTCCTTAGTTTCCAACTCAACTGCTCCATGAGGGAATAGTTGGGTAACTGTGTAAGGACCAGTCCATTTGGACTTGAGTTTGCCTGGAAACAAGCGCAATCTGGAATTGAATAGAAGCACTAAATCCCCGACTATAAACTCTCGTTTTTCAATTTTGTTGTCATGATACTTCTTCATCTTTTCTTTATATAGGGCTGAGCTTTCATAGGCTTTCAGGCGAAATTCATCAAGTTCATTCAACCCATTTAACCGTTGCTCTGCAGCTTCGCTCCAATCCATTTTAACTTCTTCATAGCCCACATGGCTTTATGCTCTAACTCAACCGGAAGATGACAAGCTTTCCCATATACAAGTTGGTATGGAGACATACCTATGGGAGTCTTATAAGCTGTCCGGTAGGCCCAAAGAGCATCATCAAGCCTCCTTGACCAATCTGTTCGACTAGCATTCACTGTTTTAGACAAAATCTGTTTGATCTCCCGATTCGATACCTCAACTTGCCCACTAGTTTGAGGGTGGTAAGGCGTGGCCACATTATGGCGAACACCGTATTTCTCCAATAACCCCTTGAACAATCTGTTGCAGAAGTGGGAACCCCCATCACTAATAATGGCCCTTGGAGTGCCAAAACGGGAGAATATATTCTTTTTCAAGAATGCAGTGACACTCTTCCCTTCATTGTTTGCGAGAGCTATGGCTTCGACCCATTTAGATACATAATCAACTGCTACAAGAATGTACTTCATCCCATGAGAACTCACGAAAGGGCCATAAAGTCAATACCCCATACATCAAATAACTCAATCACAAATGGGGTTTAGAGGGAGCTCTTGCTTTCTTGAAATACCACCATCTCGTTGACATTTGTCACATGATTTAGCAAACCCATGAGCATCTTGATGAAGAGTTGGCCAATAGTAACCACATTGCAATATCTTGTGAGCGGTTCGGATACCACTGTGATGTCCGCCAACAGGTGAAGAATGGCATGCCTCCAATACACTCAACATTTCACATTCTGGCACACAACGCCGAATAAGCCCGTCGGCACAACTCCTATACAAGTATGGTTCATCCCAAAAGAACTTCTTCACATCGTACATGAATTTTTTCCTTTGATGAAAGGACAAGTCTGATGGAACAATATCACTAGCCAGATAGTTCGCAAAATCTGCAAACCATGGAATCAAGTCTTGTGAAGCAGCCAATACATGTTCATCGGGGAAAGTATCATCAATGTCAGTCTTATCCCCTAACTTCTCATAGCTTCATCCTCTAGACGGGACAAATGATCAGCAACTTGATTTTCAGTCCCTTTTCTATCCAGCACTTCAAAGTCAAATTCTTGCAGCAGTAATACCCAACGAATCAGCCTTGGTTTCGCATCCTTTTTCGCCATCAAATATCTCAGTGCTGAATGGTCAGTATGCACTATGACTCTAGTACCTAGCAAATAGGAGCGAAATTTCTCAAAAGCAAAGACTACTGCGAGGAGTTCTTGCTCAGTCACTGTGTAGTTCTTCTGGGCTTCATTTAGGGCTTTACTAGCATAGTAAATTGGGTGAAGGATTTTGTTTCTTCTCTGTCCCAATACTACACCAAGAGCCACCCCACTAGCATCGCACATTACCTCAAATGGACTGTTCCAATCCGGAGAAATAATGATAGGTGCAGACACTAACTTTTCTTTTAGCTCACCGAATGCTTTAAGACAGGATTCATCAAAACAAAATTTACATTCTTTCTCCAGCAATTTGCACAATGGGTGTGCAATCTTTGAAAAGTCTTTGATGAATCTCCGATAAAAACCTGCATGCCCAAGAAAGCTTCTCACACCTTTCACAGAGATCGGCGGGGGAAGTCTCTCTATTACCTCAACTTTAGCTCGATCAACCTCTATGCCCTTTTCTGAAATGCGATGACCCAACACAATACCCTCTTTCACACATGAAATGACACTTTTCCAGTTTAGTACTAAATTGCAGTCTTCACATCTCTTAAGGACCTCAGATAAATTGGACAAACATCGCTCGAATGAATCACCAACCACAGAAAAATCATCCATAAAAACCTCTATAGTATCCTCCACCATGTCAGAAAATATTGACATCATACATCTCTGAAAGGTTGCGGGTGCATTGCACAACCCAAACGGCATTCTTTTGAACGCAAAAGTCCCATATGGACAAGTGAAAGTGGTTTTCTCTTCTCTTGATCTTCTGGTGCGATAGAAATCTGATTATATCCAGAATACCCATCAAGAAAACAATACCACCCTTTTTCGGCAAGTCTATCCAACATCTGATCCATGAAGGGCATAGGAAAATGGTCTTTTTCAGTCCATGAGTTCAGTTTACGGTAGTCCATGCACACCCTCCATCCAGTAACCGGTCTCATCGGAACAAGTTCATTCTTTTCGTTGGGGACCACAGTCATTCCCCCTTTCTTAGGTACACACTGAACCGGGCATACCCAACTACTATCAGCGATTGGATATATGACTCCGCATCCAACCACTTGATGATTTCCTTCTTCACAACCTCTTGCATAGGAGGGTTCAAGCGTCTCTGGTGCTCAACACTCGGCTTATGATCAGGCATGAGTTGGATTTTATGAGAGCAAATACCGGGGGGGATCCCAATAATGTCCGCAATAGTCCACCCAATAGCTCTTTTGAACCTTTTTAGTACCGTCACCAAACTCTGAACCTGTTGTGCATCCAAGTCTGACGCAATGATTACCGGCAAAGTGTCACCCTTTCCTAAGAATTCATACCTGAGATGAGGTGGGAGAGCTTTCAGTTCTAATTTTGGAGCTTCCTCTATAGATGGTTTCGCGGGTGGGGACTCGCGATTCTTCATATCAAGCTCAAATTTCTTTGGTTTAAACCGAACATCACCTCGGTCAAGAGCAGCGACTAATGACTCATACTCTTCAATGCAATCGCTATCAAAGTTCATTATCACTGCCGCTAATGCTTCGACACCTAGACGTTCTTCTATTTGTGTCTCAAATGTCTCACCCATGTTGTAGGATATCGCAGATGCCGATTGGAGCTCACCACTCTGCTTCATGGACCTACAAATATTAAAGGTTACTTCCTCATTGTTCAACCGAAATTTCATCTGCCCCTTTTCCATGTCTACTAAGGCTCTTCCCGTAGCAAGGAATGGCCTCCCAAGAATAATGGGCACTTCAAAATCGACTTCGCAATCAAGAATAACAAAATCTGCTGGAAATATGAACGACTCCACTTTTACCAACACATCATGGAGTATCCCTATAGGCCGTTTTACTGTTCGATCGGCCATCAGTAGCCGCATCGCAGTGGGTTTTGGGTCACCCAAACCCAACTTCTTGTAAATCGAGAGGGGCATGAGATTTATGCTTGCCCCCAGATCACATAATGCTTTCGCAAAATGTAATAGCCCGATTGTACAAGGAATGGTGAACGCACCCGGATCTTCTTTCTTTTGGACCAGAGATCTTGTAGCAATAGCACTACAATGCTGCATTCTATCATCATCCTCAAAAGTAACCGATCTTTTCTTTGTGACCAGATCTTTCATTAACTTGGCGTAACCGGGCATTTGTTCTAAAGCTTCTACCAAAGGACATTGATAGAGAGTTGCTTCAACATTGTTATAAATGCCGGTATTTACCATCCTCGGTCTTTTTCACTAATCTCTGAGGAAATGGGGGTGGTGGCCTAGGCATAGGAGTTACCTTTTTAGGCACTTCAGCATCTTTTTCAGTGTTATCCTCTAATTCAGCATCAACTTCTACCACTTTATCAGATTCTGTTGTCACCTTATTCTCATCAGATGGCATAGGTGGATCAATGGTTTGCTTGCCACCGCGAGTAGTAATTGTCATACAATGTCCATCATTTTTCGGATTTTGGACAGTGTTGCTAGGAAGAGTGCCCGGTTGCCGTGTGTTACAGTTGCAGATAATTGGGCCAATTGTAACTCAAGTTGCTTAATTGATATTGCATGGGTATCAACTTTTTGCCCAATACCTGCTAGATCATTCCTCAACTCTTTATTTGCTCATCACTAGCATCAACCTCCTCATCATTTTATGCAACATATCCTCAACTCGCGACATACTACCTCCACCATCCCTAGGAGTAACTTCACGATTTTGAGGAGGAACATAAGGTCCATTTCTGTCGTTTCTGTTACCATAGCTACCCCTGTTGAAGTTGTTGTCGCGATTGTAGTTTCCATCTCGGACATAATGACCCTCACGATTGTAGTTACCATAGTTCCGACCTTGGTTCCCTTGACCTTGGCGCCAATTTTCCTGATTAGAGCCTTGGGCACTTGGTCGGAAACCCCCCATCTGTTCATTTACTGCACTGCATAGGAATCCTCCTCATAATAACACTCATCGATTGGAGGTGGTGGTTTAGCCAAATAGTTGACTGCATTAACCTTTTCTGCACCCCCAACGACATGTTTTAGTACCAACCAAGCTCAGTTCTCATCTGAGCCATTTCTTCACGAATATCATCTGTGGCTGGGTTGTGAGTGGACTGCACTGCGAAGGTGTTTCTCCCTGTATCGGACTTCCTAGTACCCCAAGCTTTGTTGTTACGGGAGATTTTCTCTAATTTCTCAGCAATCTCAGCATAAGGCATTCTCCATAAGATCCACCTGCTATAGTGTCCAACACTGCTTTATTGTTATCATCCTGTCCCCGATAGAAGTATTCTTTCAGTGACTCATCATCAATGCGGTGATTTGGAACACTTCTCAAGAATGAGGTGAATCGATCCCAAGAACTACTAACTGACTCTCCTTGTAGTGCCACAAAGTTGTTCACCCTGTCTTTGTGGTTTAATTTCTTGGAGACCGGATAGTAGCGTGCTAAGAAGACATCCCGTAGTTGATTCCAAGTGAATATGGAGTTGTATGGGAGCTCAGTGAACCACATAGCAGCCTCTCCCGTCAGTGAGAGAGGAAACACTCTGAGCCCTATCACATCTAGATCCAAATCAGGCCTCCCCACACAACTTTTACACACTGCCCTTACCTTAGCTATATGGGCATGTGGATCCTCAGAAGGTAGCCCTGAAAACAAACTTTGGCAGTGAGCATTTGCATCAGACTACTAGTTACCACAAAAGTGTGGCCTGTGGGTAGAGGAGGCAAAACCAGTGGCCCATCCGAATCTGCTATGTTATCATAGCCTCTGTAGTATGCTTGGGGCCGTGGAGCGGGATTCTGTCCCCTCTGTTGATGTTCACCCGGAGCATCGGTAACATCTGACCATGAACATCAGCGGGAGCTGGGATGTTCTGGTTTGGGTCCTCATCATTGATTCCCAAATTCCGATTCATGTTTCGTAGTGTACGCTCTAGCTCGTGATCGTAGGGAAACAACGGTTCTCTTCCTCTCCGTGTATTTGGCATACAAGGAGGATAGTTCTGAAAAGAAATCAAAAACAATAAAACAAAGTAAAATCAAGAAATATCAACTAAACTATAGTAAGAAGTTCAAGTTAATCTAAAAGCTAAAATCCCCGGCAACGGCGCCAAAATTTGATACGCTCAAACTTACTTCTCATTTGAGAAGTAAGTTTGAGCGTATCAAGGCCTTCCTACACAGCTTTTACACACTACCCTAACCTTAGCAATATGGGCATGCGGATCCTTAGAAGGCAACCGTGAAAACAAACTCTGGCAGTGAGCATTTGCATCAGGCTAATAGTTACCAAAAAGGTGTGTCCTGGTGGTAGAGGGGGCAAGACAAGTGGCCCATCAGAGTTTGCTATATTTTCATAGCCTCTATAGTATTCTTGGCGCCGTGGAGCGAGATTTTGTCCCCTGTGTTGGTGTTCACCTGCAGCATCCGCTAACAACTGACCATGAATATCAACCGGAGCTGGGATGTTTTGGTTTGGATCATCATTATTAATTCCAAAGTTTCGGTTCATGTTGCATAGTGTACGCTCTAATTCGTGATTGTAGGGAAATAAGGGTTCTCTTCCTCTCCGTGTATTTGGCATACAAGGAGGATGGTTCTGCAAGAACAAAAAAAATAAAACAAGGTAGAATCAAGAAAATATTGACTAAACTATAATAATAAGTGTAGGTTAATCTAAAAACTACTTTCCCCGGGAGCGGTTCTAAAATTTGATACGCTCAAACTTACTTCTCAAATAAGAAGTAAAGCGGTCGTGTCAAGTAAATAACCCAACTAATGAGGTTGGGATCGTTCCCACGAGGAAAATAGTTTAGACTTAACTTCAATCTATTATTACTATTGTTCATTCAATTATTTACTTGGAAAGCATAAATGATAAAAGGGGGGGTTTTCTATTTCTGAATAAATGAAAATAACTAGCGAAATTAAAGGAGATAACTAACAGCTTCAAATGTTGGAGATTAATCAATTAATCAAAGCAACTACGAGACAACTAACAACTTCAAATGTTCCCCAAAGGTTCATAACATGATAATTTTAACTATAAAAAAAAATTCCTAGTATCTTGCATGCAAAATGATAATTTATGTATTTCTAAATCTTTGGTCTGGCAACTAGAAAACTTCACTCTTCACTCCGCACCTTGGTATGGCTATGTATGTTGCTATACTAACCCTTATATTTACCTCAGATTAAGCATCGTATTCGATATTTGACTAAGTTATTACCTTATAAAAATCAATACTAGCCTATTATATTATATATACTAAATCTATGTTGATAATTCTTTTTCCATTATCTACCTCCTTGGTCTGACAAGTAGCACTAAGGCGAGTTCTAACGTTGCCCATCCGTTAAATAGACTTCGAAGCGAAATAATTATCAAAACATGCAAGACAATATTCTAGAATTGTTATTTTAGTTAGGTTTTACCTCATTATTCGCCTATGGTTCCCACAACCCTAGTTATGGAGTTTAGTTACCCATAGTCATAATCAAAATATTCAAATATATAATATAAAAATTCATGCACTTACTTCAATGCGAGAATAAAATTCAAAATTTCACCTGATTGATCAACAAAAATCACCAACAATCAATTCTGCAACTAATTGAAGACTAATGATTCTCCAAAAGTGTAATACTAATCACCAAGTCTAATCCACAAAAGAAGCTCAAATAAACAAAACTCTAACAAAGAGTCTAAAAAATAATCAAGAGTCTAACAAAGAGTCTAAAAAATAATCAAGAGTCTAACAAAGAGTCTCAAAAAAATCAAGAGTCTAACCCCAAAAACGAGATATAAAAAAATAAAAAACCTAATTAAATAAGGACTCTATTTGCTGAAAATCTGTCAAAACGCGGATGGGTCGACAGACCTCGCGATGAATCATCGTGGTCACGACGGACCGTCATGGATTCTGTGGTCCTATAGTTGTGCAATTTCTTCTTCTGCTTTGTTCATCTCCCTCGACTGCAAGTATGCCGGATCGTCACAGGAACAATGGTCCGTCGAGGGTCTCCGTTCCAAAACACATGAACTCTTGGAATTTGGGTACTGGGACTACTTCTATGATCTTCATGACGAACCAGCAGGATGGACCATCATGGCTATGATGGTCCGTCACGCACTCCGTAACCCCACACTTGGTCAGAATTCCCCATCTTCCTTCAGCAGCTGCACTACGATCCACCTATGGACCATCACAAACACGACGAACCGTCACAAGCTCCGTAGGTGGTACTTCTGTATTTCTTGCTCAAAAACCTCCGCATTCATCTTTTAGGCAGATTTCCTGCAAATAAAGAGAAACTTACATAAAAATTAACACAAAAAGACTTCTGGACACACTAAACTTAAGGAAAAAGTAATTAAAATACCGTGAAACCACGGTATATCAGACACAACCCATAAAAGTCTAAACATAGTAAAGAACATAAAAGACAACAAAAGGGTGGTGTCCTCAGATTCTATGAGGACTCACTAATCTTCACTCCTTGAAAACCATGGAAACTCTAGCCTTCAAAGCAACTCAATTATCTCAAAACCCTATATTGGATTAGAATTTAGGCAAAATATTTGTTAGTAAGAAATGTGCAAAGTATGGAAACTATCATATAAAACATTAGATATCTCAAAGCGTTAGTCAACAATAGAAATAATCATAGCAAATAATAGCATATGCATAACATAAATATCATAAGCGCAATACATCATCATAAAGCATACATAAGTTCAAACTTAACCCATTGCCCTTCTTACTCAAATGAACTACTTCACAAGCCACCTCCAAGTACACATGTGCAAGGTCAACGTAGCATCCCATACTACTACAAATCTAAGTACCTCTCTTTAGTCATTCTTGATCATAATTCACTCACATAATTAAGAGTTAAGCTATTCATGACATTTGCGCAATATGCCCCTAGATCACCTCAAGGCACACTTGTGCAATGCATGTGAGACATCCCATTCTACATCATACACTAAGCATATCTTGAGATCACCCAAAATCACTTTCATTAACTTTAGGTGTTACTAGTAGACCTCTTTATATTGAAGAGGAACTAGCATATTAGGCAATCATATAATGGAAAGCAAATATAGCTACTACCCAATCTATATTTACATCAAATAAGGGGGCGTGTCATAGGTAGGTTCAAGTTATACTTGTTTCATGTTTGAATGACATCCTATACTACCATTTATACTAAGTACTTCTTTAGGCCATCATATTCAAAGCTAACTAATCTTGCATCTTTGTCTATTAAGCTTAACATACTAGCATAATAGACCGACTACCATGGAAAGAATCTTAATACAAACCAAGCTAACAAATGAAGGATACAAAAGTACTAGCCTAACCAATTATGTACATGGGTAACCATAGTGGAGCATGAATCCTCAACCCTAAGCTATCATGAGAATACTATCTCAAGCTATTTTAGGAAATGCACCTTGCATGAAAATCAACCTACCATTATGAGAGTATAGGCCTTTCTCCTAAGGATTCCATAAAATGGTTATGACCTAACAAATTCAAGCTAACATGAAGACACTTAAGTCATCCTACTTCAAGATATTCCTAGGAGAGTATCGATCCTCCATCCTAGGATGTATTGCCTACTACTAATGCAGGCTACCATGATCAAGCATCATCTAAACACAAGATCAAGCTAAGGATGAGATATCTTGATTCTTCCATCCCAAGCATCCAAGAGATTCATCACCTCAAGCTACCATGAGAAATTTAACAAAAGCATCGATAAGATTCACCATCTTAAGCTATTAAATCGTTGTCTCATCTTGCCAAGAAATTACACAAGAAGTGAATATTCAAGACAACTTTAAGCTATTCTGGTCTATCATGCCTTGATTCATTTTACGTTCTTAGGTCTACCTAGAATCCATAAATGTGAGAAGTTTGTTCGCCTAGATAGTTCATAGAGAACAACCTACCACAACCCCCTCATAACGACTTCACCCCACAGCCCTAACAACAATGACATACAAGCCCTATAATAAATACTAACTTTATTCTATCATGATATATGTTCAATTACAAGTTAATTCATTAAATTTGATCATTGAAAGGTAATTCTAGTTATACTAGATCACGTATGTTCAATTTCTACTTTACAAGTTAAGATCCTACTCAATCAATTAGGCCTAGTTAAAGTCATATCTAGGTGATCCTATTCTGATTAACTAGAATTCAAAAAAATAATTAATTAGGAATATTAACTTAGAACCTTCAATCTTGCCACTAATAGCCTAAACCTTTCATGATCACCTTCATCATCAAAACATAGAATTCATCAAGGAAACTACATGAAAACACTACATAATCATACTATAAACATAATTGAATGCTACCCAATAAATTGGGATCAGACTCAAGCCTTACCCACAATCCAATGACAATTCTTTCTAAATTGGGGTCCTTTTGATTCACAATTAAGAAATTTCTATGGGGGCTCTTGTAAGACCTCAAAATGAATTAGATCTAAATAGAGCCTTACATGTGTGTCATTAGCTTATAAGGTCTTAAAGTGACTAATTATTGTTTTAAGAGGCAGTGTATGGATTTTGGAAAATTAAGAGGTCAAACGTCTAAGAACGTCCAAGACATTCAAAAGTTATCCGTGAGACATGCTTGCGTGCCCATGTGTATTTCATGAGGTTTTATGTTGTGTTTTGAGATCAAATTGATAGGGAAGGTCTTAACATCCAAAAGGAAGAACTTTGGGTGGAAATGTACGAGCACAACTCCTCATGGACCACCCTACGGGTCCTTGAAGAGGACCCAACTTGTGGGTCAAATCTTCCCAAGGCAGTCTCCACCAACGACTACCAAACAACAAATAGTAGATCCATCGATTGGGGGCATATCCCCATACATAGTGTGGGATATTAAGCCCGCATTTCAAGGTCTCTGTTTCAAATGACAGACCTATAGGACAGAGCCGCCGTTCCATCAATGGTCCATCCACTGCATGCGCCGTTTCGACCTGCATTTTTCTTGTAGCATGCTGCCAACTTACTGGGTGAAAGGGAAATTCAACCCACATCCAAATAAATGCATTGGCAGTTATTTTTAGTAATTCTAGGTATTTTATGAGTATTTAAACAATAATAAAGTCATTCAGACATTAGACTCCAAATCAAAACCTCTCCCTGTCCAAAAACTCTCTCAAGAACACTATAGAAGAAGAAGAGAAATTGGTTTCTTCTCTTAGGAAAAATTTCCAAGGATTCAAGCTAGTTTTAATGCTCTAAAGTAAGGTATGTGAAGCTTATTCATTCTTGGATTCTATCATATCTCAATTGTGAATCCAAATGACCTCAATCTAGAGAGGGTTGTGATATGGGTAAGGTTTGATTGTGACCCTAATCTAGTGGGTAGCATTCAATTATGTTCATATGATGATTATGTGATGCTTTCATAGTGAATTTTTGTACTTAGTGTTGAAGGTGATCATAGTGATTTTAGAAAAGATGAAGTTTTTAAAATGATTATAATTTAATTGTATTGTATGCGAATTGTTAATGATTGAATCACTTAGATAAGAATTGAACTATGCCTAATTCATGTAGTATGACCTTGACTAGTAAAGTTGAAATTGAACCTATGTGATCATGTATACCTAGACTTACCGTATAATGATCAAATTGAATGAATTAACTTGTAATTGAACATCGATCATGATGAATTAAGGGAAGTAATCAATTGTAGGGCTTGTCTGCCATTGATGCTAGGGATTTGGGCCCGAAGACAATATGAATGGATCATAATGATGTGTTCCTCTCTTTTACACTTAGAGATGAAAATCTAGATGACATAAGTCTCTCACATTACCTAAATCAACCCTTAAATAATAGTTAGTGCAATGCATGTGTCATGACCAAAAAAAACTCCCTAGAACTAACATGGCGTACTTGACCTCTCCGAAGTCTTGTACAAGACCTTTGACATATTTCATTCCATAAATATGAAAAGAAACATGAAATTAAAACGTTTTTCTTTGAAACATAAAGCGGAATCATTTCATATAAAGTAAGTCTTTCTAACACATATCTCAAGAACCATCTATGATAACATTAGTACAAATTTCTTCGGACACAGCCCAAAATAGTCTAAACATAGTAAAGAACATAAAAGACAACATAGGGGGGGTGTTTTTCGCAGATTCTATGAGGACTCATAAATCTTCACCCCTTGAAAACATTGGAAACTCTACCCTTCAAAGAAACTCAATAATATAAAAACCCTACATTAGATTAGAATGTAGGCAAAATATGCATTGCTACACAATGTACCAAGTATGGAATTATCATACAAAACATAAGATATCTCAATGGGTTAGTCAACAATAGACATAATCATAAGATATAATAGCAATATGCATAAAATGAATATCATAAGCATAATAAATCATCATAAAGAACATTTAAGTTCAAACTTAAACGAATGTCCTTCTTACTCAAATGAACTACTTCACAAGCAACCTCCAAGTATACTTGTGCAAGGTCAACAAAGCATCCCATACTACTACTAAAGTTAAGTATCTTTCTTTTATCATTAATGTCTACTCTCATATTTAAAAGCTAAGATCTTTATGAAATTTGATAAATATTCCCCTAGATAACCTCAAGTCACATTTGTGCAATGCATGTCAAAGATCCCATTCTACCTTATATACTAGGCATTTCTTGAGATCACCCTAAATCACGTTCAATAACTTTACGTGTTACTAGTAGACCTACTACATATTGACGAGGAACTATAATCTTAGGTTAATCATATCATGGAAAGGAACTATAGCCACTACCCAATCTATATATACATCATATAAGGGGGCATGTCATAGGTAGCTTCAAATTAGACTTGTGCCCTATTTGAATGGCATCCTATACTACCATCCATACGTACTTCCCTAGGGCATCATATTCCAACGTAACATATCTTGCATCCTTGTATATAAAGCTTAACATACTAACATAATAGACCTACTACCATGGAAAGTATCTTAACATACAAACAAGCTAACAAAGGAAGGATACAAAAGTACCAGCCTAACCAACATGCAACAAATCATGTGAATTCAAGCTAACTGTAGTGGATCTTGAATCCTCAACACTAAGCTATCATGAGAATACTATCTCAAGGTATTCCATGAAATACACCTTGTATGAAAATCAAGCTACCATCAGGAAAGTATATGCATTTCTCCTAAAACATCCTTGAAATGGTTGTGGCCTAACCAAGTCAAGCTAACATGAAGGCACTTAAGTCATGCTACATCAATTTGTTCCTAGGAGAGTACCGATCCTCCATCCTACTATGTCTTGCCTACTGCTAGTGCAAGATACCATGATCAAGCATACTTATAATGCAAAATCAATATAAACAATGGAGATCCTCATTCTTCCATCCCAAGTTTCCATGAGATTCATAACCTCAAGCTACCATGAGTAATTAAAACTCAAGCTTTGATTAGATTCACTATGTGAAGCTATAAAATCATGGTCTCATC
This sequence comes from Solanum peruvianum, assembly GCA_027705065.1. NCBI lineage: Eukaryota > Viridiplantae > Streptophyta > Magnoliopsida > Solanales > Solanaceae > Solanum > Solanum peruvianum. Next base: position 23,757,460 of record JAKWJD010001763.1, read on the forward strand.
TTTCCAAATAAATTACATAATAAGTGACTATTAAAGACAACTTCAAGCTTTTCTAGTCTGTCATGCCTTGATTCTTTTAGATTCTTATGTACACCTATAATCCATATGCTAGAATTTAAATATGTGAGAGAAGTTGGTTCGCCTAGCTAGATTATAGAGAACATCCCATCACAAATCTCCTCATAATGACTTTAACCCAAAGCCCTAGAATCAATGAAATGCAAGCCCTATAATCAATGCTAACTTTATTCTATCATGATCCATATTCAATTACAAGTTAGTTCATTCAATTTGATTATTAGAAGGTAATTTAAGTCAAGCTTGATCACATAGGTTCAACTCTAACCTTATAAGTTAAGATCCTAATCAATCAATTTGGACTAGTTCAATTCATATCTACGTGATCCTATTATGATTAATTATAATTCAAAAAAAAATGAAGAACATTAACTTAGAACCTTCAATCTTGCCTTTAATAGCCTAAACCCACCATGATCACCTTTATCATCACAACTTAGAATTCATCAAGGAACCACATGAAAACACTGTATAATCATTCTTTGAAAATAATTTAATGCTACCCACTATATTGGGATCACAATCAAAACTTACCCACAATGCAATCACAATCTTGTCGAAATTAGGGTCCTTTGGATTCACAATTCCGAGATTTTTATGGGCTCTCTTGTAAGACCCCAAAATGAATGAGATATAAATAGAGCCTTACATGTGTGTCATTAGCTTATAAAGTCTTTATATGACTAATTATAGTTTTAAGAGGCAGTGTATGGAGTTTGGAAGATTAAGAGGTCAAACCTCCAAGATGTTTGAAAGTTTAGCCCTGGTACGTGCTTGTGTGCCTTAGTCTGTTTCATGTGGTTTTATGTAGTGTTTTGAGCTCAAATTGATTGGGAAAGTTCCTAACATCTAGAAGGATAAATTTACAGTCAAAACCCACGGGCAAAACTCCCCATGGACCACCCTAAGGGTCTTTGAGGGAGGACATAACTTGTGGTTCAAAACTGCCCAAGGCAGTCTCCACCAACGACTACCAAACAACAAACAATAGCTCCATTGATTGGGGGCGTAGACCCATACTTAGTGTGAAATATTGATACGCTCAAATTTACTTCT